>JAKELP010000024.1:5541771-6791771 GCA_029929735.1 Mimosa pudica
TACGAGAAAATCGAGGAATTCAGCTGCGACGGGAGCGATAGCGGGCCGCGGCCGAGCCCGATGAGCCCCGCCGCGCCGACAAATAGGCCCTCGTTGTAGTGGCCGCAGCCGATGGCGAAATTGGGAATGGTGGCGGTGCCGAGGGTGAGAGTTTCGGTGGCGAATTCACCGACGGTGACCGAGCCGTCGCCGTAGGTGACCTCATAGAGGCATGTGTTGTGGGCAGTTTGGCATTGGGACATATCTAAGGTTTTGCATTTTGGGTTTTGGCATGTGATTGGTGAGTATGTGGATGATGAAGTTGGGTAAAAAATTGGGTCGGTTTGTTGGTAGCAATTGGCGCATGGGGAACATTGGACCCATGTGACGTCACTGCCTGTGTCTATTACCATGTAGGATTGTGTCGGTGGGTTGCCTATTCCCACACGTGTGAAGTACTCGCCACTTCCTTGGCTCGTGCCTGAGATGATGGGGGACTGTAGTTTTTGTGTTTGGGATTTTGGGTTTGGGTTTGGGTTTAGGGATAGATCTAGGCGGGTTATTAGGGAGTTGACTCGGGCTGAGTCACGAGCGAGTCGAGATAATGTGAGAGATTTGTAGTCTTTGTAATGGGTTGGTTTGAGGAGGGATGTTCGAGAATGTAGCTGTAGTGTGAGGGGAGATGAAGGGAAGGATTTTAGATTTTGATGGGTGAGTGAAGATTTTGATGGTTGGGTATTATTGGAGAAAAGTTTGAGGGTATTTTGAATGGGAGAAGTGACATGGAGAAGTGTGGTTTTTTGGTTATGTGGGGTGGTACGAGAGTGTGCTGATGGTGGGGTGAAGATGAGGAAGGAGAAGAGGAAAAGAAGGGAGTGGAGTGAGATAGGCATTGAGATGGGAATGTATGAGGAGGATGGAAGGTGGGTGAGTACTTCTATATATAAGAGAATGGGGACCAATGGGGAGGGATTGAAGGGGATCACATCAAGTTTGCTCCGGTGTGGGTATAAAACAAAGCTGATTAAAGCAATGGTGGGGAGGAAAAGAAGGAAGGGGGATTTCATGACCTTTGCATTGTCTGGTTATTGATCCCACTTTAGTGTCCACAATCTTTATGGTTCTTGGGGAATCCGAAAGTGAGGCTTGGTATTGAGAACTCTAGCTTTATTGGAAACTGGTTAGTAAGAAATTATAAATTATAAAATACTCTACTATATTATTAGGTTAATACAAGGTAATACAACTTTTAGTCTCTTAACTTTTATGTAATTTTAATTTTGGTCGCTAAACTTTAAGAGCGGCGGTTTTAATTCTCGAACTTTCAATCAATTTTATTTTTGATCCCGAACTTTTAGTCAATTTCAGTCATGATCCCCAAACTTTTAGTCAATTTTAATTTTACTCCCTGGGTAGTTAAATTTTCTATAAAACTCAAGAACTAATACCAAAAATTGACTGCAAGTTCACTGAACAAAATCAAACTCTGGGATAAAAAATTGTATTGACCCTGCTATATTTTGTCATTGGGTAAGCGTGACTGTGACTATGAATGTGACGCTTCCTTTTCTTTGACCATACTATGATGCTTCTTCAGACTTTGGAGTGACGTATTTTCAATGAAATCTAAGCTTTTGACTAATTTGACCAAGGGCTTTGCTTGACTACATTCGTCCGAACTCTAATGTGCATTCTTCATACCATACACACTTTGACTACCACCATACACACTCATGAGCATTTAATTGTATTAAGGGCTTGTTTGGTTGTTAGAAATCAAAGAAAGTAGCATGAAAATAATTGAAAAGTTAAGGGGTAATATGGTCATTTACATATATCTCAGGGCCCACAAGTTTTCTCTTTCCATCTCACACTTTTCCTGGGACCCACAAACTTTACTTTCTCATCATTACCTCTACTTTCCATCTCTTACACTTTCCATTTCTAATTCTTTACTTTCTTTCTTGCAACTAAACATACTCTAAGGGCCTACTTGGATGAGAGGAAAATGGGAGAGGAAAGAAAGTGGGAGGAAAGAAAACAAGGAGGAAGGAAAATTAGGAACAAAATATAATCTCCTATGTTGCTTGGATGGAGGGGGGAAAACATGAGGGAAAGAAAACGGGCAAAAGTAAGAGTGACAAAAATACCCTTGAGCACTTTTATAAAAATACATTATAGTTAGAATAGTTTATAACACAACAATCTATCAAATAAGAATCTAATATGAGAGTCTCTTTATTGTTCAAGAATAGTTTAAGAAGCATTAGATCAACAAAATGCACAAAACTAAATTCAGCATGAATGTACATATATATATACATAACAGTGGCTTGATTGTTTCTTTAATCACAAATCCCAAATCCCTCTTGATTGTTCAGCGTCGTAGGTTTTATGGCATGGGTGTAAATGTGGTGAAGGCGGAGTGGTTAGGGTCATAATGAAAGAACATAATTGAAACTCCCAAAGCATATCAATGGAGAAAGAAACAGATTTCAAAAGAAAAAAGATGGAGAAAGAAACAGAGAAGAAAAGGATGAGTTTGTTGAGAAGAAGAAAATGGACATCAGAATCTGAAGAAGGAAGGCGGGAGGGGGGAGAGAGAGAGGTTACCACCAAAAATGGGGAAGGGAGACTATGGAACTCAGAACAAATAGAGTGAAAAAAAATCTGCGAAGAACTAGCGAAGAGGGCGATAACAGTGAAGGGTATGAAGTGGGAAAAAAAGATTTGTCCCAAAATCCCCTCATTTTGGGAGGAAAAAGTTGGGGGAAAAATGGGGCATGGGGTCCACGCCATTTTCCTTCCCCATTTTCTTTCCTCTGCCATTTTCTCTCCTACCAAGCAGGGGAAAATGTTTTCCTTGCCCCCTTTTCCCTCCCCATTTTCTTTCCTCTCCCATTTTTCTCTCATCCAAGCAGGCCCTAAGACTTATTCTTTTTGTGCAATGGGGAAAACGCACAAGTTCGGGGTGGATAAACTAATATATATATATATATATATATATATATATATACTCCGTTATATTCTTATTGGGCCTGAGCCCACTCTGAAAGCCCAAGTGGATAAACAGACGAGTCTAAAGCCTCAAATTCTTAGATACCAACGGTAAGAATGTAGATAAGGAATGAGGACTTAGTCGCCCACCATTTTCGGGGTTATCACCCACGTATGTCGGAGCACGTGTGACGCCCCTCACTCATAACGGTCGCCTATCTTTTCGCAACTACCTAGTGGACATCTCTGCTATAAAAGGAACATGGATTCACGACAAACACCAGGAGCAATCCACTGCATTCTCTCTCTTTCTTTATCTCTCTCTGAGCTTTCTGATCATTGTATTTCTGAGATTCATCTCTGTAATTAAGGCTTTAACGCCTAGCTTGTAACCACCGTTGCCGGTGACCCCTATTATTATACTTAATTTCATCATCAATAAAGAAGTCTTTATTATTCTATTATATTCTAAGGTTCCACTCACTACAAAAAAAACGGGCCATTCCGGCGCACGCTTACCGGCGTTTTGGTTCAAAACGCCTATATGAGACGCATACCGGCGTTTCTACACCAAGCGCCTATACGCAAACGCCGGTACGTTTGGCGCGCTCTTCCCGCCACCTTTCCCGCGTTTCCATATCGGCGTTTTGGGGTACATAAAACGCCGGTATGGTTTTTAAATATAAAAAAAGGGCTGGCTGGTTTTTTTTTGTCAAACAACCGCACATCGGCGTTTTGCAAAACGCCTATGTGCGATTAAAATATTTTTTAAATCGCACATAGGTGTTTGGCCAAACGCCGATGTGTGTAACGTGCATTTAAAATGCACTTAATGCGCATACCGGCGTTTGTCAAAACGCCTATCTGCGCATTAAGTGCATTAAAAATGCACTTAATGCATATAGGCGTTTGGACAAACGCCTATATGCGATTAAAATATCATTCGCATATAGGCGTTTTGAAAAACGCCTATATGCGATTAAATTAATACTTTAATCGCATATAGGCGTTTACCAAAACGCCTGTATGGTGTCACAAAACGCCGATATGTGAACGCCTATAAAAGAACCGCCGATGTTCATTTTGGCGTTTTCGAAAACGTGAAAAAGTGTAAGGGTCCCACAGAAACTATCTTTTTTCTTTATCTTTTCCTATAAATATTCCTCTTCGATAGATCATGTCTCGTCGTACCGGTAAAGCTCCAATAGATCCCGAAGAGGATCAGCGATTGCGAGATGAACAGCAGCGATTGAGGGACGAAGCAGAAGCCAGGCGTATAGAAGAACGCCAGTTACAGATTGAGCAGCAGCCTACTCCGCCAGAGGTGCTGCAGTACGCCAGCCCCCCGCCTATTGTGAGCCCTCTTCGGGCGCCACCTTGGACTCCTTTCGGGTTTGGTGGTAACCCGGAAGTCACGCAGGACGACCTCTGGAGAGACTTGAACGTCGAGATCAGCTACGAAGAGATGCATGACATTTTGAATGAGGATAGGGAGAGGGCGGAGAGGGAGAGGGCAGAGGGGGCGGAGGGGGAGGAGGGGGAGGAGGGCACCGGCGGTGGCGGTGCGGGTGGCGAGTGGGACATCCCGGTGCCGGAAATTATGATCAAAATGCCGCGCGGGAGGAAGTCTTCGAGTACTGGTCAACTGATGGATGTCAGAGGTAATTGAATTTGATATTAATTAATAGTTACAAATTTAATTTATACAATATATATTATCTAATATATTTTTCTTACCTACAGATACCACTGGCACTGTCACCAGGAGGAGGCTGACGGCGAAGCTGGCGCATGCGCTTCCGCCGAATGAGAAGATTGAGCTGCCATATTACAACACCACCGGACAGCCAACAACGGATGCTGCCATTCTATTCCGCCGCCATTGCCGACTCCTCGGCAAGGACTTCCGGCGCTTCCCGATCGACCCGACCAGCTGGAGGAAAGTTCCGGATGGCCGGAAAGAGGAGGCATGGGAGATTATTAAGGTAATACGTATTTCAAAATATTATAATACGTATATAATTGTTATTATACTTATTATTAAATAATATGAAAAAATTTCTTTTTGCAGAGCAAGGGTGGGTCCCCGACAGCTTGAACCTCAAGAAATTCGCGAAAGGGGTGGTCGGGGATAATTGGAAGGATGAGAGAAACAAGCTGTACCTGCTGAAGTCCAAGAAGGGGACTAGGCCTAGGGAGGCGGTGGAAGGAACCGTCGATGACCAATGAAACATGACTTCCTGCTGTGCGGTAGTCTGCGGGGCACCTGGTCCAAGTTGCAGAAGGGACATGCCATCGCTGTATACGTGTTCCAGCCAGATAACATGCCGAGTCCGGGAAAATCGCTAACAGTCCACATCACAGCGGCGCGCAGTGTGAACATCATCTTGCTTGCGGCGTCAAACGTCTCGACCCCATCGCTCCATAACTCGTTCAGCTCCTGTATTAGCGGCTGAAGGTACACATCGATATCGTTTCCAGGAGATGTCGGCCCTGGAATAATTGTTGATAGAATGAATGAGCTGGACTTCATGCACAACCACGGGGGGAGGTTATATGGCATCAAAACAACTGGCCACACGCTGTAATGTTGGTTGAAGGAGCCGAATGGGTTGAAACCATCAGAAGCGAGGCCTAACCTGACGTTTCTTGGCTCCGAGGCGAAATCAGGGAATGCGTCGTCAAAAGCTTTCCATGCATCACCGTCTCGAGGATGCCTCATCTTCCCGTCTGGGTTAGCTTCTGTCGCGTGCCACCGCATTTGCTCAGCCATCTTCGGGGACATGAATAGCCTTTGAAGCCTTGGACGGAGTGGAAAATATCTCATGCTCTTAATGGCACGTCGCCTCTTCTTCTTATTATGCCCTTCACCCTCCACCTTATATCGGGCAGTCCCACATCGTCTGCATTTATCTAACGTTGCGTCAGGACCCCAAAACAACATACAGTCATACAGGCACGCATCAATTTTAATGTAATCTAACCCCATCTTCCTGACTGTTTTCTTTGCCTCGTAGAACGACGACGGTAGCTCGGCTCCAATGTTATAAAAGGCGTCTGAAAGCAGCTCAATCACGTCCGACATGGTCGCATCAGATGCGCCACGTTTACACTTAATACTGTACAACTTGGTCAAAAACGACAGTTTAGAGTATCTTTCATTCCCTGTGCAAACACATATTTTGTCATCGCACGTACATAATATACATATATAATAAACGTTTAGAATAGATTAAACATTTATACATACCTGGGTACAACGGTTTGTCACCTTCCGTCATGAGCTCAAAGAAATCTCTGGCCACCTCAGTGCGTAAGTACTCCGCGACTGGTCCGTCCACCACTTCATCCCCGCCAGCGCCTGCTGCTTCCTGCATACCAAATGCTTCCCTCACAGTGTTGTTACCTGGATTTGTTGGCTGGCCGCCTCCTTCACAGTCATCGTCACTGTCTTCGCCTTGCATTCGGCCAACGTGAGAACTCGAACCGACTTCTAGATCACCAGTAGTGTCGTGTAATCCATCCTCTCCATGAAACGCCCAAGTGACATAATATCTGGGAAACTGCTTATCTAGACAATGAATAACTACCTCATCTCGAGTCTTCCATTTGTCGAACTTACACTTTTCACACGGACACCGTATCTTACCCCGAACACTACTGTGCATAAAAGCATAATCCAGAAATTGATTCAACCCCACCAAGTATTGCGGAGACGATCTGGGTAAAGAGATCCACGATTTATCCAACATTATTGCTTTTGCTGTTTCACAACAAAAGCACAGATATATGTAAGAATGAGAGGTTTGAGAAAGAATGTGGCAACTGACTAATGCTCTAGACGCATATTTATAACCAATATATCTTACTTTTCCGCGTTTAAGAAATGTAGGTTGTCTGAGGAGTTTTTTTTTAAAAAATGCCGTACCGGCGGTTTGCAACACGCCCATATGCATTTTAAGATTAAATAATTCATACCGGCGTTTTGCAAAACGCCTATATGCATGTTTATATTAAAATAATGCATATAGGCGTGTCCCTGAAACGCCTATATGCATTATTTTAATATAAACATGCATATAGGCGTTTTAGGGAAACGCCTATATGCAGTATTATATATAAAAAATAATGCATATAGGCGTTTCCTATAAACGCCTATATGCAGTAGGACGCATATAGGCGTTTTTGAAAACGCCTATATGCATTAGAACGCCTATAGGCGTTTTTGAAAACGCCTATATGCACCTCCGTTCCCTATAAATAGCACCTCCCTCCTTCAGCGAAATTGCTCATTTTCTCGTTCTCTTCTATATGTTTCTTCGCTTCGTCTCTGTTTCATGTTTCTGTTGCTTTGTTTTTTTGCCTTGTTGCTTTGTTTTTTTGCCTAGTATTGCTGATTTGGTTTTTTATTTCGTTTTTTATGGTGATATTTGGTTATAATGTTATCATGATTTTATTGCTTTTCTTTCACATATTACTTGTTGTTTAGATTTTATATATTTGTGTATCTTGTTTTATGAATTACTCTTGTTATTTTATATATAACATTCTATATGTGTATGTAAGTTTGGGATTATCATATTATTCTTTATATATGAACATTTTTCTTCCTGGTTCTAAACAATCAGGAAGAAAAATGCTTTTTATTTTTTTTTTGGAATACTCATACCGGCGTTTTGTAAAGCGCCGGTATGAAATATTATTTTATAATACCGCACATAGGCGTTTTGGAAAACGCCGATGTGCGGTATGATAAAAAATAATATTTTGTTTACCGGCGTTTGACAAAACGCCAATGTGCATGAATTCTAAAAAGTTTGTCATGTCGCACATAGGCGTTTGCCAAAACGCCGGTATGCGTGTGAACAAAAAAAAAAAAATAGTCGCGTATAGGCGTTTTGGTATCCGCCTATATGAGATAATAATAAAATAATACGCGCATAGGCGTTTTGCAAAACGCCGGTAAGAGGAAATATAATATTATTTGTTTAACCCTCATACCGGCGTTTTGCCCCTCGCATAGGCGTTTCGCAAACCGCCGATATGTAGCATTTCGACGGCACATTTTTAGGCGTTTTGCCAAAACGCCGTAGCGCGTTTTCGCCGGTAAATTCCGCCGATCCGAGGCCCTATAAAACGCCGATATGGGCCCCATTTTTTGTAGTGACTAAACCGTGCATCAACATTTGGCGCCGACCGTGGGGACTCCAGCAACATTATTTTCAAAAGTTTCACGTTCTCTTATCGAGAGGTCACGATTTTGGAATGGAGCAGCCGCCCAAAACTGCTCCTAAGCAGACCAGCCCACCTACCGACCTCCAAAAAGTCTTAGATGCTTTAACCTCTCAGTCTGAACAAATGAAACGCTTCTGAGATTGTGAAGAGGAAACAAGTGCTAATCCTGAGATTGTTGTGCCTCTGCAAGGGGAAGCTTCTGAGCCTCAGTCCTTCACCCGAGAGCAACCTGAGGAAGTCCCACCAGAAGTGGTGGTCAAGCAAGAGGTGGAAGACATGACACCAGAAGAGTTTGAGCGCTATGGTAACACAGATAGACTCACATATGAGCAACTCTTCGTTCTGGATGCTGAGAGGACTCATGCTAAGGAGCTTCAAGAGAAGAAGGGAAAAGGGAAAGGGAAGGGAAAAGGGAAAGCAAAGGCAAGTCAATCTCATGACCCTGCTTTCTCTGCCTAGAATGTCAAGGTTAAAGCTGTCCATCTCCCTCACGCAACCATCCCCATCGGAGATTCAAAGGAAGGAAGGTCTTTTGGATTGGATGAGCTCAGTGACCTAAAGAAAGCCATTGCTGAGTCCCTTGAGACTGAAAGGATCAGAAAAGCCCAAGAGGAGAGAGAGCTCCAACAGATTCTTGCCCAGATCGACCAACAACAGATATCTGAGATGTGGGCCAAGATGAATGAAGAGCATGAAGAGATCCAGAGAGAAAAAGAGAGGAACAAAAGACACAAGCCTTAAAACCCCAACCTCTCATGCATAACACAACATTTTGTTCTCATTTTTCATACATAGTTATCTGTCATACTTGTAAATCTGCTTACTGTTTTTTTTGTTGCTTATACATGTAGTTGATTTACATATTAATGAAGTTCGCTTTTGAATTCATATCTGTGTGTTATTTAATTATCTGCCCTTAAGTATGAACTCATAAGTTAGCTTAGTTTGTCATCATCAAAAAGGGGGAGAATGTTAGAATCTTAAGTTTTGATGAAGACTAAAATATGAAAGAACTAGTTGATCACATAGGAAGAACTAGGTTAAAAGTGAATTCTAAGTTAAGTCACAACCGGATGCAGAATTACTTCCGGATGGATTAGAACTAGCGCTCGCGGATAGATAACCCATCCCATAGCGGAAGCAAGTGAGACACTAAGTCAGAACTTAGTCTAGACTGATAGAGTATTGAACCTTGATAAAGACTAAGTTAGGACACAACCAGATGCAAAATCGCTTCTGGAAGTCTTAAAGTAAAATAACGTGACTAACGCTCACGGATGAAGAATACATCCCTCAGCGGAAGTCAATAACACACTAAGTCAGAACTTAGTCTAGGCTGTTAGAGTATTGAACCTTGATGGAGACCAAGTTAGGACACAACCGGATGCAAAATCGCTTCCGGAAGAATTAGTGTAAAATATAACGTGACTGACGCTCACGGATGAAGAATACATCCCTCAGCGGAAGTCAATAACATGCCAAGTCAGAACCTAGTTTAAGTAAGAATGCTTCCCATAGCAAACATACTTCCCACAGCATATATGGTTCTTACTGCACTTGATTATATATATACTACTCTGTTGGGCTAACTATTATGTGCAGAACTTAGTTTTACTTCCGGATGCAAATGAGCTTCCGGATGCAAATACTCTTGGCACTGGAATTCTGAGACTAACACTTGCAGAGCAAGATTGCCGCTTCCGGAGGAACGATGATCATCTGTCAGCAAGAGTACAAGAGACAGATCGTACATATGCCCAGAAGTCAGAATGCTTTTTGTCAGAGCAGAGTTGTCAGAGTTGCTTTTCAGAGATAAAGCAAGTCAACCCTGCTAAGCATTAATGGAGCATTTAAGGAGCCAACGGTAACAAGGGTTTAACGGCAATATTCAAACGGCATTGTTACCTACCAAGCATGAGGAGTATGAGAGATGATATATAAGGAATTACTTCAACATTTATGAAGCGCCGAAAGAATTGCACCGAACATAATTCTGCAAAAATCATTCAAGCATTCAAAGCTCATACTACCCAGAAAGCAAGAGAGCCCTTATTGCATTGAGAGTTATTTATTATCCATCTTGTACTCTTTGTATTTAAGTCTCTTTAGTTGTTGAGAGCATTTATTGTACTTAAGTGAGTAACATTATCTGTTCTTTGAGAGAACTAAGTAGAAAATCCTTTGATTGAAAGGTTGAACCCTTACAAGTAGTAAGGGGGAGCGAGTCAGGTTGTAAGGTTGCAAGTGAGCCCGTAAAACTTGTGGTTGTAAAAGGTTGCAGGTGAACCCGTTGTAAAACCTGTGGTTTAGTGGAACTCAATCTGGGTGATTGAGAACTGGACGTAGGTCAATAGTTGGACCGAACCAGTATAAAACATTTTGTGCGATTTAATTTTCTAATTTTTATTTGGTAGCACAATTCACCCCCCCTCTTGTGCATCCTCACTTTCATTTGGTATCAGAGCAAAGTCTTTCTGACTTGATTCCAACGAATCTAGAAAGAGAAAATCTAGTGATGGATGCAGTTCAACATTCTCTCCCTGATATAGCCATCCAGCCAAACAAGCCTCCAGGCTTTGATGGGTATAACTATCCCTTGTGGAAATTCAAGATGGAGAACTTTATCAAGGCCAGTGACCTTCGAATCTGGGATGTTATAGAGCATGGTGACAATATTCCACTTGATGATGAAGGTTTTCAGAAGCCTCGATCCAGCTTCACCAATGATGATTACTTCAAGGTGGAACTGAATTACAAGGCCATCCACTATATTCAATGCGCCCTCTGAGCCCAAAGGAGTTCCACAGGATAAGCCACTACAAAACAGCAAAGGAAATGTGGGAGGCTCTTGAGGCAGCTCATTCCGGAACCAAAGGAGTGAAGGCCAGACGTGTTGAGATGCTGGTGGAGGAATTTCACAAGTTCACAATGATTCCTGATGAGCCAATCAGAGATTTGGAGCTCAGATTCACCCACCTCATAAACAACCTGACTTCACTGGGAAAGAATATCCCTGAGAGGGAACAGGTAAATAAAATTCTAAAAGTATTAAAGGGTGACTGGCTTACAAAGGTAACTATTTTGCAGGAAGTGCAGGGAGAGTCAACCAGTTCTGTCACTGCCTTATTTGGTTCTCTGGCTGAGTATGAACCAACCCTGTTAACACAAAGGGCTTCAAAAGCAGCAACCCTAGTTGCTCCCAGCAAGGAAAGATATGATGATGATGAGGAAGATCTCGATGAGGAAGAAATGGCTATGATGGTGAAAAAATTCAAGAAGTTCTTCAGGAAGAAAGGGGGTTTCCAGAAAGGAGAATCAAGCCATAAGAAGGAAAGGGCCCATGTGTGTTTCGAGTGCAAGAAGCCTGGTCATTTCAAGGCTGAGTGCCCAAGTCTTCAGAGATTCAAAGGAAAGGACAAGAGGAAAGCCTTCATGTCCTCAATCTGGGTAAATAGTTCAGATGAAGAAGCTAGCGATGAGGAAGAGGTCGCAAACCTTTGTCTCGTTGCTAGGGAGGATGGAGAAGAAGCACTCTCTGACTTTGAATCCGTTCATGACGATGAGGTAAGCCTTACTGAACTCCAAAAAGCCTATAACGATATTCATAGAGAATTCTTTCGATTATGCAAAGCTTACAAGGCTTTAAGAATGAAGAAAGAATCACTTGAGCTCTCTGTGAAATCACTGAGTGATGAGCTAGCGGAAGCCAATAAGCTTCCGGTAGCGGATGGCAAGGGAAATCCCCAAGCGGAACCCAATGCCTCAACATCAGAGAGCTGCATCAATTGCAGCAAAATCTCTATTGAAAGGGATAGATTGCATAATGCCCTGCAAAAGTTCACAAAAGGTTCTGAGATGCTAAATATTATTTTGATGAACCAAAGGGCTTATAGAGATAAAACTGGATTAGGCTATAAGCATAAAGAGAAAAGGTCGGTGGAACCCAAAGTGAAACCCAACCTAAAGTTCTTCCACAAGCCACTAGTCACAGTTCCACACCCTTCAGCTTCTGTAACTATTGCAACAGAAAGGGACACTCCACGTCCACCTGCAATGCAAGGAAGCATGGAACCAATAGCACTCATAGGTGGGTTCCAAAAGGAACTAGATTGACTAAGGATCCTCTAAGGAAAGAAACTAAGAGAGTACATGGACCTAGAGTTTGGAAGCCTATTCCAAAGGAAGTCCGTCAGCCTAGAGCTCACACAAGGCCAGAGGCACAAATCAATCACAAACCTAAGATCAACACTAGACCGAGGGTTATGGGAACTAATGATACAGGACCCAATAAAGGTTGGGTACCTAAGTTTGTCTAATTTATGCAGGTCTGTCTCAAGGCATCCAAGAACCGAAAGTGATATATCGACAGCGGATGTTTGAGACACATGACGGGAGACAGAGACACGTTCAAATCTCTGGTGATCAAGGATGGAGCCAAAGTGAACTTTGGAGGAAATCAGAGTGGAAAGATCACTGGGGTTGGTGAAGTGGGACCTATCCAAGATGTTTACTTAGTTGATGGTCTTTGTCATAATCTGCTGAGTGTGAGTCAAAGCACCGACAAGGGAAATTGGGTAATCTTTGACTCTCCTGAATGCATTATAGTAGATAAGCATGATCTAGACATAGATAAAACCAATCTGAAATGCAAGCTTAAAGCTAACAGGAATGGAAATCTATACACCCTGGATTTATGCCAACAACTAACTGAAAAATGCCTAATCACTAGTGATGAAAATAGTTGGCTATGGCATAAACGGCTAGCGCATGTAAACTTTACACAGCTTGATATGCTTATTAAAAAGGAACTAGCAATAGGAATTCCATCCTTTAAGGTTAAGCATGATTTTATCTGTGAATCCTGCCAACGAGGAAAGCAAACAAAGTCCTCGTTCAAGACCAAGAAGAAAGTCTCCACCAGCAGGCCCTTAGAACTAATCCACATGGATTTAGTTGGGCCAGCAAGAGTGAAGAGCTTAGGTGGAAACCTTTATGCTCTAGTGGTGGTGGATGACTATTCAAGGTTTACCTGGACAATGTTCCTTCCCTCTAAGCATGATGCTTTTGATGCTTTTGTTGTCCTTGCTAAGAAAGTGCAGAATGAGAGAAATCTCAAAATAGTCGGCATAAGGACAGATCATGGAGGTGAGTTCGAGAATCACAACTTCTCAGAGCTGTGTGAAGAAAATGGAATTGATCACAACTTCTCAACTCCTAGAACTCCTCAACAAAATGGCGTGGTTGAAAGGAAGAACAGGGTGCTGACGGAGATGGCCAGAAGCATGCTCAATGAGAAGGAGGTTTCTCAAGTGTTCTGGGCAGACGCTATGAGCACGGCTTGTTACATCTCCAACAGAGCCTATGTTCGCAAGGACCTAAACAAAACCCCCTATGAGCTATACAAAGGTAGAAAGCCCAACATCAGCCACCTCAGAATCTTTGGGTCAAAATGTTATGTCCACAACAATGGGAAGGTAAACCTGGGTAAGTTTGATCCAAAGGCAGATGTAGGAGTTTTCATAGGATATTCTCTTAGAAGCAAGGCATATAGAGTATACAACTTAAGAACTAGAATCGTTGAAGAATCTATGCATGTTGTATTTGATGAAAACCCTACATGGGAAGGATCCATAGAAGATGATGGGATATTAAATTTTTCAAAACCACCATCATCTTCACCACCAAAAGAAACACCAGCAAGTGATCCTAAGAAGGAGGATGAACCCAGTGATGAACCTAGAATGCAGACGGTGCCTGATGAGGTACAGTTGCCAATCGCTAGGAGACATTACAGGGATCATCCACTTGACCAAGTGCTTGGTGATGTTTCTTCTGGCGTCAGAACTAGAAGGCAGGTTCAAAATGAAGTTGAGTTTGGAGCCTTCTTGTCTCAAATTGAGCCAACTTCAGTTGAACAGGCCCTAGAGGACTGTGATTGGATCATTGCCATGCAGGAAGAGCTCAATCAGTTTGAGAGAAGTCAAGTTTGGGAGCTAGTCCTTAGACCGTCTCACCAATCCATAGTTGGGACCAAATGAGTCTTTAAAAACAAACTGGATGAGACCGGACAGATCACTAGGAACAAAGCCAGATTAGTAGCAAAAGGGTATAACCAAGAAGAAGGCATAGACTATGAAGAAACCTTTGCTCCAGTTGCGAGACTTGAGGCAATAAGGATTCTTCTAGCATTTGCATCCATGAAAGACTTTAAATTATATCAAATGGATGTAAAGAGTGCTTTTCTTAATGGATATATTAAAGAAGAGGTGTATGTTGAGCAACCTCCTGGCTTTGAGGATCATAAGCACCCTAAGCATGTGTATAGACTAAAGAAAACATTGTATGGCCTGAAATAAGCTCCACGAGCTTGGTATGAGAGACTTAGCAGCTTCCTGCTAGGAAAAGGTTTTTCTAGAGGCAAATTAGATAATACACTGTTTATCTTGCATAAAGATAGGAATATGTTAGTTATCCAGATATATGTTGATGATATCATCTTTGGAGCAACTAACGAGAAACTCTGCGAAGAGTTCTCAAAGACAATGCAGGGTGAATTTGAGATGTCAATGATGGGAGAGCTAACCTTCTTCCTAGGCCTGCAGATCAAACAAAAGAAAGAAGGAATCTTCATATCCCAAACCAAGTACTGTAGAGAACTTCTCAAGAAGTTTGGGATGGATGAATGCAAGGAGTATGATACTCCTATGAGCACCACTGCCGCTCTCGATGCTGATGTTAAGGGAAGTTCGGTCAGCCAGCCAATGTATAGGGGCATGATAGGCTCCCTGTTATACTTAACGGCTAGCAGACCCGATATTCAATTTAGTGTTGGTATGTGTGCTAGATTTCAAGCCAATCCCAAGGAATCTCATCTAACATGTGTTAAACGTATTTTAAGATACCTTGAGGGAACTCAAGAACTTGGTCTCTGGTATCCGAGAGGTAACCAAGAGTTCTTGTGGGCTTATTCTGGCGCTGACCATGCAGGTTATAAGACAGATAGAAAGAGCACCAGCGGCCAATGTGCCTTCCTAGGCGGCTGTCTGGTGTCTTGGGCAAGCAAGAAGCAAACCTGTGTGTCACTATCATCCACAGAGTCAGAGTATATTGCTGCTGCAAGCTGTTGTGCACAAGTGCTGTGGCTGAAAAATCAACTTAGGGATCTTGGGCTGGAGTTCCCTGAGGCTCCCATTCTCTGTGACAACACAAGCACAATCAGCCTAGCCAAGAATCCAGTGCAGCACACAAGAACAAAGCACATTGACGTCAGACATCACTTCATCAGAGATCATGTTCAGAAGAAGGATGTCAAAGTGCAATTTGTTCCTACTCAGCATCAGCTTGCAAATATCTTCACCAAACCTCTGGGGGTAGATCAATTTACTTTTATTAGAGGAAATTTGGGAATGGTAAACCCAAATGAAGTTTAATCTTCAGAATAAACCTGTGCTTAATTGTTAAAACCTGCAAACTGTACTAACTTAGGCATCGGAGTGCCAGTCTTTAGTTTTGCAGGTCCCCTAGCATGTCAATGTTAAATCTTAAGTGTATCACTTCCGGAAGCAAATCTCCTTCCGGAAGCTCATTACTCTATTCAGCATGGTTGCTGCCGCTTGGGCATGACACTAAGCAACCGGAAGCACCAGTGTTTGGGAAAAGAACACGTCACCTCAGAAACGTTTCATCTTCTCCCACAAAAATTGTGCCTTTTCTGACAGTCAGAAGCGACACGTGGCATAAGGTGCGCCGTTTCAATTTAAATGTTTACGCTTTCCCATAAAAGGTGCATATTTTCAATAAGTTGCCATTATGACCCATCACATCGAACATCACATTGCATAAATAGGATTAAATCATTCATTCATCACTTCTCACACAAATCAAACCACAAACTCTCTGAACTCCTTCATCTTCATCTTCATCTTCTTCTTCATCTTCCTCTCGGCATCTCTGTGCATTGCATTTTCTGTGCATCTCATCCATTTCATAACCATCACACACAAATGGCCGGTTCCAATGAAACAAACCCTAATCTTCAAAAGGCCTCCTCCTCCAAAAAGTCGAAGCTTTCTGGGAAATCTGGAAAAGGGAAGAAGAGGGTTCAGTTTGCTGAAGAACAGCCTTCAAAACGCCAGCGCATTCAAGAGGATTATTCTGAGTACATTTCTGGGCCGTTGGAAGATGTCTATCCGGCATTTGAAAACAGAAACCCTTATCTATCCAATGGCATCTTCGTGGATCTGGAGAAGCTTGAAGTTCTGGGTTATGATCTCTCTGCACATCTCCAGAAGTACATGACTTGGCTGGGCATCCAAAATGACTACAATGTCCAAGTTCTCAGGGTGTTCTGTGATTCACTAACTGCCAAGGCCAAATTCAAGGAGATCAGCAAGAACACAACTGCAATTGGCAGAGTTGACTTCAAGGCCACCATCCGAGGAAGAACAATTAAGTTCCACTGGAGAACAATCAACCGCTTCCTGGGGGTCACTGATGAGGAGATGAACAAGTGGATCTTCCCTGAGCGGCTGGATCAGGCAGAGCTGGAGCAAGTCTATGACACTGGGGGGAAGAAGGTGTCTGGTATGCCCGACACACAGCGGGTGCTCCAGTACATCTATTCCAGAGTCATGACGAACAAGGGTGGAAACTTCAACGAGTTCACCCAGTTAGACAACCCATGGCTTGCAAGATTCCTCTCCCAGCAGCCGATCAATCCTGGCCAACTAATCTCCCTGGAGCTGCACAGATGGGTTGAGAGTAAGAAAAAGGGGAACGTATCTCTTCCCTACCCTCAGTTCATCGCCTTCCTCCTAGAGAAGTTCAATATAAAGTCAACTGAGGAGGCTGACAACAGGAAGTGTTTGCCCATGAGATCGATGAACCTGAGCAAAATGGGAGTCAGATATCTCAAGCCGGTGAAGGCCACTCAGTCTGGCTCTCAGGCTGGGAGTGCTTCTCACACATCAATGCCCTTTGCATCTGGAGCAGGGGATCAAGAAGCAGACTTCCACTAGGCTGGCCCCAGCAGCACTCGAGCTCCAAGGGTGTCTGCTGCTCAGAAGACTCTGGTTGCTGAATTGAGAGAAGAACTCCTCTTCAGGCTGTCCGATCCATTGATGGCCCCTCTGCGAGCAGAGTGTGATGCAGCCTTCCGCAACCAAGAGCAGCGGATCCAGGGTTTGGAGGACCGCTTAGGAAGAATAGAAGCCAAACTAGATCTCCTACTTCATCATTTCCTTGCCCCTCCTCAGCCTCCTCCCATTCAACATCCTCCTCCTCCTCCTTTTCCACCTCCACCTCCCCCACACAATGACTCTGACCCTCACCACTCGCCCTCACCACATAACTCACCATCCCCTCATAACTCTCCATACCCAAGCCACTCACATTCCCCTGGCCACTCACACTCCCCCAATCCCTCTCCATCCCCCACTCACTCACCTCCCTTAGGCTTTGACGACCACACCTCACCCTCACCTTCACCACCCAGATATGGCCCAGAGCCTCCTCCCATCATTCCCTCCTCATCCTCCTCCCTGGCCCTCGCCCTCTTTGATGATGCCAAAAGGGGGAGAGATATGTTAACCCAGTCATCCCTTTGGCTAGATGAGGAAGTGACTGCTGCTCTCCAAAGGGCCATGGACATGAAGCATATGGGTCAAGCAGAAAGACTAATCCGTGATGAAGCCATTCGCTTCATGAGCCAACAGCAGTCCGCCAGCACAAAGGCAAGCCTTGAGATGGTGATGGCTGATCAACCTGAGGTGCCACCTACTGCTGAGCCTGTGTCCCCCTCTGCGCCTCCACCCAATCTGATTGAAGAACTGATTATGAAGTATGGGCTCAAGAGGCCAGACCCGCCAGTAGTAGTGATTGCAAAGCCAATTCCTCCATTTGCGCCTGCCCCTGTCCCTCCTCCAGTCAGCTTCACTAAGGCAAGGGTTAAGACCTTGGCTAAAAAGAAGAACGCCTCTTCCCCCCAGTGAGCCATCAGATAGTGAAGAGGAAACAAGTGCTAATCCTGAGATTGTTGTGCCTCTGCAAGGGGAAGCTTCTGAGCCTCAGTCCTTCACCCGAGAGCAACCTGAGGAAGTCCCACCAGAAGTGGGGGTCAAGCTAGAGGTGGAAGACATGACACCATAAGAGTTTGAGCGCTATGGTAACACAGATAGACTCACATATGAGCAACTCTTCGTTCTGAATGCTGAGAGGACTCATGCTAAGGAGCTTCAAGAGAAGAAGGGAAAAGGGAAGGGAAAAGTGAAAGCAAAGGCAAGTTAATCTCATGACCCTGCTTTCTCTGCCTGGAATGTCAAGGTTAAAGCCGTCCATCTCCCTCACGCAACCATCCCCATCGGAGATTCAAAGGAAGGAAGGTCTTTTGGATTGGATGAGCTTAGTGACCTAAAGAAAGCCATTGCTGAGTCCCTTGAGACTGAAAGGATCAGAAAAGCCCAAGAGGAGAGAGAGCTCCAACAGATTCTTGCCCAGATCGACCAACAGCAGATATCTGAGATGTGGGCCAAGATGAATGAGGAGCATGAAGAGATCCAGAGAGAAAAAGAGAGGAACAAAAGACACAAGCCTTAAAACCCCAACCTCTCATGCATAACACAACATTTTGTTCTTTCATTTTTCATACATAGTTATCTGTCATACTTGTAAATCTGCTTACTGTTTTTTTGTTGCTTATACATGTAGTTGATTTACATATTAATGAAGTTCGCTTTTGAATTCATATCTGTGTGTTATTTAATTATCTGCCCTTAAGTATGAACTCATAAGTTAGCTTAGTTTGTCATCATCAAAAAGGGGGAGAATGTTAGAATCTTAAGTTTTGATGAAGACTAAAATATGAAAGAACTAGTTGATCACATAGGAAGAACTAGGTTAAAAGTGAATTCTAAGTTAAGTCACAACCGGATGCAGAATTACTTCCGGATGGATTAGAACTAGCGCTCGCGGATAGATAATCCATCCCATAGCGAAAGCAAGTGAGACACTAAGTCAGAACCTAGTCTAGACTGATAGAGTATTGAACCTTGATAAAGACTAAGTTAGGACACAACCGGATGCAAAATCGCTTCCGGAAGTCTTAGAGTAAAATAACGTGACTGACGCTCACGGATGAAGAATACATCCCTCAGCGGAAGTCAATAACACACTAAGTCAGAACTTAGTCTAGGCTGTTAGAGTATTGAACCTTGATGAAGACCAAGTTAGGACACAACCGGATGCAAAATCGCTTCCGGAAGAATTAGTGTAAAATATAACGTGACTGACGCTCAAGGATGAAGAATACATCCCTCAGCGGAAGTCAATAACATGTCAAGTCAGAACCTAGTTTAAGTAAGA
Organism: Mimosa pudica; assembly: GCA_029929735.1. Taxonomy (NCBI): domain Eukaryota; kingdom Viridiplantae; phylum Streptophyta; class Magnoliopsida; order Fabales; family Fabaceae; genus Mimosa; species Mimosa pudica. Next base: position 5,561,341 of record JAKELP010000024.1, read on the forward strand.
ATGCTTCCCATAGCAAACATACTTCCCACAGCATATATGGTTCTTACTGCACTTGATTATATATATACTACTCTGTTGGACTAACTATTATGTGCAGAACTTAGTTTTACTTCCGGATGCAAATGAGCTTCCGGATGCAAATACTCTTGGCACTGGAATTCTGAGACTAACACTTGCAGAGCAAGATTGCCGCTTCCGGAGGAACGATGATCATCCGTCAGCAAGAGTACAAGAGACAGATCGTACATATGCCCAGAAGTCAGAATGCTTTTTGTCAGAGCAGAGTTGTCAGAGTTGCTTTTCAGAGATAAAGCAAGTCAACCCTGCTAAGCATTAATGGAGCATTTAAGGAGCCAACGGTAACAAGGGTTTAACGGCAATATTCAAACGGCATTGTTACCTACCAAGCATGAGGAGTATGAGAGATGATATATAAGGAATTACTTCAACATTTATGAAGCGCCGAAAGAATTGCACCGAACATAATTCTGCAAAAATCATTCAAGCATTCAAAGCTCATACTACCCAGAAAGCAAGAGAGCACTTATTGCATTGAGAGTTATTTATTATCCATCTTGTACTATTTGTATTTAAGTCTCTTTAGTTGTTGAGAGCATTTATTGTACTTAAGTGAGTAACATTATCTGTTCTTTGAGAGAACTAAGTAGAAAATCCTTTGATTGAAAGGTTTAACCCTTACAAGTAGTAAGGGGGAGCGAGTCAGGTTGTAAGGTTGCAAGTGAGCCCGTAAAACTTGTGGTTGTAAAAGGTTGCAGGTGAACCAGTTGTAAAACCTGTGGTTTAGTGGAACTCAATCTGGGTGATTGAGAATTTTCTAATTTTGTGCGATTTAATTTTCTAATTTTTATTTGGTAGCACAATTCACCCCCCTCTTGTGCATCCTCACTTTCATTTGGTATCAGAGCAAGGTCTTTTTGACTTGATTCCAACGAATCTAGAAAGAGAAGATCTAGTGATGGATGCAGTTCAACATTCTCTCCCTGATATAGCCATCCAGCCAAACAAGCCTCCAGGCTTTGATGGGTATAACTATCCCTTCTGGAAATTCAAGATGGAGAACTTTATCAAGGCCAGTGGCCTTCGAATCTGGGATGTTATAGAGCATGGTGACAATATTCCACTTGATGATGAAGGTTTTCAGAAGCCTTCAATATATAAAGAAGACAAGCATGCTTAAAAAGATTAAACTAATATTTAAATTTCATACAATTGGTCTAATAAATACTTCAATATATAACATTAAATTTAATCTTACACATCAGAGTCAAGTAATAATTATTTGTAATCTAATTATACACAATTCGCAAGTATACGTAAGAATTTCCCAGAGTTACCTGTTGCTCCTTAGCCTACAGGTATTTTAACAAAGTCACTTCAACGCTCTTACTCATCTACAACGTAACCGAATATAAATATATATTAATAAATTGCTCAACGCTACCTAGGGTATTCTAGTACAAATCTACCTTAAGATAATTAATAATTTTTCTTATATTAATTATATTTAATTGTAGGGAACATATTTATTAGTATGTATGCCAAAACCACCTCAGTATGTACATATGCACACAAAAAATTTCATGTTGAGGTCTTAAAAATCATAAACGTAGGTGTGTGTAATAAAGGAAACAGTGATAAAATATTTATATATATAAAAAATCTTGCATATAATATATTTATATATGTATATATAATAAGGAATAAAATATAATCATTCTCCCACAAAACAAGCTAAAATGAGATGAATGAAAAATATATTGAGAAAAGTAGGTAGAATAACTAATTAAGGAAAATAACATATATAAGTATTAAAAATGAAAATTTAATCTCCTTTCCACAAAACATGCACGCTGACATTGAGATGAAAGGATGATATAATGGTTTCAGATTTTGTTTTTTTTTTTTATTTTTGTAGTTCAGAAATACTGAGATAATCAATGAAGGAAACTAAATTAGAATCTCATGGTCAAATGGATTTGGGTATATACTTGAGCAAATAAAGTGATAAATATAATAATAAAATACTAGTTGAACAAGAGCACCCTTGCAGAAACATTGAGGAAAGACATGGGAAGTGGGCAAAATGAAAAAGAATTAGAATTTTAAATCACATGTTTATTAGTGTGGAGAAGAATAAGAGGGGAAAAATGATAGTAGAGATTGATAAGACAAAGACAGAATGACTATAACAGTGATAGGAGTAGGAGGAAATAGGACGACACCTGTTGAGACTTGGGTGAATGAAACGGCCACGTGCAAAATGACATTGGAAAGAAAAGGGTGATTTTATAGGAAATAGGTTAGGGTTCTTCATTATTGGGCCTTTTACATTTGGGCCATCTTAGTGAAAAAAAATACACACATATCTAGAATACACATTAATCCCCTTTTTATTATAATCTAGTTGTTATCCCTATATTATTAAAATTTCTATGCTAAAAAAAAGATTTCTAATTTCTATACAAAAATGGGATGTTACAATTCTCCCCTCCTTAAAGAAATTTTGTCCTCAAAATTTTATTTACAAACTTAGAGACATATGAATAACCAGTAAAATTTGACACTCGCAAATATTCTAATTCCTATTGATGGCTATCACCATAGTCACACTATTATGTAATTCCACTCTACCTACTTAAATCTCATTACAATAAACACACTCCATCCACTTAATCCAATATTCTCTAATATGATCAAATGGTGGCGTTAACCTTACGGGTTAACGTCATGTATCTCAAATTAACACTCTTACTTTGTCCACACTACTATATATACCGTAAGTTATATATCACTCCTAAAAGTCAACCTTTAATCATCCTTTACTAACCAACATTACCATTCACTATTGACTTCAAATTCTAATATGATTTGTCTAAATCGAAATGTTTTCCCAATCATAATCCAATGTTCTAAATCCCATGCTCTAACTCCTTGACTATTAATAAGAATTTCCTAATTCCTCCCATGACTTTAATTTAACATGAGCTGGAATAAAATATAGTGTGTTCACAATGTCGTTCCCAATCATATGTAACCTTAATGAATCAACTTAAAACGTTCACTAGAATCTCAAACATGGAGTTTTAAATTTAACCTTCATCATAGTAATAATTATAATCACCACCTCGAAATTCAATAATAAAATCCTTTTTCTTTAACATTAATAAAAACTTGAATAACTTACACATATTGTAACACTTCGAATTCTATACTTGCCACTAATCATATGAATGAATCACCATAATGGATTTTATATTCTATTCATGATACCAAACTCAAATCTTTATTTGCCCTTAAATATTTCCTTAAAATATAATCTCATTATTTTCTAAAAGCTGCATGAATGAATATTACTATTTAAGTAATTTTATTCAATGATTCCTTATCACTCTCTACTTCCCTACTTAATTCCACCAACAAGCCTGAGAAATCTTTCATGTCTCAAAATCCTCAATTATTTAGAAACTTAATATATCCACTCATCATAACCTTAATAAAATCTAAATTTCCAATAAACTATCTCAATATAGTCCTCACTTCATGAGTAATAATTATCCTCCTAAAATTCAATCCAAAAATTCAAATCCAAGATTCACAATTAAGCAAGACTTTTCTAATTCTTGAATCTTCACTTCATAATCATTATAGTATATTCCAATCCTCAAATCACAACATCATCTCAAATTAATCTAACTCAATCAATTAACCTAAATGATTATTCCCATAATTTTGATATCCCATCTATACATCAATCCCAAACAATTTAGATTGAATAAACTTCCATTAGCATCAATACACCTCATGAACCACAAAGCCTCAATATTTCTTTAATAAATTCTAGCAAATTAATTACTATCCATTTACTTATAGACTCATGTATATTTAACCTTATAATTATTATTTCTAAAACCAAAAAAATTTAGATCCTGCTTCCAGTCAACGACATTACAATCCCCCTCCTTTTAATATACCTTCATTAATTACTCACAAGGCACCATATCACAACACAAAATGAAATGTATATATACCCACACTCATACAAATCCTATTTAAATTTGAGTAATTATGCACAATTACAAGCCTCTTTTTCAGACTAATACTAGAAATGTAATCATAAAAATATCTTTGGTGTCTTATCACCAATTATTATTTACATGTCTTCAAATCAGAATCTAATGTTTCACACTTGACACCATGCTCTCTTTCACACACTGCTAGCTAGCCTAATCATTGTTAAACTCATAAAATCAGACAATCCCTTATATGTACTTTGATTTCAATAGCCATGGTTCCCTGAATACTAATTCATTCTCTTCACAAAAATTGCCTAACTTATTCATCTGATAATACTTTTCTCAAAGATCACTAGTAGTGGGTAAAAATCCTTATTACCATAATTAATCATCCTTGGGGGAGAGCACTAAACAAACTATATCGTCATCTCTTTCACAAATGAACCATTTTCCAACATTATATTGGAATCATACATTCTCATCTTTCTCAACTAGCTATAGTAGTCAATCAATTGCTTTCCTTAAGATTCCTTGTTGTCCTGATCACATGTCTTAGTCTCAATCATCCTCATTACATAATACTCTTTCTTTATTTCTTTAATAAAATATTCCATTGTTGCCCATAACAACCCAAGTAATGTCCTGTTTCCTCTCTCTTACACCTATCTATAAATATATCATGTTTTACTCTCTTCCATTCAAATGAATACTAGAATACATATATAACTGATCCTTTCTTATGGTTAAACTAATTATACATATACAACTGATCCTTTCTTATGGTCAAGATAATTTAGGCTAAATAAGACTTCAACATATGAATTACTCTTATTTACAATATGTTACTCTTTAGCATAATTATTAAGTGGTATTCCCCTATACCATTCGGATATAAACCTAAAGTCCAAATATAAACCTAAAGTCCAAATTTGTAAAATCATCTAAAACTTTTGAATACAAGCCATAAGTCAACACCCCAAATATGGTCCTTCAATAACTCACATGCTCAGGTCTTAAGTCTCCGCAAACTCATATTCAAGCCTAACACTTTCACACACTCAAAAATGGTCATTCATAACTTTTATATTCAAGCTAAGGCATATCTATACCGACATTAAAAGCAATTTAGCTATATAATAAACCTTATTATCAAATACCCTTAAAATTTAGAACTCAAACCATATAAAAAAAACTAAATTTTTGTTTGTCTTTCCGGCCACTTGAAATTAACTACAACCAGCAAAATTATTGAATAGCCTAAATTCTAAAGAGACTTCTATTAGTGACCTCATAATATACTAAGGTAATATGCATGCGCTCTACAATTAATGCTAAAATAATATTTCTACTTACATAAATCTCATGATTTCTCACCAAACAATCTTTTCAAACCACATTACATTCCATTTTTTAGGAAACTCAATTACAAGTTGTATCCCAATATTTTTTTCATCACATATAATAAAATTTATCAATAATATATAAATAGTCTAATGCTAGGAGACACTCTCTTTACAAAATCTCATACAATTTTTTTTTAACATTTTTCACAAGAATTATTTTTTTATACCCTTTAAATTAATCAAAATTGCACAAAACACCAATACATTCACATTCATTCTTAACTTACACAATTATTCTTCTTTCAATCAAATTTTATTTTATCTATTCTTCTCATTTGCTGACTAACTAATTAAGGGAAGAACTCATATCACAATATATTTAAATTGTCATGACATCTAACAACAAAATTACAAAACTTTGTTTAAGTTGGTTCAAAAAATCTCATTCAAATAAACATTCAGAAACGTATAGCTCTGATACCAAGTTGTAACATCCATCCAGAATAATGATTAAAATTATATAGTAAAGAAAATTAAGCTTAAATAATAAAATTCACAATGGTAGAAAAATCTAAAATCCATATAGAGAGGTTGATTATATCATTATACACTACTATGGTAGAAAAAGAATTGACCCAATTTAAGTATAAAAGAGTAAATCTGATTTTTTTCTCACTAACTAATCATGGTAGAAAAGAACAAAACATCATTTAAAAGGTCTACCATGATTATTTAGAAATCACTTATTTTATTCAAAAATTTTGATAAACTAACATGGTATAAAATAAATTTATCACCTTTAAAATATTTCTAAAATAATATAGCATTTGGAAATTTTTCAAAATCATAAATACTAAAAATAATATATTAAGGTCTACAAAAATAATATATTTGGAAATTACATTATTTACCAACAGAATTATATCATAAATTTAGAAACAAATTCCCTAATGTCATGACAATTAAATATAAAACAATATAAATGTGCTCAATAAGCACAAAAGAGCCTTTTAAGCTCGTTCTTCGTACCTTCCCTTGTTTTACTAGTGATCCTTCACCTAAAAATGTTAATACTGGGGTGAGATCGACATCTCAGTAACTACTGAAAGCATCTAGCATACGCTAAACAAACCATATACAATTACATTGTAAACAATTATACTTCACATGCTATTTATTCTTTGCTACCTCGCATACACAAATATTACATACAATCAAACATTTATATAAAACAAATATTGCATACAATCAAACATTTATATAGAAGTAATTTCCTCATGAATGGATGTTTTATGTAACCTCCCTTATATCACACCCTTATTCCGCTGACAGGAGCCATAGGCTAACATATCAAATAGTCCAAACAGAAACATATCCAAGCAATTAGATTGTCCCAAGCTCACCAATACTTGAGATATACCCGCCCAAAGGTATAGAGCTCAAGCATTGACTATGGCTCCCCTCCTTCAAAGAACGAAGGAGGTGTCACATGTCCCACTACTCCAATGCAATCCCGGGCCCTGACAAGTGTCATCCACTGTGCACCGAGTGATGACATACCACGTGGTCATATAATTCACCATACATATTTCTCCTCTACAACCTATCCCATCACCATGAATGCAAATTGAATGCTATGAAAATTATGACATTCTCAGAAATCAGTATTCAGTTCATGATACTACAACATTCTCAAAATTATGTAATCATTCTTCCAACATCAGCATGCTTGAAAAGGAAAAGACTAGAATACATCTCACAAAATATATAGCCAACATAAGCATGCTTGAAAAGGAATAAACTAGAATACATTTCACATTATATATAAAGAAGACAAGCATGCTTAAAAAGATTAAACTAATATTTAAATTTCATACAATTGGTCTAATAAATACTTCAATATATAACATTAAATTTAATCTTACACATCACAGTCAAGTAATAATTATTTGTAATCTAATTATACACAATTCGCAAGTATACGTAAGAATTTCCCAGAGTTACCTGTTGCTCCTTAGCCTACAGGTATTTTAACAAAGTCACTTCAACGCTCTTACTCATATACAACGTAACTGAATATAAATATATATTAATAAATTGCTCAACGCTACCTAGGGTATTCTAGTACAAATCTACCTTAAGATAATTAATAATTTTTCTTATATTAATTATATTTAATTGTAGGGAACATATTTATTAGTATGTATGCCAAAACCACCTCAGTATGTACATATGCACACAAAAAATAAAGGTTGAGGTCTTAAAAATCATAAACGTAGGTGTGTGTAATAAAGAAAACAGTGATAAAATATTTATATATAAAAAAAATCTTGCATATAATATATTTATATATGTATATATAATAAGGAATAAAATATAATCATTCTCCCACAAAACAAGCTAAAATGAGATGAATGAAAAATATATTGAGAAAAGTAGGTAGAATAACTAATTAAGGAAAATAACATATATAAGTATTAAAAATGAAAATTTAATCTCCTTTCCACAAAACATGCACGCTGACATTGAGATGAAAGGATGATATAATGGTTTCAGATTTTGTGTAACATCCTGAAAAATTTAATACAGGGTTAAAGAGTGTTTTGGAAATGATAAATGGAGAAATTAGGAATTTTGGGATTTTTAGGAATTTTTGGGGATTTTTGGCGATATTTTGGAAATTTTGAGTAATTAATATGCATATAATTAATTAAGAAATTGAAGAGTTTGAAATATGAGGGAATGGTAAAGCTAAAAATATTTTGAAGGTTAAGAAGATTGGAGGCTGGTTTAAGTAGTTTTAAATTAAAAGAGGACTTATGGTAACTTCCGGTACGAAATTATCCATTTCTGAACAAGAAAGCATGAGCCAAACACACCCTTCCCTTCCTTTCTTCATAAAACCCGACCACCCCTCTCCTCCTTCAACCCATTTTTTTTTCTTTCTTCGGCCTATCCTTCCTCTCCTCCTCCTCACCATTTTTCTTCAATTCTTCACCTCCATGCTCCCATTCTTCAGTGCAAAAATCGTGTGGGTTACTCATTGACCAAGGAAACTCGGCCGATCTTCTCGTCCCCACACTCCCCTCTTCGTTTTCTTCACGTTTTCCGGCGACAGGGGCGGCGGACGGCGGCGACACGGCGGTGAGTGGTTGGTGGTCCATTTTCTTTCGTTTCTCATGCCACTTTCTTGTTCCAACCTTGTTTTCTTATAGTTTTCTCTTCTTTTATTTGTAAAACTCGGCCAGCCACCTTGAGGTGTCGATTTCCGGCGAATTCCAGCGGCGGCTGGCGGCGGAGACACCTCCCTCCTCATTCTTGAACTCGGTAAGCTTTCCTATTATGTTGTGATGTTGATTTTTGAGATAAAAGTTCTCTCTTTAAGTTAGGGTTTTGTTGAAAAATTGGGACTTTAGGATTTGCAAGCTTCCTAAGGATATTATTAAGTGGTTAATGAGAGTTATGTTATGGTATTTGTTGTTTGTTGGAGTTGAAAAGTATCATGGAATTTTTGGGGAATATTTTAGGCATTCTTTGAAGTTAGGGTTTGCTCATAATTGACTCTTTGGAACTTTAAACAAGAATTTGTGGATATGTAGGTGGTTAATTGAAGATTTTTGGAATTGAGAATCATTGTGGGATTTTTGGAGCATGTTATGGCTCTTTGAGTTGGGGTTTGAGTTAATGGGAAATGTTTTGAATGAAGTAGTGATTTATAAATGCTTGTTAAGGGTAGTTTAGGATATTAGAATATTGGCTTATGATGGATTGGTGGTTGCAAGGAAAGTTGGAAGTTAAAGTTTTGGTTAAAATGGATTTTGATAAGATAAAGGTGTGTTTGAAAGGTGGTGGAGCATTTAGGAGGTTAGAGAGCTGTTTTTAATGCCAAATGATTGTAAATGAAGTGGTTTAAGTAAGTTGTACCAGTTTTGGTGATTTGGCAAAAGTTAGGGAAACTTTTAAAGTTAATTCTTTTGTAGTCAAAAGCAAATGGATAAAGGAAATCATGGAATGTAAAGAAAGTGTTTGAGGCCAAGAGACCTCCTTAGTGTCCAATTAATATTAATAAGGTTAGTTTGGTAAGTTTTGGAAGTGTGACATAATTTTTGATAGGAATGCCAAAGAAACATAATAAATGGAACAATTTTTAGGGATTTTGTTAATGAATAATGATTTGAATGAAATGGTGGTTAATAAATGTTTGTTAAGGTTATTTTAGGATGTTGGAAAGTTGGTTTTGGTTGAATTGGTGTTTGGTAAGAAGTTGGTACTTAAAGTGTTGGATGTAAGAGGATTTGACTAATTAAAGATATGTTGGGAGTTGATGGAAAGTTTGTGAAGTTAGGAAGTTACTTTGAGTTGTAAATTTAATATTAATATGGTTGTTTGGTCGATAATGATTGTCTTGCAGTTTTATGGACATTTGTGTTTCTTTAATGTTGAGGTTTGTTTATGTGGGCTATATGGATTAAATTGGAGCTTAAGAAATGTTAGTGTAAGTAATGTGAAGGTGTTGGAGTGGTGAAATTGTTTGAAATGGTGTTTGAGAAGGAATTGTGGATTTTAGAAGTAATTTGTTTCTTCCATAATTGGTTTAGAATTAGTTTGAATGGTAGGTATAAGTCATTGATGTTGTGTCTTGACCAACAGTAGGTCATTATCTGATTGTAGACGGCAGAGACTCGAGAGGAGCTTGAGGACGACGGTAGACGATTTCTAAAATCCTCTTCTAGTTTATATATAAATGAAATGTGTTCTGATTACTTTATATTTAAACGTGGGCTATAGGGTACCTTTCTAAATAGACTGTACTTTATATATATATATATATATATATATATATATATATATATATATCTATAAATCTTTTGTATGTTGCATGACACTGATTATTAGTACCGTCGGCCGATGTAACCTATCGATTTGCGCAAATCGATAGGTTAATTGTACGGGTTCCTCGGATTGTAAAGGAACCAGGGATTTTCACATTGATTAGAGTGGTCCCTTGTTATGCTTTTCGGATTGTAGACCGGGCACAGTGTCACACACGTTTATTTCTGCCTATTGAGAGATGGATGCATTTGTTTTGTATATATATGTATCTATTGCGTGGTTTATGCAGGTTTTGAAAACCGTGGTACCCTGTAGACACTCCACTACCCCACTTCTGAGTGTCACAGTGAGTTAAGTTGTGATTACTGAGACATTATTTTGTCTCACCCCATTCCCTTTATTTTTGCAGGTGATCATGCCCAGAGGGAGATAGAAGGGAAGGGAAAGGGATGTGCCGACCCACACTGAGATAGTGAGTAGGCCGGAGGTGATCTATTATGAATATATATTGCCATTAATTAGGTTACATTCGCTTCCGCATCTGGTTGTAGTTATTTTGAATGATTGATTTGTTGGATGATTGTATTAGCTGTTTTTGCTGGTTTGTTGTTTGGTCACTGATAGTTAAGGTGTAACTATGACAGATGTCATAGGTGTAGCTATGCTACGTATTCTGTTTGGTGTAATAATTGTTTATGGAGAAAATGAGACATTGATTTGATGAATAGGGTTATGATGCAGAAATGTTCGTACTGAATTATTTGTACAGGTGTTTTGTGGTAACCATGTTCAGGAAATCCTTTTCCTAACATGGTTATATAAAATATTGACGACGTGATTTCTTTATATAACCATGTTAGATGGGCCCCGCTCTGATATGGTTAACTTTTATGTAGCTTGCTTGATTTCTTTTGCTAACCATGTTAGGTGAATCCTTTACTAACATGGTTAAGACATCTAATTTTGATTGATATCGTTTTCTTTTTCTAACCATGTTAGATGTACTTTTGCTAACATGGTTAGACACCATTTGATTGGATTATTTTGAGTATGTGTTTGATTAGGTGGAAGTAAGTAGGTTGATAAGATGTTATTAGGAGGTATGTTTCATTTTGTTTTTTTTTTGTAGTTCAGAAATACTGAGATAATCAATGAAGGAAACTAAATTAGAATCTCATGGCCAAATGGATTTGGGTATATACTTGAGCAAATAAAGTGATAAATATAATAATAAAATACTAGTTGAACAAGAGCACCCTTGCAGAAACAGTGAGGAAAGACATGAGAAGTGGGCAAAATGAAAAAGAATTAGAATTTTAAATCACATGTTTATTAGTGTGGAGAAGAATAAGAGGGGAAAAAATGATAGTAGAGATTTATAAGACAAAGACAGAATGACTATAACAGTGATAGGAGTAGGAGGAAATAGGACGACACCTGTTGAGACTTGGGTGAATGAAACGGCCACGTGCAAAATGACATTGGAAAGAAAAGGGTGATTTTATAGGAAATAGGCTAGGGTTCTTCATTATTGAGCCTTTTACATTTGGGCCATCTTAGTGAAAAAAAATACACACATATCTAGAATACACATTAATCCCCTTTTAATTATAATCTAGTTGTTATCCCTATATTATTAAAATTTCTATGCTAAAAAAAAGATTTCTAATTTCTATACAAAAATGGGATGTTACAATTCTCCCCTCCTTAAAGAAATTTTGTCCTCAAAATTTTATTTACAAACTTAGAGACATATGAATAACTAGTAAAATTTGACACTCGCAAATATTCTAATTCCTATTGATGGCTATCACCATAGTCACACTATTATGTAATTCCACTCGCAAAGGAAGACGTGAGGTTATGGAGGCCATGGAGGTGAAGAACGAAGTGAAGAAGATGAAGATGTAGTTGAGAGAGTTTATTAGAGGAGAGAGAAAGTGAAAGTGGAAGGATGATAAGAGTTATGTCAAATGAAGTTAGTTAGGATTAAGTAAGTGGTTAGTTGGATGATGAGTTGGCAAGTGGAGTTAGTGAGCTGTCAAGTGGGGAGTATGAGTTGTCAAAAAGATATTTTGGTGATTATGGAGGGAAGTGGCCGAATTGATGGAAGGTTAGGGAAGGAAGGGTAGTTTTGGTATTTGGGTAAAATGGGAATGAATGTAGTCCAAAGGTTGTCTCCATGCATTACCAAAGGTCCCTCCTTTTTCTCCAAGTGATTGTGCTTCCCTTTTTGCCCTTAATGAAGCTCTCCATCAACTCCAAATTTGAATTTGAATCTTGGAGCCAATTTTTCCTCATTTGGAAAGATGCTCCAAAAGTGTCTTTGTCCTTTTTACCAAAAATGGTAATTGTTGCTTTATGTCCTTTTTCCTTGCCAACTAGCCTTCCTCCTTGCCAACTAAGCTCCACCGAAGCTCCACCAAGGGTGTGTGGGGCCCACGTGGGACCCCCTACAATAAAATATCAACAAATAGTCAAAATGACCAAAATACCCTCGGTTACTTAAAAATGCAAGTAAAAAGGCTAATATTCACCAATTAATTCCAATAAACATGCGCATAAAAATGTACCAATAATGATCAAATATAGCAAATAAACCACACTAATTAAGCTCAAATGCACATGCTTAAAGGGATAAAATTCGGTCCAATCAAATCCCCCACACTTAATCCTTGCACTCCGGGCAAAGTCATGTAAAAAGACTAACTTAATCATTAAGCATAGTAAAGGCAATTGTGAAAGTAATGGATGCACAAGAGGGAGGGGGGTGAATTGTGCTTCAAAACAAATGCTCAAATAAAACGACACAAGAGTTTATACTGGTTCGGTCTTCCTGACCTACGTCCAGTTCTCAACCACCCAGGCCGAGTTCCACTATCCCCAGGTTTTAGAACGGGTTCACCTGGAACCTTTACAACCGCAAGTTTTGAACTGGATCACTTGCAACCTTAGAACCACAAGTTTTACTCAAGGCTCACTTGCAACCTTTCTATCTAGCTCCCCCTTACTTCCAGCAAGGGTTCAACCTTTACAAATAAAGGATTTTTCTAACTAAGTTCTCTTTAAGAACAGATGGTGTTACACACTTAAGTACAATTAATGCTCTTATAACACGAAGAGACTTAACTACAAAGAGTACAAGATATGTAGATGAAAAGATCACTCAATGAGTTAAATGCTCTTTCTCTTTTCTGGGCAGCTTTGAATGCTTGAAGATTTTCTCGGTTTCTCTCTCTAGCTTCTTTCAAGAATGTCAAAGATAATTGATTGGCTTCATAAATGAAGTTGAGCTCCTTTATATAGTCTTCAAACATTCTGACTCTTGGTAGGTGGGTTAGCCGTTTGAATATGGCCGTTTTTCCCATGTTACCGTTTGCCCAATTAATGCTTCATCAATGCATAGCAGGGTTGACTTGCTTTATCTCTGAAAAGTAGTCCTGACAACTCTACTCTGACGAAAGCATTCTGACACTGCACTTCTGAACGTTCTGACATTCTGATTGCTTGCGGAAGCAGATTCACATCCGGAAGCAACTCTACTTAGTGTGCTGCACTTGAACGTTAGTTTAGCAATATAAGCACATAGTCACATGCAGTGGGTGTTTACTTAGTCTAAGATGACTTCCTTGGATCCGGAAGCACTTCTACATCCGGAAGCACTACTACTGGATGAAGGGTTATATTCACTTTTACTCACTCTCGCTCAGTGTCCTTCAATCCAACAGCCAGCGCTAGTCACTAAGCAATCGGAAGCAATTCTACTAGACGTGGCTTATGTTCACTGACACTCAGTGTTACCTATTCCAACAGCCAGCGCTAGTCACTAAGCTATCGGAAGCAATTCTACTAGACGTGGCTTATGTTCACTGACGCTTAGTGTCATCTATTCCAACAGCCAGCGCTAGTCTAAATATAACAGGAAGCAATTTCACTTCCGGTTGAATCCTGGCTTAGTCTTAAGGTTTTGTATATCTAGTGCTTCTGGACTAAGTTATTTCCCTAGTGAATTACTTGCTGTCGCTGGGGGATGAGTCATTCATCCGCGAGCGCTAGTCCTAGTCTATCCGGAAGTAAATCCACATCCGGTTGCACTCTTACTTGGGATTCTATGTTAACCTATTGCTTTCTAAGTACTTGATTCATTCTTTCATATTTTAGTCTTCATCAAAACTTAAGATTCTAACATTCTCCCCCTTTTTGATGATGACAAACTAAGTCTTATCGATTAAGTTCATATAAAAGAATTAAAAGCAATAATTTAAATAAGGCACAAATAACTTAGACAAATATTATTGATAAGCAAAAGATTACAAGTTAGTAACACACAAGCAGATAATCTACACTAAGCAAGAATGAAATATGCATGAAAAAAACAAAGAAAATTTCTAAGTTAAAAGGGGTTGAAGTGGGGGTTCAGATTTGGTGTTTCTTTTTCCTCTCCCTCTCTTTTTGTCTCTCTTCATTTTCTTTCTGGAGCTGGGCTAAGCGGGCTTCATGCACATTCTGGTCAATCTGAGCGATTATCCGTTGAAGCTCTTCCTCTTCCCTTTCTCTTCTGAGTCTCTCAGACTCAACAGACTCCTCGAAGGCTCTCTTCATATTTTCGACTTCCTCATAGCCTGGGAATCCTGTTGCATCTGAGAAGTAAGAGATCTCGCCATTAAGGTAGTGGACAGCCCGAATCTTCACATTCCATACTGGGAAGTTGGGATCCTCCTCAACTTCCTGGGCTTTCCTCTTCCCCTTGCCTTTTCCCTTTCCTTTGCCCTTACCTATTGACTGAGTAGGTTTGGCACTTGCTCTCTCAGCATCCAGGCAAGCCATCTGACCAAACGAGAGTCTGTCCGTGTACCCATACTTTTCGAATTCTTCAGGAGTCATGTCCTCTATCTCCAATTTGACTTCCTTTAGAATTGGAATTGCTTGTACTGATGGGATCTCTTGCTCAACTTGGGCAGATAGAGTTTCTTCCTCATTCCCAGCAGATTCAGTGGAGGTAGCACCTCTGTTGGCACGCTTTCTAGCAACTGCCATCTTTCTTGACTCACTGAATTTAACTGCTGGCTCAGATGGAGGAGTAGCAGATGTTGGCTCAGTACGAGGAGGAGGAGCAGAGGTTGTTCCAAAGGTAGAGGGGATTGGCTTGGCTATCACAATTGGAGGGTGGTTGACCTTCTTCAGCCCGTACTTCATCATTATCTCCTCAACAATATTCTTCCTTTGCTTAGTAGATGGAGATTCTGAAGATGAAGAGGCTGGTTGTGGAATTTCTTCACTTTGCTCAACTACCACCATGTCCCACTTGGACCTTTGCTCATCCGACCTCTGCTGTTGCATAAACCGGATGGCTTCCCCTCTGATTAGGCTCTCAGCGCCACCCAGTCTCTGGGATTCCATGGCACGGCGGAGGGCAGCCGTGATGTCTTCATCAAGCCAGAGGGATGGCTGGCTGAGGACATCCCTTGTGTCCATGGTCTGGCGAAGGGCGAACACAGCATCTCTCCCCCTTTTGGCATCATCAACAAGGGCGAGGGCCAGGGATGGAGTGGATGAAGAGGAGGGTGGTGGTTCAGGGCCAAATCTCTTAGGAGGTGAGGGTGAGGAGGTAGATGTAGAGGATGTGGGAGAGGATTGGTGTTCAGGAGTTTTAGGAGGGTTGGGAAAGTAAGTGGAGTTCCTTTCGAAGAAGGTGGGGTGGGTAAAGAGGCCATCAAAGGGGTAGGTGGAATAGTTGACATCGGGTTGTTTTTCCTTCCACCTAATAGGGGATTGGTCTCGGAGGTAATAAATGTCGTCTGGGTTATCTCGAGAGGTAAAGACTATGGGTGTGTGAGAGGTGGTGGGGTTAGGATTGGAGGGTCCGGCGGAGGTGTTGAATGGTGAACGAGTAGGGGTGTTGGGTGGTGTGCGAGTAGGGGAGTTATGTGGAGATGGGGAGTTGTTGGAGTGAAGGGGTGATTGGCGAGGAGATTGTTGGGGTGAGTCTTGGGGTTGTTGTTCATGGTTGGGTGAAGGCTGGGATGGTTGGTCATTGTTTGGTGATGTGTGTGGTTGTTGGTCATTTTGTGGAGGTGGCTGTGGTTGTTGAGTGTTGGGAGGAGGAGAAGGGGGAAGTAGAGGGTGATTAGGAGGAGGAAGAGGAGGTGGGTTGTGAGGAGGAGGTGGTGGTAAGTTACCTTGTTGGGGTTGAGGGATCTGAAGGTGTTGGAGAATAAGGTCTAGCTTCGCATCCACCCTGGCAAGCTGCGTCTCAACTTGACCCACTCTATCCTCGAGTCGCTGGATGCGCTCCCCTTACTGTTGGAACCCAGCATCACAGTCATTCCTTAGAGGGGCCACCAAGGACTCAGAAAGTTGAAGGAGAATCTCTTCCTTCATCTCCTGAGCAAAAGCCTTCACAGTGGCTGGTACCCTCGCAGCACGGCTTGGCCCGGGATGGGAGTCAACTTCTTGATCCCCAGCACCAGATACAGAGGGGACTGAGGTCTGAGAGGCACTGCCTGCCTGTGATCCTGAGCGAGTGGGCTTAGCAGGCTTCAGGTACTTGATGCCCATCTTGCTGATGTTAGTTGCCCCCACAGGAGCACACTTAACATTCTCTTCCTCCACGTCAGATGTAGCCTTGATCAGATTCTTCTCAAGGAGGAAGGCAAGGATGGTGGGATAGGGAAGATATCCAGCCTTGTGGTTGACTATCCATCTGTGAAGGTCAAGGCTGATCAACTGCCCGGGGTTGATTGGCTGATGGGTAAGAAGTCAGGGGAACCACGGGTTGTCCAGCAGTGTGAACTCGTTGAAGTTACCCCCCTTGTGTGTCATCATGCGGGAGTAAACATAGTACAAGAGCCTGTTGGAGTCAGACATCTTGGACACCTTTTTCCCTTGGGTGTCATAGATCTTCGCGAGTTCCTCCTTGCTGTATTTGAGTGACTCAGGGTACAGCCACTCGTTCATTCCCTCTTCTGTGATCCCCATTAAGTCATTTAAGTCCCTCCAGGTGAAACTGAAGGTTCTCCCCCTGACTGTGGCAGTGAAGGTGAGTCTGCGGATCTGCTCCTTCCCATCCACCTTCTTGTATTTGACTTTCCCAGAGAGGGACTCACAAAATACTCGCAGGACGTTGATGTTGTAGTCCTGCTTGATCCCCAGCCAGGGCATGTATCTTTCCAGATAAGGGCGCAGATGAGGGAACCCTAGTTCATCTATCTTAACCAGATCGATGAACAAGCCGTTGTTGAAGTAGGGCTTGATTGTCTCAAACTTTGAGGAAACGACCTCCAAAGCCCCATCTCTATAAACAAGAGGGTCATCCTCCTCTACCCTCTGTCTTTTGGAAGAAGGCTCTTCGATGAATTGAACCTTCTTCTTCCCTTTCCTCTTGGCTTGTGCTTGTTCATGCTCAGTCTGCTCTGGCTGTTCTTGCACTCGCCCAGAATGTCCAGGCTGTTCCTGGACTTGTTCATTCTCCCCTTGTGTCTACCCAGAATGTTCTTGGCGTTCATGGCGTTCTTCATGGTGTTCATCGGATTGCCCAGATTTCCCAGAGTGCTTATGCCCAGATTTGCCAGATTTGGATTTTGACTTCTTGGATGAAGTGACTTTCTTTGTATTTGGGTTTGTTTCATGTGAACCGGCCATTGTTGTGAGGGTTTATGGTTTGTTTGTGGTGAAGGGCGAAAGAAGGTATGAAGAAGACGAAGAACACAGTGAAGAAGATGAAGAGAATATGCAGAGAATTTGTGGGTGAAAATTTGTGTAAGTAAAAAGTGAATGTGAAAATGACACCCTATTTATATGCAGAGTTTCTGAGGGTAAAATGGGCATGACTCTTCAGATGAAAACATATGTTTACACATTGGGTAACGTAAACGTTTTAATTGAAACGGCGCACCTTATGACATGTGACGCTTCACCTTGCCAGAGAAGGCACAACTTCTCATGGAGGGATATGAAACGTTTCTGAAGTGACGTGTCCTTTGGTTCAGCCACTGGTGCTCTTTCAGTTCAACATTCAGTGCCAGCGGGTGATCATCCGGAAGTGGTTTTGCTTCCGGTTGCACTTGCTTAAGATTTAACATTGGGGACCTGCAAAAACAAGAATTGGCACTCCGATGCCTAAGTTAGTATTGTTGTAGGTTTTAATCAATCAAGCATAATAATTGAAAAATTACACCTCATTTGGGTTTACCATTCCCAAATCACCTCTTATGTAAGTAAACTGGTCAACCCCCAGAGGCTTGGTGAAGATATCAGCAAGCTGTTGTAGAGTGGGGACAAATTGCACTTTGACATCCTTCTTTTGAACATGGTCTCTGATGAAGTGATGTCTGACATCAATGTGCTTTGTCCTTGTGTGCTGAACCGGATTCTTGGCGAGGCAGATTGTGCTTGTGTTGTCACAGAGGATGGGTGCCTCAGGGAACTCCAAGCCAAGATCTCTCAGTTGGTTCTTCAGCCACAGCACTTGGGCACAACAGCTTGCAGCAGCAATGTATTCTGCCTCAGTGGATGATAATGACACACAGGTTTGCTTCTTGCTAGCCCAAGACACCAGACAACCACCAAGAAAGGCGCATTGTCCACTGGTGCTCTTCCTATCTGTTTTATAACCTGCATGGTCAGAGTCAGAATAAGCCCACAAGAACTCTTGGTTACCTCTGGGATACCAAAGACCAAGCTTTTGTGTTCCCTCAAGGTATCTAAGAATACGTTTAACACATGTTAAGTGTGACTCCTTGGGGTTGGCTTGAAACCTAGCACACATGCCTACACTAAATTGAATGTCAGGCCTGCTTGCTGTTAAGTATAGGAGGGAACCTATCATTCCCCTGTATATGGGCAGGCTGACAGATTTACCCTTTGCGTCAGCATCGAGTGCGGCAGTGGTACTCATGGGAGTGTCATACTCCTTGCATTCATCCATCTCAAACTTCTTGAGTAGCTCTCTGCAGTACTTAGCTTGGGAGATGAAGATTCCATTCTTCTTTTGTTTAATTTGCAGGCCTAGGAAGAACGTGAGTTCTCCCATCATTGACATTTCAAACTCACCCTGCATAGTCTTAGAGAATTCTTCACAAAGCTTTTCATTAGTTGCCCCAAAAATAATATCATCAACATAAATTTGGACAATTAACATATTTCTATCTTTGTGAAGGATAAACAGTGTATTGTCTAGTTTGCCCCTTGAGAAACCTTTCCCCAGCAAAAAGCTGCTGAGTCTCTCATACCAAGCTCGAGGAGCTTGTTTCAGGCCATATAAAGCTTTCTTTAGTCTATACACATGTTTGGGATGCTTGTGATCCTCAAAGTCAGGAGGTTGTTCTACATATACCTCTTCTTTGATGTAACCATTAAGAAAAGCACTCTTTACATCCATTTGATATAATCTAAAGTCTTTCATGGATGCAAAGGCTAGAAGAATTCTTATTGCTTCAAGTCTAGCGACTGGAGCAAAAGTTTCTTCATAGTCAATGCCTTCTTCTTGGTTATATCCTTTGGCTACTAATCTGGCTTTGTTTCTTGTAATTTGACCTGTCTCATCCAGTTTGTTTTTGAAGACCCACTTGGTCCCCACTATGGATTGATGAGACGGCCTTGGGACTAGTTCCCAGGCTTGGCTTCTCTCAAATTGATTTAGCTCTTCCTGCATGGCAATAATCCAGTCGCAGTCCTCAAGAGCTTGTTCAACTGAAGTTGGTTTGATTTGAGATAGAAATGCTCCAAACTCAACTTCATTTTGAACTTGCCTTCTGGTTCTGACACCAGAAGAAACATCACCAAGCACTTGATCAAGAGGATGATCCCTGTGATGTCTCCTAGCTGTTGGCAAATGTGCCTCATCAGGCACGGTCTGCACTCTAGGTTCATCACTGGGTTCATCTTCTTCTTTGAGATTGCTTGCTGGTGTTTCTTTTGGTGGTGAAGAAGATGATGGTGGTTTTGGAAGATTAAGTATTTCATCATCTTCTGTGGATTGTCCCCATGTAGGAGTTTCATCGAATACAACATGCATTGATTCTTCTACAATTCTAGTTATCATGTTGTATATTCTATATGTTTTACTCCTAAGGGAATATCCTATGAATATACCTACATCAGCTTTTGGATCAAACTTACCCAGATTTACCTTTCCATTGTTATGCACATAGCATTTTGATCCAAAGATTCTGAGGTGGCTGATGTTGGGCTTCCTCCCTTTGTACAGCTCATATGGAGTCTTGTCCAAGCCCTTGCGAACATAGGCTCTGTTAGAGATGTAGCAAGCAGTGCTCATAGCGTCCGCCCAGAACACTTGAGAAACCTCTTTCTCGTTGAGCATGCTTCTAGCCATCTCTGTCAGAACCCTGTTCTTTCTCTCGACCACTCCGTTTTGCTGAGGAGTTCTAGGAGCTGAGAAGTTGTGTTCAATACCATTTTGCTCACATAGCTCAGAGAAGCTATGGTTCTCAAACTCTCCTCCATGGTCTGTCCTTATGGCTGTGATTTTGAGCTCTCTCTCATTCTGCACTTTCTTAGCCAGGACAACAAAAGCATCAAAAGCATCTTGCTTAGAGGCAAGAAACATAGTCCAAGTGAACCTTGAATAGTCATCCACCACCACTAGAGCATACAGGTTTCCACCCAAGCTCTTCACTCTCGCTGGCCCAACCAAATCCATATGGATCAGTTCCAAGGGCCTGCTAGTGGAGACTCTCTTCTTGGTTTGAAACGAGGACTTTGTTTGCTTCCCTCGTTGGCAGGATTCACAAATAAAATCATGCTTTACCTTAAAGGATGGAATACCTATAGCTAGCTCCTTTTTAATTAGCATATCAAGTTGAGTAAAATTAACATGAGCTAACCTCTTATGCCAAAGCCAACTGTTCTCATCACTAGATATTAAACATTTTTCTTCCAGTTGTTGACATAAGTCTAGAGTATATAGGTTTCCATTTCTATTTGCCTTAAGTTTGCATTTTAAATTGACCTTATCTAAATTCAGATCCTGCTTATCAACTATTAAGCACTCATGTGAATCAAAGATTACCCAATTTCCTTTGTCAGTGCTCTGGCTCACGCTCAGCAGGTTGTGACAGAGACCGTCCACCAGATAGACGTCTTTCACTGGTCCAACTTCTCCAACTCCAGTGATCTTTCCACTTTGATTTCCTCCAAAAGTTACTGTGGCTCCGTCTTTGATCACCAGAGATTTGAACTTGTCTCTGTCTCCAGTCTTATGTCTCGAGCATCCGCTGTCAATATACCATTTTCTGTTCTTGGATGCTTTGAGACACACCTGAAAGAATCAAGTAAGCTTAGGTACCCAACCTTTCTTGGGTCCTCTGTCATTAGTTTTCAGTGCCCTTGGTCTAGTGTTAGCCTTGACCTTGGGCTTATGATCATTCAGTGCCTCCGGCCTAGTGCTGGCTCTAGGCTCTTGGGTTTTCCCTGTGGATTGTTTCCAGGCTCGGGATCCCTGTCCTCCCTTAGTTTCCTTTCCAGGGGGAGGATCCTTTGTAGCCTTGGTTCCTTTAGGGACCCATTTGTAAGAGCTACTTGCTCCATGCTTCTTGGCATTACAGGTGGACGTGGAGTGTCCTTTCCTGTTGCAATAGTTACAGAAGCTAAAAGGTGAGGAGCTGTGACTAGTGGCTTTGTGGAAGAATTTTAAGTAGGGCTTCACTTTTGGTTCCACCCACTTTTTCCCTCTAGGAGTATATCCTAAGTCAGTCCTGTCCCTATATGCCCTTTGATTCATTAAAATTATATTTAACATTTCTGACCCATTTGTAAACTTCTGCAGGGCATTTTGCAGCTTGTCTCTTTCAGCTGAGATTTTGCTGCAACTAGGGCAGCTCTCAAGTGTTGAGGCATTGGGTTCTGCTTGGGGAGAACCCTTGCCATCCGCTACCGGAAGCTTTCTGGCTTCCGCTAGCTCTTCACTTAGTGAGTCCACCTTGGACTCAAGTGATTCCTTTTTAGTTTTTAACACTTTATAGGCTTTACATAATCGAGAGAATTCTTCATGAACCTCATTGTAAGCCTCTTGTAGTTCAGAGAAGGTTACCTCATTGTCCTCGTGGGTGAGATCAAAATCTGAAGATACTTCCTCATCATCTTCTCTGGCTACCAGGCAGAGGTTGACAACTTCTTCCTCATCACTTGCTTCGTCATCTGAGCTATTCACCCAGATAGAGGACACGAAGGCTTTTCTCTTGTCTTTCCCCTTTGATCTTTGCAAGCTTGGACACTCAGCCTTGAAGTGGCCAGGCTTTTTACATTCAAAGCACACCGGGGCCTTTTCCTTCTTGTATCCCTTCCTCTGACTGGAGTCACCTTTCTGAAAGCCTCCTTTCTTCTTGAAGAACTTTCTGAACTTTCTCACCATCATGACCATCTCTTCTTCGTCCAGTTCCTCCTCATCATCCTCATCATCATCATCATCAATCTCCTTGTTGGGAGCAACAAGGGCAAGATTCTTGGCTTTGGATGAGGCTTGAGGAGCTCTCTGAGCCAGCAGTGTTGGTTCATATTCAGCCAAAGAACCAAAGAGTGCAGTGATGGAGCTGGTTGACTCTCCTTGGACTTCCTGCAAGATGGTTACTTTGGTGATCCAATCACCTTTCAAGATTTTTAGGATCTTGCTGACTTGCTCTCTTTCTGGAATGTCCTTACCCAGGGAGGCCAAGTTGTTGATAAGATGAGTGAACCTCAGCTCCAGCTCTCTGATTGGCTCAGTCGGACTAAGCATGGCGAACTTGTGAAACTCTTCCACCAACATCTCAACTCTTCTTGCTTTCACTCCCCTGGTTCCAGAGTGAGCAGCCACAAGAGCCTCCCACATATCCTTAGCATTTTTGTGGTGGCTGATCCTATGAAATTCCTTAGGGCTGAGAGCACACTGAATGTAGTGCATGACCCTATAGTTCAGTTGGACTAGAGCATAGTCCTCATTAGTGTACCTGGATCGCTGCTTAGCAAAACCATCCTCATCTAGGGGAGTGTGATCCCCACGTTCAATTACATCCCAGAGTCTAATGTCACTTGACTTGATGTAAGTCTCCATTCGAAACTTCCAGAATGGATAGTTATACCCATCAAAGCCTGGGGGCTTGTTGGGTTGAATAGAGACATCTGGTAGAGAGTAATCTGTATCCATTACTGGATCTTTACTTTCTGGATTCGTTGGAATCGAGTGAGAAAGACTCGCTCTGATACCAAATGAAAGTAATGGATGCACAAGAGGGGGGGTGAATTGTGCTTCAAAACAAATGCTCAAATAAAACGACACAAGAGTTTATACTGGTTCGGTCTTCCTGACCTACGTCCAGTTCTCAACCACCCAGGCCGAGTTCCACTATCCCCAGGTTTTAGAACGGGTTCACCTGGAACCTTTACAACCGCAAGTTTTGAACTGGATCACTTGCAACCTTACAACCACAAGTTTTACTCAAGGCTCACTTGCAACCTTTCTATCTAGCTCCCCCTTACTTCCAGCAAGGGTTCAACCTTTACAAATAAAGGGTTTTTCTAACTAAGTTCTCTTTAAGAACAGATGGTGTTACACACTTAAGTACAATTAATGCTCTTATAACACGAAGAGACTTAACTACAAAGAGTACAAGATATGTAGATGAAAAGATCACTCAATGAGTTAAATGCTCTTTCTCTTTTCTGGGCAGCTTTGAATGCTTGAAGATTTTCTCGGTTTCTCTCTCTAGCTTCTTTCAAGAATGTCAAAGATAATTGATTGGCTTCATAAATGAAGTTGAGCTCCTTTATATAGTCTTCAAACATTCTGACTCTTGGTAGGTGGGTTAGCCGTTTGAATATGGCCGTTTTTCCCATGTTACCGTTTGCCCAATTAATGCTTCATCAATGCATAGCAGGGTTGACTTGCTTTATCTCTGAAAAGTAGTCCTGACAACTCTGCTCTGACGAAAGCATTCTGACACTGCACTTCTGAACGTTCTGACATTCTGATTGCTTGCGGAAGCAGATTCACATCCGGAAGCAACTCTACTTAGTGTGCTGCACTTGAACGTTAGTTTAGCAATATAAGCACATAGTCACATGCAGTGGGTGTTTACTTAGTCTAAGATGACTTCCTTGGATCCGGAAGCACTTCTACATCCGGAAGCACTACTACTGGATGAAGGGTTATATTCACTTTTACTCACTCTCGCTCAGTGTCCTTCAATCCAACAGCCAGCGCTAGTCACTAAGCAATCGGAAGCAATTCTACTAGACGTGGCTTATGTTCACTGACACTCAGTGTTACCTATTCCAACAGCCAGCGCTAGTCACTAAGCTATCGGAAGCAATTCTACTAGACGTGGCTTATGTTCACTGACGCTTAGTGTCATCTATTCCAACAGCCAGCGCTAGTCTAAATATAACAGGAAGCAATTTCACTTCCGGTTGAATCCTGGCTTAGTCTTAAGGTTTTGTATATCTAGTGCTTCTGGACTAAGTTATTTCCCTAGTGAATTACTTGCTGTCGCTGGGGGATGAGTCATTCATCCGCGAGCGCTAGTCCTAGTCTATCCGGAAGTAAATCCACATCCGGTTGCACTCTTACTTGGGATTCTATGTTAACCTATTGCTTTCTAAGTACTTGATTCATTCTTTCATATTTTAGTCTTCATCAAAACTTAAGATTCTAACAAATTGGAATTGTCATAGCATACAAGTTGATCTTCTTGAACCTTTCCCTAGAGCTTCGCATGGGCCAAATCTAAGAATACAAAGTGAATGCAAGTTTAGCAAGCAACTAGAAATAAGGAGGAGTGCCAATTGAGATTTTCCTCACCGGTAAAGTGTTTAACTCATTCACTCAAGTTAGGAAAGATGCCTAACTAGGGACTTGTGATCACTCTTTGGCTCAATGCACTTAACCTCACCATAAGCTTGTAGTAGCTCTTAGTTCTCCACCCATTATTATGCATGGCACAACCAAATCTAGGGGACTTTAGGGTTTAGATGGAAGGCTAACAATGAATGGTGAATGATGGAAAGTAGTCAATGACCAATGATATGAACAAGTAATCACCACATATGCATGCAATACAATGAATACAAATCCACTAAAGCATGCTACATCTTTTTTTTCTAGCACTTTGTGCTTCTCTCATTTTTCTTTACACTCTTATGCCCTTGGCATACTCAAGCACTTTGTGCTTTCTTTTCTTAGGCCTTCGGCCTTATTCTTCTTTTCTTTTCTTTTCTTTTTTTTTCATGACCTTTGACCATCTCTCTTTTCTTTTTCCTCTCTTAGGCTCTCGGCCATTTTCTTGTTCTCACATGTAACATGCTTTTCACAAGATACAACAATACAATACTAATATAAATGCAAGCATATGCTATAATCACTCATTCAAACATTGGTCAAGGTGATAGAAAAGAAAAGTGAATGGCCCAAAGGGGTTAAATCAAAGGATAATATTTGGTTGGCTTAGTGTTTGGGTCATGAGGGTTTAGAAAGAAATGCCCCTTTCATTTTCAATCATGCCATGCATTGTGATCTTGAACAAGAGCTAGGACAAGTTCTAGGAGGTCAAGTAACTATTGGCCCACTCAATTCGGTTGGAGGCTTCTCACGTTTATGGCTTACTCGAATTAGTCACTTCTTCCCTAAGAAAAGTTAAATGAAAAACTAGCACCCTCTTTATACCTTAAAAGTGCCCCATGCAATGCCCTAAGTAATCATTCCAAAAATTCTACTTACACACTAGAAGACAATTCCATTTGCTTTCAAGAGTCATGATCAAGTCAAACTTTCTACAAAATTATGCCAATGTAGTCCAAAAATTAAGTGTGTGAGCTTTGAAATAAACCACTTTTAAGCACATAATACACCCCCCCCCCACACTTAAAGCAGACATTGTCCTCAATGGACCAATCAAATCAAGTAGGAAGATGCATTTCAAAGGCAAGGCAGCAACATAAAAGGTCGGGCAGTCCAAGCATACAAATGGCCTATGCATGTATTATTTACAAACAAACACTAAACACAACCTAACACAAATTTAAATTTTTTTTTAACTAAATGCCTCTGTCGGATGCAAATCTGCTTTCGGAAGTCACTCTGGATTCAGATTCTAATTCTCATCCCTAACGTATGCAAAAGCGCTATTGGAAGCAAAACTGGACTTAGATTTTTTTCCTAAGTTAAGTCCCTTCCGGAAGCAAAAGTGCTTCCGGAAGCTCAACTAGACTCAGATGTTCTAAGTAAACTCCCTTCCGGAAGCAAAAGTGCTTCCGGAAGCTCCTCAAACTTCAGATTTCTAAGTTAAGGCTCTATCGAATGTACAAATGCTATCGAAGCCAAACTAAACTTAGACTCAAGTGAACTCGCTACCGGAAGCAAAAATGCTACCGGAAGCTCAACTAGACAGATTTTCTAAGTTAAGTCCCTTCCAGAAGCAAAAGCGCTACCGGAAGCAAAACTGAACTAAATTCAGATTCTAAGTCCCAGTCCTATCGGATGCAAAAGTGCTATCGGAAGCTCAACTAAATACCGCTTGAGGAAGCAAATGTACTTCCCCTAGCAAAAATGCTTCATTTAGCACTGACGCTGGCGGATGCCAAACACATCCGATAGCGGGAGTCAATTCAACACTAATCCGATACCAGTTGACAAAATCTAAGTGAAACGCTTCCGATAGCCAAAACACTTCCGGATGCAAAATCCTATTTCTATATAGTGTTACTTCCGGAAGCAAATAAGCATCCCCAAGCACTAGTGAAAATTTTTTTATGTATCTAACCTAAAACAATACACAAACAACAACCTAAAGACAATCCTATTTTTAACAAATATCTTCCCCCACACTTAGAATAAAATCAATTAAAAGCAAGTGAGGAAAGGATAGAAACAACCTTTAGGGCGGCTTGAAGTTATCCTTGAAGAATAGGAATTTATGGCCATGAAGTGGGTGAAGTCGGCCAATTTGAAGCTTCTTCATTATGCTTTTACCAAAAGCATCGCATGAGGCTTGGAGCTTCCTAGTACATTCCCTTGCGGCCTTAATGAACTCCCAATATTCCTTGTGCATCCTAAAATATCCTTCAACAAAGAACAAACTTCCCTTTTGCAAGGGGTTGTAGAAATGCCAAGATAAACTGTTTAACGTCGTATATATGGCAGCCCATCCTGGGCATGAGTGAAAGAATAGACGCCCCTACTGATCTCTTGAAGTTTATAAGAACCAAAAAGATCAAACATATCTAACTCGATTCCTAATTCATGGTGCATCAGCTCAGCCATGGCGACTAAACGCCAAACATGAGGGGAAAGTTGAGAAGGAGAAATCTCATAAAAACGCACAATTCTAAGGCTATACTAGGAAGTGGGAAGAGATTGACATAACGGAAGCTCTCAAAACTCAAGGCGATCGTATCACTAGACCAAGAGTCAAGGGCCTCCCCACACTCAGGCAACCTGAACGGCACACTGGGATCAAAATAATATATAGTCGGCATCTTTGAAATTTCTATGAACCTTAAAAGGACCTCTTTAACGTCGTTAAGGATGTTGGCCCTAGAGGTCGGCAAGCCCCCAGTTTCACAAGCATAGGGAGCGTTTACTATTTTTGGGTTAGGAATAGGTGTCCTTCCTAAACTAGTTGAGGGTGAAGAGCCTGCGTCGACCCATTCTTGGTATCGACTATCGTAAATCTTTAAATATTTACCAGACATGATGGATTTTTCAGCAAGCGCAGATTTTCTCCCTTTTTGGGTTTTCTTGAAGGGAACTACATCTAAGGAATTCTTATTGGAAGTTTCAGGTTCCTCTAAATCTATCACAACATTGGAATTCCTAGGGGATGAAGAAACACTAGATTGGGCATCCTCGCTAATATAGATTTGATCAGAGGTAGTTTTCTCAGAATCAGACAACGACATGATTACTAGTTTTCTCATAAAAATTAAGAAAAAGACTGGATTTTTAACTTATAAATACCTTAGGGAGATTTATGGAAGTCTTCGCCGAGCGTGGTTGATCAAAGGTTGGATTTTTGATATGTTGAGAAGATGGGATAAAAGGACTCCAGCGATGAGAAATGGGCAAATGAACATTCGAAGCGAAAGTATATATGAACTGTTTAACGTCGTCAAGACAAGGCGTTATCTTAGCAAGGTCATCTTGGCCATTGAAAAGAGGGGAAAAACTGATGTAGAAAGTGTTTATGGATCTGAGCCGTTGATGAAATGGTAACCGCTACTTCCCAATGCTTGCTGAAGTAAGCACTGTGAAGTGGGGGACTTAATGTTATACTCCGTTATATTCTTATTGGGCCTGAGCCCACTCTGAAAGCCCAAGTGGATAAACAGACGAGTCTGAAGCCTCAAATTCTTAGATGCCAACGGTCAGAATGTAGATAAGGAAGGAGGACTTAGTCGCCCACCATTTTCGGGGTTATCGCCCACGTATGTCGGAGCACGTGTGACGCCCCTCACTCATAACGGTCGCCTATCTTTTCGCAACTACCTAGTGGACATCTCAGCTATAAAAGGAACATGGATTCACGGCAAACACCAGGAGCAATCCACTGCATTCTCTCTCTTTCTCTATCTCTCTATGAGCTTTCTGATCATTGTATTTCTGAGATTCATCTCTGTAATTAAGGCTTTAACGCCTAGCTTGTAACCATCGTTGCCGGTGACCCCTATTATTGTACTTAATTTCATCATCAATAAAGAAGTCTTTATTATTCTATTATATTCTAAGGTTCCCCTAAACCGTGCATCAACAATATATATATATATATATATATATATATATATATATATATATATATATATATATATAACTTGAGACGGCATAAAAAAAGGATTTTAATTTTTGCCGGCTTTCCTTAGTTGTAGCTATTCTTACTAATCACAGTATGTTTTACTTTATTTAAGATGAAAATATATCCATACTCCCTCATTTATAATTGAATTTTTTTAGAATTCTAAAAACGATATATAGATTATTTGAAAATTAATTTTTCTGAATTTTTTCTTTACATTAGTTCATCTGACTTAAAAGCTTATATATTATATAATAATAAAAGTAAGTTATAATTAAATAGTTTGTTTAGCTTTTAAATTTTTTCAAAAAAATCAATTAAATCTTATATTTATTTAATAAATACAATAATTTTTTTATAAACAAAAAAATAATGCAATCTCCTAATTTGACTCAAATATATTGATAAATTTTTTCACAATAAATATGCATTCAGGAGTATTTTATGTCTTAAATATTTTTTCAAGTAAAATGATAGTTTGTGCGAAATGGCCATTTAGAACTTATTGAAATTTGGGCAAGTTCTCAAGCTCACCAAGATATCATATACAACTTAACCCTTTATTAGTTTATGTTTAATCTAACATGAATATTTTATTTATTTGTGAATTATGCTTGTAATTTACATTTTTTTTAAATTTCAATCAGTATGTTATAAACTTGATTTTTAATATACACCAATCCTTAATCCGTTTCTTGGTGTATTAAAAATTTTGGTCATTTGGAAATGCAACATAATGGAGTACATCTTAGTAAAGGAAAGATGCTACTTATGGTAAAAAAAAAAAGGAAAGATGCTACTATATGTGGGACAAGAGGCGGGGCAGGATCCTTGAAGCCTCTTGGCTGATGATACTTGGCTGATGATACCATATCATCATGACCCATCTTGCATCTTGCAATACATGATCACGGCATTGTCTAATTGTGATTTTCAGTGTGTTGTAGATGGTCTCCATCATTTTGGTCCCACGATCCTTTAATTATATGAAGAATTATATCTTTAGTTCTTTACACTTATAAAGTGATAATTCTTTTTCCTATATACGATCAAAGAAAATTTTTCTCTGTTTATTTATGAGCAACCAGCAAGGTGACTTTCTTTTAGCAACATGTTGTGATGTAAGACAATATGTGAATAAAACGGTGAAAGCTTTTATTTGTCCGACTTTGTAAAGGAAAACCTTGTATTTGTTAGAATTTTGAATACATTATTTTAAAAAAGTTGTGAATATTTATTTGCCCTGATTTTAAAATCTGAATTTGAGCTCAAACTTAAGTTTGAGAGTTACCCAAACAGCTATAAGATTCACTTTGGAGTTTGAAGTAAAGTATTTTTAACAAATATACCTTTTTCATACGTTATTTCTTATTATTATTTTCTGTTATTACTTTCTCCGATCTCCATTTACCTATTACAAAAAATTATAAATTATAAATAGATTCATATTATTCATATTTATTTAATTGGTGTGACTTTTTTTCTCAAATTTGAAAAGACCGTTTAAACATCTTAGATTTGAATTTTGCTGGACTTAATTTGACGTTAAATTTTTGGATGGAGTATGGAGTAAATATAAATGTAGGCACATTCAAGAAGTTCATAATCACTACTTTTTTAAATACTTATACCATATTTTAAATTGGGAAAATGACAAATAAATACTTTCGAATATCCAAAAGGACAAGTAAGACACTCAAATTTTCAAAATGACAAGTAATAAACTCCGAATTTCAAAAGGACAATTAAATAACCAGACAATTGTTAATTTATATGTTCCAAATGTTATAATTATGTTCAAATTGTTAATTTTTATTGAAGTTCCTTATATGCCCTTTTGGAAGTTTAAGTTCCTTACTTTTCCTTTTGGGCATTCAGAGGTATTTATTTGTCATTTTCCCAGTTTCTTACATTTGTGAAGAAATGGTTAGGGCCTTCACCAAATAGACCCCAAACACATTCTTCACTTTAAACCGGAGGGTAAAACAGTAAAATAACACAATCATTGCTACATGCCAAAACTAGCAACTGTTAGCAGAGAATCCAACAACCGAATTCTGAAGATCGTAACTGACATGTGTCCCTTGTTGTTGAAAGTTACCGATAATCGACAACCCAGAAGACTCAGTAGGCGCAAATGCAAAGCAAAAAGTCCCAACCGAGTCAACCGGTACCAGGTAATTCTTAGAGGGTAACGGTAACACCTTCCCCTCCCCAAAATGAAACGACACCGTTGGCACCTCCACACTCTTCTGCCCCGACAAATCATAACACGTGTCAAACAACGAAACCCCCTCCGCCACCTTCATGCCACGTGTCCCCCTCACAAACGCCTCCCTCAAAACCTCGTACACATCACTCACCAACCTCGTCACCGTCGTACCGGAATCCACAATCACGCCGCCGTCTCCGTCGGCGTCCACCGCAAACCTCGCCGCCGGCACCCCAATCAATTGACCACCCACACTAATCCCAGTCAACCCCACATAGTAAAACGTGTCAATTGCCTCATTCTGATACATCGGAGCGGTGACGGCGTTCGGCGGCATGGGCGTGCCGAATTCGAGAGTCGACGATGAGTTGGCATCGTCGCGGTCGACAAGGCAATAAGAGAAAATCGAGGAATTCAGCTGCGAAGGTAGCGACAGCGCGCCGCCGCCGAGGCCGATCAGCCCGGCCGCGCCGACAAATAGGCCCTCGTTGTAGTGGCCGCAGCCGATGGGGAAGTTGGCGATGGCGGCGGTGCCGAGGGTGAGAGTTTCGGTGGCGAATTCACCGACGGTGACCGAGCCGTCGCCGTAGTTGACCTCATAGAGGCAAGTGTTTTGGTCAAGTTGGCAATCAGATACATCTAAGTTTTCGCAATTTGGGTTTTGACATGTGATTGGGGAGTATGTGGAGGATGTAGTTGGGTTGAAAATTGGGTCGGTTTGTTTGTAGCAATTGATGCATGGGGCACATTGGACCCATGTGACGTCACTTCCTGTGTCTATTTCCATGTAGGATTGTGTTGGTGGGTTGCCTATTCCCACACGTGTGAAGTACTCGCCACTTCCTTGGCTCGTGCCTGAGATGATGGGGGATTCTAATTTTTGTGTTTGGGATTTTGGGTTTTGGTTTGGGTTTGGGGTTGTATTTATGCGTTTTAGGGATAGGTCTAGGCGGTTTATCAAGGAATTGACTCGGGCTGAGTCACGAGCGAGTCGAGATAGTGTGAGAGATTTGTAGTCTTTGTAATGGGTTGGTTTAAGAAGGGAGGTTCGAGAATGTAGTTGGAGTGTGATGGGAGATGAAGAAGAGGACTTAAGATTTTGTTGGTTTGATAGTGGAGATAATCGAGCATTAGAGGGATTTTTTTGTGTATTGGAGAAAATTTTGAGGGTATTTTGAATGGAGGAAGTGACATGGAGAAGTGTGGTTTTTTGGTTATGTGGGGTGGTACGAGAGTGTCCTAATGGTGGGGTGAAGATGAGGAAGGAGAATAGGAAGAGGAGGGAGTTGAGTAAGTGAGGCATTGAGATGGGAATGTAGGAGGATGGAAGGTAGGTGAGTACTGAGTAGTGACTAGTGAGTAGTCCTATATATAAGAAAGAGATGGGGACCAATTGTAACCAAAAAAAAAAAAAGATGGGGACCAATGGGGAAGGACTAAAGGGGATCACATCAAGTTTACTCTGATGTGGGTATAAAACAAAGCCAAATAAAGCAATGGTGGGGTAGGAAATGAAGGAGTGAGGATTTCATGAGCCTTGCAATGTCTGGTTATTGATTCCACTGTACTGTCCACAGTCTTTATGGTTCTTGGGGAATCCGAAAGGGTGGCTAGGTATTGAGATCTCTAGCTTTGTAGGAAACTTAGGGCTGTTCAAGGAACCCGAAACCCGGTCAGCCCGACCCGGTCCGGTCTTGCCCGGTCCAGTCCAACGAGTGCAAACACAGGCCCGATCACATTCGGTCAAGACCAAAGTCTGACCCGACATTCGGGCGTGTCCGGGTCTCGGGCTAGCTCTTTGGACCAATGAGCCCGGTCCTGTCCGGTAGATAGATATACATGCATTGCTTTTTTCATCTTTTGCTCACATGTGCTGTATATGCTAAAAAAGTGATATAGAAAATAACTTAAAAAAATAAGCTCCTGCGTGGTACAATGAGAGCCACTCATGTACTTGGATATTTTCCCAACTCACGTGATGCCCAATGCTCACAATCTCACATCACCTTCACCTTGTCCTTTCTTCTCTGAAGCTCTGAAGTTCACTGTTCGGCCTCATCTTCTTCACTTCATGAGGACCATATATTCTTTTGAGTTTTATCTCTTTTCTCATGTAAACACCCATAGGATTTCTTCTCCATCTTTCAACATTTCATTTCATTATCTCACACGTCTGACGAAGATGAAGAGTTTGAAGTTCACAACAAAATCCCAATATCCCCAGATCTATTCCTCATTTCCACTAATTACTTCATCAAGATGCCTGTAGTCGTTATGTTTGTGATGGGTCGTCCCTCATTCTTGTCTCATCTAGCTGCTTCGTCCTTCTTCTTCCCTCACTCTATCAGTGCTCCATCTTCTCTTTTTTTGGTTTGGTTGAACATTTTTTTATCTCTGAATTCACCGTACATTTCGGCTAGCTGGACCACAAACCCGGTCCAGCCTGGTCTAGTCTGTCCAACCCGACCTTCATCGGGTTTTTCTCCGGGCAAGACCGGGTCTCGGGCTGGAAAAGGCAACCCGAAGTGATTTCAGACCTCGGGCTGGGGGTAAGCCCGGTCTCCCCCGGTCCATGAACAGCCCTAAGGAAACTGGGTAAGAAGGGGATTCTAAAATATACTTCTCCCTCCAATAATCCTCGATATAAGAGTTCGTCTCAAGAAAACATGTAAAGGTTGGATGAGTGTCTGGAGTTAATGTTTTTTTTTACAAAATTACCTATATTTATTATGACACTTTTAAGAGACAGAAATGAATAAACATTAATATGAAAGAAAGTTAGTGATAAAATAGACAAAAATGCATTAAATGAAAAGAGAATGTGAGATGAACTCTTACATGTTGGACAAAAATAATTCAAATTTTGGGCTCTTATATTAAGACATGAGAAAGTAGTAGTAGTGGTGTATTATTGTAATTTTGTCATTGCAATAAGCGTGTGACTATGATTATGATGCTTATGATTATGATTTTTTTTTTTTTGGCCAACAGATGCTTATGATTATGATGCTTCCTTTGTTTAACCTTATTATGATGCTTCTTCAGACTTTGGAGTGACGTCTTTTCAATAAAATCTAAGCTTTTGACTAATTAGACTTTACTTGACTACATTCGACCGAACTCTATACATGGCACATTGATTTTCTCATTCTATAAAAAAGTGCTGAAATGAGATGTGCATTCTTCATATTTGTTTCGCTACCATATACTCCATTCGGTCTCTAATATAATAGTTAGACGGAAAAAATCGCTTCTTAAGAAAACATGTGAATGTTAGTTAGTTAAGTGTCTGAAGTTAATTCTTCTTTTCCAATATTGCCTATATTTATTATGATACTTTTAAGAAAGAAAAATGCATAAGCATTAATATATATGAAATAAAGTTAGGGGTAAAATAGAAAAAATGTATTAATTAAAGAGAAAATGTGAGATAAACTCTTATATTTTGGACCAAAGTCTAAAACCATTCAAATTTTGACTTTTAAATTAGGGAATGGATGGAGTACGTTCTAAATGAGTATTTAGTTGTATTAAGACTAGTAAATCTGGTTGTACAATGGGGAAAACGGTTGGGTTAAACACATACAAGTTCGGACCGGATAAACTACATAAGTACATAGGATTGTATATTTTTCTATTGAACTTAAGAGTTAAGACGGCATAAAATGGGGTTTTTTATTTTTGCCGGCTTTCCTTAGTTTTTAGCTACTCTTACTAATTACAGTATGTTTTACTTTCTTTAAGATGCAAATATACTTATACTCCCTCATTTTTAATTGACCTTTTTTAGAATTCTAAGAAAGATAAAGAGTTTATCTGTAAATTAATTTTTCTGTATTTTTTTCTCTATATTAGTTTATCTGATTTATAAATTAATAAATAATATAATAATACATCAAATAAGTTATAATTAAATAGTTTGTTTAGCTCTTTCAATTTCTTTCTTTTTTTGTTAATCACCGTCTGGTTTAATCCGGACTCGAAGGGTAGGAGTATTGCCCACATAGGCAAGGTTGTCCCCTCTCCCAATGAGAGCGCTTCCCGAGATTCGAACACGCGATCCTTACGTGGTTGTAGCTCACTTACCAGTTCAAGTGCTCAATCAACTACTCATTGATTAGTTTTTTTAATTTCTTCAAAAAATAAACTGGATCTTACATTTAGGAAGAAATGCAATAATTTTTGTTTAATAAAATTAAGAAAATGTTATAATCTTCTAATCTACTAATTTGACTCAAAAATATTGATACTTTTTTTCACATTAGACATGCATTTAGGAGTATTTTAATATTTTAAACATTTTTCAAGTAAAATGATACTTTTTGCGAAATGGCTATTTAGACCTTATTGAGTTTGGGCGTGTTATCAAGCTCACCAATGATATCAGATCCAACTTAACCCTTTACTAGTAATGTTTAATCTAACAAGAATATTATATATATTTTTGAATTATGCTTGTAATTTACATATTAATTATAATTTCAATCAGTATGGTCTAAACTTGATTTTTAATACACCAATCTCAAACCGTTTTTTGGTACATTTAAAATTTTGGCCACTTGGAAATGCGACACACATCTTAGTAAAGGAAAGATGCTGCTAATGATCCTTGAAGCCTCCTAGCTGATGATACCATATCATCATGCTCCATCTTGCAATCACATGATCACGGCACTGTCTAATTGTGATTTTCAGTGTGTTGTAGATGGTCTCCATCATTTATGTCCCACTTAGTCCTTTAATTATATTTAGAATTATATCTTTAGTTCTTTACACTTAGTGCTATTCTTTTTGCCCAACAAAAAAAAAAGTGCTATTCTTTTTCGGTTTTTCCTATATACAATCAAAGAAAAATTTGCTCTGTTTATTTATGAGCAACCAGCTTATATTTAGAATTTTTCTTTAGTTCTTTACACTTAGTGCTATTCTTTTTGCCCAACAAAAAAAGTGCTATTTCGGTTTTTCCTATATACGATCAAAGAAAAATTTGCTCTGTTTATTTATGAGCAACCAGCAGCAAGGTGACTTTGTTTAGCAACCAGTAACCAGCTAGGTGACTTACTAAAAAAAAGTGAGTTCATAGTTTAACTATATTTTAAACATAACTTGTACATTTAATTTAATTTTTCAAGACATTTACTCTTATAAAAAGTATCAAGTAATGTAAATATAAAAAAGGCAAGTTCAATTGAGTTGGGTCCTAAAGGTTTATTGGGGCTAGGATATGTGTTGCAACTCCGAAAATTTGTAGAGGTATTTTGTCCACTCTTTGCCAACTAAATAAATCTTTATTTTCATTGTTAAAAGTTGTAAGTTGATGTTTTAGTTGATTTTTGAAATGTATGACTGTCTTAGACATTGTTTGGAAAGAGCGACCCTCCAATCCATAATATAAGAGTTCAGCCGTCAAAACACGTTTATTAAGAAAATATGTGAAAGTGATTTTTCCTTTTTATTCACCATATTATGATGCTTCTTCAAACTTTGGAGTGACGCTTTTCAATGAATTTTAAGCTTTTGACTAATTAGACTTTGACTTTGCTTGACTACATTCGACCGAACTCTAGTATACATGGCTCATCGATTTTCTCATTGTATAAAAAAGTGCTGAAATGAGATGTGCACTCTTCATACCATTCAAATTCTTTGTTTGGCTACCATATACGTTCTGTATGAGTATTTAGTTGTATTAAGACTAAATCTGGTTGTGCAATGGGGAAAACGGTTGGGTTAAAACATACATGTTCGGAGCGGATAAACTACACAAGATTGTATATTTTTCTATTGAACTTGAGACGACATATAATGGGGTGTTTTTTTTTTATTTTTGCCGGCTTTCCTTAGTTGTAGCTACTCTTACTAATTACAGTATGTTTTACTTTCTTTAAGATGCAAATATACTTATACTCCCTCATTTTTAATTGACTTTTTTAGAATTCTAAGAAAGATATAGATTATTTGAAATTTATTTTTCTGATTTTTTTCTCAATAATAGTTTGTTTAATTTAAAAGCTAATATATATAGTATAATAATATATAAAATAAGTTGTAATTAAATAGCTTGTCTAGATTTTTTTTAATTTCTTAAAAAAATCATTTAGATCTTATATTTAAAAACAAATGCAGTATTTTTTTTTTGAAAAAATGTAAGAAAATATTATAATCTCCTCATTTGAGTAAAAAACGTTGATAATTTTCTTTTTACGTTGGACATATATTTAGGAGTATTTTTATATCTTAAAACATATTTTCAAAGTTTCCGAAAAAAAAAATTCAAGTAAAATGATAATTTGTGCGAAATGGTTATTTAGAACTTATCGAAGTTTTGGAGTATTATCAAGCTCAACAACGATATCAAATCCAACTAATTAAACCTTTTATTAGTTTATGTTTAATCTTGATAATTTATGTTTAATCTAACATTAATATTTTATAAATCTGTGAATTATGCTTGTAATTTACATATTAATTTTAATTTCAATCAGTATCGTCTAAACTTGATTTAGTAGACCAATCCGTAAACAATTTTTTTATACATTGAATTCAACCTCTGAGAATCAAACAGACAGACAACTTCCTAACATTCTCCAATAAAAAAGGAAGTTCACTAATAAGTATAATTGAAATTACATAGAATAATTGAAATTACATAGAATAATGAGATTGAAGTTGAAATTAATGAGGTGATTATGGGAGCTTTCATTAGGCATTAATAGGAATTTTTGAATTGAAAATATTCCATGATTACTAAAATAATTTTTTAAAGAAATTATTAAATAATTTGATTGGTCCTAACATGTTTTTCTTTTTACAGTTGATTTTGATATTGGATGAGGAAAAAAGAAGTATAAGCAAAACCTAGAGTTTTCCTAAATTTAAACAACATTTAAGTTTTTAAGTTACATTTAGACATTTGAATGAGAAGGAAAATTTTTTGAGTTAATCAATCTTTTAGTTTGACTCCGTATTTAGAGAAAATTTACCTCATAGCATGACAGACTATTTACTATTTGACGCCTCAACAAAGCATGACAACGTCTTTAGAAAATTTGTCCTACGCAACGCACAGGTAAAATGTCTTGTTTACTCTAATTATAAAATGTATCAAGTAACCAATGAGTAGTTGGTTGAGCTGGTAACTTGGCTACAACCCTTGTAAGGATGAGAATGTGTGTTAGATTCCCGGGAAGCTCTCTTATTGGGAGAGAGGACAACTTTACCTATGTGGACAACACTCCTACCCCTCAAGCCCGGATTAAACCGGACGGTGAGTAACCGAAACAAAAAGTACCAAGAAATGTAATGTGTATATATAAAAAAGCAAGTTCAATTGAGTTGGATCCTAAAGGTTTATTAGGGTTAGGACATGTGTTGCAACTCAAAGAAACATTTGTAGAGGTATTTTGTCCACTATTTCCCAAATGAATAAATCTTTATTTTCATTTTAAAAGTTGTAAGTCTGTGTTTTAGTTGATTTTTTAAATATATGATGTACGAGACATTGTTTGGAAAGGAAAACTATTGACGTATCAGACTCAAAAACTACTTGAGTTGTTGAAAGAACTATTGAAATTAGATTAAGGTTATATAAAAATAAAACATGTTGCGATGTAAGAGAATATGTGAATAAAAACGGTGAAAACTTTTATTTCTCCGACTTTGTAAAAGAAAGCCTTGTATTTGGTAAAATTTTGAACCCCTTATTCCCTTTTATATAAGATTCACTTTGGAGTAAAGTATTTTTAACAAATATTAATTCTTTATACGTTATTTTTATCAATTTTTCCTGTCATTACTTTCTCCAATCTCCATCTACCACTTACAAACAATTATATATTTATTAAGCGATTCATTTTATTCATATTTATTTATTAGATGTGACTTTTTTTGTCGAATTTGTCAAGAATGTTTGAATAGCTTAGATTTGAATTTTGCTTGCTTGGAAAGATCTTGCCGATTGACAAATTTTTTGAATATTTGTTTTTCATTAAAAAAATTATTTATCTTGCATATGAATAAAATGCAAGATAATTCAGATTTAAGGTCTACTTAGTGGGCACATTCTAAATATCTCCCTTAATTCTCTCATCTCGTAATTCATTGTTTTTTTTTTAACTAAAATCTCTTCATTATTGTTAAGAGAGCATTAATAGAGGTAATTCAGAAAAAGCTATGGATTAAAAACACGTCTGACATTTAAGATCAAGATCAATTCCTCACTCAGTAAATTCCTACAATTAGGAATGGAGGGAGTATAATATTTGTTATTGAGAATAGCTAAGGAGAATTTAAGTCTTAAAACAACTATGCAAGGGTTTTAAAATAAAAGGATGTAAACCGGAACATAGTGCCTATACTTCTTCAATGTTAAAATTGTGAGAGGTCCAAAAGTGACATGTATGCCTAGAATCAGGTTAAGGACTTAATTTTATTTATTTTATTAGTAGTTCATTAATAATATATCTCTAAAATTAATAATATACATCACCTTAAAAAATTTCAAGTAACATAAGTTTGGTGCGGAAGATGAGATGTTCTTTACTCAACTATCCCCATTCTAGATCATAGATAGACAAAGTTTCTTACTCCACATTCTTATTTCCTTTCTAATATGCATAAATAGTCCTATACATCAATTTATACAACATTGATTAGATACAATAATGATTTTATGTTGGTACCTTTTAGCAGCAGCTACCACTTGCAGGTTCAATTGAACTGAATAGGCCGTTGCCTCGTAGTCGTGCGCAGTGTTCTTCGGCATCAGTCTGGGCACAGATAATAACAACTGACATCCCATTGTAGTGAGCTTCTAGCATGATGTTATAGGCATCATCATGGGTCATCCCTGGAATCACCTTCATCAGTACTTGAACCACATATTCATGTCTGTTGAAGTCATCATTGTGCAAAATCACTCGGTATGGTGGCGATGTTTTCCTTGATTTCCTGCACATCTTATAAGGCCCAGGATTAATTTTTCCCCCTTTTCTTTGAAAAAGGCAATGTATCACAAAATCGTAATTCTGTATAAGAGAAAAAGGGAGAGAGGCAGAATAAGAATGATCAAAGAGAAAAGAGAGACTGAACAGAGATTTATACAAGAGAATCAGAGAAACAGAGAAAAAAGAAGAAAAGAGGAACTCAAAAGCACATAAAACTTGTTCACGTCATGACTGACTTTACAATTAGAATACATCTACTTATAAGCTTATAGTAGCTACCTCCAAATCAATTATAATGGGTTATATCCTTCTAATTCTCTCTATAACTAACTCTTAACAGCTGTATCAAATTCTGACTGCTATCTACACTAACTGACTCCAACTAACTTAACACTTAACAGCTGTATCAAATTCTGACTACTATCAACACTAACTGACTCCAACTAACTTTTAACATTCATTACAATCACATATCCCATTATAGCTGTGATTCATAGAAAAAAAACTAACAGATGAATAAAAATAGCCTTTAAACGATAATGAAGGACAAGGCACAGAGAGCAATCCATAATTTTCAGATGACAATCCCAAATATAGTGAAGGAAAAGGGAAAAGGAATTCCTCTCTTTCCTTAAATTAAATTACTTCAATCTTATGTAAGTGCCTTTGTAAATGTTCTTTGAATCTAAAGGCAAGACTTGACCATCATAAACCCCTCCGTATCCAACTCATCTAAACTTGAGAACTTATAAAACAATTATGACTTTGCTTTCATTTATATTAACTTCCTAATCTTCTTTTTTGGGTATACCCACCTATTAATTATAGCACATAATGACACGCCTCTTGTTCCGATTACATCAATGCCAGTGTTATTTCTGCACTTCATCCTCAGGCTTCTCTATTTAGCTACAGTAATGTGAATTCATCCATAATCTCAATTATTATAGTGAATAAAAAACAAATTATATATTTGTAACCAACTTTCATCAAGTATAAATATTATTGCAACAACCAAATGTTTGCATACCTCAAATCAAACTCAGACTCACGACTAGGAGTGCCTTTTTCAATAACTGGTCTCTCCAGTAGTCCTCCTCCTTTACCTGGTCCTGTAGCTAATGCAGCCATGGGAACACAAAGATTGGAGAATGGTCCTTTAGAAAGAGATTGTCTGTCCCCTGTGATGCAAGTATAAGTTCAGTGAGTGCAACTGAAACACTTAGCCATATATATTGGCCTATTGGGTGATCCAAGATTTTATGGGCAACAACAAATGCTGCAAGATCATACATATGCTGCAAGATTTTATGGGTAAGGTCTATACATTACTAAGCAATTAATTGCACATGACACAGAGCTATTTGGAGAAAAGTATTAATGAAAGAAATAAAAAAGAAAAGACAACAAAAATCACATGCAGACAGAAACAGACTGGGAGTAAAAGCTATGAAATTATATAAATTAATCAATAACTTTTTGACATTAGGGTAGAAGTTAGCGTGTTTCCTGAGTTTCATAACATTAAAAACTTCCAAACAGAGCCGGGCTCAAATGAATCAAAGTTATGATTCGACAACATTGTTACATGACAATATGTTAGCATAGTGATGACATTGCTACTTGTCTCGAGCAAACAAGATATTAAACAATACAAGTTAAACGTGACAAAAAAGGGGTCAACCCAGTTTCTAGTCCCCACTTGGTGGGGGTGTTCGGAAAAGGAATATATTAGACAACCTTATATCTGCTATTCAAATATGTTGATTCGAACTCACAAACTCAGACCCTATGGCAAACAAGCTTACCATTGAATCAAGCCGACCCTTTTAAGTTAAAAGTGACAAATGGAATGAAATTATTCTTCAATTATATATAACATGAAGTAAATTCTTCACAAAACAACTAGCAATAAGGGGCATTTAGAAGTCATACATTTGCTCTTTTACTTGGATTCCAACTCAAGCATTAGCATTACAGACATGGCATGCTTATAGTTATGATTGCCACAACAAACTCAGTAATCCATGTGAGAATTCCACCACAGTTTTCATAGATAAACAAAAAGGGGATATAAATCATAGAATCACCGATCAACTTTGCTTCTTTGGCAAATAAATTCCCAACTACATCGATTAGCAACCCCCTCAGTCTTGAAAAGAGTTCCAATAATAGTTACTATTCCTCTTGTAAGTCATTTTTAATTGGCTGTTTAGCAAAAAACTGAAAAACAAAATGCTTTTGTGCTTCTGTTCCTTAAGTAACAACACTAAAGCAATCACATCATATAGCTAAAAGGAGAGATAGGCCAATTTATTTACTCTTGAAGTAGAAATTTTATATACCAACTAAATCCACAATGAAAAAGGTTTTTTTTTAAAAAAAATCATTTTTTGAATACAAAATACAGGAGGATCCAATAATTGAAAAAGTCAGTAAAACTAAAAAAAAAATCCTAGACCTCTATCTAGTGGGATAAAATTAATAGGAGAGCTCAACATATCAAAACAGCATGATTATTATTAAATTGCAGCTTCTGATTGCTGAGAATTCCACCTTAGTAACTAATACACCAGAAAAGATACTTTTTTATACTGAAACCACAAAATTAACTTGATGGGGAAATTTCATTGCCAAGAATGATTGATTAATAATAATGGGTATGAGATAAAAATGGTTGAAAATTGAGAAAAAATAAGAATTTGGAAAAAGAAGGGAAGGGGTAAAATGGGAAAGAGGAAAATAATACCAGGCTTAGGGTTGAAGACATGGTTGGGGGAGAGAGGTAACCTACGGCACATCACACTCTCCATCTTCCCTTCCGAGCTTCCTTTAGATCCTCTCGCTCTGCTACACACAAGTTTATTGATTATTTTGCCAAACTGAGGTTTTTAATTACAAAAGTTTCAATTTCAAAATAAATAAAATATGAATGCAAAATTTTATACTCGTATTAACTGCTTTTTATATGGGCTACAAAGCCCTTACCCATTATTTTTTGTCGTTTTTTAATATATAATATTTGTCTTTTGGCAAAAAAAATAATATTTGGCTGTATTTTTTCAGAAAGTCTGAATAAAGTTAATTAAAATTAAATTATCTGTAAATTGAGTTTTACTTTTCCTTTAATTTATAAACTTTTATATAATTAGTTGGGTTAAATCAATTGTGGAGATTTGATAAAAAAAATTAATTGTGGAGAAAATGGTTAAGTTG
The DNA here is from genome assembly GCA_029929735.1 of Mimosa pudica. Lineage (NCBI taxonomy): Eukaryota > Viridiplantae > Streptophyta > Magnoliopsida > Fabales > Fabaceae > Mimosa > Mimosa pudica. Next base: position 5,604,703 of record JAKELP010000024.1, read on the forward strand.
TTTGAGGTTGTTTGGAAACATTCAAAGAAGACAAATTTTTTACTCTCCACTCCTAAATATTTTTTACTCTCCACTCCTGATGACCTCTCTTTTAAAAAAGAGGAAGTAATGGTGGTGGGCCACGTGAGGGACCCATCTGGGCTATTGTAGAAGTCGAAAAAGTAACTTGTACTTCTGTCTCCAACCTTCTCGAAGCTCTCATGAAGAAGCTAATCTCCAATCTCCACTGAACTGAAGCTCATTTTTAATCTCCACTTCTGATAAGACCTAGTTCTCATTTTTAATTTGCTTTATCATTTTTATCTATTTGCCAATTTATAAATAATCTTCACCAAAAAAATTATATTTAATCCAACAACAATATATACGTTTTAATTTGTTTTACGTATTTATCATTTTCATAACTATTTGCTGGTTTATACTTAATTTTCACCAAAAAATAATATATTTAATCCAATATATATACGTTTTAATTTGCATTATGATACATATTTATCATTTTTATAACTATTAGCCAATTTGTACACCTAACTTTATAAATTGATATATAATACTCCATCTAGCCTTAAAATTTTTCTTTTAGGTTATTAAATTATGATATATTTAATAATATGTTTTAGATTATCCATTATTTTAAAGATCAAATAAACTAGTTTAAGGGGAAATTAGGTAAATCAATTTATAATTAACTTTTTTCCTTTTTAAAATTTTCGAAAAAATCAATTGGTCTTATATATATTTAGAACCGACGGAGGTATTTAATTATATAGAAATATTAAAGATATGATTGCTTTTGTTTTTATTAGCTTATCTAACTCATTCCTTTAAAATATTTAAATTAATTAGATTCTTCCCCTATCCCTTATTAAAAGAAAAGGGGACGGGAGAATCACATTTTTTTGAATTTTCTCATTAAAAATATATATTCATAAAAAAATATAACGCTTTTGTACCTCGCTCCATCTTCTTTTAACCCATATTCTTTTACTTTTTCTCTCTTTCTACCTCCCTCCATCTTATTCTCAACTAAAGGTTAAAATAAGGAATCTTCTTCTCTTTCTCAACTTCAAAAAGAACTATGGCAAAAACTAGAGACTTTAATTTTGTAGGAAGATATTATGTGGGCTCAAAAGGCAAGGTGTGAGTGGTTTTATTTAGGGGATAAAAATTCAAAATATATCCATCGAAAGGCGAATGCAAGGAGGAGGATAAATCGTATTGAAGCTCTCAAGGGTGAGGATGAAGAGTGGATATTTGATGTAGATCACATAAAGAATGTAGCTGTAAATTTTTATCATACGCTTTTTTCTGAAGATCGTGTGTATAGGGATGTGTTGAATGTTGATGTTTCTTATCTTGTGCTTACAGAGAGTGTTATTAGTAGTATGAATATTGATGTGAAAGAAGTAGAAGTTGAAATTGTTTTGAAGAGTATGAGTTCTCTTAAAGCTCCAGGTCCTGATGGTCTTCATACATTATTCTTTCAAGCTCAATGGAAACAGGTGAGTGGGAATGTCATTGATTTTGTGCGAAAGGTGTTTGAAAATCCTTGTTTAATTAGGGAGGTTAATCAGACTTTTCTTGTGCTTGTTCTTAAAGTCCCTTACCCGGAAATTATGAGAGATTTCCGTCCGATTAGCCTTTGCAATGTGATTTATAAATTGATAACTAAAATCATAGTTAATCGGATTAAGCCTATTATGTCGACTATTATTTCCCCGAATCAGTGCAGTTTTGTTCCAGGACGTTTGAGCTCCGACAATATTATTGTTGCTCAGGAGGTGATCCATACCATGAAAACTATGAAGGGAAAGAAAGGATTTATGGCTGTGAAAATTGATTTGGAGAAGGCATATGATAGAATTAACTGGAAATTTTCTGTTAATTGTTTAAGGGAGGTGGGGATTCCAGAGAGCTTAATCTTATTGATTCAATTTGATTTTACACACATAGGCTCCTATGAATTAAGATTTTCTATGCAATTTGGTTAATAACCTCTTCACACAAAGCCTCTAATAGCTTGCTAAACACATGAGATGACGAGAAATCCTATTATTCCCCTATTCATCAAATCACTACCAGAGAATAAATTCATCAAATCACTACCAAAGAACAAGAACACACATCAATTTCAACCGTCAAAACATGGAGAATAAATTTCATTACTAATAGCTAAAATTAATTAAAACCCCTGTATAAAATAATAATCAAAACCCATGATTCAGGAAAACAATATCAATGAAACAAGCAAGAGAAATATTCAGGCAAACAATGTTCTCCATGGTCTTCTCGTAAATGGCAGAAAATAGAACACACACCCACACCCACACCCAGAAAATATAAATTGTCTCATATAGTCACATAGATCAGAACAAACTGCTGTAAAGTCAAAATATAAAGGGTTAAAGGTCAAATCTAGCACTCTACTATTGTCAAAAGTTCACCCAACATAAACAAGAATTCGATGGCTCAAATGTAGCACACATCTTTTCAAAAATGGCTCAAATCTAGCATTTCTGTCAACTTAAACGAGTTTGACCGTTAAGTGTGATCTGATCACGCTACGTCACCTGCCACGTCACCCAGTTTTGCCACGTGGTCTGCCACGTCACCCGTCACGTCACCCAATATTGGAAAATAAGTGGGCCCATTGGGTGACATGTCAGACCACATGGCAAAACTGGGTGACGTGGCGGGTGACGTGACGTGATCAGGTCAAACTTAACGGTCAAATCCGTTTAAGTTGACGGAAATGCTAGATTTGAGCCATTTTTGAAAAGATGTGTGCTGCATTTGAGCCATCGAATTCTTGTTTATGTTGGGTGAACTTTTGACAATAGTAGAGTGCTAGATTTGACCCTTAACCCAAATATAAATGGCAAAGCTTCATAGCCGAAAAGTTCAAGACAGATAAAAACGAAAAGATCCAACATCACCGAAAAGAAACATGAACGATAAAAAAATAACCCACATCGAAGAGCAGCTCTAGCAGGGAAAAAGAGACAAGGCAGATAGAAAAAAGAATAACTTGACCCATCAGATGTGAAGAAAGATGGTACCTAATAGAAGAAGGAATGAAGCTGTTTTTGTGAGGCATGCTTGCTGTGTAGAAGAGAAGAAGAGGACTGAAGCTGTTTTGGTGGAGAATGAGTAGAATAGGCGCGAGAATAAGCAAGGGCAGGGAGCGGGAATAAAAAATTTGTCCCAAAATCCCCCCATTTTGGGAGGAAAAAGTTGGGGGGAAAATGGGGCATGAGGCCCACTCTATTTTCCTTCCCCATTTTCTTTCCTCTCCCATTTTCTCTCCTACCAAGCTGGGGAAAATGTTTTCCTTGCCCCCTTTTTCCACCCCATTTTCTTTCCTCTCCCACTTTCCTCTCATCCAAGCAGGCCCTTATTCATCTTTATACGAATTAATAATATTTCGGTTAACGAAATAACTGAATAAATAATCAAAAAATAAAAAGAGATACTATTTTATCAGATTTTTAGTAAGAAATTCGGATAGAAGAATTTGTACAAACTGTAAAGTGATTTCAGGTGATGGTGTGACAACACAACATAGGGCCCGTTTGGTTCAATTGCACAACCCCTTGGTAATGCAATGAACTTTGTTGCAATAGGGTGCAATGCAATAATGATTACCATCAATGTGTTTGGTTGGTTATTTGCAAATTGTGGGGACAATATCTTATATTTTTCATAATAATTATTAAAGGTCCATAATGACCCTAATTAAAGAAATGAACTCTCCCAATTGTCTCCACCCATTTCTCCACCAAAGGAGGGAGAGAGGGAGGGAGAGGGGGAGAGGGAGGGAGAAGGAGAGAGGGAGGGAGAGAAAGAGGGAGATAGGGAGAGAGAAGGAGAGGAGGAGAGAGGGGGAGAGAGATAGGGAGAGAGAAAGAGAGAGGGAGAGAGAGGGAGAGAAATAGACAAAAGAGAAATATTGAGGGCAAGTAAGTGTCTTTTCACATTGTTCATTAAGGGTAAAATTGACATTTTATTATAGATGATAGGGTGCAATGAAGATTCATAGGGGGGACCCTATGAAAACTCATTACAAAAAAATATGCAATCTTCATTACGATTGCAATCTTCTTTACCATCATTAAATCCAACCAAACATGAAAAATGTGGTAATGCAATAAAGATTACCATTGCACGTGTGCAATGTAATCGAACCAAACGGGCCCATAGGCCTTTAGTTTTAGATGTTCGCGTGAAGTTTAATCGACAGAAGAAACGAGAAATGTTACAACCAAGAATTAGATTGTGACAATTAAAAGGAGAAAAAATGAAAATTTTTAAGAATATTTTGCCAAATGAATGTGTTTGAGATAAACAAGGGTGTGCTAATGATTTGTGAAAGAAATGAATATGATGGTACAAAAGGTAGCCAAAGAAATTTTAGGTAAATCAAAGGGTTACATTAGACGTGCTAAGGAGACCTGGTGGTGGAATAAAAATGTTTAAGAGAAAATTGCTCGCAGGGGATGGTACAACATTCATTACTATGGCAAAATAACTTTTGTACATGGCAAACAAATCTTTAATGAGTAATGTTAAGGAAAACCACATGGAAAACCCGTTCCCAGTGAAAGAAACAAAATCTAAATACGGGAAAAAAAGAAGAAAGAGAAGAAACAAAATCTACATACGGCAAGGAAAAAAAAGAAGACGAAAGACCAAGGAAAAGCAGACAATACCAAAGAAGCAGAAACAAAGAAACTTCCTAACAACAAATCTAAGTATACATATCAATGAAAACCCCGAGTTCACCCCACTAAACACAAGAAAGAAAAATAAAAAATGGCAAGGAAAGAAAAAAAATAGGAAATTAGAAGAGCAAACAAAGTTGATAAGAAGAAAAACAAAAAGAAGAAACAAAATTTCTTTGATTAAAAAGGTGACATGAAGAAGCATCCCCAGCCAACCCTCAACTGTAATGCCTAGGCCAGAAGGAAAAATACACAAATGAAAGAAAGGAAAACCCAAACACTGAAAGCACACAAGAAGAAGAAACACCGAATGAAGAGGGCAAAAAAGGAAACGTAGCAACTGAGGTCAACCAACAACACTGATAAAAACAAAACAAAAAATATATCTCAGCTAAAATCACTAAAACCCACTAATCATGAAAACTCACTGCATTCAATGGCAAAGCACTCCAAATATAATATAGGGTGCAAACCTCGAGAACATCCCACTACAAATTTAATGATAAAACGCTTGGGAAGAAGTATAGGTCGCAGGGCACGGCACAACATACATGACTATTGCAAAACAACTTTTGTACATGGAAAATAAACATTTTAACTTTGGTCAAACCACCTCGAGAACCGGTTCCCAGTGTGAATGCAAAAAAGATTCCACACGGGCAATTATAGGATATATTAGATCTCTCGTTCTTCTCTTCATCCCATCATTATCATCATCAATTTGCTTCACCTCCAATACTCAACTATCATTTTTCTTCTCTCATCTCTATAATCAAATCTTATTAGGGAATTAAAATATGGCCGGAGAGATTTTTTAATTCCCTAGTAAGATCAAGGTGCATGGAATAAAAATAAAAATCAGATCCCTAGGTAAATATAAAGTATTACGAAAATTATAACGGGAAGGATACGAAACACCTTTATATGAAGAAAAAGGAGGAAGGGTTTCTTGTGGCAGGCTTAGCGCTTGCGTGCATGAACGAGTGATGAATGAATGTTGATCGATGAAGAAAAGGTGGAAATGATGAAGTAGGGACGTCAATTGAAGAGATGGAAAAGAAGAGGCATGGTTTACTACTTGATCTTGATCGTAGATTTTAGATAGGTTTTATATTTGATACGAGTATAGTGTCTTTAAACATGTGTAAGTATGGGTAAAATAGAGATTTTACACATCATTATAGGGCTACAATGATGATTCTTAGGGGACCCAATGAAAGGATATTCATTATAGGGCTAGTAATGGTTAATATTATATGCAACCTAGTACTGCTAGACATGCATTTAGATTATGCAACCCAACAAAGAATGATATAGTGCTCAATCTGCAACAGCAAGTTTGGTTTGATGTGCTTTGTAATGATTCTTTATTTTAGAAAGCTTTGGTGAATCTGTAATGATGTTTTACTATGAAAAGCTTTGTAATTTGCAATAGTAAATCTGTAATGATGCTTTATTATAAAAATCTTTGTAATTTGAAACAACAAATCTCTAATAATGATGCTGTATTATAAAAAGCTTTGGTGTTGTTTTTGAGTCCAACGTCGTTAATAACAAGTTTTGGTGAATCCGTATAAAATAAAGCAAGATCCTCTATTATAAAGGTCAATCTACAACAATATTCAAGAGATTTTAAAATTAGCACCATAATCAAGTCATTAAATGGTAAATACACGAAAAAGAACCAAAATAATTTATTTGTTTACTTGAGTAGACTCTATGTGAACGTGGTATATAAAATAGATCATCCGATAAAACATAAGCACATTTTTCCCAAACAAACTCAAGGCGTTGAACAGACCCTGAAACTAACATAGAGACAAAAAGCCTCCTTTATAAATTGCCACTACCCCAATTTGCTACCTCTATAAGAGCACTAACAAATTCCCTGTCATCATCAAGTAATCCAAGCGCATCGCAAGCTGATCTATAGGATTCATGCACTACTCCATTAACTGTCTCTATATCATCATATCACTTTGGCCCTCTAACTTTAGTCAACAAAGTTCTTAAGTAGTGCAGTTCTCCAAAACTGGTTGAGACATTCATTATGCGCCCTATAACAAAAACTTTCTTCTTTCTAGGAGTCCACTCATGTTCTCTCTTATTATAGACATACTATTGTGGCACTTTAGCATATGTCAATGTCGCTGCAAACTCAACCTCCCTATTAAGTAACATCCAAGATAAAAATTGAGACTCACAAACTTGTGGCTTATTCATGACTTCAAATACAGTTTCACCCACAAAATATATAATAGAATGTTGATTAGGTAAATGAAAACTTAGCCTTGTTACCGGAGGATAACGATGGTGAATATCAAACCCAAAAATACGCCACGCCCCCTCACATGCAGAAATGTAACGACAGTTATAGTATTGTTTAATCTCATCCTTTGAGTGTGAATCATTATTTGCGGTAAAATCAGAAATACCAGCCAAAACCCGATCATTTCCCTTGCTAACATACTTGAAAAGGTATTTTATTGCATGACATATGTAATCTCTATTGCCAAGGGAGACGTTGATTGGGGGTAAAAGAGTCTTTTTCATATTTGTCTTAGGGATAAAATAGTAATTTTATAATCATAGGAGACTCCTATCAAACAAGATTACCACAGATAATGACATATGTAATCTCTATTGCCATACTTAAATTAAATGAAACCAAACAAGTATAGAACTATAATGCAATTTAGATTACCAATGCACCCATGCAATGCTATTGAACCAAACATGTCCAAACGAATTTATTTGAGGCTATTGAACCAAATGTGCCCTAACGAGTTTATTTGAGTATTATGAGTTTTACGAATTAATTAGAGGTCTTATTAAAAAAACATAATTAAAATGAGTTACCACGACTTGTTATTATTAACTCTAAAAGTTGTAATTTAGAACTCATCGGAGCTCATCTTATTTTTCTTTTTTCCATGGGACCTCTAACTCCCTAAGTTCAACTATTTAATTGCTGAACAAAGACTTGAGTGTTTGCCTTTCGACAATAAGCAAATCAATTATAGTCCCAAATGAACTATTTTTTTTTTGCTTAATCTCAAAGTCCATTATAGAACTAAGAAAGGCCCACTATTTTCCTAATGGGCTTATAGTACAGATTAATGCCTTCCTATATTGTGAAATATAAAAGATTTATCAAATAAGATTTTGACACAAAAAAATTTAGAGACTTATTAAGATTGAAACATACTTTCTTTTAATAAAAAGGTAACTTTATTAAGATAAAAATATATTACAAGTAAAGTAAAAACTTTCTAATTTTGTGACCCGGTGCAAAAGCGATGATTTGATAATTAACTATTTTAGTTTGGGCAAAAAAAGACTATTTCGCGGTGCATAAATGATATCTAACTTTGTAACCCAGTGCAAAAATAATACAACTGGTGCTGAATGCTAATTTATAGTTATGTGGAACCTTTCTGATATTATTTTCAAAGTGAAAAATACATTTTTACCCCTCCCAATTAAAACCTTGCTGATACTAGTTATCATGGGAAGATGAACGGCGGAAGGAAGAAGGGTTAAGTTTTAATTGTGAGGAGGTAAAAATGTATTTTTACTTTAGAAAATAATATGAGAAAGGTTTCACAAAACTACAAATTAACATTAGTACTGGTTTCATTATTTTTGCATTGGGTAACAAAGTTGGTTATTATTTATGCACCGTGAAATAGTTATTTATTATTTTTTCCCAAATTAAAATAATTAATTATTATAGCAGTGTTTTTGCCCTAAATGTAAATATGCTGTAAAAGCTAGATCGAATGGCAAGCCAGACTGGACTTCGGGTCATGGTTTAAGACTGGCGAATAGCTCAAACTGATAGTTGAACTGATAGTCAAACTAACAACTGTTGAGCCAAATATTAAGCTATTGACGGTTGAACTGTCAAACTAACAACATCTCTACTCTCTAGCTTATTTTTACTTATGGACCGGTCCAGTCCACATAAGTAAAAATAAGCCAAAAAAAAGTTGGTGGTACATAAATTATTGAGTAAAGGTGCAAAAATGGGTTAAACTATTACAGTAGGAGCACATAGGGGTAACAAGTATTTTTGGGCTCAATTCTAGGACTGAAGAATAAATATTGGTGCAATATAGGTAACGCCGTTTAGTTTGACTGACATTGACCGTTAAAACATGACTTGGCGGAGGAAATAAATTTCTTTGCTGACGTGGCGTGTGTATGTGACACTTTTTAGTGACGTGGCGTGCTTATGTGGCGTTTTTGCTGCCGTGGCATTCTTATGTGTCATTCCACATCAAGAAAAAACTTATTTCCCCCCGCCACGTCAGCTTTTAACAGTCAACGTCGGTCAAATTAAACGGCGTTACCTATATTGCACCAATATTTATTCTTCAATCCTAAAATTGAGCCGGAAATACTTGTTACCCCTACGTGCTCCTGGTGAATAGTTTGAACTTTGAACTCATTTTTGCACTTTTACCTAAATTATTTTGGCTTGCCAAACACATACCCGATTTCATGCATTTTTTATTTATGACACTAATACATGAAATAGGGTATGTGTTTGTTTGCCTTCTTCATCTTTGAGCTTGCAAATCTGATATACACATGAGATGTTTCTTTTTTACATTATAGATATGTTTGTTTCTGGCTCAAAGTTGTCATATAACAATTTATTCATCGTTATCATCATGTATGAAGATATTGATGTTTATTTTCATTATTTGTTCCATTTGAGGGGCATTAGGATCTCAAAAGCTTGGCAGATCCGATGAGGAAAACATAGTTAGGTATAGTAATCAATTTGAACTCGATCATTTATTACGTGTGTTTAAAATGATTTATAAAAAGAGATTCCTTACTTATAATTTCAATTTTAGTTTTTTCCTTTATTACCATTTTTTATAATCTCCCTCGTTTGACCTTTTCCATTCTAAAGTTTGTTACATATATTTATTTATTTATTTATATCTATATTTTAAATTTTATTATATATTTATTTATAAAATCTTCAAATATAGATATTTAGTTAATTCCTATCAAATGTCAATACATGCATCTTAATGGTCCCGAACATTCTGCAGAATTCCTTGTCTTCAAATTAAATATTCCCATTTTTGATCAAAAAAAAATTAAATATTCCCATTAAAAATAAATAATTAATGATAACTCTAAAGATGTTACACCATTCAAATTAAATCTCCAATAAACTCTCTTATTTCACGTAAACCTTTTTTTTCTCAAGATGTTTTTTTATCAGAATTTTCTCGAGATGTTACACCTTCACTAGGTGTCACAATATATTTGATTTTGATCAGAATCACAATATATTTAATTGTTACCTAACCATTAATAAATAAGTAAAAAAAGATGGGTTAAATAGCAAATTCACCCCGGAAGTTTTCCTAGAGGAGCAAATCTCCCCTGGAAGTTTTTTTAGGAGCAATTAAGCCCCTGAAGTTATTTTTAGGGGCAAGTTAGCCCCTGAAGTTATTTTTTAGGAGCAAAGTTAATATGTGGCAAATTTTTATGCTGACATGGACTTTTTCTTACACCATACATGCTGACATGGACTGCTCTCTTTTGAAAACAATAATGTTTTTAACAATTTTTAAGCAAAAATCATCTTCTCCATCTTGAACCTCACGTACACACACTCTCTGCAACTTCTCTTCTTGTTCTTCTGATTTCTGAACATCACAAAATGGTCCCTTCCTCATTCACATCTCCCTTTCATTAACCCCCACTTGAACAACAACAGTAACCACATTAACAATAACGTACCCACATTGCCTCCCCTCTCTTCTTCTTCTTCTTCTTCTTCTTCTTCCTCACACCTCCCTCCCTCTCAATAAACTCCGACGGAATATATCTTTTGGAGCTGGAATTGCTTGAAAAAGGATGTATCTCTTTATTATGATGAATCAAAACTGGAATTGCCTTGTGAACAGGTTTCATTTGCAAGAGATTATTGCTTTTGTTGAATATATCTTCTTCAATATTTGACCATGTCAGCATATATATTCGACTTGAATATATCTTCTTCAATATTTGACCATGTCAGCATATATATTCGACGGAATAATGATGAATCTTTATTATTTGACCATAATAATGTGGGTACGTTATTGTTAATTTGTTGTTGTTGTTGTTCAGGTGGGGGTTAATGAAAGGGAGATGTGAATGAAGAAGGGACCATTTTGTGATGTTCAGAAATCAGAAGAACAAGAAGAGAAGTTGCAGAGTGTGTGTACGTGAGGTTCAAGATAGAAGATGGTTTTTGGTTTAAAATTGTTAAAAAAATTATTATTTTCAAAAGAGAGCAGTCCATGTCAGCATGTATGGTGCAAGAAAAAGTCCATGTCAGGATAAAAATTTGCCACATATTAACTTTGCTCCTAAAAAATAACTTCAGGGGCTAAATTGCCCCTAAAAAAACTTCCAGGGGAGATTTGCTCCTCTAGGAAAACTTCCGGGGTGAATTTGCTATTTAATCCAAAAAAGATTTCAGGTGCGAGATAGTTTTCAAATGTCCCCTGTATTTATCAAAACACCAATCCTATTAGGCTATTAGGACTAATATGCATCATTTTTAATTAGTTAAAGTACAATTGTTGTTCCTTATTTTGTATTAAGTTTTTAATTAGTTCTTTAGGTTTGAAAGTACACATTCAGTCCTTTGTCAACACCATTAATTTCACTTGAATATCAAATATTATTTCATAATTAAATGGAGGTAAAACATGAATCATTTCAAACATATAAGAATAATTGCACTAAAAATATTTTAATGTACTTTTTTATATTTTACTCTTCAATTTAACTATTTAAAATTGTGAATGTAACATTTTCTATTAAATGAAAAGAAATTCTTTTGTGAACCTGACGCGCTACGTCATTTGTGGTCTGACCAATCACACGAAAACACATACGATGTCAAGTGTAATTTTAATTTGACATGGGACTTAAAAAACCTCAACTAATTTTGAAAAATATTTTTATTTAGAATGTAAAATAAAAAACATTGACAACATGAGATTTTAATTTTTTTTACTAGTTTGTTCCTATTATTACGGTGTCACGTCAAATTTAAAATTACACATCAGATTGTTTGTGTTTTCTTGTGATTGGTTAGAACACATATGATATGGTGCACCAAGTTCACACAAGAATTCCTCGTGAGTGAAATTAATGGTGTTATCAAAAAAGGAATAAAACTATACTTTCAAAGGAATAAATAAATTGGAAAATTTGTTTAAAAAAAGGAATAAATTGGAGTTGATTAAAAAAGAAGGACAAAAGTAATACATTACCTTTAGCTTTTTTTTATGTATAGCATTTATCTATTTAAATTGTTATGCTCCCTTAAATGTATAGCTTCAGCGGACTTTAGATGTCTTAACTGCATGGAGTAAATCCAACATTGGGAATTTGTCTCACAAAATTATATCCCTTGAATCGGAGCTTCTCAAACTCTCGGCTTCGCTTTCCTCTTCCTCTTCTATGTCTTGTCCCTCTCTTCAGGTCATTTCAGAAACAAAACACCAACTAGAATTCCTCTATAATTGTGAGGCTAGTTTTTGGGCCCAGCGGTCAAGGTTAAAATGGTGTGTTGAAGGTGAAAGAAATACAAAATTTTTTCATGTCGTGGTTAGCAGACGAAAGGCCAAAAATCTGATCTCATGTCTTCAAAATGATCAAGGAGAGTGGATATCAGATTCTCATGTCCTGGCTAACCAAGTGGCCAGCCATTTTCGAAGTATCTATGTGGAAGGGAACTCAGACTCAATGGACGATTTAATTGCCTCTCTAGCTTCGGTAAATCTTCCTTGTCTTTCTGAGTCTGACCAACAAAGTTTGATGCAGTCTTTCTCTCTTGATGAACTCAAAGAAGTTGTGTTCAGTCTCCCAGGTAATAGTGCCCCTCGTCCTGACGATTTTAATGTCAAATTTTATCAGTCACAGTGGCACCTGATTAATCAAGATCTTTTCAAAGTTGTTCAATCCTTTTGGAACTTTGAACATCTGCTTAAGGAGCTTAATAAGACCAATATCGTCTTAATACCGAAGATTGAAACCGATTCTATCTTCAATTATTGCTCCCCATCAGAGTGCTTTTCTAAAAGGTCGTCTTATATCTGATAACATAATGTTGGCCTCCGAGTTAATGGATCACATTCATTCATCTCGGGAAGGTCGAAGGAAACTTGCTGCTTTGAAAATTGACTTTTCAAAGGCCTTTGACCGCATACTTGGAATTTTATATCTGTTGTATGTGCTCTTCTATATGGGGTTCCCAATGAAATGGGTCAATCTCATATCTCAATGCCTCTCCACAGTGGAATATACTCTTCTTTTTAACAATCAGGTTGCCAGTGTTTTTAAGCCAGTCAGAGGAATTCGCCAATGGGATCCATTGTCACCTTATTTGTATATCTTATCTGCTAATGTGCTTTTCTGTTTGATTTCTCATCAGGAAGCTCTAAATTCATGGAAATGGGTCAAACTATGTCGTTCAGCAAATGCCATATCTCATCTTCTTTATGCTGATGACTCTCTACTTTTCACAGAGGCATCTACTGAAGGATTTGTTGTAGTTAAAAAGGTTATCAAGGAATACAGTGACCTCTCAGGCCAGACTATAAATACCCAGAATCCAGTATCATTTTTAGCCCAAATGTTCCCCATTTTGAGAAGCTTCGATTATCATCAAGGCTAATTGACATCCCATTTGCTGGGAGACTGGGAAAATATCTGGGTAATTGGGTGGACCCTGGTAGGAACAAATCAATCGTCTACCAACAGGTTCTCAGTGCTATTGACTCCAGAACGGCTTCATGGACATCTAAACTTCTATCTCAAGCAAGTCGTCTTACTCTTCTCAAGTCAGTCTTGGCTGCAGTTAATATCCACATTTTGTCTTGTTTCAAACTCCCTGCATATGTTTGTGAAAGAATTGATAGCAAATGTCTTGACTTCTTCTGGGGCATGGATGATACATAAAAAAAATGCATTTATCTAGCAGAAATCATCTTTTCCTTCCGCTCAATCAAGGTGGTTTAGGCCTTAGGCCCATGGAGTTAGTCAACAAATCACTCTTAGCAAAACAGGTTTGGAGGGTTATTTCAACTGATCAATCTTCCATTCTTGCGACTACTCTGGGAAGGAAGTACATTAACTGGTCCAAAGATCAATGGTTAAGGAAGTCATATAATACTTCTTGGCTATGGAATGATATCCTCAAGTGTAGTTCATTTATTACCAATAACCTTCAATGGCAAGTTGGTAGTGGTTCATTGTAACATCTCATGTTTTTAGCACATATAAATAAATGACTTTTGTGACATTTAAAATTTTTATTGAAGAATAATGTGCTAAAGAACTAATAAATTTGGGTAAAATCTTAAAAAAAAGGGCAAATTGCTTTTGTATATTACGAGAGTAAGATTAACATAAATTTAAAATATACATATTTATATCAGATGTGATTTTTTTTAAAAAAAAAAGAAATATAAATAAAAGCCCAAATAAGACCCAACTTTAGAAACCCTACATATCACCTAGACCCTTCACTCTCTTTTTCATCATGTCGTCACCTCTCTCCTTTCTTCACTTGGTTCTCTCTAATTACAGTAAGGTATTATCTTATCAATTTTCCCTCATTTTCTTCACTGTAAAATTCATAATATATAATATTTGTGTCAAATTCCTATTCCACTTTGACCACTTCATAATTCCTATTATTTTATTGTTTTTTTTTCAAGTCCATGTCTGCCCAAATAACTAGTTTGTCATATGTTCCATGTATTTGTTTCATTTTTTGTTACATAAAGGCGTTCCATGTATTTTTTTTATATCCTGTTAATATTCTCAACTATTAAAAAATAAAATACCCAAACATATTTCTCCACTCATCTCACTGTTTACTTAATTAAGGGAGAATGGTTTCTATCGCTATAGTATATATTTTTGTTTGTTTTTCTTCCACATGCTTTATGTCAAACTATTGGACTTGTCAGAGTATACATTGTTTACATCAGTTTCCAACCAATTGACTCGAAAAGTGTGTTCAAGACTTCAATTGCACAAATTCTATAATATTATATTTATTTATTCATTTGTTTCAATCTTTAACCGTTTCGGGATGAATATATTACACATATATTACAATGATTAGTATATTCCTATTTTTTTCTCAATCAACACTTACATATTTCCCTACTTGTTTGTTCATGCGTTTTCACTTGTTAGCAACTATATTTTTATTTTGTATATCTTATAATTTGTTTTCACAAAGAATTATATATAATAAATTTGAATATAATAATACTATAATTAGTTTGTATTATAAACCTGGGATCATTATGACTTTGGTGCATTTTTGTTTTATTTCCTTTCACTAATTTATAACGTTGACACCAATATATATATATATATATATATATATATATATATATATATATATATATATATAGGGTAGTTTAAGGTACATGTTGTATTAGAATACACCTTTTAGGTAGTGTTTAGTCATATATTAATAGACACATATATTAGTGATGTTGTAGATTCTAATTAGGAGCTTTGGAGCGATCTAAATTGTGTGATTACCTGTGAGCTAAGGAGTAACAGGTAACTCTGAATGATTCTTTCGTATGCTTGAAAGTTATGGATAATTATAATCTGACTGATTACTGATTACCTCTTAATTTAAAAATGTGAATGATTGATTAGTTTGTTTCTTTTCAAGCATGCTTGTTGTTTATGCTTTTATATGTAATATGTGAATGATATGTGGTTTGATTCTTTTCAAGCATGCTTGCTTATATGATGATATTATATTGTGTTAGATAATGTATTATGGTAATTTAAATGCAAAGATATTTTAATTGTTGGTAAACGTATATATCTGTCATTGCATGAGCATCTGTTATGGGATAGAGATTAGAGGAGGATTATGTGATGATGAATTTTTATACCACCACTCGGTGCACAGTGGTAGTGGTACTTGTCAGGGCTCTTTCTTCTATGCCTTCCCTTGCCAGGATTGCATGGAAGTTATGGGACATGTGACACCTCCTTATATTTGTTCTTTAAGGAGGGGAGCCATAGTCCGTACTTGAGCTCTATACCTCGGCAGGGTATATCTCATGTACTGGTGAGCTTGGGATAATCTATTTGATTAGATTTATTTCTGTTTGGACTATATGTTAGCCTATGGCTCCTGTCAGCGGTATAAGGGTGGAGGTGATATAAGAGAGGCATACTGCATTTATGCATGAGTTAAATCTTAATGTAAAGGAACCGTTTTTGAATTAAGAGGTCAATCGATATGGATAAAGAGTTGATTTGTACGAACGATATGTGAATGAACTTTGTATTGTAATTATATGTAACTTGCTTGTGTATGTTAGGAGATTTCGGTAGTTACTGAGATGTCGATCTCACCCCTTTATTAACAATTTTAGGTGAAGGGATCTAATAGCAAGCCGGGGAAGGCACTTGAGCTGCAAGCACACTTTTATTTTATATTTATTATTTTGTCATTGACCTCAGCTTTTAATGTTTTACTTTGTGTTTATTTTAAAAAAAAGGTGTTTCATCAATTTTTAAATTTGTCACTGACTTGAGACTTTTGGAGTGTAAATATAATTTTATATAAATTGCATATGATTTTGAAAGGGTGTTACAGTTCATTTATACCTATCAACCACCATTTGTGGTGGCCCGGACAAGGCTCTGTTGGAGAATCATCTAGGCCTCAAATGGTTTCCGACTTGCTTACGCACCCCTCTTCTTCCTGGAACTATGCTCGTTGGAACATTCCATTAGTTAGAAGTTTATACTCTAACACCTTGGCTAATAGTATCTTATCTATGCCAGTCTCACTTGTTGGTGGTCCGGACTCTCTTATATGGACTAAAAGCTCGCCAGGCTCTTATTCGACCAAAGCATGTTATGCTTTTCTTTTCAAGGAAAAATTCCCTAATCAGCCAGATAGTGATCCACTTTGGAAATTCCTTTGGTCTATTTCTCTACCTCAGAAACAGTTGTTGTTTATTTGGAAGCTCCTTCACCAGGTCATTCCATCGAATGATGTTTTGAGGGATCATCATCTTATTATTAATAATTCATGTCATTTTGGATGCTCAGAAGAAGAGTCAATTCATCACTTGTTTTTCTCATGTCCCGTTGTTAAAGCTGCTTGGTATGGGCTCTTCCTTTTTAGCCTGCCTTTGCACCTTCAAACTAATGACTTGCTTTCTTGGTTGAAATCAACCCTCCTCTCTCTTAAGGATAATGAGAAACTTTTAAAATGTGTCATTACTTTTCTGAATGTGATTTGGAGGAGAAGAAATTTGTTTGCTCATGGAGGGAGGCTCCCTAATCCTCATGATATCGTTAGAGATTGTATTTCTACTCTCTCTTTCTCGCTTTTGGCTATGAGGCCTCAGGATTCTCCATCGTCATTGCTACCCCTCTTATTCAGCAAGATATTGATATCTCCTCTCAATGGCATGTTTTGGTGAAAAGGTGGAAATTGCACCATCAATCTTATTGCCGGGTAATGATATGTCTGGATGGGTCTCTAGCTCAGGTCTTCACGTGGCATCGCTCCTTTATGCCTAGGCATTTATTTGCTTTGGGCTGTTTCCGTTTTGCTTTAAACTGGATTCATCATTTAGATATTCCAAAGCACAGTCTCACTGTATGGAATGTTGGATGGCGAACCATTGATTTCTCAAGCTGGGCCCCCTCAATGAAGCACACGGTCGCTACCGATACTGCTTGGTTGTTGAGACCTTTCCCACTTATTTCCATTCACTTGCTTACTTCTAATATGTGTAATATTTTTAACTTTCCTTTTAAAGACATTATTAGAACTATGTAATTTTCTTGTCAATTAATATCATTTTGCCTTTATATCACAAATGGTTTAAAGGATCATGGGCTGGGCTCTATCTAATCAAAAAACAATGGGTTGAGCTATCGGGTATCACCTCAGCTAACAATTGATTGATTAAACATAAATTAAGCATCAATCCTCTCCAATCTTGACCTATTCTTTGGCCAAATTTTTTGTTCAAAAATATAGACTCTTTCTTTTCTTTTGCTCTTTCCCTGTTTCAATTCATCATGGATGAATATATCGCAGCCCTTAAGGAAGAGAAAGCTTCCCTTGAACATCTTTGCGCTTCTATTCCTAATATTCTCCACATAGTCAACACAAGTAATTATTTTTTGGGCGAAGAGGCAAAACTAGCCACCGTAATTTTCTAAATGGACAACTTTGGCACCCGTAAATTGGATGGTGCAAAACCGGACATTATAAAGCAAAATGAGACAAATTTAGCCATGCAGTTAAGTTGAAGCTAGAGGTTAATGAAGGTGGGCCCCACGCCAACACTCACGTCTGTTAGCTTCAACTTAACGTCGTGGCTAAATTTGTCCCATTTTGCTTTATAATGTCTGGTTTTGCACCATCCAATTTACGGGTGGTAAAGTTGTCCATTTGGAAAATTACGGTGGCTAGTTTTGCCCCTTTGCCCTTATTTTTTTTACAACCAATTTCATAATATTTTCTTTATCTCTCGTTTTCTTAATATTTATGGTTTCTTTCATCTCCCTTAGTTATTGAGAAACTCGAGTCTGGTACAACGTCAAATGCCCTTAAAAAGGCACTCTTGCCTCCTCATCTTGTGGCCAATATAGCAGAGGAACCATATACGATTACCGACAGCGGATTTGAAAATCTCATATGAGACGAAGTGGTGCATAGTGTTGGGAGACTAAGGAGTAAGTGATGACTTTTGCCATCCGAGTAAAAATAATATGGACGATCCATCCAGATTTGCATTTGTTTTGTTTTTCAATGGAGTAGCTTTTAAAACCAATGTCTTTGTAATTCGATCGGCGGATCTTTATCTAGTTGTACTTGTTTGAACTTCATGAATTGAATGAATGAGTTTGCGTCATTTTTTTATCGGATAAGCATCTATGTCCCAAATAAGAGACTTAATTTCAAAGAGGTCCCACGAAGTTGTTACCACTTATTAATGAAGATTATTGCAGTTGTTAATGAAGACTATTGTAGTTGTTAGTAACAACTATTGGGACCTCTTTGAAATTAAATCTCTTATTTGGGACTAAAGTGCAATTGTCTCTTTTTTTATTCAGATGTGCTTGTTTGAACTTCATGAATTGAATTGAATGAATCAGTTTGCATCATTTTTTCCATTTTTTATGCAAATATTTTAGGAAATGGGTTTGGGTCATGCAATATCTAAGTCTACTACTCCTAACTCATGATTCACAGGAATCAAGTAATTTCTTTCTGACAGCCCGATTGTATAGGTTGTTAGGTTGCAATGGAGTGTCTTGTATGTTTCAAAAATGATGGGATAACATTTCGTAATTTTAAAATACTTTAAAATATAAAATGTGTAATTACAATTTTAACCTTTTACAACTATCATTTTTCTTCTCTCTTCTCTACAATCAAATCTTATTAGGGAATTAATAAAATATGGAGAGATTTTTTAGTTCCCTAATAAGATCAAGGTGCAAGGAATAAAAATAAAAATCAGATCCTTAGGTAAATAAAAAACAGATTTTATGTCAATAAAGTTCAACTTTCTATCACCAACACACACCCCCATTATGGGAGTGTAATTTTAAATAGAAAAAACTTCACCTGAAAATATCTTTTACAAGTCTGCATCACACTATTAATTGGTTAGAGTTTACCATCAAACAATTATTATAGTAGTACTCTCTTAAAAACTAAAGCAGCCTAACTATTGAGCAGATTAATTACATTTGACATAATCTTGGGACACAGTTCCAACATTAAGTGTAGAACTTATATGTGTATGAATCCGCAACAATATTCCTGAAGCCACCAATTGTGGATGCCAACATGATGCTCACTCCTATGAATATTGAAACCTGAAAAGAAAAATTACACAAAAAATTAAGAATCAATCTGATTGGATTTATTAAAAGGGGAAAGATTCTAATGCAGGTTATTGATGAGTACCCAGTTGATTAACCAGTTGATGCTGAATCTCCTTGGCTTCTTGATGATTAGCCAGATTATGCTTGGAAGCTGAAACATGTTTGACAAGAGAGATTATATAATCAAGTTTTAGGCTTTGAATCAGTTCTTCTTTATCGGGTGATTTGACATAAAGCATGAAAAAATTTAATAGGAAGATGCAATATAGATCAGACTTACAAAATAGGAGGTGGGAGTAAAACCAAATCCTCCAAAAAACCCAAGAAGATCGCCAAAGAAAGGGAAGGTCACTCCAACGAACAATGTAAAAGCTGCAACATTTCAACCCACGTTTGGTGATATCATGATGAAACCAACTCTAGTCTGTCTATCGCTTATGCATGCTATAACTCTCTGTACAGAATATGAAGCTAATTATGCATACGTTCGTACATACATTAAACCACTAAGTACCCATACATTAAACTACTCAGTACTCAATTAGAGATAACTCTCCCTAAACAAATTTTCTCTTCACATAGATTCAAAAATCAAGACCTTATGTTTAAGAGGTCAAAGCCCCTTTCACTAAGACTAACACTTGTTCATTGTAATGACTATTTAACATAGATTCGTACCAGGAGCTTAAGCCCAAACATAACCACTTTACAAACTAAGTTGTATAGATGTCATTTAGTAGATATGTAAACTTATTACTAGAGCTTGGAATAGAATTCACTTGTCCAAATGTTAAACTTGAGCTCACTTTCAATTCTAATGCTCTTTTCAACCATGAAATTTCCGTGCATATTTATGCATGCGTAAAATGGTTCATATATAATTTGTACATGTAAACACATATGGTTGTTATTAATATTCATATCGTTGCACCTATATATATGCTCACAAAATATTTCCTCTACAAGGGGAGAAATGTTAAGCAGCAATGAAATAAATGGTTCAGACGACATCTCACCTACATAAGAAGTTCGAGCAACTAGTCTGAGTGTTAATCCTTGCTGGAAGTTCATTCTCTTGATCATCATCCTCTCAATCAGATCAAACACCGGCATGGCATAAACCTGCAATCCAATCAGTTTTCCTCCATGAAACTAGATAAAAACACACCTTAATTTGAGTGCGCTGTGTGTGTTCACTATTGCAAATACTACCTCCAATCTTAAATATAAGACCTAATTGATTTTTTTTGGAGAGGTTAAAGTTGTGAAATAGAATATTAAATCACGACATATTTGATATATTTTTAGATTATACATTAGTTTATAGGTAGAATAAACTAGTCTAAGGGAAAAAATTAGGTTAATCAATTTATAATTGTATTATTTTGCTTTTTTATAGGATTTTCTAGAAAAGTCAATTAGGTCTTATATTTAGGACTGGAGGGAGTAGAATATAAAGGAGAAGAGGCATATATACCTGGTAACTACCAACCACGTGAATAAAGACCATCAAATTTGCAGAGGCAATGAGCCAAGAAGGCTTTTCAAGAGACTTAAGGATATTGTCTTCAACGTCTTGCCCAAATGTCCAGTACCCTATAAAGGCAACTGGGAAATAGCATATAGCATTTACAAAATAGGCACCTAAAGCCCCTTTCCACATGGGTACCTTTGAGGGCTTCTCTGGGGTTGATGGGATTGTGGCCTGAATTTCAAGTGCCACTGCATGGCCAGCAAATGCAAATGAGATCTCACCAAATGCATTGAACACTCTGAACATCAAATCGGCTGAGCTCGTTTTCTTGTACGCGTAGCTCACGTTCTCTATTGGACCTCTGGCCAAGCATGCCACCCAAGAGATAGTCGAATAGCTTTAACAATCACAAACACACGAGTTTATAGTAAGCCAAGTTGTAAATTGTGCAGGGTGTGTCAAAGAAAGAGATATATTTAAGAAATTAGTATGTCCTTATAAATAAAGGGTCATAAATCCAATGTATGATCCTGTTGAATTGAAAAGACATAGTGGTTCAAGAGACATCACTTTGTGACAACTTTTCAATGTCTATAAATATCTCCAATATTAACTCCATCAAATAATATATTAGTGAAATAGAAAAGTGAAGAGAAGGGAGAAGATGAATCCTCAGTTGTCTCTTATTCGGTTACAAATCTTCTGCTAGTTCTGAAACCTTGTATCATTACTTGTGGGTTCGTTTAATCATGGAGAATGCGACAATTTGTTTAAGTGAGGGGTATGGCTAATAACTCTTAAGGACACTAGTCTTTAGTGCGCGACTCGAACCATTCTTTTCCTTGATTTTTGCATGATTTCCCAACAAGCCAGTGTTCTACTCAAAGTCACTTAAGGATGTGTTACATCTAGTTAAGTAGAATTGTTAGTTACTTAGTTATTTCGAAAAACAAAAACAATTAGCATGAATACAGGACTAATGAATCTATCTGGTTACAGGATAAATACACTGTCTTCTTCTTTCTTTATTTCTCCACAAAAATCAAACTTCTTTTTCTAAACTAGATTAAACCCTTTTATAGCAGTGAACATTTTCTAATAAATTAAGTTATTTTTGGCTTTAGTCTATTATGCTCTAATAGGTTCAGCTCTAATTTTTTTTGGAAATAGTGATATGTTCAAATGATTTTTTGTGTTAATAATCATTTTGGTCAACAAACAATTATGCGAATATTTATTTGGATAGCAAAAAAAATAAATGGTATCGAATTTGTCATCAAGCAATAAAAAAGTATTATATTGGACAAGACCGTCAATTTCTTTCTAACATTGTTTGCAACTTGCCACTAGGAAAGATTGCCACTACAAAATAAAATGACGGTCATGGCCAATATAATACTTTTTTATTTGTTTGTTGGCCAATTCGATACCATTGTTTGTTGACCAAGTTGACACTGAAATTAAACGTGAACGTTTTGTTCAACCACATTCTTGCTCTTTCTTTTCTTTCAATTCATCCACGAATGAATCCATCTCGGCGCTTAAGGCTGAGAAGGCTTTCATTCAACGCCTCAATCCTCCAACTACTAACTTTCTGAATTTGTTTAGTTCAAGTGATACTTTTTTTTAACATTTTCTTTACCTATCTTTCTTCTATTTCTTTTTCAATATTTTTTTTACATAGATCAGGTTTTATATAATCTTTTGAAATAGTTTTATTCAAATCAAACTTTTTAACCGATTGAATGATTTTTTTATATATAGTTGGTTGTATATAAAAAATCTTAGAGCATCAAATTTTTTGTCGTTTTTATCAACAACCACTCAAAAGTAGCGGATCAGTTAGTAAAGATTTCACAAAGGTTAGAGGTAATTTTATCGTTTTTTTATCAACAAGCACCTGACCTGATCTCAGGTAGGGGTTGATGAAGATTAACAGTTTCTTTCTTGTTTGCTTACCAGAGTATAACCTATTTTAAATATCAATGATACCCAGTTTTCAATTCAATGCAAAAATAATCAAACTTCTTTTTCTAACTTAGATTTAGCCCTTTTACTAGTAAACATAGTATCAATGATAACCTATTTTCCTCTCCCATTTTCTTTTCTCTCCCATTTTCTCTCCATCCAAGCATACCCTTAGAATTAATTCCACCTAAGAGGCCTTTTCCGCATCTACTAAGCTAAGGTTTTTTTTCTATTCAACCTTTCAGAATCAAACAGACAGACAACATCCTAACGTTCCCCAATTTAAAGGTAGTTCACTCATAAGTGAGCAAAGTAGGCAATCCCACCAAAATTCTCTAGAAATCTGGCGACCTGTCATAATATATTTCTCACATGGGGTTACCTCTTCTTTAATCTCCAAAGAATCCAAATCATAACTTTTCTATGAACTTTAATGGACATAAAGTGTCAAGCTGGCTCAGAAAGCATTTAGAGGACCCATAAAGTTAACGTGCAATTAAAGTATAATCTCCTTCCTAGACATTAGGCAAGAAAACAACAAGATGTTTCCCATCCATTGTATTGTAATCTACGAATAACAAAATCATGAGGTACCTAATTAATCGAAAGATATCATTCAATGACTTCATTGAACATTTTCTTCAGATTACATTACGGATCCTGAGACAGTAGATATGCCATAAAAAAATCATAATATAGCGTTGACTTATAATTTAGTAAAACAGCAGCAGCACAGCAGTAAAAAGTATACTCTTCCAGTATATAAGTGAAACCTAATTGAAGAGTTAATGTAGAAAGCATTTTTAAATTTTTTTTCAGAAATTACTCGTAACTATGCTCTAACGATAACGATAATCAAACAAAACAAAACAATATATAGAATTAAAGAAAATGATTATGATGATTTAAAAAATGTGTCATATATAATAATGAATATATTTAATTCAGTCAAATTAGGTAAAGGTACTTGAAATAAATGGAATAAGTAATAAATTAAAAGGGCATTACATGAAAAGGATTCAGTGGTTCGTACCATAGAGACATAACAGCAGCTGCCAATGAAACACCAGCAACAGAGTTGAAATTGGGAAGCTGAGAAAGCAAGAAATGGATGCCACCAAAGATGAGAATCCAGTAAGATTGCTTAAGCTGTGTGCAGTTAGTGCAAGTCATCTCCATGAACTTCTTTAGACATTGGCCACCAGTTACCATATACACAATATCACACCCAACTTGGACAATTAATTGCTGAGGCAGAACAATCCATGGTCCAAGTTTCGGTCCAAAAGCATGTCGACCGAGATCAATATACCGGTCAAACCGAGTCCCAGGAACACACTCATGAAGTTGGATCATTTGCCACATTGTGTTCAAGGTTAGACACCATGATAACAACAACAAAATAGTACCTGGTCCCCTGAAAAATTGAAAACACGTGTGATTTTAGAGTGTTCATGTTAATAAGGTGGAACCTTTTCATGTGGGGGTGAGGATATAATTATATTCATTATAATGGAATATTTGATAGTTTTATCTATGTAGTACCATCCCAAATAAGCCATGGCATAAGGTAGGCCCAAAACTCCAGCGCCTATCATGGCAGTGACAGTGTGGAAAGTTGAGTACCACCATTTGGCATTCCGGGAAGGTCCATTTTCTGTGCATTTTCCGTTTGTACTTGTAACTTCCTGCAACAATTATAGTGTGAGAAATACTGAACCCATAAAACAAAAGCATAGATACTGTATGAACACGTTACACAGAAATTACCTTGGAAGGAGGAGAAGTTGAGACCATTTTTGGTGTGCGTGAGAGACAGAGGTTGCAAAGACAAGGAAGAGGAAGAGAAGGAGGAAGAAATAATAGGCCCCCCTGAATTTTGGAGCTAAGTGAAAGAAGGATATATAGAATTTAAGTATGGAAGTTGATGTTTCTCAAATATAGTGTTTGACGTAATGGTGATGAAACTAAGTGTGCCCTACCTCCAAGTGGTCACTTACCACTCAACTATACAATTTGGCTGGTTTACATTAACACTAACATTAACAAAAGTTGCTTTTATTATTCTCTCTATCTCTTGCAAACTAAACGTAAGTAAAGTTAATTGAGTACATTTAATATGAAAGTAACATGTTTTGGCCCGTTCTCAATGGGTCGGATTAATCAAATACTTCCTCCGATCCCTAATATAAGAGCCTAAAATTTGAATGGTTTTGGTCCCTAATATAAGAGCTAACCCCACATTCTCTCCTCATTTAATGCATTTTTTCCTACTTTCCCCTAACTCTCTTTAATATTTATTAATGTTTATGTATCTCTCTCTCTCAAAGTATCATAATAAATATGGACAATATTAGAAAAGAAACATTAACTTCAGATATCTAACTAGCATTCAGATATTTTCTTAAGAAGCGTTTTTTTGGCGGCTAACTCTTATATTAGGGATAGAAGGGAGTAAGATCCACTGAAGCCACATTATAGAGAAATCAATTAGCAGTAAATACTAATTGTTGACCTCATTCACATTAAGTGTTAATCCAATTCAAACTTTTCCTTTTATGTGTAAACGAAAATAAATTGTCCAAACTCCCAAATATACTGTTTATGAAAGACATATATTATTTTTTCATTCTAATAAAATTAGGAACTCCCTTTTATTTAATTGTTTCTCTTCTCAGCCTACACTTCTTTGGCTTTCTCTCAATCGGCTCTTAGACAAATAAGACTTCTACTCCTATAGTTGAATATTTTTATGTCAAGTATGCTTAGAATTATATTAAAAAATCTACTTTAGAATGTTTAAATTGAAACAATAAAGGGTGTGTTTGGCTTGACGGTGGGAAAATGTTTTATTTTTAAGTCAGTTAGAAAATAAACTCTAAGTTAGTTTATTTTTATGTTTGGATAAACTTTGAAAAAAGTGACTTATTTTCCCATTTGAAAACATGTTTGGATGACTTTTTGTTTGAAAGGGCTTATTTTTAAGTCATGTGGAAAAATAAACTGGCTTATTTTCCGAAATAAGCTACCTTGAGTGACTTATAAATAAACTGGCTTATTTCAAATAAATTGGGTGAAAAATAAGTCCAGTCAAACATAGAAAAAAGTCACACACCCAAAATAAACTGACTTATTATTTCTGAAAAAAAAGTCGACCCAAACACAATCAAAACCATGAAAAAACCACCAAAAGTTGAGGGGAGTAGGTCTCAACCAAATACCAAAGGTAAAAAAAAGGTACTTCACTCTAAATGTGTGTTGGAAGTTGGAACTAGTTACTTTTTTGTTGAACAATTTTCCAAACATGCGTGTTCCTTCAAAAGCTACCATTGTGGTCTTTTTCTGTGCTTATGCATCCTGTCTCACCAATCCTATTTTCCCTCTCATATCCTGCTTCACCAATCCTAACACCAGCCTTCGTTTACTATGGGGAATCATGTGAGTGACCTGGGAAAGCTTAGATCAATTAATTAAAGAACAAGTCAAACTGGGAGACCCATTCAATTCCTCATTTATGGGTTAAGATGCGGTATTCCCACTAATCCTTATTGCGCAAAAAGATTAGTCTCCAATAAGTTTTCTATATTCACCACATTTTAATTCTTAAAGATCACCTACAATGTTCGGGTGTAAAAAATAAGACCACCTACGATGTAACAAGCTTGTAGAATCTTCCCTTTTTTTATATTTTAATTTCTCTTCAAGTCTGTGTTTCTTGTGCTGAAAGGGAATATTGAATCATTACCACTGAAAAACGATTTAATCGATCACTTTATATTACTGCTAATATTCGATAGATCTAAATTCATATATAAATTTCCCACTACAATTGGGATATGCCTTAAATGAACTGATCTTCCCGTTTAATTACTTGAATAAATAAATGAATGGATGAGCCTAAAATTTAATATGTCCACACCTAAAATTCAAAGTTGATTGACATGAAAATGAAATTGTTCATTATTGAAATATGACATAAAGATGAGATTGCAACCTGATAAATGATGAAGGTTGAGTATAAGAAACTGTGGAATTTTGGTATGGAATTGACCCATTGATGGGAACGTTTTGCTTTGTAATGATGAAGCTTAAGGAATGAGGGGTTTTTATTGGGAAAAAAGAATGCCATTTATTTGAGGATTGGATTAATAATGATTAAAGTTAGGGCACGTTGTTGATTTTTGAATTTCTGGTGGAGGGGTGGGTCTCTTATATTTCTACTCGAAAATGTGATTGAAGAATGAAGAAGTGGAGTGAAAAAGTTTGTGGCGGAAAGAAGGGCCTAGATAGGGACATAGCATACCACGACAATTTAATAAGTACTTCTACTTATTTATTTCTTTTAAAACACCTAGCAATTATAAAGAGCCTTTTTAATTAGTAGAAATATTATTGGTACATGCACATTTGCTTTTTTCACTCTCAAATTTTTATGTCTTTCCCATGTATATACGAGCCCAAATAGGTAAATCACGTGTGTTAAAAAAGTTGTTAGAAATGATGAATATGTATAAAATAATTTTATTTTGTCAAGTTTATCCTTATTAAAATGTGCATATAGATGAGAGAAATGTAATAAAAAGAAAGAGAATGTTACAAAGAGAAGAATGATGGGCAACATTGGTAAAAAAAACTCGCCACGCTTGGACATATCAGAGAAAACTCATAAAAATGGCAACTATTTAAATGGGCAAAAGTGCAATTTTATTAAAAGACTTTTATCAAAACAGAATTGGGCACAAAAAGTTTTTTTTTTACAAATTTACCAATGAACAATTTAATTGAGTGCAATTTTGTCAACACCATCAATTTTTGGATGTTGACCGTCAAAATTTTAGTCACATATATATAGTGTTGACTTTTGATAGTCAAAGTCAAAGACTTTACGAATTTGGCAAAATTACACTTATTTTTATTGGTCATTGGTAAATTTGTACCAACAAAATTTTTAAACAACTAAAAATAAATTTTATATTTTGAGGCAAATTCATTCACAAATACTATGAGACTTATATTGGAGACCGATGGAGCAAGAAAGAGTACTACATTGTGACCTACCTTTCATACACGTGGGTCCAACTTCTATATCCATTGCTTTATTTAACTAAAAATATGTTAGTTTGTAATAGTGAAGCTGTGAAGGTTGATACTTTCCTATTATAAATCAATAATAAAAAAATCCCTGAAGTTTTTTAGTCATAATTTTAAATTTTTTTTTTTACTTTTTAGCACATTTATTAGCATGTAAAAATATTTTTCTAATGGTACTTACAAAAAATATTTATGGGAAATTTCCACATTATCTTAACATTTTTCTTTATTACTTCCTCCATTTCTATATATAAGAATTCAAAATTTTAAATGGACTTATCTCTTTTTATACAAGTTTAACTATATTTGTCAAAATATTTAGTGAATTTTTCCTACTTAATCCATTGGTATTCTTTCTATTTACATTTTTTATACTGAATATAACATATTATCACATTTATCTCTCTTACACATGTCATGAAAGTAATGATAAACTTGAAAACAAAATTTATTTAGGTATATTTATCATTTTCAACTTGCATGATTTATCAATTAAGCTCTTATATATAGGATGACTGGAGGAGGTACTATATATATATATATATGAACGTAGTCATTATTACTCTTCCATAACCCGCAATTGTCGTTCATGTGTACGAAGAGTAATTAAGAGGATCACTATGGAGGCACCACATCTCAGCTTGTGCTTAGTTACAAAAATAAAATAAATAAAAGCACATGGCACCAACGCAACTACGCAAGACTGTAGGGGGTGATGGACATAGCACCAACGCAACTACGCAAGACTGTAGGGGGTGATGGAGAGAGACCATTTTTCTTGATTTAAATAAAATAAAATAAAATGGACTCCTATTCACTAATCATGCACACCTAATCTTGCATTTAGCCTATGTTCTTGTCCTTGTTCAACCTCATATAAAAGCTCCTGCATTTAGTTTTCTTGGCAACGTTAATACCATGAAGAGGCACGAGTAATTTTAAATTCGCTTGAGATGTTACTACCTATATTAAAAAAAATCTTGTTAAGATCACTAGAACCATATCATCAAATACAAATAACCTGAAGAGGCACGAGTATGTATCGTGGGATGAAAGAAATTATCAGTAATTTTCGGGTTAATTTTGCTAGTTTCAGGCAAAATGAAAGAAAAAACTAATCATTTTCCCATATCTAAACAATCAAGAGAATGGAATCTTCACGTATAGTATAATCTGATACTCCCTTCATTCCCAAATATAAGATCATTTTCCTTGATACATTTAGGAACAAAGAGAGTATATATTTTTTGCCACAAAATTGTTTTGAAAAAGATATATGGGAAGCTAATGAATATATGACTTTGTTTATGAGTGACAAACTGTCCATATTCTTCCACTTTTTCCGACGTATAGCTTTCTTGGTAGTCAAATATTGCATAAACAAATAATCAAAATGCCAATAGCTCTGAGTTGTACATGATTCTAACATATCATAAAAAGAAAAGACTTGGCAAATTAGAGAACATGCATTATTGGATTGTCACTTTAATAAAACCCCCCAACAAGTTATATGCAACTGTGACGAGTAAGACGTTACCAATAAGCTAGTTCGACGTCAAACCTAACTCGTCTTTATGTGTATCTTTTTAATTTCATTTTAAGCAGCCTCACCTTTGCCAACCAATAAAGGTTGGTCCGTTTGGTAAAAAAGTTTGATTCATAACTATGTGGTTGTTGGTTCGAATCCCGCCGATGTGAGGGTCTTGTTGGTAGGCGATGTGTAAGTACCTTTGTAAGCCAAAACCTGATTATTTTTTTATTTATGAAAAATAATGAAAAACTTGATATCATACTGTACATAGAAAGTATCAATACTCTGGAGGATTATTACACCGAAAAAAAAACAATACTCAAATTAAAATAATTTTACAGTGAAAATTTCAAACAAAGACTTCACACTAGTTTTTTTCTTTCAATCTTGTACATTTGAATATGAAATATTGTTGCCTATAAAAATTATAAATAAGCACAAAATTGACAAAGTTACTAGTTATAATTAATCATTACTTATTTTTTTTATATAATTACAATTGGATCAAATTGAAGTATTATTGTTGAACCCAATTATTGATAGACTTATAAAATACATTTTTTTTTACATTCAAACAAAGCCAAACTCCACATACACTACATGTTTAATCGGCTATATAAAGCTTCTACCGTAAGAATCTAAAATATATGCATTGATAAAATTACTTATTTGTTATAAATATCAAAACTACCCTAAATAAGAAGGAACTCTTGTACTTATGTCCTAATAAAGATATTCAATATTAGATGAGCCCATTGACAATTTTTCATGTTGTTAATCAAGGGTATTTCAATTATGGGCAAAGGTGCAATTATGCAAATAAACAATGACACGAAAGTGTGGCAAACATAAAAATTAATTTTGAAGTGCAAATTTAGCAAGTGACAATATTTTTTATACTAAGGGACAATATTTTTTGTGAAAATTTACCAAGAGACAATACTTTTTTGCAAATATACTAGGATGTTAGTTACTTACAGACGGAAGTTAGCATATGCACATGTGACGTGACATCTTATTTTTTAATGGTAAATTTTAATGATGTGGCATCTTCAAAAATTATTCTGACTTTAAAATGAATTATTAATTAGCAGTGTAAAACTAAGATGATATACTGAAGAAGTGAGGAAGGAAAGGAATCAAAGAGAAATTGTGGAATCCACAAGGAAGGATGACATGACATTTTTAAAACCAAGTTAATAGTTTGTGTCAGCGTTTTACCAGCCACATGTGCATATGCTAACTTTCGTCTATGAGTGACAAAAGTTTTTGACATTTGCACAAAAAATATTCTCCACTAATAAATTTGCACTCATGATTATAAATATTATAGGCTGTCACGCATATCATTACACCACATAGGGTGCTGATAAATAATGAATATTTTAACTTGTTATGAGTAAATTTTTTATCACTTGGAAAAAAGAAAATTTTACAACTTATACATAAGTAAATTTTGTCTAACTCGAATTACTTGAGTTTCGCACAAAAGGCGTGATTTTCTTTTCGGACACTTTTGTTTTCAACTTCACTTAAAAGATTAATCAGCAGCATCTAATTCTTCGACAAGCAAAAAGACGTAACAAAAGTTGATTATCTCGTGTTGTTCCTTTATGTTAATTTTTTTTTCGTTAATGGAGAATCTGGGGTTTGGGACCATCCAGTAGTAGTTGACGTGTTCTTTGAAAAAAAATTCTAACTTTTTTCTGCTTTTCAGATTTATTGTGTTTCTCCTGCAAATCCAAATCATGCGTTATACTTTTTGTTAACTCGTTAATTTAATCTTGATATTTTGCTTCAGTTTTCCGTTGCTAGTTTTCGGATTGTTACTAAAATGAGTGAGTAAAATTGTTTTTACACGGGATAAAATAAAATGAATGAAAAGTGACTCTTCCCGAATGATATGTATTAAATTTATTCTGTTTACTTCTAAACATGCATGTATTTAATTTCTGATGCAATGTTAACAGAAATAACATTGATAAATATAAAATGAGGCAAGTAATAGATATCGCATGATCAACAGAACAGGAGTAATTTAGTTTATATTATTCCATCGTAAATTAATTCTTTCAGGAGTTTGTTTAATTTTATCCTTAAAAGTAAGGTTGTGACCCACTATATCTCCTACTCCTTGATACATAACTTGTAATTTCTTCATATCATTGGATTAGTTGTATGTACATATAAAACGAGTTTCTGTCAATTGAAGTAATTTTGAATGCAAATGATTAGATGAGAAGACATTTTAGAAAAATCATCAAACTTTTTTTGTAAATAATTCATTTAACTAATACTCCTATATGCATGTTATATCTTCAAAAAAATTAATTATCTAATTTTTGGATGGAGTGACTAGTAGTAACTTAATTTTCTCTCTTGGGATTAGATATATCATAAGAAACTAATTAATCTCTCTTATCGAAATATCAAACAGAGCAGTGAAATTAAAATTGTTTATGGCTATTTCATTAATGAATTATCATGATTATTTAAAATTTAAAAACTACAACAACTAAAAATGATAGAAACCGACATACTTTGAGTCAAAAACTTAATATTATATGGTAGTGAATGTTGGGCTATTAAAAGAAAACATGAACATAAGATGGAGTTGGCAGAGATGAGAATGTTAAGATGGATGTGTGGTCATACAATAAAAGATAGGATCCGCAATGAGCATATTCGAGAAAGAGTTGGGGTAGCACCAATTGCAGAGAAAATGGTAGAAAGTCGCTTGAGGTGGTTTGGGCATGTTCAAAGAAGAGAATTAGATGAGCCAGTAAGAATAGTGGATCAAATGGTATGAAGTCCTCACAAAAGAGGGAGAGGGAGACCGAAGAGAACCCTTCATGAAATTATTCAACGAGATCTTTTGATCAAAGATTTATCTCCAAGCATGACTATTGATCGATCCGTATGGCGTTGTGAGATCCATGTAGCCGACCCCACTTAACTGGGATTACGGCTTTGTTGTTGTTGTTGTACCCTTCTATTTGAGGCAGTGTTGTGTAATAAACAGATGCAGATCTTCTGGCAGAATTTTAATTGATACTTATATATTTTTATAAGCGCACACATCCTTTTCGAGGCACTTTGAGCTCTAAATAGTGGCAAAGGTGGAAAAAAAATACTTAGTTATAGACATTCAATTAATTTTTACATGTTTTCTTAAAAAACATATTTTGATGGCTTAACTCTTATATTACGGACCAGAAAATTATATAATGACCAATTTAATCCTTCATTAAATGGTACTTCCTCTTGTTTTTACTCCCTCTATTTATTATTATAAGGCACTATTATCAAATCTCACAAACCAATAAAGTTAGAATCATTAAATATGTTTTATCAAAAAAAAAAGAATCATTAAATATGTCTTAAGATCAAATAATTTACAATATTGTCATTTTAAGTTATACTAAATTAAATTCCAATACTATTCTCATAAAATAAAATCCAATACTATTAATGATCTCCTCTCTCACTCATTCATTAAATATGGCATATATGGTAAAATGTACTTAATTTTTATTAGAAAATGCCAAGTGCTTTATAATAAGGATTAGAGGGAGTATTATTTATAGTCATGTCTCATTAAATGGTAGTGTGGCTTAACATTCATAACTTTAAATACTGTATCTATTAATAACAAAAGGTGAAGTGAAAAAAAAAACGATGTCATGGTGAATAACTCATGTTTAAATAACCAAAATCCTCTTTAGATACTAATGTCTTAATAATAAAGAACAGAACTAACACAGAGTACATCCTTTGTTTAGCACATTTGCTACCAAAAGTAAGGTTTAGCGCATTCCATACCAGTAGCAAGATACTCTCAATTACGTTTCTTTTCATATAAATGTTTCCTTTCCTAGCCCTATGCCCTAGGCCCTAGGCCCAAGCACCAATGATTATATAGGAGAATATAAATGGCGGTCGGGTTCTCTCGGAATCCCTCCCCTCCTATTGCCTCCTTTTCCTCTCATAAACTCTCTCTTTTGGCCATTTAAATTTATTTAGGAGTCTATAATTTGCTTCTTGTATAATTAAAATTAAAAAAAAAACTTGTATTATAATATAAAATAAATGAAGAACTTTTAATTTTTATTTTTGAAAACTTTTTAACATAAAAAATTTCAACTATCTAGACCTATTCCATTTCAATAGAATGATCTATAAGAGATACAGACTTATCCAGTTAACTGTAAAATTATTATCCAGTTAACTGTAAAATTATTTTACAGTTAACTGGATAAGTCTGTATCTCTCATAGATCATTTTATTGAAATAAAATAGGTCTAGATAGTTGAAATTTTTTATGCTAAAAAATTTTCAAAAATAAAAAAATTAAAAGTTCTTTATTTATTCTATACTGTTTTTATTTTTAAAGGTACAAGTGACAAATTATGAGCTCTTAGATGAATTGAAAGGACTAATATAATATAAAAAGACAAGTGATTGAGGAAAAGGAGGGATTCTGAGGGGAAGGGATTCTGAGAAAACCCTTCCCCATATAAATGAACCTCAGAAGAACTTCTGATAATATCCTCCTTCCGTCCTTAAATTTTAACTTTAAACAATCAATTTTTTTATTCAAAAAATATTAAGTTAGTTAAAATAAATA
Source organism: Mimosa pudica (assembly GCA_029929735.1). Classification (NCBI taxonomy): domain Eukaryota; kingdom Viridiplantae; phylum Streptophyta; class Magnoliopsida; order Fabales; family Fabaceae; genus Mimosa; species Mimosa pudica. The sequence goes on from JAKELP010000024.1 coordinate 5,639,058, forward strand.
ATTATGTGTAGAAGCTAATTTATTTTTTAATTTTAGATTTATTATTAAAAATGAAAGAAAATGACACATATAGGAGATAATAAAGATGAAAGAGAATGTATGTGAAGATATAATAAATGAGTGAAATTCGTAAAAGAAATATAATAAATGTTTAGAAAATTATAAAATAAACCTTAGAATTTGGGACAAATATATTAAAAAATAGTATAAACTTATACTCCCTCCGTTCCTAAATATAAAATTACTTTAGTAAATTTGGGGAGATTAAGGAAGACATTCCAATGAGTTAAGATTACATGAAATTTCCAAAATATCTCTCACCTAAGTTTTAAAAATATTCTCTCACCTTCTTCAAACCACTATTTTTTGGGTGAAGGGAGTATAGGGGTAATTTGAGGAAAACTTGAGTCAAATTAGAAAGTGATCTTATATTTAGGAACAAGCTTTTCTCCCTAAAGTGATCTTATATTTAGGAACGGAGGGAGTATTTGAGGAGGGAGTATTTGAGGAAGATGGAGAAGTAAGAGAGAGTACTGCATTGTGATCTACCTTTCATCCACGCGGATCTAACTTCTCTACCTTTTTCTTACAATTCTCTGCTTAATTTAGCCCAAAAATATATTAGTTTGAAATAGTGATCGAAGGTTGATACTTTCTTATTATTTACTACTATTAAACACTGATAAAAATTCCTGCAGTTTTTTTTATAGTCTATCCAATATCTTGAATTAATTTTTAGCGCACTCAGCAGGTTAAAGTATTTTTCTAATTGTAGTTACAAAAAATATTAATACAGGAAAATTTCTGTATTTTCTTAATATTTTTTCATTACTACCCCCTCCATTCCTATATATATGAGAGTCCAAAGTTTGAAATAGACTTATCTGATCTCATTTCATAAGATTTTAATTAGATTTGTCAAAGTATTTAATGAGTTTGTACTACTTTATTCATTATTTTTTCTTTTCACATTCTTTCTTATACTTATTTATAACATTATTATCATATTTATCTCTATTACATGTATAAAAAAAAGTAAAGATAAACTTGAGAAAACAGAACTTTGACGTATTTATCATTTTCAACCATTTTCTTAATTTCCATGATTAAGCTCTAATAAATATAATGAGGGAGCGAGTATATTTATGAACGTACTAGTTATTACACTCCCCTAAACCGCAATGTCCTTCATTTGTACGTAAAGTAATTAAGTAAGAGGATCACTATGGAGGCACCACGTCTCATCTAGTACTTAGATAGAATATAATAAGCATTCTGATAAAAAAACAAAGAGAGAATATAAGCACAGAGCACTGAAAATTTAATCTCAAAGTGCAGGAGGACTGCGGGGAATGATGGAGAGGGGCCATTTTCTTGTTTTATACTACCTCCGGTCCTAAATATAAGACTTAATTGACTTTTTTTGGACCGGGAAATGATAGAATATTTAGGACTTGACGGAGTATCAAATAAAATAAAATGCATTTCTATTTGCTAATCTTGCACATCTAATCTTGAATTTAGCCTATGTTCTTGTGCTTAATCAACCTCATATATAAAAGGGAAAATCCCAAATAAATACCTCCCAATATCCAAAAGGATAAGTGAGGAACCTAAACTTCTAAAAGGACCATGAAGGAACCAGCACCTACCTGTAATTTTAAAATTTTGCGAAAAGACAAAATTGTCTCTATCCTAAAACACAAATAACGAGAGGAGGGTGAGTGTTAGGGTGAGTTTAGGGTGGGTTAGTAATTTGTGTTTAAGGATGGAGCAATTTTGTCTTTTCGCAACACAAATAACGAGAGGAGGGTGAGTTTAGGGTGGGTTAGTAATTTGTGTTTAAGGATGAGACAATTTTGTCTTTTCGCAAAATTTTAAAATTACAGGTAGGTGCTGGTTCCTTCATGGTCCTTTTGGAAGTTTAGATTCCTCATTTGTCCTTTTGAATATTGGGAGGGATTTATTTGAGATTTTCCATATATAAAAGCTCCTGCCTTTAGTTTCCTTCGCAACGTTACTTTATTAGAATTTCAGTTCTGAATAACGTATAAGTTTAAATTTGCTTGAGATATTGATAGGTATATCGAAAAAATTCTTGTTAAGCTCAACTAGATCCATCTCAAATACTAATAACATGATGAGGAACTAAGTATGTATCGTGGGATTAGAAATATTGTCACTAATTTTCGGGTTGATTTTGCCAATTCATGCAAAAGGAAAAATTCAATATTTTCCCATATATGAAAAATAAGAGAAAGAAATTCCATATAGAGTCCAATATATATTTTATGCCGTAAAAATAAGGAAGAATATTTAAGAAAGAAATTACTGGGAAAAAAAAGGATCTGATCTGAGAATGATATATGGGAAGCCAATGAATACATGACTTTGTTTATACATGGGTGGCAAACTATCTATATTCTTTTACTTTTTATTTCCAAGGTATAGCTTTCTTTCTTTATTTTTTTTTATTACACGAGGTATAGCTTTCTTGGTTGTCAAATATTGCATCAACAAAGAATTAAAATGCAGATATGTCTGAGTTGTACTTGTACATGATTCTAAACTCTCATTAAAAAGAAAATACTTGGCCAATTACAGAGAACGTGCCTTATTGGAGTGTCACTTTATTAAAAACCCCAACATGTTATAGGCACTTGAGATGAGTAAGACGTTTTATCCACGCTAGTTGGACATCAAACCTAACTCGCCTATATATGTGTCTTCAATTTTCATTTTTAGCAGCCTCTGCTTTGCCTTTTTGGGATAGGAAAAATGAATAATTAAAAAGATTAATTTTTTATTTAAGAAAAAAAATGAAAGACTTGACATAATATTACAAATGGAAGTGCCAATACTATGTAGAATCACATTTACACAGCAAAAAAAAAAAACGATACCCAAATTAAAAAAATTACAATGAAAAGTTAAAACAAAGACATCACACTAGTTATTTTCTTTCAATTATGTACATTTGAATATGGAAACACTACAGAAACTAAACATGTAAAATTGTTGTCTATAACAATAATAAATAAGCACTAACAAAATTGACTAAGTTACCTGTTAAAATTAATTATTACGTATTTTTTATATAACTATACAATTGGGTCAAATGTAACTATTGTTGAACCCTATTAGAGATAATTGTCTAAAATACATTTTTTTTACATTCAAAAAAAATCAAACTCCACATACATTTCATGTTTAATCGGCAATATATAAGCCCCAACCGCAAGAATCTAGGCATGTTGATAAAATTATTTATTTATTATAAAATATGAAAATTACCTTAAATAAAAATAGGACAATTGCGTCTAAATCCTAAGTAAGAAATTTAATATCAACTAGATTCAAGGGTATTTCTGTTATTAATAGGTTTAATTTCAACTAGATTCATTGACAAATTTTCATGAAATCAAATCTCTTGTTCAGGACTTATTCACACTTTTCGCATAAAAATGATTTATTAGAAGGGGTTTGACTAAAATAGCTATGAAGTTGTCTAGTCAAATAGGGATATTAGGTGAAGAAAATTAATGTTTAGTCATGTTATATATGTCATATAACAAGTTATATACTCTCTAATGTCTGTAATATGAAAGTCTAGCCGCCAAAAAATGTTTCTTAAGAAAACATGTAAAAGTTAATTGGGTGTCTGAAGTTAATACTCGTTTCTCAAAATTTTCCATATTTATTATGATAATTTGAGGAGAAAGAAATACATAAACATTAGTAATAAATACTCCTTTCGGGCCCCTAATATAAGAGCTAGCAGCAAAAAAAAACACTTCTTAAGAAAACATGTGAATGTTAGTTGGATGTCTGGAGTTAATGCTTCTTTTTCAATATTGCTCATATTTATTGTGATACTTTTCTTTGGTTTCCCAAGGGTATCCCCATCGCGTGTCAAGTGAGACTAATCCCTCGCTGTTCGGAAGCCCCATATTGTGATACTTTTGAGAGAAATACATAAGCATTAATAAATATAAAAGAAAGTTAGGGGCAAAGTTGGAAAAAATGCATTAAATGAGGAAAGAATGCGAGATGAGCTCTTATAGTAGGACCAAAATCATTCAAATTTTGGACTCTTATATTAGGGATCGGAGGGAGTAAGAAAGAAAGTTATGGGCAAAGTAGGAAAAAATGCATTCAATGTGAACAAAAATGTGAGATGAGATCTTACATTTTGCACTAAAATCATTCTAATTTTGGGTACGGACCGAAGGGAGTGTGTTTGTGTCATATATATATATATATATATATATATATATATATATATATATATATATATATCTCCTTTTTTTGGTTTCCAAGGGTATCCCCACCCGTGTGCCAAGTGGAAGTAATCTCTCGTTGTTCTGAAATTTCATATAAGGTGTAGAGCGTAGACAACTGATCTTTATCACTCATGTCAACCTACCAAGTTTATATATATCCTTTAAGGATATGGAGAAATAGTTTTTCGAAGATAAAAAATAACTATCAATTCAATCAAAGGTGCATTTCTATACCATTAGAATCGATATGTGTGTGTACTTCTCTTTTGTGGGAGAATTTCATTGAAGGACCATTGTAAGCAATTAATTTCAGTGAAGGACCAAGATTTTCTGAAACTTCTCTGCAGGACCAAAGTTTTCTGAAACTTCTATCCAGGACCAAAATTGCTTTGTAGAAAGACTAAAAAGTCCTTGTATTATTTGGTTACATCTAAGCCCAAACTACACACTCTGATCCTACAGTAATCTATCTTCCCTCATGTCTTCTCCTCATGTATTCTGTTAAAATGATTTTTGCACCTTCAGGTGGATTATTCCAAATTTGTTTCAATTCACTATGTCTCTAACCAATTGTTGCCATGAGATCTGCACACTAGTTACCATGAATTTGTCTCTTGTTAACTAGCCCTTCAATTACTTGCTTGACATCACTTTCTAGAAAATTGTTTTTCTGAAACCCAACTCCCAGCCCTCTCTCTCTCTGATAGCTTTGATTTTTGTTCTGATTTATAATAGATCCCCTAGCTTGTGCGAATGACATTTTGAACAAGCAAGTAAAAATTGTTTATACATTCTTGCATCATATCTTGAACAAGTAAAATGACATTTTGAACAAGCAAATATTTAATTGGTTATACATTGTTGAATCAGACCTTGAATAAGTAAAATGACATTTTCAACAAGGGAAACCCTCTATTGAACAAATGAAATAACATTTTGAACAAGCAAGTATTTAATTGGTTATACATTGTTGCAACAGACCTTGAACAAGTAAAATGACATTTTCAACAAGGGAAACCCTCTATTAAACAAATGAAATAACAGTTTGAACAAGCAAGTATTTAATTGGTTATACATTGTTGCATTAATAAAATTACATTTTCAACAAGGGAAACCCACTTTTCAACAAGTAAAATCACATTTTGAACAAGCAAATATTTAATTGGTTATACATTCTTGCATCAGACCTTGAACAAGTAAAATAACGTTTTCAACAAGGGAAACCCACTTTTCAACAAGTAAAATGACATTTTGAACAAGCAACTATTTAATTCAGTTAAAAAAAACAAGCAAGTATTTAATTGGTTATACATTGTTGCATCAGACCTTGAACAAGTAAAATGACTAAAATGACGTTTTCAACAAGGGAAACCCACTTTTCAACAAGTCAAATGACATTTTGAACAAGCATGTATTTAATTGGTTATACATTGTTGCATCAGACCTTGAACAAGTAAAATGACGTTTTCAACAAGGGAAACACTCTATTAAACAAATGAAATAACAGTTTGAACAAGCAAGTATTTAATTGGTTATACATTGTTGCATCAGACCTTGAACAAGTAAAATGACGTTTTCAACAAGGGAAACCCACTTTTCAACAAGTAAAATGACATTTTAAACAAACAAGTATTTAATTGGTTTTACATTGTTGCATCAGACCTTGAACAAGTAAAATGACATTTTGAACAAGGGAAACCCACTTTTGAACATGTAAAATAACATTTTGAACAGACAAGTATTTAAATGGTTATACATTCTTGCATCAGACTTTGAACAAATAAAATGACGTTTTTAACAAGGGAAACCCACTTCTAAACAAGTAAAATGACATTGTTCATACGTGTTCTTTATGAAATTGGCCACATGGTATCTTCCAAATAACATTGAATATAAAAAATTTTCTTTATGAAATTGGTCATTTCTCACCTGTTCTTGGTATAATTACATAATAAATATATTCAATACAGTATACAATTGTCCACTAAACACTAATTATAGTATTAAACCAAGTATCTAATAAAAATCATAACACCCATTGAATACAATTTGATCAGATAGCTCATTATTCCACCCTCTCATTCATTGATTCCAACTCCCTTAAAATAGCTGTCTTGCTTCATTGATCTTATGATTCACAAGTCATCACACTAGATCATGTGTGGCCTTGATAGCCAACCCACAAAATGATTGTGATCTTATCATTATTTTCAGCAAAGGACACATCCATGCCTCTACAAGACATGATGACAAGAACCACAGGTCCCTTGGAAACATTTGCAACCTCACTGATCAAAAGTTGCTTCTTCCTTGGCAGAAGAATGTTGACTCTATCAAGGCTCTCTGCTTCTATGGCCAAACTTGCTCCCATCAGAAGCATGGTAAATTCAGTAGAGCTGCAATCTTCTTTACATCATCTAGCTCTGCATTGACACATTGCATATTTGATGATCTTGGCATCAAATGGAGGTGAACCTGGACTATTTTTGAGTAGAACAAACTCTACATCAATTTCTATACTACAATAAAAAATTGCATAGTTAGCTAAAACACTCAATTCTTTAATCATGATTGATGACATCTTGTGTTGAAGAGTGGGTGCATTTCTTTTCCTCCATATTTGCTTTATATTTTATCCTGAATTCAAAACAAACACACAATTCAAACCTTACATTCATTACTTTTTACATTTGAAAATAAATTGAACTTGAAAATAAACATCTTCATGAATAGAATTTTTACATTTATGAAAAAGGATACAATATACACAATCATGGCTAAGTAAGATACCTACATCCTCAGTAAAATACCAACATCATATATAACGACTTATTCTGCATGGATAATTTTTGCTAATATTTTTAAACTTCCATCCCTTTACTCCAAAAGATCCAACATTACTTACAACACTTCTCTCTCTCTCTCTCTCTGTTTTTTTTTTTTGTCAACTCATAATAAAAATTTAATTAATCCCTATGACTCATGTGGAGGCAACCATCATAATATTTCCCAAGCTTCGTATTTCAATCTTAGTACAAGTATTACACTTCACTCTTATCCATCTAACAACAGTTCCAGATTCTTGATAGTCATAACATCATTTTAACATTATAAGTCACCTCTGATCAATTAGCTTACAGTGTTTGATTTTCATTTATAATATCTATTTAGCATTGTTACACCTCTTCAACAGGGACCAAACATATCAGCAACACATGCTTTATATAATCAACATTCAGTACATATTTACTAAGCTACTTCACCATCCTTAATCCAAATTTCAGGGAGCATGTTACTATATGTCCTAAAACAAGTACCAAAGGAAAATCAATATGGAGAGATCAATTAGACTTCCATAGTCCTCTGTTAGTATCCATAACAATGAATAGCAAAAGTACATTTGATCAAACAAGAAACTCATGTCACCCAATCATCAATATTATGATTTGGTAAACTCCAAATAGAGAAACTAATATTTTCAGCTTCCAATTAACTGCATATTTCCCAAGCAAACAGCAACTTTGTCCCTATATACTCTCTCAATATATACTCTCTCCGTTCCTAAATATAGGACCTAGATGACTTTTTTGAAAAATCCTAAAAAACACAAAAAATAAGTTAATTATAAATTGATTTACCTAATTTTTTCTCTTAAACTAGTTTATTTTACCTATAAGCTAATGGATAATCTAAAAAGATATCAAATATATCATGATTTAATAACCTATTTCGCAACCTTAATCTTTAAAAAAAAAAAGTTATCTAGGTCTTATATTTAGGAACGGAGGAGTACAATACTTGCATTAGAGTCTAAAAAAAATCTAAACACTTCTGAATTTTGAAAACTTAAGGTGACAACAACCTATATTCTAATTACTTTAATGTGCTGCAAAATAGAATACTAAGAACCAGTTCTCATTTGCTAAAATCAAAGCATTAACAGTTTCAGCACCCCACTCTCCTTCATATGCACCAATAATTGACTGCCAAAATTAATCATTAACATCTTCAAAAGAATTATTACATTTAATAATCTACTTGAATTGAATTATTCCGAAGTCTCTCTTGTAACCTTGAAGTTTTAGTCCTTCAACTATAATCCCTCAAGTAGAAGTTAAAATCATAAATTAAAAATCATAACTAGGCTCATTAAGCAGACATCTTCTATTCAATAACCATATATACATAACAATCTCACTAACTTATGAACATGCTATATAATCCTTTCATCATCATACAACTATGAACTGTTCTTTTCCTTTGCCTTAAACACAACTAATCCTTCTTGAAATCACTATCCTATCACCAATCTTAAAAAAAACATCAAACTCCACGTCCAAAACAAACAAATAATTTTGGGAAATAAAGCAAAGAGGGAAGAATTATAATCATGGTTGAAGTAAAACCTAGTAGTCAAAGTTAAAAAGCATGTTCAAAGACATATATTTCAAACCTTTTTCAACGCTTGTCGGAAAAAGCTTCACTTGGCAGATAATAGTGAATAGTGACCTCAACAGAATGTTGAATCTTTATTTGTTGACAAAGAAAAAAAGACGGAGACTTTGAGTCGATTTAGGTGGATGACTAGGCGAGCTCGGTTTGGATAGAGACTTTGGGTGGAGATGAAAGACGCCGCCGATTCTGTTTGGAGGTTGGGTGGGCGTCGATGATTGTGATTTGGGAATTTGGTGGAGAGTTGGGGGAGGAGATAGGTTGGCAATTGAAAGTTTAGAGTTTGGGAAGAAGGTTAATATGGTCTTTTGACCTTCCAATTTAATTTCACTTTGCCCCCATGGTCCTTAAGTGATGTTTCAGATTCTTTTGGTCCTGCTTTTTAATTAAATGCCTATAGAGGTCCTTATTTGAAATTCTCCCCTTTTATATTCGAAGTATCTCCTAAATTTCATGCCTAGAAATTTAAAGGGTATCGAGTGTTTCACAAAGTAGGATTACAAGGTCAACATATGTTGGCAACTAAATTTCATTTTTTTATCACCAAGAATAAGTTATTTAATACTTCTAAAAATAGTGCAAATTAATAAAATCGCACGGACTTATGTTTTTCACTTTTTTATTATAGAATCTTAATATATAATTCACTTATACACTCATTTGCTTTTTAATAAAAACCATTGTAAAGTGTCATAGTTAATTTTGATTTTTATATGAGAAAATCAAAATCAAGTCCTTCATAAGACAATTAATCGTATTTATGTCCCAAAGAATGATGAAATTGAGTCGTTGTTCAAAGGGACTTGTGTGTTATTAAACGACTTGTCATTTATTTATCAATATATCAGCCTCTTGACTTGTCATTTTCAAGAGAAACATTGACAGTTCAACGGCTGATATTGAAAACTCAATAACAATAACTAAATGACAAGCAATTTATTCTTTGGAATCTAAATAAGATAAATTGCCCAATGAAGAATCTCATTGTGATTATCCTTTTTTATTTATATAAAAAAAACTTGTGTGTATGTGATTTCAGTGGAAATGGTTTTAGGCACATAATTAGTAAAATGTTTTTTGCACTTTATAGATCACTGAGTATCCATTTAAGTACTTAAATTCCCCAATGAAGAATCTCATTGTGATTATCCTTTTTATTTATAGGGCAAAAACGCTGATCTGATAATTAACTATTTCAGTTTGGGCAAAACTAATAAATGATTGTTTCGCGGTGGATAAATAACATTTAACTTTGTGACCCGGTGCAAAAATGATAAAACAGGTGTTGAATGTTAATTTGTAGTTATGTGGAACCTTTCTGATATTATTTTCAAAGTGAAAATATAATTTTGCCCCTCCCAATTAAAACCTTGCCGATACTAGTTAGCTTGGGAAGATGAAGGGCGGAAGGAAGAAGGGTTGAATTTTAATTGTGAGGGGTGAAAAAGTGTTTTTCACTTTAGAAATTAATATCAGAAATGTTTCACAAAACTACAAATTAACATTTAGTACTGGTTTTATTATTTTTGCACCGGGTCACAAAATTGATTATTATTTATGCACCACGAAATAGTCATTTATTATTTTTGCCCAAATTGAAATAATTAATTATTAGATCAACACTTTTGCCCTTATTTATATAAAAAAACTTGTGTGTATGAAGATCAATGACCTTATTTAGCCATTTAAGTACCCATTTTAGATCACTGAGTATCCTAAATTATCACAGGGTATAATTTTACCCTTGAATTAATTAAAGTGGTCGGATTCACACCTAACATAACAGACCCATTAATGGCATCGTCTACGTGTCAGTATTACATTTGTCAATTTGCAAAAATGGATCACTTTTATTACTTCAAGGGTGAAATTGTACCCAATATAACGCATGGTGCCCAATGGTACATGGTGGTTACTTGAAATAAGTTCGTTGCACTTATATGAATGTGTGAAATTGCTAAGTGAGGTAAATCATCAATTAAGCTCGACAACAATCAATCTGACACAAATCCCGTAAATTTTTATCTGAAAATCCCATTAATTGATCTTCCTATATATAGCTCTCTTTCTATAAAACAATCTTCAAATATATTTCAGTGGATTATTTATGCTATACAATGGCATATTCTGACTAATGTCTAGCTATATATTGAAATAGTCAAAAAATTTACCTGCATAATCTATTACTGAACTGCATTTATTTTATCAGACTACTTGATGACTTAAACGCTCACTTAAGGAATTTATCTTTTCTTTATATAAATTGGAAAGCTTGTTTGAATGACATATTATGTATTTATATATTGTCATGGTGGTGTTGATTGAATAAAGACAGACATACATACATATGTGTGTGTAGTAAATGATTCGGAATCACTTTGTAATCCACTACTGAGTCTACTAGTCCCTTATTTAAATTCATTCAAGGACCTTTTCCTTTGGTTTCTAACTTTAATTTCCCTTTCCCTTTATTCATCATTTGGCAATGAATCTTAACGTTTCAATTTAATTTTTGGGTTAAGGGTCAAATCTAGCACTCTACTATTGCCAAAAGTTCACCCAATATAAACAAGAATTTGATGGCTCAAATGTAGCACATATCTATTCAAAAATGGCTCAAATTTAGCATTTCTATCAATTTTAACGGGTTTGACCTGATCATCATGCCACGTTACTTGTCATGTCACCTGATTAGGCCACGCCACCAGCCACGTCACCTGCCATGTCACCCAATCATGGATAGTAAGTGGGCCCATTGGGTGACATGGCAGTGACGTGGCCTAATTGGGTGACATGGCAGGTGACGTGGTATGATCGGGTTAAACTTAACGGTCAAATCCGTTAAAATTGACGGAAATGCTAGATTTGAGTCATTTTTAATAGATGTGTGCTACATTTGAGCCATCAAATTTTTGTTTATGTTGGGTTAACTTTTGGCAATAGTAGAGTGCTAGATTTGACCTCATAACCCTTAATTTTTGAGTTTATTTAGGATCAAAAGAAAGGTTTGGAGTGAAAATCACACTCAATCATTTCTCATTTTTAAAACATCACTTTGCTGTAATGGATGATTCAATCTCTCTTATGTATACCAACGCAAACACACATATTCCATAACACAAACGAGAGTAGATATTGGTAAACCAACCAATTAAGATAGTAATTTTAGGGTTAATTGTTAAAATAAAGAATAACTCAAACATGTTATAAATAAAATAAGATTTACGCTAAAAGTCACTCAGTCCAAAAAAAAAATCACGAATCCACAATAAATAGCACATTTATATAATCATAAATAACGTTTCTTAACTAAAATAGGATGGATTACTATTTCTTAGAACTAATAAAAATTTCGTTTTTGAATTACCAAAAAAGAAAGGAAAAAGAAGGAAAAGATACAGATAAATACTAATTAAATGTGAAAGTTTTTTGTCTCGATTACACCCCATTAATTCAAAAATTGACAAATGTCACTCGGGCCGTTAACATTGTTAATTTTGACAGTTGGACTAATGTGTCAACAATGTCATGTATGATGTGATGGAAAATTAGCAATAATGTTACCGGAACTGAATAACATTGCTCCATTTTAGAAATTTTGGGGTGTAATTGTAGAAAAAAAATCCTCCGCGATATATTTTGGGATACATATAATGTTTAAAACAAACCCCCCCCCCCCAAAAAAAAAATTGAAATCTAACCACCAATTAATTTAAAATTTGACCGGATGAGAGTTACAAGATTGGTCTATGAATTCATTGTCCAACAGTAAGGTTAAATTTTAAGACCATGAGTCAATGAGTCAAAAGGCGTCAGGACCTAAAGTTTGTAGCTATTGACTCAATATACAGAGTTTGAGAAATGGGTTTCACTGTAATAAATAACAATTTTTTTTATTTGACAAACATATTGGTTCCAAGCATAGTCCGAATTTGTGATTACAATTATTATAGGCTTTCATGCAAATATATTTTTTAACTTGTTGTGAGCAAACGTTTTATCGTACGTTGGGAAAAAAATTGCCGCAATTTAGACATAAGTGAATTTTGTCTAACTCTAATAATATAATGACTTGAGTTTTGCACAAAAGACGTAATATTCTTTTGGACACTTTTTTTCAACATCACTTAAAAGCTTAAGCAGCAGCATCTAATTCTAAGACAACCAAAAAGACGTAACAAAAGTTGATTATCTGTGTGTTTTCCTTTATGTTAATTTCTTTTTGGGTTAAACCAACTTTTAGTCCCTAAACTTGCACCTCATTTTGCTTTTAGTCCCTGAACTTTCACCTCATTTTGCTTTTAGTCCCTGAACTTTCAAACACATGATATTGGTCCCTGAACTTTTCCTAATTTAAAAGGATTAGTCCCTGAACTTTGATTATTTTAGAAGGATTAATCCTTTAAGCCTTTTAACTCTATTAAATCCCCCTCTATGGCTTTGACTGTGTCAAATTGAATGGCTTGACAAACTTATTAGGATGTTGATGTGACAAGTATATTTTATAATATTAATTATTTTAATTTTTTTGCCATGGATGATATTAATTATTTTAAACAATTTATAAAATCTGAATTTTTTTATCAGAATCTTAAATATGAATTCAAATTTTATAAAAAATTCAGATTGTCAGATCAACATCCTAATAAGCTTGTTTAAAATTCAGATTTTATAAGAAAAATCAGATTTTATATTTGATTTTTTGATAAAAAATAAGATTTTATAAATTGTTTAAAATAATTAATATAATCCATGGCAAAAAAAATTAAATAATTAATATTATAAAATATACTTGTCATATCAACATCCTAATAAGCTTGCCAAGTCATCCAATTTGACATAATCAATGTCATATAGGAGGATTTAATAGAGTTAAAAGGCTTCAAGGACTAATCCTTCTAAAATAAGCAAAGTTCAGGGACTAATCCTTTTAAACTAGGCAAAATTTAGGGACCAATACCATGTGTTTGAAAGTTCAAGAACTAAAAGCAAAATGGGGTGAAAGTTCAGGGACCAATACCATGTGTTTGAAAGTTTAGGGACTAAAAGCAAAATGAGGTGAAAGTTCAGGGACTAAAAGTTGGTTTAACCCTTTCTTTTTTTAATGGAGAATCTGGGGATTGGGACCATCCAGTAGTAGTTCACGTTTTCTTTGAAAAAACAAAGTCAGCTTTTTTTTTTTTGGGCTTCTCAGATTTATTGCGTTTCTCTTGCAAATCCAAATCATGCATCATACTTTTCATTAACTAATTAATTTATTTGCTTCCGTTTGATTTCCGTTGCTAGTTGTGGGATTCTTTCTAACTTGTTCATGAAAATGAGTGAGTTTAATATATGATTGCTCACCATATTTTCAATCAAATGGAATGCATATTAGCATATAAGTAAAATAGTTATTTGTATTTTTTGGCACTTTTTGCTCTAAAATGTGAGCACATTTTTAGTAAGTCTTAACATTTTAGTTTGCCATATGTCACCTTGGAGTTATATATATACACGTACAAGTTATAACTTATAACCCTTATAAAATTGATTTTAAATGAGTTAGATTTCTCACTTGAGTTGAGATAGATTTCCATATTCTAAGAGTGTTTATACTTTATAGATTTAAATTCACAACTTTAATTTATAATGACTAGTCAACTTTATATTCGAGAGTACTTGCAGATTGAGGATTAAATGAGGATTCCGACAGTGCACTTAAATGATAAAATTGATCATTGAATTTGGTTTTTATTGACATACTACTTCGGAAATTCCAGATTTGCTGTAACATCCCTTTGGTTGCATCTTCTTGTAGGGGGTAAAATAGGAATTCGGCCAAGAGAAGCAGAAATTTAGAAGAAAGGAAAGGGGAATTTAGATGGAATCAGTTTCCATCACATATGGAAATGGAATCATACTTCCATTGATCAAATCTGAAAGAACCATGTCAGGTCAGCAACAGCAGCAATTTCTGAGATGGAGAAGGTATGCATGTAAAAGCTTATGGTATGGGTATAAGAGAAAATGATCCATCCAGATTTGGATTTGATATGTTTTTCAATGGAGTAGCTTTTGAAACCAATGTCGTTGTAATTCAATCTATGGATCTAATTGTACTTGTTTGAACTTCATAAATTGAATGCATGAGTTTGGGTCATTTCTTTTATTCATATGTAACCTATAATTGGTGATTAAATAAGAAAGGATTCATGGTTTTAATGTGTGAGGTCAGATTATGGTTTTAAGCTTGTCAAATTGAATGCACAAAAGGTGTTTGATGAAATGTGTGATATGTAAATATTGTTCTATAGCAGAAACTAAATTATTAGTGTGATCAAGGAGTACATTGGAAATTATAATTCTGTTTCATAAGCCTGAGACAAATTTACAAGCAGTTTAGTTCTAGGATAATAGAACTGAGCTATATAGCTGGATTCATTGCTTTATAATTCCCAAATGAGTCTTACATCGAAGTCATTCAATCCAAAAAAAAGGTCACTCATCGTCTCTCTCACCTTCATACATTAACTGGTCTTTACTAGTTACAAAACAAAAGGACCAGAAAATAAAAGTTGAAGGATATAGTAATTTCAAAATGCCTGACCATCTATCTACACATTGGACTGTGAGGATGATGGGAAGAAGGAAGTTTGTCCTCAGAGCACCTGTCTGTTGAGTTGAAAACTTGAGTGGAAACCTTGTCCTTCTTGCCCTCCATCATTTTTAATATGTTCTCATAAGATGATACTTTTCACAAGGGAACCTCAGAACACCGGTCTGTTCAAAGCCAAATTCTTCTTCTGCTTCCCTCAATAACATGTGGTCAGATAATGAACCTCTTAAGCTCTTCCCCTACACAAACAGCCAGGTATCCCTTGGGAACAAAGTTGCTTGACCTCCCTTCACGTTCAAATAAAGGAGGTGTCCTTTTCAAAATCTTGATGCTTTTGCAACTGCTGCTAGTGGTAGTGGTCGTTTTTGAAGAGCTGGCCACCCTTCTCCATTTCTTGAGGATCTGCCTAAGCCTAATGATTTCTGTGACTTCTTAGACTTCTTTGGATCTATAGACATGTTCTGGCCTTCTGGGGTCTTGGTAGTCTTTCACTTGGTTCTCTCTTTTTTCTAAATAGCCTAGACTAGCCTATGTGGGGGCTGGTGTGTATGATGCTAATTTATAGAAGACTGGGTAAGACCTTGGGTTTCCTGAATAAAGGTGTTGATTTTTATAATACAAGAAAACTGTATATAATACTCATATGTTTGTAATATATAAAAATGGCTGTGGATGAACTTTTTAAAGTGAAATATCTCACCATTTAAAACTGAATAATAATTGATGGGATTTCAAAAATTGATATAACAAATGTGTAAATCTTGTTTTTTTAAGGAAGATGCAAAGTGAGTCTCTTTCTCACACTGTTATGGAGTGGTGTTCTGTGATTTTCGTTTTGTTTTGGGCTGCTTTTGGTTAATCTTTTGTTGCTTCCAACTCTGCCAAACATTTGGAAATTTAAGTTGGTGTTTTGACTTAGTTTGTTGACCATGTTGAGCATTGTTATTCCTCATTAATACAGTAGTAGTGGAAACTTGTTGCACTTATTTCTTTCTTTTTTTCTCAATTACAGATTTACAGGTTCTGCATCATAGAAGGGCCTGAGATAGTACAAGATTTTGCCAAAATGGAACAACAAATGAACATGAGATTCTTTGCAGAAAGAGGCTGGACACAATTGAAGTCTTAAAGGATTACATTTATCAAATGTTCTATGATGACCTACCCATTTGGGGTTTCCTAGGATAGAGATTGTTTCTGCATTATAATTTTTTTTCTTGGGACGCATGAGTTGTTAAAGCAACTCATGCTTACCTCTAGTGTTTCTACTAAGGATGGAGATGTGGTTTAGCTTTCAGAAAACGTCCTACTTATTCTGGCCAAGTGTAAGCTGTTGAAAGCTCAATTGTTTGAGGAAACGCTGTGATTTCGCACCTAGTTATTAAGGCATTTCTTGCCTGCCTAATGAGTGAACACATGTATAACCTCTATTAGGCCTAATTGAAATCTTTGTTAAAGAGCATCCCTCTTGTTGAAATCGTTTATTTTTGGGACATATTTTTTTTGGACTGAAGTTGAACCCAAATCATTATTTTAAACCACTTAATGTCAGATTTGCCTCAATAATTCTTTTCTCTTCTTCAAGAGCTCACTCGATGTTAAGATCGCAATATGTTAAAATCTTGGCATGTAATATAATTATTCTTTGTAATAATTCTTATTTAACTTATTAAGTTAATAAATTATTATTATATTATACTTTCTTTGATCCCTAATATAAGAGCTAGTCAACAAAAAAAATGCTTTTTAAGAAAACATGTAAATGTTAGTTGAGTGTCTCGAGTTAATATTTTTTTCCCAATATTAACTATATTTATTATGACACTTTTAAGAATAGGAAATACACAAGGATTATTAATAAATATGGAAGAGAGTTATATTGTCAAAGAGAAAGAAAGAGAGTTAGAAACAAAATAAGAAAAAAGACATTAAATGAGGAGAAAATTTGATATGAACTTTTATATTTTGAATCAAAAGCATTCAAATTGTCATATGAGCTTTTAAATTTTGATAGCAATCCCTAGATGTTTCCGATTTGAAATATGCATTATACAAACACACACACTCACTCACACACCCCGTGAAATATTAAAGTTAGATGACAGCAAAAAAACTGTGCAATATAATTATAACGACAACTTTGTATATATCAAAACACAGCTGATTGGGTTATAATACTGATAAGAGGGAGCAAAATAGGAATAAATGAATATAGTGGAAACAAAACAAGAAATGATTAATGAATGTTACCAAAAAGAAAGAAATGATTAATGAAGTGTGGTGCGCAGAACTAGGAACAAACAAACAAAAATATAAAAATCCATCATCCACATCCTAAAACTACGCAAAAATCAATCAATTAGATTCATTCCCATTCCCAGGGGATTTAACGTCCGAATCAGAGGATCCGGAAGAGGAATGAGAAGGACTAGAGGCTAGATACGGGACGGGTTCAGGCGCCACGGTTCTCCTCCGTCGGCGAAGGATAGGGGCAGGCGGGGGGGTAGGCGGCGGAGCCAGGGTGGGCCGAGGGGAAGCCGGCGGAGTGCCGGCGGGCGGAGGGGGAGGCGGCGGAGCGGCGGCGGGAGGAGGGGGAGGCGGCGGAGGTGGGGGCCGGCGACGGGAAACCATCCGAAACGTTTGACCTATTCGGCTCATGAGCCTCCGAGATGTGGCCATCATAGCTGAGACTCTTATGCGTGCAGGTGAGACTCTTATGCGTGCAGGTGCACCGCGTTGAAGGGGCTTGGGTTTGGGTTTCGCCGGCGATGACTTCTTAGGCGGGGGTTTACGTGGAGGAGACATGGTGGAGAGAGACGGAGCGAGCGAGAGAGAGCTTACTGATAGTGATAGTGGGAGAAGATTATGGACAGCAGGTACGGAGGTGTCATGAAATGGAATGGAAGGACGGACCAAACTTGAAAAAAATTAAAAGAGTGACTAGGGTTAATTTGGAGGACTAAATTTGAATGAAAAAATTGAAGGTATTTTTTGAAATGGGTGGATGAGATTAATTGAGGATATTGGGAAGATATTTTAAGTCATAAAATAATTTCTCTATATTTTTTAATTCTCAAATTTATTCCTAAAATTTCTCAAATACTAACAAATAACTCAAATTAAATATGGAGAGAGATTTAAGTGAGGGGAAATAAGAAAGAGAAAGAGGGTGAACGACATCTTGAAATGGACCTTAAAAGTTGATGTAATTGAAATTATATATGGCATGTCCTGAAAAATTGCCCCAATTTTGAAATTCAATGAGCAATGTTACTCTTAAAAATTTTACATAGCACCTTTATACAAATTACATGGACATTTCTACCCTTTTCCCTTTTAAGTAAAATGAGGTTGACTTTTTTTTTTTTGATTTTAAGGAAGATAAAAGAAATAACTGATTTTAATGTATATGTAATTACATTGAATTCTAGATCCTAAATATAGGACATATTTGGGATATAAGTTTGGTTTTAAATAATTATTCCTTTATAATTTTTTCCAACATTTCCTCATTATCCTATTGATATTGATACTGCTCAGTAAAGATAGGATAAGAATGGAGGTAGGCAGTTAGAATGTTTTACTAGTATTATGTTGTTTTAACAAATTTAAATAATATTATTAATCTAATCAAATTAGGTAAATGTGTCTTATATTTAAGAATGAAGAAAATACCATAGTAAGGTAAATTGTTTTTTAAATTTAAAAATTTAATTTAAATACTTCAAAGTGATTTTTGACATCTTTAATTTCTCTCAAAAACAATGAGAGTAAACTATAGGGTGCAATATATTATTGGAACAAAGCTTTGATATTATAATTACTAGGAAAGGAGTAATATGAATACTAGTTAAAATGTTCATTAACTCTTGTATACTCACTTAGTCACTCTTACATTCTTGTCATTTTGTGGGGCTAAATTGTCACAATGAAAATCAGCATCGTTAAATTTTCATATCTGCACTCATAAGTAATTATTGAGCATAAAACTATGCTGAACAAGTTTTTATCTTCATATTTAGTATCATTCTTATATGGGTTTTGATACCCACATATGTTTGAAAGTAGATAAGGTAATTCGTAGGTTGTCCAAAGCGGCTATGATGCCATGATTCTCTGGAGCCATCCAATAAGAGAAGGAAAAAATTGGGTTTGGTCTTGGGCTTGGGCTAATCTAGTTGGGTTGTTTTTATTAATTATTCTAGCCTATTGGAGACACTTAAAACATAAAATATAAAGAACAATTATTATGAGTGTGTTTGACACCCATTTATGGACCTAATAAGCTGGTTGGAACTGCATAAACAGATTTTGGGTTTTTGGTCTTGTTTGGGTCCTGTTTATTTCTGACCAGCTTATTTGGGTAAACCAATTTATTTTGAGAAACTCCAATTTGGAGCTTTTGGTGGCACCAACCAGATTATTTAAAATGGTTTTTGTGCATCTTTTTTAGTGTATGTTTGGGTCTTGTACTCTCTCATAGGAATTTTTCTTAAATTTAAAAAGAATTGGTTAAATGCAAGTAATTTTCAATATTACCCTCAATAATTACACTTATTTCCAAAACTATTTTTTTTATCAGGAAGCAGGAATTTTTATTAAACTAAAAAATAAGAATACAAAATAGGTCTGCGAAAAAGAAAATTCAAAAGATAATACATTGAAACCCTAAAATGGTAAACATGGATATGAAGGAGTCGTCGCCGCCGCAAAAATAAACCCTACCATCATCTTCATCTTTCCTTCATAAAAATTTGTGGGTAGAAAAGAATTGTCACCGATAGAAATGCAATTGAGTAGTGGTTGTTCAAAGAACCATCCCAAAGGATCAACACCTCTTATCGGCAATAAACCAATCAATTTGGTTTTCAAAGAAACTCCATGAGTAGATCTCACGGAAATAAACATACCCACAAAACTAATACATAAGATGAAGATTGGATAGAAGAAATTTCTCTTGTCGTTGAACCTCCTAAACCAATTTATTTGAAAATGGAAGAAATGTAAAAGCAGACCAATGAAAGTGACGGACGTCTCCTTCCCCGGCATGAACCGGGGAAGGAGACGCCGATCAAAAAACTCGTACAACTACGAGAGAAGAGATCCCACCACCACCCAAAAAGTTTGAGAGGAGGGGTCTACTAGAGAGGATGGGGTATTTCCAAAACTATTAATTATTACTCTCTACTACTACCTCTATTTTTTTTTACCATATTTTTTTTGACCATACTACTACCTCTACTAAATATAAGTAAATATGGAAAAATAATTAATGTACATTGAAAACCATGAAGTGACTTATAAAATGGAGCAAGAAAAATTGGTAGTTGATAACTTATAATAAGAACATGAGGGAATAATAGGGTATTGCAAGAATTATTTGAAAATGACTTTTAACATAGGTTCTTATACATAGGACTATTAGTATACATAGGACTTTTAGTATATAGAAAGATATATTTGAAATCTTATACAAAATGTGTAACTATAAGTTTTCCTAATATGAGTAATATAAAAAAAATACGAATAAAAAAGAGATAAGTGCCTAATGTGACGAATTGCCACATGTCAAACAAGTCTAATGTGGGTAAACTCTTTATATCAAAGGGTTGATAATCAATTTAATCAACATACAATTATGCAAGCATCAATTTGACTAATAAACAATAAGTGGTATCGATTTGATCAACAAACAATAAAAAAGTATCGTATTGGCCATAAACGTCAATTGATCTCTAACACTGTCAATCATCCCCAATGGCAAGATACAAATGGTGTCAGAAGGAAATTGATGAGCTTGTTCAATATGATACTTTTTTATTATTTATTGGTCAATCTGATACTATTTATTGTTTGTTGATACTTGTATAACTGCTTGTTGGCCAAAATGATTATTAAGCCTATATCAAATAAAAAGATTGTTAGAGGAATAGAGTGTAATCTAATTCTAAAGGGAGAATTTGAAGGGTGAAGAGTTGCAATAAAACGCATAAAAATGTATATTTGACCTCATTCATTTGCACGACTTACAATTGATTGTTGAAGGTGTTTAAACATATGCATTAGACTTATTTAACCTATGATATATTATATTTTTTTTTCTAACCAAAGAAAAACATCCATTTGGGAAGTTACTGATCGGAATCTCAATATTGCGAACAACAATTCTCAGGCTAGGAGCAATGAGGGACGACAAAGTGAAATCACAAATACTTCTCATAAAACAGAACAACAAAACAGAATTTGAATCCGTTAACTCTACACAACAGAAAAACACAATTCAATGCCTAAAAATAACAAATATAACAAAATAAAACACATGTAAAGGTGCATTATTAAGCCTGTCTCCAAAGGGACCTCGGTGGAATTTATTCCTAAGATAAGTCTCATAATCTTATTTGTCAATTATTAAGCTTTACTCCTGAGTTAAGGTACATTAAATCTTTAATCTATTCGACATTAATTCTCAAGTGAATATGGTATATCGTCTTTTTTGGTTTCAGTAAAAGTTGTACAATTCACTAATGACCTATACTTGTACAATCTTTCATACCATAGTCAAATGCTACACAACTAATGTAGATTAATTTAGTTCTTCAAACCATATCTAATTGTATCTTTCTTTGTAGTTTATATCTCTAGAATATACAATGTTTCATTCTAATATGTAATTGTAATTATGATTAGGTGGGTCAGTTTAGTTATTTAGGTAGAGTTAAGTTTAATACTAATTACCTAACTAATGTGTTTTAGACTTAATGCCAATTGTTTGAATTTGAATAATTGATATAATGGGAAGCTGAAGAAAATTGAAGTTTGATAAGATGAAAATAATTGTCATCAAAATCATGATAATTAAATTACACAATTCAATCATCCAAATGTCATGTAGATAGACATGACCTCTAATTTGTATGCATTTAATATATTAAATTTTTCTTATTTTCAATTATTGAAAACCTTATGCGATTTAATCTATTAAATTTTTTAATTTTAAATTATTGAAAACATATGAATATTTTAATTATGTATTATTCAATAAATATCATGTTCCTATCTAAACTGGTTTCTCAAAATCATCATCCAAACATGTTTGTAAAAATTAGTTTGAAAAAAACCATTTCTACAACTACGGATTCAAACATAAATCATTTCTCGCAAACCAACTTTTACCCAAACCAACTTTTAAAAAATCATATTGAAAAAAAATCATTTCTCCACCACTTTTCCCAAACACATTGCTTCGTTTGGTTGTTAGAAACCAAAGAAAGTGGTTGGAAAATAATAGACAAGTTAAGGGGTAATATGGTCATTTATATATAACTGGGACCCACAAATGTTCTCTCTCCATCTCACATTTTTTCTAGGGCCCACAAACTTTACTTTCCCATCATTACCTCTACTTTTCATCTCTTATTTAATAAGATTCAGAAAAATTATTCTTATTATTTATTAGTTATATTTTAGGGAGCTACACTAGATTAAAAACTATAGGCGGGTATTATTTGAATCCAACACATCATTAAGTATGTTATAGTACGGGTATCTTTTCAGAAATTAATTACATGTATATTATTTGTTTCAAATTCAATTTATACAAATTATTCTAAGTCTAGGGTTGTTTGAAGTAAAAATGCACTTGTTCAGCTAACAAAAGTAAGAAAGAATGATCAATAGGTAGTTGATTGAGCTGATAAATGGGCTACAACCCCGTAAAGATGAGAACGCATATTCAAATCCTAAGAAGCGGTTTCATTGGAAGAGGGGACAAGCTTATCAATGTGGGCAACACTCCTACCCCTCGTAAAGAATGACTTTAGTTTTTGCTGAAAACGAACTATTTTCTTACCATCACTAAAAATGGTTGGTTATGGGTTACCAAAAAAAATGGTTGGTTATTGACGGAATTTACCAATGAATTTAAGCAAAAAATTCTATAGCTAATTAGCAATGGAACTCTGTCATAGAATTTCATCGAAAAATTGATCGACGAAATTTCTGTAGATAATTTATTCAAAAAATAAACTATTGTTTTATAATTTTAAAAAATTATTTTATGTATTAATTAATAAATGATTTTATAAATATTTATAAAAATTAATACACACACACGAATAATTATATACACATATACAAGTTTATTAAAAATTAAATTTGATTTTTTTATTAATAAATAAGTTATTTACAACTTATGAATAAAATATGAAATCACTTGAAATAAAAAAAAAATATGAAATCACAACTTTGTAAATTATGAATGACATTCTAGCCAATTTGAGCCAGATATTCTCGGTACATGCCTTAATTTAATTTTATTAGCTTTTGAAAAAAAATGAATTTTTTAGCTATTGCAAAATCATAAAATATAATTATGAAGTCTTTCATAATAGGAAGCTAGTGTGGAGCTTCCGTATCTTATTAAAAGTCTACATCTTTTAGGGTAATTTTTATTTTTATATATATGTAGACATTTGTTGAGGAATTACAAATAAAAAAACTGTTGATAATCTTTCATGTTCCTCTTTCTTTAATCGTCATTCACAGATTGCATGAAGATAAATAACTCAAATGCATCATGGGACAGAGTTAAAAAAAGGACTAACGATATTAGGGAATAAATAAAAATATCACCATCACTCTCTTAGCTAGTAAAGGAAAAATATTGAGGACAATAATAACAATATACTCCCTCCGATCCTAAATATAAGACCTAATTGACTTTTTTGAAAAATCCTAAAAAAAAGCAAAATAAATTAATTATAAATTGATTTACCTAAGTTTTTCCCTAAAACTAGTTTATTTTACTTATAAACTAATGGATAATCTAAAAATATATCAAATACCTCATCATTTAATAGACTATTTTGTAACCTTAACTTCTTCAAAAAAAAGTCATCTAGGTCCTATATTTAGGACCGGAGGTAGTATAATCTATTGAGAAAATCAAAAGACTTTATAGATATACAATAAGAAGCAAAAGATCAGATTAGTTGGTGAAGTTAAGGATAGTAGCATGAGGTTTAGTGGCTTTAGCATCAGGAGAAGGCTCCACCAAAGGAGAAGGGGTCACAGCCTTAGCAGTAAGATCATTAGGCAAATCAGCAATACCCTTCAAATAGAAAGTATAGAAAAGCTTAAAAGGGAACACAATCTGTTGAAGCTTGACTTGTCCTTGAACTCCTTCAAATATTCCAGATCCTCCTGTGATTGCCAAGAATGTGTCTTGGTACGTTAAATAAGCTCCTTGAACTGAGATGTGACCATAGTCCCCAAAGTAGAAGCTATAGATTGCCTCATATCTGTCTCCTTTCTTCTCTGGAACATGTTGTATGAGAATACACAGGCCTGCTGTTATGCCTACTCTCTTCTGTAAGTCTCCTGTGTAGAGCTTGTTGCTGAATGGGACTAAGTCACCCAATGAGTTTTCAGTCTTCCCACTCAGCCTCAGGTATGCTGGGCTGCCCCTATCACGTTCATTGATCTCATACACACTTAGTTCTTGAACTTTGCCTGGATCCAATATATTTATTATATAATTCATGAGTAGTAAACTCGGAATGTTGTTTTGATTATGGATCAGATGATGATGATACAACATCCAGTATGTGGGTGTTATATAACTAATTTATATGGATATTAAAAAAATTAGTTATGCTTGTTACTTGTAACAAATATATATGCATTTGTTGTCCAAAAATAACCCATTAAATAATTAATTCTATCCTCTAAGTCGTGGATTTTTATGAAAAATCACTGGTTTGGGAAAAGGATCAAACGGTTAAAAATTAAAAAGAAACATTATAAGAGGAAATAGTAGGAAATAACCCATAAAGGGATGAAAGAGGAATGCTTACTATGCTTTGGAGAATCGTGTTGAGGCTCCTTGGGCTTATCATTAAAGAAAGATGAGATTTTGGAGTTGTGGGAAGCTTTGAAAAATGGAGATGCTTGATGGGTTGTTGAAAGTTTCAAGCTTTGGTTGAGAAAAGAGTGATAGAGATTACAACCTAATTGCTTTTGGGAATGAGAAGGTAAAAGAGTGGTGTGGGAGACTCTGAGGGAAGAGACCATTTTCAGAGAACTTATGGAAGCCATAGATGAGGGTAATGATATAGGAAGTAGCTAAGAGGAGAATGATGGACTCAAAAGGAGACTTCTATATTTATAACTGGGAAACAGTTAGAAAAAATAGTAGTTTCCCACGTGGGCGTTTAGTTAGGTAAACGAAATATAGTTCATGACTTCACGGTATAAAAAGGTTGGCTTTGACAGTTCGGCTTTCATTAAAAAGAAGTAGAAATATAGAGAAAAAAGGTTGACTTTGGACGAGAGAGCCAATCCCCTTTCAAGAGACATCAACATTGTCATTTAACCAGATCAAACTGAGAATATACTATACAAATTTTAATTTTGGGAAATTGAATCATGTGGAAACCTGGCAGCATACATTATAAAACTCATTAACAAAATTAATGTAGCAGAAAATTCTAGTATGGATTAATAATATATTTATCTAGAGAGAAAGGTACATTTAAAGAGTTTACTTGCTAGAAGCTATTAGTTGCCAAGTCGTTGTTTTTTTCCTTTATAATAGTGAGAAAGATTCTACAAGTGGAGATGTAATAGTAAGAAAGATTTTACAAGAGGAGACCTTTATAATTTGTTCCTAACTTCTGGTTTTTTTTGCCTTACCATTTCAATATTAACTGCAAACTATGTGACAAGGCATACATGATACAACTACTATATAAATATAACTAGCATTCACTCCCGCCGGGCGATGATACACTTCTATTAATAGAATAAAGGGAAATCACTAAATAAACAATATCGTGCTGAAAAATTAGTTCTGACAATTCCAATTATGAGAAAAAAATATTATACACATCAGACAAATATTACCCTTGAATATTCGTTTGTGCTCTTCAAGAGCAGATGGCAAAACATACTTGTATAACAACAATTGTCGGTGGCTGTTCCGTTTGCAAAAAGACGGGTTGTTTTGAGTGAATACTGAATATTAATTGTGCTGACAATGTAGGCAGTCCAATTGTTTTAAATGAAAAGAAATAATAATTCATAACAAATATAGATAAATTAATTGAGAAAATTTTCAAAGGAAAGTTATGATGAATAACTTGAGACAGAATTTTGTTTTTGGTCAAAACTTAAGACAGAAATGAACCATTAACAATTTCAACAAAAGATTTAAGTAATCTAAAATATATTTACTCCATACATATCCATGCACATTTTTCTTCTGGGGAGGGCCGAGGAGGGAAAAGAGATGACGTGAGGGAAAGTATAATGAGTGGTTAGTCTAGAGACACATTCAACATTGAAACTTCATATACCTTTCCATATGGGAACGTGGTTAGTAAATCGATTTGGAAGAAAATCATTATTCTAATGGCTGCTAATCTGTACCAATATTTTCTGTATCGATAATCAATGATGTGCATATAGGAGTAGAGGAGGAGAGGGAGGGGGGGTGACCTCACAAGAATTTACCAGCTAGAAGCTTTTCTATACTTAAATAATAAAAAAAAAGAATCTACAAATGGAAAAATTTTATTCCTAACTGCTAACCACGTGATACCAGCAACTTTCAATATAATTTGACCTTAACATAGCAGGTTTTTTAGATTTAGAATTGTCATGGAGTTCTAAAATATAGTGATTTTAATTTTTTCCTTAAAATATCAACATTAACCATTTAAACAACAGCATTTAAGGGCAAAATTACTACGCTTTTTAAATTTCCATAGCAAATTTGACCTCAAATAAATGTCCGGGTAAAATTGCTCATAAACAAAACTTTCCCGAGTAAATTCGCATATTAGCTCTTTTTATTTTATTTTAAAGGGAAAAGAATGGGTTATTTCAAGTAAATGCTAATTGTGCAGTCAATGCTGAGAGTCCAATTGTTCTAAATTAAAAGCAGATAATAATTCGTGACAAAAATAGATAAATTAATCGAGCAATTAACCAATGCAGTTGATATTTCTAGCAAGATAATTCTCAAAAGAGTGTTTATAATGAGTAGCCGAAGTTAGAAATGAAGCATTAACAAATTCAACAACAGATTTAAACAATCTAAAATATATTTACTTCATGCATCCAAGTAACTTTTCTTTTTAAGAGGGCCGAGGGATTAACATATGTCAACAATATGCTATAATTTGATTGAAACTGCATTGATTCGAAAATTCATTCTTGTCATTGAACTGAAATTAATGGTACTGTAAAAGAACATCCAGCTCAGCTTCATCTACTATATATTCCTCAGTTCAAAAAAAAATCTACTATATATTCCAGTGGCCAATCTCCAGAACTTTTAAAATTCTCGTCTTAATAAGAAAACTACCCAGAACCTTCAAATGCCAAATTAGAAAAAGTACTACACATAATTCATGTGTTCATTGTAATGCTAACTCCTATTATAGTTTATTAATTCCCCAGTTGTTTTTTGGAGGCAGGTCCAACTAAACGCTTTATGATAATAGGCTATAGCTTTGACTTAGTAGAAACCCTCCACTTGTCCTTGCACCTAATATGGGTACAAAAAGTCAAATCTATTACCAAATTATAAAAAGTCAATCACTCACAAATAAGATCTCTTGAGTGGCAGAATCCACTGATAAGAATTTAGTTACGAGTTTTATTACTTACAGTATTTTAATTAATTGTTCTGTGGAAAAAGGGTATGTAACAATTGTTTTTTCATATCACATCTCTAATTTTAGTTCCTTCAACATTGGAATTCCAAAGAGATAGTGGCATTCAGGTTCATTCTCAGGGGATGTTTCACCTGTCTGCATAAATTTCAATTAAATTTCTCCAGTGGTAGAGTGAACATTACAGAAATTTTACAAATTATAAACGATAAATATATTTAATTTTAATACTATAGAAGTGACATGATTTTTGAAGAAAAAAAAAGGTAACCTCATCAACATGTAGTCAAAATTTCAGCTCCAGAGCGAGTTATCAAAATGGTATGCTCAAATTGTGCAGCAGGACTGCCATCTTTTGTTAAGGCTGTCCAGTTGTCTGGCCACGTAATGCAATCGGTGCTTCCCATTGAGAGAATTGGTTCTGTAAATTTAAAGAGTACAAATGTAACATTCAGAGAATTTACACCCAGCTTGACCAAAATAGAGAACCGGACTGTATAAACGTACCAATTGTAAATGTTTGACCTTCAACCATGACACCAGGACTGTCATTACCTGTCAAGCATAAAATAAAACTGTATAATATGAAACTCGATCCTCATGCCTCCAAGACCTGCCTCAAGCAATATAATTTTTTTTTTTTTGGATTTTCAAGAGAATGAACATTATTTTTTTGAAGTGATTGAACTTGGTACTCTCTGTAAAAACAAGAATATTTTCCTGCTTAGTTTAAAATTTAGCAATGACATGCAACAATGGTACCTCTAATATACACTTTATTTTTAAAAGCTGGAATCAGTATTAGCTTTTGATAGAGTAAAGGCAATATTAGGGAAATGTCAAATTTAGAAGATTTCTTACGGTGGTGTAGGATTATTGGCTCTGAATGAAACACTGCCCCCACACCATGTCCAACAAAACGTTCCACCACGCCAAACCCATACTTTTCAGCATGTTCACTGTAGTGACACCTCAAAAGCATAGGGAAAGAATAAAAAAATATAGAATTTATTATGCTTAGCAGATCACATCAACATATAATTCAAACCATTATTGAATTAATTGCAAAGAAAAGATGTCATAAAACTACAACCTCCATAAAGAAATGTGCAAATTCTAATATATATATATATATATATATATATATATTCAAAATCTTCATTTAGAGTAGTATACATCAATGCCTCCGCTCTAATAAAATGCCTATCACTTTTATTAAAGCCATTTTCTTAGTGAAACTGATTTTGCTTGCACCAAATATTTCAATTTAAAAGTGGAAAACAAAAACGCTCAGTCAAATTGCTTTCATGTTCTCGGACATACTGTCAATTGTACAAGATCAATATAAATGGCAAGAAAAGAGAATTGATCATCCAAAATAGGTGCAGTCTTTGGCTTCTATGCAAATAATCATGTGCCCTTATGCCATAAGTTAACCGTTCACATGAGCTTGAATAACAAAACATGATCATGTAATAAATTGCTTCAGTTATTAGCATGCATATCTAAAGAAGTTTGAAAGAAAAATACCATAATTTTAAGTGCGCCCTGAATCAAACTCTAACAACTATACTTCTAAGAAATTTTAGGTCATCATGTGATGAAAGATAGTGGTGAGGATGCTGACAAAGTCAGACAGGGAGAGCTTCAGTAAGTACACATGATAGCAGTTGGTAGGATGCATATATCCCACTAGGCTTGAATCTAGGATAAGACAAAATGTCAATGGTGCTGTATATTTTATTTCTTTTGAATTAAGTCGTAACATGAAAAAGGATTAGAAATCCACTAAGTGAATGTGTTTTGGAATTTTATTGCACTTCTATTTGAAGTCTCCTTGATCAAAATCTTAAGCATCTCATTATTTCTCTTCTTAAAATCCTGATTCTAAGTTTTTGCTTCAGATCTAACAGACCATACCTGATTCTCTCTCCAATTTTGTTGAATCTTTCACCATCCTTGCAAACAGCTAAACCCATCTCCAGGCACTCTTCAGTTACCTGTGAACATTAGATCAAATGATACAACCAATTCATAAACTAAATTATCTCTACAAGAGGCATTATTAACTGTGAAATCTGATTATGAAAATAATGATCTTCCAATATACGTGTTATGCTTGAAAAAAACTTTTTTCCTCTATAACGATCAGCAGCCAATCACTCACCTTAACAAGGCTTTTCATTGCATCACTTACTTCGCCACAAAGAAATGTCTTTGATGTGTCACCATGATATCCCTATGACGACATATAAAAGGGGATAAGAGAAGGACACTTGATACTTAACCATAGCAACTATTTGTATCATAATTAGATGGCCCCCTAGGCAACACATCATGGTAGTTCAGTCAGCAGTCTGATGCAACTTTTAACATTATTCAAGCTTTGAAAGTTTGATATGGAGAAAAGAAGAGAATATGCATAAATGACTAAAAAAATAGGAGTACAATAAATACAATTAAACCATGGCTAACCAAAACTTAACCACACATATTATTTCATTCCAATATTTAACAAGCTGATATCCAAACACATATGCTTAAACGAGCTAGTTTTACAGCAGATATAAAAGAAATTATATGGATATTTCTCATATATGCACTTATTATATTTGCTTACACAACAATTTCCTCTCAATTTGACAACAGATAAAATGAAAGCCCAAGACAGTCTGCTTCAATGCCTAGTGAAAAAACACAATTGGAGCATTTTCATATATATAGGAATACAGTAGATAGATGAAACCAGTTGTGAGTTGCAATTGATTGAAGAAAATACAGCTAGGGTCAAAAGCAGTATCCAAGTAAACCAAAATATATTATCATTAAGACTAGAGGATCATACATTCAGGTAGACGGTCACATCTATGTTAATAATGTCACCATTCTGCAAAAGAGATTATTGTTAACACTCAAAAGTTATGTGCTATTTGCATTATAACGTTGAAACCAAACAATAATTCAGTCCTTCAAAACCTGAAGCTGTCGAGAATCAGGTATTCCATGGCACATACACTCATTAACCGATGTACAAACACTTTTTGGAAATCCACCATAGCCAAGAGGTGAGGGATAAGCACCAGCATCTATTATCATCTGATGGACTGCCTTATCAATTTCATCTGTTGTCATAGATGGCTGATGATATGAATCAAATGCATGTCAGACACAAAAATGAGTGCACCGCAGAGTGTGAAGCAATTGATAAGGAAGGACGGAACAGCAGCATAAATATTTTTAGAAAAAGGAATGAAAGGTGCCAATATGTCATTAAAAAGAGACATTCAATCAGGGTGATGAAAACAAATTTTGCTTCTGTTCAAGACTGTAAGTTCTCAACCATGCACATCAACTAAATGCTCAAACTCTTAAAAGCCATGAAGGCCATCAGACTATTTAACAGCTAGAAAGAGAACAGGCTTTCAGATTTCCCACAAACCCACAATTCAAGAGGAGGCAAGTAATACCAGTTCTTTTATAAAAAGCTGAACTATTTTCTAAGTGCATGCTATTAAGATATCAAAGTAATTATGACAATGGAAGGCAGCCTTAATATGTGTAGTATAATTATTAAAATAACCACACGTGATATCACATCAGAGGTTTGTGTATCTAATGTCCATAAGTCCTACAATATAAAGAAATAATTATACCAATAATGAAATGAACTCCATCGTGGAAGAAAAATTTAATCTCATATAAACAAGTGATTTATAACAAATGTTTGAAGGAGAAGTCCTCACCTTAACTAGAGTTCCTGCATAGTTTAGGACACGAGCAGCAAGCTCACCTGCAGCTCTCATGCAAGCAATGCCTTCAGAATCATGACTTTGGTGCTCACTAGATATCTCAGGCAGAATATCTGAACCTACATAGGGAGGCCTTAATATATGATCAGGGACTGGTAGACGCGGTGATACTTTTCCACGCTTCAGTGGAGGCCTTCTTCTAAGCTTTGTAACACCAAGTTCACGTTCTCTAGACATAACATACAAGGAGTTGGAACTTGGAAGCTACAAAAAATATGCCAATATTACTGGAATCCTTTTTTTCTTTCTTTCCATTAAAACTATCAACCCTAATTCAACAACAACAAAGCCTTATCTAGATAACACGATGTCATTGTGCTCCATCAGTAACCAATTCTTTTGATATATTATTCGTCATTAACCTTAATTCAAATGTAAAAAAGGAATTGCACAAGTTTTACTTGTTAAAGTCTTAAAAAGATCGGTGTTGATTTCCAATGAAGAAATAAGAGAAGCATACAGTAAGCTTCTTAATTTCACTCTACTCAAGATTTGCCATGATATGAACAAGTAAGATAAAAACAGATGAGAGGAAAATGGATTATTTACAGTGAGGTCCCTATATTCTGTTACAACGTCAAGAAAAGGGAAACACATTTGTAACATCAAATGAAATGTCTAATGAAATTCTTCAATTGAGAGCTTGTTTTTTATACATAATTCCTGGAAATCCACACGAATTTTTTTTTAATAAAAAAAGTTACAATCTTAATTCATAGACCCAATTAAGACAAAATCCATACAAATAGGACATAACAACATGCTAAGCAATCTAATATACTACATCGGGTCCTAAATATAAGACCTAATTGACTTTTCTTTGGAGAGGTTAAGGTTGCGAAATAGGCTATTAAATCATGACATATTTGATATCTTTTTAGATTATACATTAGTTTATAGGTAAAATAAACTAGTCTAAGGGAAAAAATTAGGTAAATCAATTTATAATTAATTTATTTTGCTTTTTTATAGAATTTTCTAAAAAAGTCAATTAGTTCTTATATTTAGGACGGGAGTAAGATATTCATATTTTAAAGTGAAAAAGTAAGTTGAATGGGCCAAAAACAGAGTACAAGTTTGTATACCTTTTGATTCTCATTGCCTCCTGCAATCCTGAAAGCTTCTTAGCGAAAATCACAAGTTGCTTTTTAGAAGATGATTGGTTTCCTGAAAGAAAAAAGAAAGAAAGAAAGAAAACCATGAACAAAATTTATTCATATATTGAACCAATTGTAAAAGGAGAGTATAACTTGGAGCTGAGAAGAAGTAAGGAACCAGAGAAAGAAGGATAGAAGGTGAGAGGAGTTCCTAAAGAAGAAGATGATGATGAGATTTCACCAT
This sequence comes from Mimosa pudica, assembly GCA_029929735.1. Taxonomy (NCBI): domain Eukaryota; kingdom Viridiplantae; phylum Streptophyta; class Magnoliopsida; order Fabales; family Fabaceae; genus Mimosa; species Mimosa pudica. The sequence goes on from JAKELP010000024.1 coordinate 5,672,218, forward strand.
GAAGTGAGGTTGAGAGTTTCAGAAATGACTTGTGAGTAAGAGAAGCAGTAAACGCCATTCTTTATACATTGTACAAAGATAACAGAATCTAATATATATAAGACTCAAAAGTTCTGATTCCTAAGTTTGTTCATTCTTGTTACACGTGCATGTTGATAATATGATTTGGGCCTTGATATTTAAGTTTTGACAAAGCCCAAAACTGATTTTTGGATCAGTGACTTCAAGAGCTTAGGTCTTCTGGTGAGAGTTAGCATGTGGAAATCTTAATTTTATGATTTGTTATTGATTAGATATTAAACTCTCCCTCATATCCTTAATAGGGAAACTATTTGATTAGTTGGTATTGAACATAAAGTAGGAGGATCTAATTCTAACTTATGTAAATATTCAAAATCACTTATGTTAATGTTCCATCGGCAATAATTAAGTTCAGGTACGAGAGCTGAGAGGAGGTGAAAAAATTATGGAATAAAGTTAGAATAATTTAGATAAGTCATGTCACATTAATTAATGTTCTATCATCAATAGAGTTAAATTAAGCGAATAGGTCAATATATTTAGCCCGAAGGATAGTATAGTACTATATTGTAATGTTCTGTTATGAAATAAAAAAGAAGATAAAAAAGGAGCGACAAAGTTAAGCTTCGAACACAGGAAAATGTGTTATCTAATGATGAGAGCAAATAGAATGGACTAAATTGGTAAATGGGGTTACATGAATTTAAATTTTTTTTTTGACAAAATTAGTCAAGAATTTGAATTAGTTTTGGTTAGTTGGGAACAAGAACATGATTTCTATTTTTTCTCATATCATTGATATATTCTATTTCACTTCTAAATGACAAATTAGACTCTTATTAATTATTATTGTCTTCTTATTTTGGTAAAAAGTACAAATCAAAATTTATTTCAACTTCTAAATCACTTTTATACTCCATTCATCTTATCTAGGGGTGAACGATGGCTAATGATTAGGTTAGGTAACCCGAACCCTAACCCACCACCTGCCCATTTAACATAAGGTGCTTATACTCGAGCCTCAACCCATTTAAACCCAAAATTCATATTAACCCCAAATAAAAATGTAATCCTTCATATACATTTACATTTAGCATACTTTACTGAGACATTTGTGAAAGGGGTTTTATGTATTTGTGTCCTACACTTATTTTGAAGACCAATGTGAATGATGAAACCATGCTTCATATAGCAGCAAGATATGGACGTCATAAAATAGTGAAAGAATCAAGTGAAAGTGATAATATCAATGAAGAAGAGTTGAGAAAAGACTCGTACGAGCAATACCGGATAAGAATGACATACCCTTGAATTAGGCAGTATGTTATGTTCGTGGAGAAGTTGTGGGTGTCTTGATAAAGGAAGAGACGGATCACTCATACTATTCTAAAATTTTTAACTGCGAAACTCCACCTTATCTTGCTGTTGGGAGACAATATTGGCAAGTGGTAGATACAATATTGGATAGCAGTAGTAGTTTGGTGACACAGGTACTATAATTTATTTTATGATTTTACAATTTATCATACATATTCGGTAATTTTTTATCTGTATTCATGTTCACTACTTTTTTTTCGTTAATCACCGCCCGGTTTAATCCGGACTCGAGGCCGGACTCGAGGGGTTGGAGTTTTGCCCACATTGGCAAGGTTGTCCCCTCTCCCAATAAGAGCGCTTCCCGGGAATCGAACACGCGTTCTCATCCTTACGGGGGTTGTAGTCCACTTACCAGCTCAACCAACTACTCATTGGTCATGTTCACTACTTTTCATACAAGTCAATGTGTGATAGTTTTGCTTAAATTAAATTAACACCTCAAATTTAATGAGTGTATATTCATGTGATGAGAAAGACACACAGTTAGTGAGTTTGTTTTTACCATATGTTAGTGAGTTTTCATGTGTTGAAGTTGTTGACAAGATACCCATTAATAGCAAATGAAGTAGATGAAAATGGTTGGGTGTTACTTCATTTGATAGGATTGTGTGCAAGGAGTTCGGATTCTGTAGAATAGTTGGAAAATAAATATACATGTATAGCATATAAATGAGAGATAGTAAGGGAAGGACGACACTTCACTTGGCATGCGCAGCATTTCATGGAGATTCAATCATCATGGAAAAGATAATAAAATACTGTCTTGATTGCTGTGAATTGGTGGATGAAGATAACTCTTCACTATTCTTCATATGAAAGATACACCGTCACTAAATTAAAATGAAACATACAAGACATTAAAAATTATTTTTATATAAATTTTTTCATTGTTATCCTTATCACTTCTTTAGAAGATTTTTTTCTTGCTTACATTTTTTGAATTCGAGCGTATTTGATTATCAGACTTTATGATACCGTTTCATTTTAGTCCTTGTCTAGAATGATCTTTAAAAACAAATTGATTCTGATTCTTAAATAAGATGCAGTGATGATCCAAACTAAAATTTCCCCTCATTTTCTTTGAGTATCATACTTTTGTAATGAATAATTAGTATCCAACCTTAGTATCTTTCATTTAAAAATTGAAAATTCAATCTAAAATCGGAGGTATATTAGTACTATTTGTTATTAAGAATAGCTTGTAAATACAAGAATCAACATAAAAATATCCAAACTATAAAACTTGAAGGCATTAGAACAAAATACATTGATTATAACTAGTAGTAGAATATTAGGAATGGAATCTAGAGAGAGATTGGACAAAGTTAACATAATCAAATATATTAAGTTTGTATTTGTTCATTCCTCCTGACATGCAAGTTGATGGGTGGGCTAAGATATTCAATTTCAACAAAGCCCAAATTATTGGACTTGCTTTTTCTCCTAAATATATATTATTGGATTTCAAAGAGAGAATTTTGTTTTCTCGCCAATGACTTGTAGAGTTAAAATCTTCCAGTGAGATCGATCAGTATGTGGAAACCTTTGATTTTATGATTTGTTGTTCATTAAATATGATATACTCCATCCTATCCTTAATATGGAAATTATTTGATGAGTTGATATTGATCCTAAAATATAGAATAACTTAATTCTAACTTTTGTTAATATTCAAAATTACCCCTAGTAATGCTCCCTCAACAATAATCAAGTTCAAGTGTGAGAATGAGTGAAAGAATTATACAATAAAATTAGGATAATTTAGAAAAATAATTTCATGTTAATTTAAATTAAACAAATAGGTTATTTGGCCCTTGGAGGGAGTAGTATATATATTGTCATGAAAAAAGGACAAAGTTTAAGCTTCAGATGCAGGAAAATGTGTTTTCACATTATGGGAGCAAATGAAAGGGACTAAAATAGTAAAGTTTTACATGGTACTCCCTCCGTTCCTAAATATAAGATCAGTTTGGTTAATTTTGGGAGATTAAGGAAGACAATAAAATTACATGATCTTCCCAAAATCCCCTCAATTACTTAACTTTAAAAGGATGAGGGGTTTTCAATGAAAAGAGAGAGTATAAAGGTAGTTTAGGCAAAACTTGCGAAAAAAGAGAAAGTGATCTTATATTTAGGAACTTATCCACTTCCCCAAAGTGATCTTATATTTAGGAACGGAGGGAGTATGAAATTTTCTGGCAATTATATATTCAGAATTTGAATTAATTTTGATTGATTGGTTGGCAACAAGAACATCACGGTACGATTTCTATTTTTCTTATAGCATTGAGATATTCTATATCCCTCCTAAATGACAAATTGGATCTTGATAATTATCAGTGCCTTGTCATTTTGGTGGAAAGTTATGAACAGATCAACATGTATTTCAACCTAAACCACTGCTATTCTATTAATCTTACTCTTAAATCTAGAAATTTGTTTTGACTCTGTTTTTTATATTTTAATCTATTTTTCCTAAGATATTTGATTAAATTACTGATTTAATTTATTTTTTATTTATTTATGTAAATTAATTAACCCTCTTACCCTCCTGTTCACTGCTTACTGACATGCTTTGGATTCGTGGGGTTAACTACCTTTATGTATAGAATATACTACCTCAGGTCCTAAATATAGGACCTAATTGACTTTTTTTTGGAGAGATCAAGGTTGCGAAATAGGTTAATTAATGATGTCATATTTGATATATTTTTAGATTATCCATTAGTTTATAGGTAAAATAAACTAGTTTAAGGGATAAAATTAGGTAAATCAATTTATAATTAACTTAATTTGTTTTTTTAAGGATTTTCTAGAAAAAGTCAATTAGGTCTTATATTTAGGACCGGAGGGAGTATTAATTAAAAACTCCTTGTTTTGAGGTAAAATTTATTTGCCTAATTTAACTAGTTTGGCTAAATTAAATAAATTTAATAAATTAGTTATTCTTCAACTATCGGTTTCTCCAAAACAAATTTGTAAAACAATTTGTATTTAGACTAATGCAAACTCCCTTAACTTGCCTGATGATCATTAAAGGTAGCTTAAAATAATATAAATGTGTCAGATATATAGAGTATATTAATTTTTTGTATTTAAAACTAAATCAAACATGTAAATTAGTTTTTACATTATGAACATATAGCAGTACAAGCATATCATTACATTGGTTTCTCCAAAATACTTGTATAAAACTTGTTTCAATTTTTTTTTTTTGACCAAGAAAACTTGTTTCAATTTGAAAAGGATTTAAATGCAAAAGGAGATAGATAGCGATAATGACTTTAACGTTGATGATTGACCTAAAGCAAAGTAGATGCCTGGAGGCTTGTGTGTGTCTGCATGGCAAGCATGTTTAATTATTAGGTAATTAATCAAGGTTATATTAGGTAATATATATATTATTTATTCCATCCAATATAGAGCTTCTGCTAATAATTTTCTTACATTTACTTTTTTTGAAAGAGGTATAATTCTTCTTATTAATATAGAATAAAATAAAATGTAAAACGAGACCAGATTGATCATTTGTCAATATAAGGAAACGGAAATAGTTTTTGATAGTACATCGAAGAATTAATTAATTAGTAAAGAGACGTGCATGCATGCCAGTCCAATACGTCATTTTGCATGCGTCGACGAAACAAGCTATTGAAAGATAATTGAAATATTCTTTTTTTGAACTGTTTGAAATTGAAATATTCATCGCCCATCAAAATAAAAATCTAGAGGTATATATGGAGCATATAAAACATATTTGAGACTCATTAGAATAAAATCATAAAGAGTCATAAAAAGTTTGTATGATAGAAAAACGTGAGAGAATCCATGACTCTGAATTTCCAGCTGCTATATTATTTTAATTGAAAGAATTAAACAACTAATTAGTAGGTGATTTTCCCAGATGTGGGAAACATACAAATGGGGCCAATTAACGACATAATATTCAATCTCGAACTAATTAACTTCGATTGACAAATTTTTAATAAGTTGCATTGACTAAAAAATTTGTCGGCTTAAATTGTATATATTAGCCCACTGCTACTTTTGTTTTCGATTGTTGTGACTGTAGTACAAATAACACTGCAGCTAATTACCAGCTTAATTAAAGGGAATAATACTTATATGGCCAATAATAAAAAATCCCTTCATAAAAATCAGTGCATCTAATTAGTTCATTCAAAAACTAAGAGGAAAAGATGGGATGGAGTACTATATACTCCCTCCGGTCCCTAATGTAAGAGCCCAAAATTTGAATGGTTTTGGTCCCTAATATAAGAGCTCATCCAATATTCTCTCCTCATTTAATGCATTTTTTCCTACTTTACCCCTAATTCTCTTTCATATTTATTAATGCTTATGTATTATTTCTCTCTCTTAAAAGTACCATAATAAATATGGGCAATATTGGAAAAGTAGCATTAACTCCAGACACCCAACTAACATTCACATGTTTTCTTAAGAAGCGTTTTTTTGGCGGCTAGCTCTTACATTAAGGACCGGAGGTAGTATTAAGATTAATTAGATACTCCCTCCGGTCCCTAATGTAAGAGCCCAAAATTTGAATGGTTTTGGTCCCTAATGTAAGAGCTCACCCCACTTTCTCTCCTCATTTAATGCATTTTTTCCTACTTTACCCCTAACTCTCTTTCATATTTATTAATGGTTATGTATTTCTCTCTCTTAAAAGTACCATAATAAATATGGGCAATTTTGGAAAAGAAGCATTAACTCCAGACAACCAACTAACATTCACATGTTTTCTTAAGAAGCGTTTTTTTGGCGGCTAGCTCTTACATTAGGGACCGGAGGTAGTATTTACCAACAACTCAATTATCACGCATGCTACATTAATTTTTAAAGACATTATTGTACTATCTGTAATATAAAAATGAGGATTCTTAGTCAAATTTGTCATTGAATGTTGTTAGGTTGGCATAAATCTGATGATAAGTGCGGAACGAACATTTTCCACTTAATGATTTTTTTCCCATTTCCCCCATTTATTTTTAGAGTGTGATCCTTTCTTTCCTTATCCATATCTATATCGCGAATTCAATTTTTACACGGTCGTTAATTAAGTTGTTTTCCTTATTTCATTTTGATCATTAAAGGACAGGGTTAAGGGAAGTCTCGTCGGCCGGTCGGAGTTGTACCAATATTAAAAATTTTCAATTCATTGTCATTCAGTCCCAGAAAAAAATTCATTGTTAACTTACACACATTGCAACAACATTATCTTAATTATCAGTTTCTGATTCCTTCAATATCCTCTGTAGTTTGTAGATCATTCATAAGCTAAGAAGTATTCATAAAAATAGTTTTGTTTTTTATTTTATTCAAAGAAAATGGAGAGAAATCGTTTAATAATTTTATTAGTTAGAATAACCTCATAAAATTTTGTATATAAAAAACGAACTATTCAAATATAGTAGCTAATGAGTACGGGTAGTTCTCTGATATAAACACTCTTCTCACTTTTGAAACTTTTTATGAATATTTTTTCCTATTTTTCTCATATTTGAAGTATTGGGAGGAGCCTTTAGTTTCTTTCTTATTATTAATTAGGAGTTATCCGTTTGTTTTTTTATCGAGGAATATCCTTCATATATAACGACATTTTTTCGGTGAAATGAGTACAACATTTTGGATATTTAAATTTTAGGATTTCTTGTCAAATGTTGTGGATGTTGTGACAGCACTCACAAAGTAATTATTATTTCATCCCACATCTAAAAAAATACACGAAAAATCTGTGTGGAATATTAATATTAACAATTGAGTTTTTCTTAATCATACATGTATTTTACATTGGGGCTTTATTCTTAGAGGGGAAAGGAGAATATGTATACTCCTATTAGCTAAAATTACTTTCCTATTCTTATTTATAATTCCATACCATCATCAACACTAACCAAGAAAATTAAACTATTGTTTATCCCACTCTTTCACGAGTAATTCAAAAATGATTTAAAAAGTCTTTCTTTTTTATTATATGAATATAGTGGTAATATTTATATGGGGTTGGGCATCAAAAAAAATATTTATATAGGTTTTTTTTAAAAAAAAAATTGCTAGGGAGAGGTGAAAGTATTGACATTCAAAAAACCAATAAAGCATCGTTCTTATTTTTTCCTAATTAAGAACTAATTAAATTTTAGAAGAGTGAAATTGTCAAATCCATTAAAAATCCAGTCGGATCGATCATCAACTAAACAATTTTATAGACTATTAATTTAATCCCTTTCATCCCTTCAGATTCCATCATCTCCCTCTCAATATATTCATAATCACTTAAACCAAATACACTAAGATATATGGATTATTTATGTCAAGTTATATTGTTTGTATATATTGAAAAATAATGTGACTTATCTCACATGGGTAACTAGGAAGGGTCCCAATTCTATGCTCATCACAGAGATGGGAAGACACTTTCTCATCACTGTGGTGACTGGTGAAATCTAGGGCTCTCAATTATTGATATCAATGGGCTCACATTTAAACTTTGTGATTTGTTAATTTTTAAGTGTTTAAATAATTTTTATGAAAAATGATAGTTATGAGATTATCATTATATCACATTTTACATATACTAAAATTAAAATTTATTGAAAATATAACAAATAAATTAAACAAAATCTAACCGTTCAAATTCGATCTAACGGTATGTATTGATGATGAGATTACTTTTCTCCCAAATGATGAGTTTGGAATTGGGACCCATAGAACAAAAGAACATATCCACCATTAGTTAGAACTTTCTGAAAAACATACACATTTTTCATGTACACAAATCTAATGTCTGTCTTTGAAGTTTGATTTATATTTGGTTGTCCAAGATAAAGAAGTTTAAGTGGGATATTTTGGGTTGGAGAGAGAGATGAGGATATGGAAGGATGGAGGGAGGCTACAAGTGGGGGAAATTATGGAAAGGGGCCAAAACATAGTTGACTCTTCCAACAACGACGTACCATAAAAGCTTTCTCATTGGTTCACCTCTCTCATACTATTCTCTATCCCTTCTTCTAATCTTGCCACTTGCCAACCATCCCCCACCTTTTTCATTATTATATTTCATTTCACATTTTGTCTTTTTCATTATTATATTTCATTTCACATTTTGTCTCCTCTCTCTTCTTCTCCTATCTTCTCTTTCCCCTCATTCTTTCTCACTTTCTAATATTTTACTCCCCGTATAACCAATCACCATGACCTAAACTGGCAAGATACTACGCACTACAAGTGGTATCATCAGAGAGTCGAGCTATCCAGAACCAAACCATACATGGTGTGTTTATAAAGTAAGAAGGACTTCAATTATGATACCATGGATTTGATTCGTGCAATACAAACCTGATACAGATAAGATTTGGATACTTTATAATTATAATACATATTTAATTTCCCTCTTGGTTGATTATTTTTTCGACAGACTATAGGCTTGTGTGCCTCCACACAAGGGGAAAAGATCTCCAAACAAAAAGGCTAATGAATTATTACACATATGAACAGATACGAATGAACAGTTATAAATATTTTTTTGTGGGTCACTTTTTTCTTTATACAGGTTGTTTTCTGCACCTAATTTCAGCTTCTTTCTTAATAATATACAATTCATCTTTTTCTGCAACTTGCATCTACACCACCACCACATCACTTTCCCTCTCTCTTTCCCATTTTCCTCCACCATCACCCTCTCTTTCCCTCCTTCACAAAATCTCAAATGCAAGAAAATTAATAACCCAAAAAAAAAAACCAAAAAAAAACAAAGATAATTATTAAACGTTACAAAGCTCCAATCATCTTCGCCTTCTTGCTAAACTCTAACGTTAACATCTCCTTCTCCTTCCTCTTCACCGGCATTTTCAAAAGATTCACCCCAAACAGCCTCACCATCTGAACCGGTTCAACCACCGGTCCGACCGGGTCATACAACCCCTCCACCCCGGTTCCCTCACCACAAACCATATTATTATTACTATTGTTCTCCCTAGCCTTCCAGTCAATGTACATCTGGCGGTCCGAACCGGTGGACCGGTGAAAACAAACCGTATCGCCAGCCTTCAAATTTTTCTCCTTCACAAATCTACTCCACCCTTTGGTCAACACATAACTCTGACTGCTATTCCAATACGAATACCTAAACCTCCATACTTTCCCACCATCATCCTCAAAGTTCAAAAGCAACCCTTTTGCCGAAGAAGCAGATTGAGACGAAGGTGAAGATAATAACAAAGATGAAACGACACCGTTTTGTAACGGGAAATGCTTCTCCGCATGCTGCTTAGGTATAACCAACCGGTTCAGTTTTCCTACATCACTTGGCGTCACGGTTTTCTCAAACAACTGCTCACGCGCCTTCTTCTCCCGTCCACCCCACGCGCCGGCGCCGTCATCATCATCATCCTTCCTCAACTTCCCGACAAAGCCACGGTTTCGCTTGCTCTGCTCAAGCTCATCATTGTAGGTATGTTTTCTCAACATGTCAACAATCTCAGACTTCGAATGCGAGTTTAAAAACTCTGTTTCAATATCTCCGTCGCCGGAGACGTCGCCGGAGGCTAGGGTTTTGAAGTTGGTGACGGCGTCTTTGCCACGGAAGCGTTGGGCGGCGATGTCATAGGCTTTGGCGGCTTCGTCTTCTTCGTTGAAGGTGCCTAGCCAGACACGTTGGTGCTTTTCGTATATCTGGGCCCCCCATCGGCCATTGGGCTGAGGGACGACGCCTTTGTATTTGGAGGATGGGAGTTTTCGGGACTCGGCTTCGGTGACGGTGGCGGCGGCGTTGTTGGCGGTGTTGTTGTCGGAGGAGGAGGAGTCTATGATGGTGCTGGTGCCGCTGCCGAGGCGGCAGAGAGTGGTGGTGGTTGTGGTGGTGGGAGTTTTTCCGGTTATCGGAGATATCGGGATTGTTGCCGGAGAGAGGGATATTGAGATGGAGATGGAGTCACTTGTTGTGCTTGTTTCATCTATGCAACTACTTGCATCCATGTGTGAGATGTAATGATGTTTGTGTGTGTGAGGGAGTGTGAGGGAGAGAATGGGAGAGATGGGAGAGAGTGGGAGAGGGAGAGGTATTGGTAGTTTTGACTAGGAGGGGAGGGAGAGAGAGGGGTGATGACTGATGAGGGAATAGGGGGAGGGGAGGGAATATATATAGGAAGGAGGGTGAGGGAGGTGAATGTAATAATAATCAAAGAGAATAATTGGAGGGATATAAGAAAAAGGAAAAGAAGTGAGTGAGGATGAAACTCATGAAAAAGACAAGTTTATGCATGAATCCTATAGATTTTATCTTGATGGTTTAAATTTGATTCGCATGTAAATTGTTTAAGTGAGATTTGAATAGTCTATATGTACATAGCTTTTCATATTAATTTTTTGGCTAAAGTATACTTTTGGTCCCTTATGTTTGCATCTAGTTTCAATTTAGTCCTTTATGTTTGGAAAGTACACTTTTAGTCCTTTTTTTTAACACCGTTAGTTTAACTTAACGGAAAATGTTAACTTAACAATTTTAAATGATTATTTTATAATGAAATTGGACAAAAAATGATAAATTTTGAAAATATAAGATTATTTACACTCAAATATTTTAATCAAAACATTTTTCAGTATTTAAAAACCATTTAAAATTGATAAATTAACATTTTCAGTTAAGTTAAACTAACAGTGTTAACAAAAAAGGACTAAAAATGCACTTTCCAAACATAAAGGACTAAATTGAAACTTGGTGCAAACATAAGGGACCAAAAGTATACTTTAGCCTTAATTTTTTATAAGAACATATTAAGTATTGATAATTTGATATGATAAATAGTAACCAGTTTGCCTACTCAAAAATACAAGTAAAAAGAGTTATACATATACTCCCTCCGTTTCTAAACACAATACCACAATTTTCATTTTGTTATTAAATGTAAGACAATTTTTTAATTATTCTCAATTTTTTTCTAAACTAACTTTCCTAATGCTTATCAATAATAAATAAACAAGAGATGGAGGGTTGAGATATAAATTATATGATGAAGGTGAATTAATAATATTATGTGATAATAACTAACTTAATTAACATCTTAATCAATCTATTCAAATTATAGTTAAAGTGGTCTTATATTTATGAATAGAGGGAGTGCATGTTGTTTAGAACTCGTATGATCTCTTTTAATATAAAATAATGTGAGCCGATGTGAAAATTGTAGATAAGTTAAACATGCCTAGCTCTCCACATTTAATTTATTTTTATTTTTACGAGCAAGTAAATGCTTCATTGTGGATTGATATGGCTTTGAGAGAGGTTTAATTTAGTAAGGAATTTAAGTGGGGGTGGTCAAGTCTAGGGGGTCAGTCAAATGAGGGTGGATGGTATAAACTGTTAAGAAGGAAGGAAGTAGCCAAGAAGATTCTTATATATATGCCTATCTCGCTATCTGTCACCGCTCCTTTCGTGGCAACAATCAATATGCACACTATTTTAATTCAACATAATGTAACCAACACAACCTCCTTATTTCACTCTTTCATTATACCATATCGTAGAATCAATTGGAATTCATTTGGTTGGCTCACCACATCATATGACTTGCATATATATATATATATATATATATATATATATATATATATATATATATATATATATATTATAATCACATGTTAATATAAATATCCTTCTAATAGCTACTCATCACTCTACCATAGAATATCACTTCTAAAACATGTAAGGTTAATAATTTTTAAGAAGCATTGTCCTTTTTTGATAAAAAATACAAGATGATATAAATAATTAAATAAAGGTACGAAAATTTAATGATGTTCAAAATGAAAATTAAAACCTACATCATCATCATATTGATTACTATGAAGCTGTCTTATGGCAATTTATCTAAAGGACTTTAAATGAGAGGCAATGTCTTTAGCAATGACATTTTTCACTGGTGGAGTCCAACTCAAGAAATCAATCCATCATTTGTCTATGTTCAAAATAGTGAGTTGTGAGGGAAAATCCTGAATGCTGAATTCAAATTAAGGTTGATCAGAAGCAAGTAAGGCTGAAAAGGTTACCATTCAACAAAGAACGTTGCCAAGTGAAATTTTGTAATAAACCAACTTCAAATCATACGAGAACACGAGCTTGATATAGTTTAATTTCCATTTATTGAATAAAAGATACCATTGGTTAGAGCTTCCCATGGAAAAGGTAGATTGGGAACTGGCCTGCTCAGGCTGGGTGTAGCAAAGAAAGCCAGAGATGAAAAAACAATAAAGGCTTGAAAATCCTTGATGATATTTGAGGGAAATTCCCACTGTGAACTGCTAAATTCCGTTTACTCCACATTTCATTCAACAAAGCAGTATTCCTTGTACTAAGAATTCATTGGTTTTATTACATAGAAGGAAGAGTTTGAACCAATGGAGAATATAATCATATGCAGAAAAAATGGCATAGAGGTAGAATTAAAAAACTTCCTAACCAAACTGCCTTAACTAGATTATATGAGAAATTAAAAAGGTATGATGAATAGAGCATGTGAGAACAACCACTTTAGGAAGCATTATATTGTCAATAAAACTAAAGGGAGTAATTATTACTAGCTTATTATGCTTTATATGACTTCTTGGATTCGTCTGAGACTTGTTTTAAAAACGGGGTTATCAATGTAACTGATGAATAATATGATATGAACAGACAACATAATTGAATAGTATTACTAATAAAACTTCTTGCATAAGAAATGACAAGTTCCGCTTAGCTTATTTGTGGTTATTATTTAGTAATTAAAGATAACGGTTATCAATATAATTTGGTTTTAACTGTATAGATATTTGAGAAATTAATTTTGTTTATAAATATCAGATTTGTTTTTATTTTTTTTGTTTTCCCCTATATACCTTTTATAGCGTTCCATTATCAGTAATAATCAAATAAAAAATTGAAGAAATGAATAAGAATTTATTCACATTTTAGAGGAAAAAAGTAATTTTAACTTATTTAACTAATATATATATATATATATATATATATATATAGTTATATTAATACATGTATTCTAATAAATGGTATTTAGTTCAATTCTTAATAGCAAATAAAGGGAGGATGGAGGGAGCAAGAGAGAGTATGTGAGAGATGTGGGGGTGTATGTGGGGTAGGGCCCAAGTTGATGGGAATCACATGAGAGGAGTGGACCTTCCTTCACTCAAGTTCATCCCCCCTGAACTTTGCTGCTATTTCCTCAACCCCCTCCTCTCTCATCATTATTATTAACCTTTTGTTTACTTTTCATTCCAAAAATATTTGTTATAAATCCAATACCAATATATCTATATCTATATATGTACATCTTATCTGTTTCTGCTGCTACCTAGCTCATCAGGATCTTGTCTATTATTTGCGGCATGCTTTTAATAGACCAATAGGAATTCTGATAAACATTATGGGAAAAGCTAAGGGTGAAAAATAGAAACAAATAAGACTTTAATTCCAGCTGGATGCCATAGTGGGGTCTACATATATATACTAGATACATATAGGCTATGCCATGGATAGGATTTGAACCAAGAAAAATCTCAATCCCAACAGAAATAATTGTATTTCCTCTTTTATTATTTGTCTCCCTCATCCTTCCCTAGTTTCAGTGTGTCGTATTGTCCAGGTTCATCCCTAGTTTTCACATTCATTCATGATTCTCTCACACCAGATCCCTCCCTGACCAATACCATCAATTATCATTATTATACACATACTGTAATAAAAAACAACTGCTTCAACTCATCATTAACTCTCTAAAAATATGCACATTATTGTGCTTTAATTTACTCCGATATTTTTATGAAATTAATATATGTCATAATTATTTTCTTTTGTTTTTGTTTCTGTTTCGGATTCCCTTTCATTTGAAATAAAATAGAACAAGCTAAGGTAAGAATCCATACATTTCATATGCTCCTATATATATATATATATATACATATATATATATATATATATATACACATATTCCGGTGGGCTAATAATGAAACCAGTGACATTTCATTTCTGTTCAATGCATTCTCTTTCTTGGTACAAACCCCTCAGAAGCATCTCATATAACGATGACTTATTTGGATATTATATATGGTACAGATTCAGAACACAGTCATTGTGATGTCTCTCTAAAATATAGTATATGCTATTTCATGTTGATTCGCATTCAATTTAAGCTCACTACCTCTAATCCAAGACTTAATTTATTGAAACTATTATCACGTAGATGTAAAGATAATTAGTAATAACTAGCTAATTGATAGATATCGTCGGTTACCCAAAGATCTCAACCATACTCCAACACTTTATGACCAAAAAAAAACCATACGAACACTAAACTTGTGGTGCGAACAACCCAGCAGAGTTGGACTTGACCTGAAAAGATAATCTCTCACAACATAAAAAATTAATAAGGTTCTCATTTTGGTTGGAGGATATTCCCAATATTTATAATATTCTCCCAAACATTATCGTCTCCAATAAAACAATACATGTGCCTGATAGTAAAAAAATATGTGCTCAAATGCTACTTAATGACTAAGTCGTCAATCTCACATCTGTTTACTTTTCAAAACAAGTGGTTGATATAAGTATAACCATCCAATCTCGTAATAATTTTCTCATGTAAAGGGTTGGCATAAAAAGTTTCTCGTAAATGTAATAGCTTCAGTCCGTTAGTTACAATTATTATTTAAATAGTAAAAATATTCATAAAAGACACAATAACAATAATAATATGATTATGATTGTTAACAGATCAATAGAGGATATAGTGTACGGAAAGTCCTGACCTTGGAAGGGGTCCCCCAGGGACAAGTGGATCAAAACCAAGGTCTGGAAGACGGTGGGTTATTGATCTTGGTTTTGGGTGGGACCCATCAAAAGAGATAGGGATAGAGATAGAGAGAGGAATTGACAGATAGATTCCCACCAAAGTTTTTCAATTATAGTTACCACCCAAAGAATAATTCGGATAAATCCACACTTACCTCAATTATTTTTCTCACACACATAGTACATGCTACATTACCCCAATAATTATTTTGTTTCTGTTGCCTTATGCTCAACGCTGCAAACATTTTCTAATTAGTTTTACATTTTGTTCCTTCTTGTTTACGGAGAGGGGCTCTCCACTTCCCCTTCCTTCTACTTCCTTACACTTCACTTTAATAAATCATTTTTGGTGTTACATTTTTTTGTTTCATTTTATCATTAGATTCTAAATAAAATTGGTTGACATTGATATTTTATTCTAATTTTGTATAATGTTTTTGAAATATTTAGTAATTAAACTTTAAAATAAATTCAAAATTTTAAGCAATGAATCTTTAAAATAAATTTGAAAGCAGAATATTTTTGTGGATAAAATAACAAAATGTCACAAATATTTTGTAGAATTTATGGTAAAGTCAAACAAAAAATGTGACCACAGATAATTTTTTGTAGGTAAATGAAGGGAAGAGGAAGTGGAGAGACCCCTTGCCCCTTATTTACATAGCTATCTCTCCTTTTTAAATCATCGTTTAGACCCATCATCATCCATATATATTTCTTATTCTCAAAACATTAGTATGATTGTGTATATAAAATTATATACATGTATAATTTATTTCTCTCAGGATTAAATATGCCTAACCACATATTATATGAGTATTCAGTGTATCAATTTTTAGATTTCATGAGATCGTTATATATGTACTAAAAGTATCGCAAAACATGGTTCTTAAAATACAGTACGGCCTAAAAAATGTTTAAAATACCATGTCTCAAGTCATTTTAAATATATAGTTGTACAAGTAGTATTTTATTTGGATAAAGGTTTATATAAAAGAACAATTTTCACATTAACTTAATTAGAAGATGTATTGAACAACCAGATTTAAAATGTTCATATATATATATATATATATATATATATATATATATATATAGATATAATATAAGACATTATATAAGAACTATGTAATATTTTTTCCTAATTAATATCATTTTGTCTTTTAAAAAAAAGATATATATATATATATATATATATATATATATATATATATATATAGATATAATATAAGACATTATATAAGAACTATGTAATATTTTTTCCTAATTAATATCATTTTGTCTTTTAAAAAAAAAGATATATATATATATATATATATATATATATATATATATATATATATATATATATATATATATATATATATAAAAGAAAAAATCAAGAACAAAAACATATAAAAAGCTGCTGTTTCAAGATTCAACTAGAGCCTTCGAGTAAAAAAAAATCACTCAGCCCCTAGACATGCATGCCAAATATTGAGAAACTCATTTTTATAACACTGGCACTTTTTTATCCCAACTAATTTTAAAGTTTCCTATACCAAATAAACCCAAATATAATGTGCTTCCGAGTTCCAAGTCGTCCTCCTCTTTTCTTCATTGCATTCTTTAAGCGACATATTTTGACTTTTATGTCCTTTTCTTAATAGACAGAGAATCAAAATGAGAATCTCAAAAACTCTAATAATAGAAAATTATGAGCGCATACATATGTACTACATATGAATGTACGTGATTTATAATGAAGGTAATCTACTTTATAAATGGGAATAACATAAATGAGGAGAGCATTGAATGAAAGGTAATATAAGCTAGGAGGAAGAGTGGAGAGGGGTACGTGAAGGAGTGGGGGCAGTAGAAGGAAACGGAAAGGTTGTCCTTTCAGAAATGTCCACTCCTACCAAGTGGGAACGTGAGCCAAGTATGCTGTCTCTTACTGACATATGCCCATTTTTTTTATTCAAAGGTTTTGATTCTCTCATCCTACTCTCATCTTCCCTTTTATACCCCCTTCCTTTTCCCTTCTTGGATCATCCATTTCTCTTGAGGGATAATGTATAATTCTTTTTTTGTGATAATTCGTGTTTAGGAGTGTTGGGTATTAAGAAACTTTTTTTCCGAGACGCATTTTTATCGAACAAGTGTTAGGAGGAGAAAATAATTTTCACCACCCTTAAAAATGGTAAAAAGACAAATAAATCATTAATATTAACGACTCATCATCATGTGAGAAATGACATAAGTTGAGATTAGTAAATTTGAGGATTAACAACTCATGTAATGATATTAATAATTCGAATAAAGGCATTAACTATTTTGCGCAATAAAAATGTAGCATCTATTTTGCTCATAATAAAAATGTTAATTACTTAAACAATGAAATTAAATACTCCAGTGATATTACCAATCAAATGTGAGCAAAAGCTTTCAAGCCCTTAATTTAATTATCTCAAATTGGGAATATATTTTATGTTCTGTAATTCTCAATTTGAAGTACAATTATGAGCTTTTGACAAAAACTGACCTTCTTAAGATTTTGAAATTCAAGGGTAATTATTTATTTATTTTCCTTAAAAAATTGACGTTAATAGTTAATCAATCCATGTTGACCATTGACATTTTTAATAGTAATTGATTCATTTTAGTTACTTTAAAGAATAAATTACACCATTGTTTGTTTTCTCTCCTTGGTGAGAGTTATGTTTCTCTCAGTTTATAAATGTGGGAGTTTAACTTCTCACCGACGGTGATCATCTTTACGGTGGGTGCCAAGTGAGAGAGAGTTGAATGGGTCATGCATGTTGTTATGTTCGTCGATTTGGCTGAGATTTGGAAGGCAATCAGACAAGTTAAAGAAAACGATGAGATATGGAGTTTGAAAGAACAAAACGTAGACACTACAAAACACTCGCCCCTTACCGGCGTTTATTTTGCCCACGTTTTGGCGTTTTTTCCGGCGAAACAACTCTACGGCGTTTCCAAAAATCGCCGAAAAAAAACTGTGGAAAAGTATTTTTTCGGCGTTTCTGGACACGCCGCAGAGAACCCCCAAAATGCCGCAAAGACAGCTGCAGAAATGCATATAATATTCATGCATACCGGCGTTTTCCGCAACGCTGGTGTGTGAAATATTAAAATATTCAGGCATATCGGCAATTCAGTAAAACGCCGATATGCGATTATTTTAATTTAAAGCATTTATGCCTAAATTAAAATAATCCAATCAACTCGCACCTTAATGGCGTTTCTTAAAACGCCGCTAAAGATATTAAAATATAATAAAACAAACCGGCGTTTTCGCAAAACGCCTGTTTGTTTTATTCTATTTTAATATCTTTAGCGGCGTTGTCAGAAACGCCGGAAAGTGAGTAACATTTATTAAAAAAAAATCATCCCAATTTAAAAATTACTCAGGTCGGACATCCTCCAATCGATGTACCGCCTCCACTGTTCAGGGTCGACTCCGTCGGGCACCATCTCCTGCCTAGACCTGGCCCCCTGCTCGACCCTGTCTTTGTACAACTTGAGTCTCTCGTCCTTCCATGAATCCCCGATCAACGATATCGTGAATTTCTTTAGCTTCCCGCTGTCGGGGATCCACCACTTCCTCTGCAATAGGAAATTTGTTCGTACTTAATGAATATAATCAACATGTATAAAATTAATGACGGTAACACGAAATAAAAATATTATTTCACGTAATTATAAAATTTTGAAATTCGAATTACCTTCATAATGTCTCAGGCCTCATCTTTTCGCGTCCTCGGCACTTTCCTCCAGTCGAAAGGGTCGATTGGGAAGCGCCGGAAGTCCCTGCCGAGCAGGCGGCAATACCGTTGAAATAGGACACCGGCATCCTTGGTTGGCTGCCCAGTTTCCTCGAAATACGACAGCTCAACCTTCTCATTCGCCGGAAACGAATGCACCTGCTTCTGGTCCAGCCTCTTGGTGGTGACAACGCCATTGATATCTGTAGGGAAAAAACATTTCAGATAATTAATCTAAATATATTACATGATATAAGTTAATATATCAAATTTACCTTTGACGTTCACCACAAATCCACTCCCAGAAGTGGACCTCCTCCCTCTCTTGAGAGCAATAAGAACCTGCGGCACAAGGATATCCTCCTCGCCGCCACCACCGCTGTAACATTCTGTTACTAATTCCCTAATTAGACTAAGATCTCCATTTTAATTCAATAATCTCTTTACTAACTATGATAGAAAAAGGAATATTCACATCAACAATATCTCTATTATAGTTAGAAAAGAAATTTTCTAATCATTTATACATTATCCATGATAGAAAAGAATTGTCTAATACTCCCTCCGTTCCTAAATATAAGATCACTTTGGGGAAGTGGATAAGTTCCTAAATATAAGATCACTTTCTATTTTATCTCAGATTTTGCCCAAACTACCCTTATACTCTCTCTTTTTATTGAAAACCCCTCCTCCTTTTAAAGTTAAGTAATTGAGGGGATTTTGGGAAGATCATGTCATTTTATTGTCTTCCTTAATCTCCCCAAATTAACCAAAGTGATCTTATATTTAGGAACGGAGGGAGTACAATATGAACACTATCATGGATAATTAGCAGCTAACCATGTTAGAAAAGATTCACCTAATATGGTTAGAAAAGGAAGCACCTAATATTAAATACTATCCATGATAGAAAAGAATTTCCTAATACAATATGAATACTATCATGGATAATTAAAAGCTAACCATGTTAGAAAGAATTTGTCTAACATGGTTAATAAATACAACTAATCGATATTAAACAACAAATAAATATATATACATGCGGAAGCGAATGCAGACCTAAAAATTGGCAATATACAATTCTAAATAAACTACACAACCTCCACTACCTAATTCCCTTCCTGATACTTGCGCCTGTGCATGAATACCTGCAAAAATGTCAGTAATCGTGGGATGAGACAATTTGTCCCAGTAATCACCGCTTAACTCACTATAACAGTGAGATGTGCAGTAGTGAGGGCGTCTAAAGGGTACCACAGTTTTAAAAACAATAATAATATATATAACCAGATCTTCTTTCATTCCTTACTCAAGTCCCCGTCATATCCAAATCAAGTCAAAATCACCATCTCTACTTTTCCAATTCAACCATCCTACTGCCCCAACTCTCACACTCACCTATAGATGCATTGTGCCATCACGGGGCATTCAAGCATCTAATCTTCACTATATGATTTGACACTGTGTCCCTCTCTATAATGAGGGGATAATTTCCCTCTCTTGCAATCTCCAGAGAGGGAACCCCAATTCTGTTTCCATTACAGAACGGGAACGGTTGGGCTCTCCAATGCCAAACAACCGTAGGTCACTTTCTCTCAATAAGTTGACCTATGATCCCCGGTCTAATCAATCCGAAAAGGATCATCAGTACAAATAACTGTCGATTGGTCAATCGACAGTTATCATCGCGCGATAGTACATAAATTTCAGTGTCATGCAATGCTCACCATAACTTTCAATGTCCCAACCACAACCTTTTATACTTTCCATCAATATAATTTTCCAATTCCTTGACCACAATGTACATATTTCAAATACACATTACATTTCAATACTCCAGTCAACAATACCTTATATTTCCCATCCACCTAACTCACCACAATCACAAACTCAACAACTCATTCCTTTTCTATTCCATAACCTCTCAAAATCATCCACACCAAACAGGATACTATATATATGATTTCAACATTTCATTATACGAAAATAATCGTGTTTGAAAGGCACCCAATAGTCTGTTTTATATAAAAATAACTTTTAAAGATTTTGAGGGCTAGAAAGGATTTTGAAAATCCCAACTAACGTCACCCTCAATGTTATAGTAAGGTAAGAGTGATTACCTATCGGCTATCGCCCTGAGCACTCTGTTGCCTTTTCGCATTACTTTACTATGCCTTGAGAACCATATTTATATCGCATCCTTTCCTATTATTACAGCATGCAATAATAGGGAGTTAAGAATCATTCTAAGTTATAGATTAACCAGCGTCTCTCTCAAATTCTAATAATATTACTACCCAATCTTCCCCTTTTTCTTAGTTCAAATGCTCTAACCGTTTCCAAATCCTAAAGTTCATGAATTTCACAATCATCGATTTTAATTCAAAGAACTCACATCATCACAATCAACAAATAAGCATACTTACTTACAATTAGACATTCTATACACATATGTTAACCTTTTAATTTTGGCAACCACAAGGTCATTAACTTTTAGTAGTCAAACAAACAATAGCAATGATTATCAAATATAATATAAAAGAGAACCACCACATTCCATCTATAGTTTCACGATCCATCTCCAATTAAACCACACATCTTTTAAAAGCATGAATTTATTGACTTATGCACCAAACATTCTAATTCTTTAATCACCATCATCTCACATCTATGCATATCTCACTCTAACCCAAAACCACTTCACTTAAATCTTGGAACATAAAGAATTAACCTTCCAAATCCCTTTCACTTTCATCTCCAAAGTAAACCATATGTCATCAACCTATCCTACCATCTAAACCCTTCAAAGCCATTCTTACTTTCTTAAAACTAATACTCCATACATCCAAAAATCCTTGAACCCCTTTCATTAATCAACTCCTACTAAATCAACATAACCAATTGCATTTTTACAAAACACAACTATTACTTGCTCACTAACAAATCTATTTCCATCCTCCTTTAGCCATTTCCAAAGTCCCATACATCTCTAAAAACCAAACTCTCAATCAAACATCAAATATTCAACTTCTCTAGGCTTCCAAAAACCTTTATAAAAGATTCAAATTGTTTTCTAAATTTCATCTTCACCATGATGCCATTCCAAAATCTGCTTCAAATTATCCTAAATCTTAATGGTTGGAAGTTCCTCTTATTTAACTTACTAAAAGCAATAATATATCACCTGCCATCACTTATTTCCAATTACACAAAGGAATATTAAACAAACCAGTACCAACAACTTTCAACAAGCCATGAGAGTATGTATTTCATTATAAACCAAGCCAAGAAATAACTAAACAGAGAACCACCCTAAAACAACCAAACTCAAGCTACAACAAAAATAAACATACCCTAGTATACACATATAAACACATATACTTAATCAAGTTTACATTTTCCCTATATCATCATGCTATTATCACTTTCAGAAATCCAAGTGTAGAAATTTCACAATGAAGCACAATGGATTATATTCAATATTATCAAAACATCAAAAACAGATAACCCATGCACAAATCAACAAATTTAAAGCTCTAAACCCTTCCCCAAACAGTAAATCTCGTAGGGTTTCTTCAACACAAAATATAGGTTTTGATGAAACTTGCCAAATCATCAAATTAACCTTCAAATCTTCTCTTAGACTCTTGGAATCGGATCATATGTATCATTTCAACCCATTTCACAACCACCATCATTAATGAATCACGCAAAATAGAACATTAAACAACCAAAGACAATCAATCAAACCAACTCCTACATCTACCAACTTGAGAAAACAAGATTCAAGAGAAATCATGGATTCAAGTTTAAAATATTTAAATCATATCATGAAACTCTTATGCCTAGAAATGGGATTGACACAAGAAAGGTACAAAATTTCGGATTAATCATAACCCTTCCCCACAACCTCGCTCAAAATGTACATAATAAGAAAGAAAAATGAAAAGAAGCTCACATAAGACGGACCCTAGCTCCATGCTCTTTCCTATGTCCCTCTAGTCACTGTAGGTCGACGTCGTTAGCCTCGAGTTCACCGGAAAACGACAGAGCAGTGAGGAAAGACAAGAGGCCGAGAGAAAAGAAAGAGGAAATGAGAAATCAGAGTCTAAGTATAGATATTTGAAGAAAGAAAGAAGCTTACCCTTAAGCCCGCCGTCGTCTGCCGTTCAAGCTCGCCGGCGTCGAAGATGAAGAAGAATGATGTTGGAGAGCAGAGAAAATGAAGAGAGGAATTGAGGGAGTAAAATCGTGGGGAAGGAAGAAGGAAACCTCGGTGGCTTCCTTCTCCGTCGTCGCCGTCAGCGGCGGCCTCCAGGGTGGTCGGCAAAACTGGACAGGGAAGGAGAAGAGATCGGGTGAGAGGGGAGGAGGAGCTGATTCGGCGGCTAGGGCTGGAGAATGGAGAGGAAGAGAGGAGGAGATGGCTATATATATATACTTTAGGGAAAATTGCAATTTACTACCCTATTGTTTATTCTAAATTATATTTTTAGCCCAAAAGTTTGTATATTTTACTATTTCTCTTCATTTTCATCATAACATGATCTAGATTCCAATTTAATTTTCACCGGAAGTTTCTATCCCTAATAATTCTTTTAATTATATCTATTTAAATTCCAACTAACTAAGATTTTAAATATCCATAAACTGCCCAAAATATCCTAAAATTCTTCCTTGAACCCTTAAATTCCCTTAAGGACACCTCAATAATCTCGTATTATTTTTAATTTGAAAACTGGGATGTTACAACCGCCACCACCGTTGTCGTCGTCGCTGGAGCTTGAGCTCTCATCCCTCTCCTCCCTCTCCTCCTCATTCAAAACTCGATCCATGTCGTCGTAGTTGATGTCGACGTTCCTCGTCAACTCTCTCCAGAGGTCGTCCTGCGAGACTTCTGGGTCCTCACTCAAGCCGAAAGGAGTCCACAGTACGTTAGGAAGAGGGGGGCTGACTACTGCAACACCTCCGGAGGATTAGGCTGCTGCTCTATCTCTCTCCTGCAAGCTTCTATACGTCTGGCGTCTTCTTCTTCGCGCAATCGGTGCTCCTCTGCCTCGTCTACGTGAGCTCTACCGAGACGTTGAGACATTTCTATCAGAGAAGGACTATATATAAAACTGAAAGGCAGAGAGAATTTCGGTGGGACCCTCCTTTCACTTTTTAAAAACGCCAAAATGAATTCCGTCCAAGGTATATATAGAGTCATTCTCTATGTGTTTTTAAAAAGCGGAAGGAGGGTCCCACCGAAATTCTCTCTGTGTGTTTGCTTTATATATAGTCCTTCTCTGATAAATATGTCTCGTCGTTCCGGTAAAGCTCCCATAGACGACGCTGAACAACAGCGGTTGCACGAAGAAGAAGACGCCATACATATAGAAGCGAGCCGGAGAGAGATAGAGCAGGAGCCTATTCCTCCGGAGGTGTTGCAGTACGCAGCAAGCCCTCTTGTTAACCCACTTTGGACTCCTTTCGGCCTGACTGGCGACCCAGAAGTCTCGCAGGACGATCTGTGGAGAGACTTGGGGAGGGACGTCGAAATCTCCTACGAGGACATGCGCCGGTTTATGAACGAACAGACTCCTCAGCCGGAGGGAGATGACAGGTCCCACGTCCCCGATGATGAGGAGAGCGCCAGCGACGTCAATGCTAGTGGCGGTGGCGGTGGCGAGGAGGACATCGTGGTGCCGGAGACTCTGCTGAAACTGCGGAGAGGGAGGAGGTCCAATTCTGGGTCTGGCCAGTTGGTGACTGTCAGAGGTAAATTTGATATTAATTAATAGCTAAAAATTTAATTTCTACTATATATTATCTAATATATTTATATTAGTTATGTAATATGTATTTTTTGTGCCTACAGCTACCACTGGCGTTGTCACCACGAGGAGGCTGACGGGGAAGCAGGCGCCTGTGCTTCTGGTGAACGAGAGAGTTGAGCTGCCATATTTCGACACCACCGGGCAGCCAACCAAGGAGTCCGGTGTAACATCCTAAAAAATTTAATACAAGATCAAGGAGTGTTTTGGGAAATGATAAATGGAGAAATTAGGAATTTTTGGAATTTTTAGGAATTTTTGGGATATTTTGGAAATTTTGAGTAATTAATGTGCATATAATTAATTAAGAAATGAAGAGTTTGAAATATGAGGGAATGGTAAAGCTAAAAATATTTTGAAGTTTAAGAAGATTGGAGGCTGGTTTAAGTGGTTTTAAATCAAAATGAGTACACTATGGCAAGTTTAGGCTTTAATTATAAAAAACCACCCTTATTTCTCCCTAACCAAACACGCCCTCCCTCCTTCCTTATCAATAAAATCGACTCCCTCCTCCTATCTCACCCGAAAACCCTCCCTCCATCCTTCTTCTTCTTCGATTTCTCTTCTTCTTCACTCATTCATTCTCCTCACTTCTCTAACCTCAAACCCATAGCTCTCATCGTCCATCCTCTCCCTGTCAACCTCTTCTCTCGCCTGACCTCCGTTCCTTGTCACTGCGTCGTCGTTTTCGGTTTTCCGGCGAAGTGGCGGCGGCCAGCGGCGGAAAAGATGTAAAGCTTCAATTTTTCTTGTGTTTTTCGAGTTATGCATCTATTCTTGTTGATTTCTTACATTTTCCCTCTCATCCCTCAGTGTTTGTTCGGCCTACACATACCGGCGGCCGATTTCCGGTGAACTAGTGGCGGCCGACGACGGCTGATTCTCTTTTCTTATTCTTTAACTCCGGTGAGTCTTTTCTTTCTATTTCTACCCTTAGTTTTCTCTGATTTGAGTATGTTGGAAGAGAGGCAGATTAGGGTTTGTTTAGGATTTGGGAATTTTGGGGGACTTAAGACTTTATGTTCAGTATGTAAATGATTTAGTGTGTTTAAATTATGCTTGAATTAAAGGTTTTCTAAGTCTCTTCTTTGTCATGGCTGAAATTGCTTGTTGTTGATTGGAGTTGAAATTTGTTTAGGTTGTGTGATTGATTGCAAGTTGAATTACAATAATCTTGGTCTTTTCCTATACTAGTTGAGTGGTTGTTTAGAATAGGAATACTTCAAATTGTGGCTAATGTATGTTATAAGAATATGTATGTTGATGCTGATTTTGAGGATTCTTATCGCTAGTTCTGTAGTTGCTGAACTGATTTCTCTTGAAAAGAATAGAAATGGTGTTGAAGGTTGTGTAGAGTATGAGAGGTCTGAGGGTATGATTCTGTTTTGAGGTTATATGAATCAAATCTGGATTTTATTGTATCTTTTTGCTACAGGTGCGATGTTTAATGTTAGATATATATATTTTGTCGTTTGGTTGGGTTTGAATTAGGTGCATGGAAAATGACTAAAGAATGATTGAATGGTACTTAAAAACAGGATATGCTAGGCATAAGGGCTGGTATGTTTATAAAAATTATGTTTTCTATACACTTTCTTGTTGTGTGATTCTATGCTCTATTTGAGTTTACTGGGCTGAATGGGGGCTTAAGTTATAATCTTTCTTGGATTTCATTGTTTTCTTGCCAAATATGATATGATTATGTTTTGATGGAATGTAGGCTTGTAAACCTTAAATTGAACTCTGTGAATATAAATTCTGATGTGGTTTGCTTTGATGTATGAAGCTTTGTGTCCTGTTTGATCATTACTGGTCTGTTGGTTTGATTTTGTGTGGGAGGAAAGAATGATATAGAGATTTTTAACGTTAGTAAATTGTTGTTATGAGTTTTGGTTCCTTTGGAAATTCTGTGATTTTCTCTTGCTGCCATTTTGTTTGATGATAGTTAAGATGTTTGAAATTGAAGTAATGGGGAATATAAGTGTAGGATAATATGGTTTTCATGTTCTTCTTGCGTGGTGAATTAATGGACTGTTTGGCAAAAAGGGATTATTAGTGTTTAGTCTTCTAATCAAGGCAGGAAAGAATGGTTTAGTATGGTTAATGATAAAGAATTTGTGAAGTGGGTGGATGTGTGTCTATGTATATAGTGTTGTTTGTTGAAACTTGGTTCATAGGATGTTTTGAAAGGCTCTCTACACTTCCTTGTTTTTGGTTAGTTGAAATGGAATAACTAAATGGTTTTCATTTCTTTTCACCTCTGCTGTGACTCCGTTGGTTTTATATGCTCTTTCCTTTTAATTTGTGAATTAAAAGGAATGTTCAGTATTTGTAGATGCTAGTTGATGAAGGTTTAAATGGTTCATGTGAGAAGATATTCTTAATGGTGATTAAGTGCACTAGATATAAAGTGAGGTGTGTATGCTCTTTGGTAACTTTATATAATCTAGAAATCTGAATATATAACATCTCTTAGGATTTATAAAGGTGTTGATTGATAAATATAAATAGTTAATGATTGTTATGGAAAAGTGTGATTTTGGTGTTCATTTCCTTGTTCTTTGTTAGATGCAAGACTAATGAGGAAAAATAAGTTGAATTGAACAATTGCTTGTGACTGATTTTTTTAAAGGATCGGAAACTTTGATAGATTTAAATGTATGCTTGCTGCTCCATATGTTAATGCTATTAATTGACTGGAAAGTGTGTTGACTTGTGTGTGTATGTACTCAGGAATCCACATGACTCTCTAAAATAATATAACTAAGAAGGGGAAAAATGGGTAGTAACATATAAGAACGAGAGAGAGACGTTGAACTACGATAAAAGGGAAATGATACTAATTTATCATTGGGATATATATTATTATAGGAGTGGATGCAAGTAGGCTTTCGTGGCATCAAGGAAGAAAGGTTGAGAAATCGCGTAGAATTGTTAAAGGGCGACAGGTAATCACACTTAACTTTGCTATAACATTGAGGGTGACGTTAGCTGGGATTTTCAAAATCCCTTTTCACCCTCCATATACATATTGTCTTTGAAAACTTATTTTTATACAAAACAGGCTATCGGGTGCCTTTCAAACACGATTATTTTTGTATAAAAGGAATTTGAAATATTATATATATTATCCTGGCTGGTGTTGTTCTGGTTATGGTGTGAGAGAGTTAGATAGTATTCTGTTAGGGATGTTGATAGCAAGGTTGAGGAAAGAAGTTGCATAGTTGGAAATTGAGATATTGAAGGGAATGGTAAGAGTGCATGTTATTGATGTTGAAATTGAGATACTAAAAGTAATTGAGATTGAAATGGATGGATGTTGTGAGTGTTGCATGACACTGAGATATTTATGTACCATCGCGCGATGATAACTGTCGATAGGCCAATCGACAGTTATTTGTACTGAGGATCCTTTTCAGATTGATTGGATCGGGGATCATAGGTCGACTTATTGAGAGAAGTGACCTACGGTTGTTTTGGCATTGAAGAGCCCAACCGCCCCTACGGTTGTTTGACATTGAAGAGTCCAACCGTTCCCGTTCTGTAATGGAAACAGAATTGGGGTTCCCTCTTTGGAGATTGCCAGAGAGGGAAATTGTCCCCTCATTATGGAGAGAGACACGGTGTCAAATCATATAGTGAAGAATAGATGCTTGAATGCACCGTGGTGGCACAATGCATCTGTAGGTGAGTGTGATAGTTGTTGTGGTAGTATTAGTTGATTGGAGTATGGAGATGTTGAATTGATTTGGTTTGAAGGTGATTGTTGGATTGAGTGATGAATGGAAGAAGACCTGATAGATATATGTATATATTACTGGTTTTAAAATGTGGTACCCTTTAGACGCCCTCGCTACCGCACATCTTACTGTTATAGTGAGTTAAGCGGTGATTACTGGGACAAATTTGTCTCATCCCACGATTACTGACATTTTTGCAGGTATTCATGCACAGACGCAGATAACAGGAAAGGGAATTAGGTATTAGAAGCTATATAGACTATTTTGAATTGTATATTGCCAATTTGAATAGGCCTGCATTTGTTTCCGCATGTATATATCTATTTATTGTTAAATATCAACTAGTTTTGTTTAATAACCATGTTAGGCAAATCCTTTCTAACATGGTTAGCAATAAATTATCCATGATAGCAGCTGTGCTGTATTAGTTTATTCTTTTCTATCATGGATAATATTTCAATCATTAGAATATTCTTTTTCTAACTATGATAGAGAAATTGATATTATTGCAATTCCTTTTTCTATCATAGTTAGTAAAGATATTATTGAACTAAAAGAGATGTCACAGGTTAAATTAGGGAAATTAGTAACAGAATGTTACAATCCGGCATCCCATTTCACCGCCATTGCCGCCTGCTCGGCAAGGACTTTCGCCGCTTCCCAATCGACCCGGTCAGCTGGAGGAAAGTGCCGGATACCCGGAAAGATGAGGCTTGGGAGATTATAAAGGTAATTCGTATTTCAAAATATTATAATTTATTGAAATATATTATTTAGCGTTACAATTATTAATTTTATATATTTTTATTAACTTATTAAATACGAACAAAATTCCTTTTGCAGAGTAAGTGGTGGGTCCCGACAGCGTGAATCTGAAGAAATTCACGAAATCGATGATCGGGGATGGGTGGAAGGAGGAAGAAACAAGCTATACAAGCTGAAGTCCGAGAAGGGGTTGAAGCCTAGGGCGGAGGTGGAGGAAAGCGTGCCCGACGGAGTCGACCCTGCACAATGGAGGCGGCACATCGGCTGGAGGATGACCGAACTGGGGCAGGCCAGGGAACAGCGCGGGCAGGCCGCTCGGGCACAGCAACAGGTTGCTCACTCGACTGGGAGCAGACCGATGATCATCGGCTATGACGAGATGATATTTAACTATCCACTACTCTTTCTGTCTAATAATTTACGTTATTATACTGATCATAGTTTGACGTTTCAAATATTTCAGTTGGACGAGGCCAAGGCGAAGGGTTTCAGAAAGCATGAAAGAAGAAAGGACAGGTTTCAAAAAGATCATGGCGCCTCACAAATTCTACAAACGCATATTTATAGGCAATGCCCCTAACTTTTCCGCGTTTAGCAAAGGCAACACTGCTTAGGGTGTTATTTTTACAAAAACTACACTTACCGGTGCTTTACCAAACGTCGGTAAGTATTAAATAAGGGAAAAATAAAGAATATACGTACCGGCGTTTTACCAAACGCCGGTATGTATATAAAATAATAACTAAAAAAATAAAAAGTCCAAAACGCCAGTTGCATTACTTTATTATAATTTTTTTAGCAAATCGGTGTTTCTCAACTCGCCGGTAATAAATAATAAACAAATATCATTCCGGCGTTTGGCACTAAAACGCCGGTAAACCCAATTGCCCTATAAATACCGCTGCTCTCCCCATTTTCCTCTGCTCATTCTCTTCCTCCACCGCCTTAGCCTTCTTCTTTCTATCTGTTTTCTGTTTCTATGTATTGTGTTAGATTGTTTTCATGTTCCATTTTTTTTATTATTGTGAAGTTTTATCTACTTTTTTATTACTGTTTATTTATGTTTTTAATATGCTGTTGTTATGTTAAATTTGTAAATATTTATGTAATTTTATTTTTCGATTTTTGTTAATTATTTCTCAATTTTTGTTAAATATTTCTAGTATTTATTTATATCATCAATAATATATTTTCATCCTGATTTTATGAAATCGGGACGAATTTTTTTTTTAAAAAAATGTTATAACACTTTCCGGCGTTTTTCAAAACGCCGGAATGTTATTATTAAATTAATATTTACTTACCGACATTTATATCAAACGCCGGTATTATATTATTATATAATTATATGCACAAAAAAGCTGGTTTGTATTATAATAAAATAATACATTGGCGTTTCGATAAGCGCCAAAGTGTTTTATTGATATGTTTTTTATTATTCTACATACCGGTGTTTGGTAAACGCCGGTATGTATAATATTTAAATAGTAAGCACATCGGCGTTCATCAAAACACCGGTAAGTCTATTTATAATATTATTATCCTAGATAAGCGTTCCGGCGTTTTGCAAAACGCCGGTGTGCCACTTTCCCACGTTGGTTTTTTCGGCGTTTTGTAGAAACGTTGTAGCGTCATTTCATCAGAAAAAAACGCCGGAACGAGGCGAAAAAAAAATGCGGTAAGAGGCCCTTGTTTTGTAGTGTAAATTCTTAATATAATTTAATCAATTTATTAGGTAAATAAATCATATATTCATTAGCACCAACACTTTAAAAAATGGCATTTAGTGGTGGTTGAAACCGTTGATTAGTTCAGGTTTCTAACAATACAATTCTTTCATTTAATTTGATACTAAAAACACTGTGGCAAAAGCCCAAAGGGCAATATTTGAATTGTCTACTAAAAGCAAATTAGCAACAAAAAAAACACCGTGGCAAACCATTCGTATGTATTACAACAAGGGCGAAAGTGTAAAATACTAAAATGATACTAAACGCGTTTCTAATACTAAAGTTTTGCGAGGTGCAAAAAGAGTACCAACTTGATTTTCAGTTGTAAATATAGTATTTTCACTTGAGGGAAATAAAATTTAATATGAAAAGACACTTATGCCCCATTCCTCCCTCATTAAATTTTTATTTAACGAGGGGCATAAGAGTTTTTTCATATCTAAATTTTATTTCCCTCAAGTGAAAATACTATATTTGCACCTAGACCTAAGTTGGGTAGTATTTTTGCTCCTCGCAAAATTTTAATATTAGAAATGCAATTTTGGGTAAAGTTTAGTATTCCATCATTTTTGCACCTTCACCCTTACAACAAAGCGCTAGTAAATTGATAAATGACGCCACTTATTCAAATAGCGTCAAGCAAAAAATACTGGAAATTAATATATAGTAGTATAAAAGTTTTATACTATTTGAAAATGGATTTCTAATTTCTAAATTTCAATTTCGTTTTTCTATATCACATTTTTTTCTGAATTTCAAAACTGTAATCTTTATTATTATTATTAGAATATATATTAGAATTTCAATATTGATTTTTTTCAATAAACAATCAATATTGAAAATAAGCTGTGGCCTAATTTTTCGATTATAGTGCCAATTAATTAATGATGGTTTATATAAGTAGTATTCATAATTTCACCAATATATTTCATCTAACCTTTTCCTATAAGCTACTCCCTCTGATCTTTATTATAAGTCACCAACTACTCATTTCTCACATACCAAGAAATGGTTAGTTGGATCTTAGAATTCATGTTAAATTTGTCACTTTTTCCAACTTTACCCTTTACTAAATGATATGTTTCACATTTTCAATTTTGAATCTCCATTAATAGTATGGGTAAAGTGGGAAAAAACATTTAATGCGGCGGTTGATGACTTATATTAAGGACCAAAAAGTGTAGGTAGTTGGTGACTTATAATAAGCACCGGAGGGAGTACATTACATGTGTTTTTTTGTCAATGTATATCACATATGTTAAATATAATAAGTATACATTTTTTATTATCACAATGGTAGGTATCCCCACTAGTGTTTCAAGAGAGACTAATCACACACTAATCTCCATTTAAAAGAGTTAGGGATCAAACTCTTAGCCACTTGCTTGAGGGGCAATAATACTTGCTAATCATGCCAACCCACTAGGTTATTGTAAGCAGACTTTGTGAGATAATAAGATTGGACTAACATATGTAAGTGGCAAAATGCCTCAAACCCATGTCTTAAAGTTTAAAGTTATGGGATATTCCTTTCGTTCTTAATTATAAGCTCTTTTTTTTTAGTTGGTTTGTTCTCGTTTTTATTATGATGTAGGTATCCTCCCACCGATAAGTAGGAGATTAGTCCTATGCTGATTTGTAAGCACTTCAAAGGTGAGACATTTGACTTATAAAATTTAATGTTTCTCCATACCCAATGAAAAGGATCAAACACTTGATAATTAGTTAAGGGTAAATGAGTATTTGTCACTCAATCACACATAACAGGTTGATTTGTATGTTTTCATACCATACTTTAATTGAATAATAAATACATTCTTATTAATTTCTTCTATTCATCAATTCCTCTCATAATTAATACTTCCTCCAATCTTAAATATAAAACTATTTAACCTTTTTATGAAAGTCATGGAAACAAATTAGACCATTAAGTTATTATCTTTGGTCCATAATATAAAAAACCAGCCACTAAACACGCTTTTTTAGGATAACATGTAGTAATAGTTAATTGAGTTTGTGAAGGAATTTGTTTTTCTAATTTTGCCCCTATTTATTGTGATATTATTAAGAGAGATAATTATGCAAATATTAATTAATATGAAATAGAGTTAGCACTATAATAGGAAACATACATTAAATAAAGAAAGAATGTAAGATGAGCTTATAATTTAGATCAAAATCATTCAAATTTTGGGCTCTTATATTATAGACCTAAGATAAGGGATATAATAACTTATGTCACATGTAGTTAGAATATATGCTACTACTCTATATATGTAAACTAAACTATTTTTGGGGGAAAAATAGTTATAAACATTTTAAAGTGATGTAAAAATCTTTAATTTCTCAATAAACAATTAAAGACTTTTATATTAGGATGTATTGTTTCATCATTACTCTTTCTCTCATTCGAAAATAATGCACTTTTCAAAATTCAAGTATTCCTCTTTCCTACACACTTATCAGTATTACTTTTAAATAATTGTAATTGGTTATTTTAGGAAATCATTATTGGGTTCAAATCACCTTATATATATGGAATGAAAAGTAGTGCTTATTTAATTGAAAATTGAAAAGTAAATCAAATCGATCAAGTGATAAATAGAACCCTACCCTCCACCCCTTTACAATAGGACTATATATTTAGCCACTGAAACAATGCACCAAGTGGGTTAAAATTTGGTGATGATTTAATTTGTGCGCCATTGATTTTTTGCCTGTTTGTATTGGAAATACTATCACCTTGCATGAAATAACTGAAAAAATATCTCAAATATTTTAATCATCAATTAATCATGATTAGTTATGATTTTATTTAAAATTTATCAATCATTTGTAGTCATGTTTGGTCACGTTTGTTGGAGTCCAAATCGACATATCTTTTTGAAATTCTCACTATCTGACGTTACTTATTCCTGTGTACCTACTAATTGTACAGGAGTTGTTAGCAGAGAATCAAAAAGATCATGAGAAGATTGGAGTTAAACATACATATATAATCATAATTAAATTTCATGGTATATGTAATTATATACTTTCTCCGTTCTTGACACTTTCAAACTTCAATTTATAAGATACTTTTTAGTTTTTCTAAAAAGCAATAATAATGCTTATCTATAATAAAAAAGTAAGAGAGGGAGATGTATAAAAAAAAGTAAGAGAGGGAGAGTGAGAATAAACATATATGGTTATGGACTTATGGTACATTAGCAACATCATGTGCTAATAATTAAGTGAATTAATATTCTTAATCTAATCAAATTCATAAAAGTAATCATATATTTAGGAATAGAGAGTAATCATATTTGAACATTTAAACTGTGTAAAGCGTAAACAGTTCATGGGAAAGCATTGGATTAAAGTTTGGCTTCGCATTCTCATATAATGAGATAAAGATATTCAAAATCTATACTGCCCATGAAGGATTACACAAAATCTTAAAAATAATTAAATATGGTATCATTTACATTATAATATAACCAATAAAATTTAAAGAGGCGAGAATCTTTTATGCACGTAGGAATAAGTTTCATATTTTGTTATTAATTAAATGAATTCTATACATAAATAGCTCCTCTCTCATTATTAATTCTAATTCTACTGTGATTTGAAATTGACATAATAAAAAAAAAAATTCTGACTTGGAATGTCTTGGAATTTTCCATTTATAGTGTTAACAACGTGGATAAAAAAATCACAGGCTTTCCTTGTTTCCTCAATTATAAGTATATCTTTTTCTCTTTTATGTTTTTTTTGCTTTATTCACTACCACAAAAAGGCATATGGTTATTATGATATATTTTTCATTTTTTAATTAACGATATACTATGTATTTTATTCTATTTAGATCAATGGTCGGCTTACCTCCTTTTAGGGCTGCTAAATATAATAATCAATGTACACGTCATCAAATCTGATAAAATTAAGCGTGCATCAGAAATCCAACACTTTTATGATCTCGTCTAACCTTTATCAATTGTCTGATCAAATAAATTAATCAAATAAATTAATCAAATAAATAAGAATATTATAATATTTCATTCTTGGCTTCGCTATCATGTTTCAACTATCAACTATGTATCCTCTCAAACAATTTTGCTGACCAAAGTTAGGTTCGAAACTCTGTTAACAAATTAAATGACATCCTAAATAATGAATCAATTAGATAAAGTAATTATGTTTTGAAGACCTTTAATTAATTACCAGATAGAGGCTTATCACTGTTTGGTGCACTTCTAGTCATGCCTTTTTCTTATCTTTTTACAACTAATCATGCTTTTTTTTTAATTTTCTCACTTTAATCGTCTTTATCTTCTTCACTAAAATAAATTTTAACTTAAAAGCTTTAAATTGGTTCATCAACATGTGATTCACATATTAGATCGTTTATTATTACCTATTATTTAATAAGTCCATTCCCTGTTGCTTTCAATATCTTAAACCACACGAACGGATAAATATTGTTTTGAATATGTATAAAAATATTGTTTTAGTTAAAAGCTTTCTTCGTTCACAATGTGAACGCAAATAAAATGCATCGATAACTTTTTGACAAATATATCCCAATTAATCTCAAAAGGCATTGGAGGTACTCTAATCATCTAATGACTAATGACCTTATCCTTTTCTCAATCAAGCCAAATTCTAAGATGGAGTGATGATTAGAAAGTGAATACTATATTTAAGTGGTTGGAAAGAGAATATATATTTAAGTGAGATCAACTATCTGAACCCGATAATTACCCAGTCCATTTTACTATAAATAATCACTTTTAAGTTTTATGAAATAAAACTTCTCTACTTACACACAAACTCACATTGGTGTTAAATTCTTACGGAGTATCATGTGAAATTATTTAAAATAAGTTGATCCGAATTCAGGCTAACTTAAAATAGGTGCTGCTTTAAAGTCTAAAGTTGGAATGAAGCATGTTTATGTATACAAAAATAGTTTTGATTCGCCTTATATTCTTGTGCTTACATAAGGTTTTCGGCTTTTTTAGTTGGTGATGAGTGATGACTTAGTTTAATGGCTAAAGATGACAATGCCATGTGTCATCCACCGTTGGCACCCCCACGTGCTGAATAAAAGTGCCACGTCATACACACTGAAAAAACAACATGGGATAAAATCCCGTACAGCAGTCATGAATATTTGATTTTATGCTTCTTTGCGTGAGAGAGCAGTAATTATTGGAATGATTATTAAAAAATACCGAAACCTAATTTACATTATAGCCCATATGTACAATATTGTATAAAAAGAAAGATTAAACTTTGACAATATTGTGCGCTAAGTGGGTAATTAATTAGTGTGAATTATGATCACATCATCATCGGGAGATCTAAAATTTGTTTAAGCGTGATTTTTCCCCTTTTCTGGTTCTATTGGTTTAAAAAGGATAGCATCATAGCAAGCATTTGTTCTATCATCACGCCTTTGTTGACCCTTCTTTACCGCTGGATATTATGTAATCATTTTCTAATTTACATTTCATATGGCTTCTAGCTAGTAAATTCACACAGAAAGCGACCTATTTAATTTGTCAAACATGCATAAACATTTGGTCTTCTAATATTATGTAAGCTTTTCGTCTGATCCCTTAATTTTATAACATTTTTCATTTATATAAACACTAACATCTGCAATAGCATCAATGGACAGTTACGTTTTTTTTAATTAGCAATCACTGTTATTTTGACAATTCATAATGAATTATACATATGTATTTGCGAATATCTAATTAACATTTAAAATTATGAACATTTTTTGTCAATGAAACTAATAAGTTAAGGTCAGATGAGTGGAAAACACTTAATCAAATTTAAGAATCAAAATAAATTTTGCGAGAAATTAAACTTTTGCCTTAACTTGTTGAAATGCCGTGATGAATCTTTTTTTTAACGAAAGCTAGATAGTAGTATCAAATCCCGTGCAAATAGATTGAGATGGACATATAAACAGAAAAGGATTAAAAGATTCTTAGTTATCTCAGAAGATAATAAAGATGATGGAAGATAATGTAATTAAAAGGTGAAGTTAAACGGATAATGGGCATATAATCAAGTGGCCTTATACTGTTTCTTTGTATTCAATTGGACAGTTTTAAACTTTAAGTTGCTGATGAGTTCGGCTCTTTTTGTGATTCACCCCTCATGATTAATATAATTAACGCATGCACGGTCTAATTGGAAAATTTAATCCATTAAAAAATTATGAAGAGTGATCGATAATGATGAGAGAGATAGAGAGAAAAAAATAATGATGATTAAGATGAGATATGTGTATTTGTTGAGGAAGTTTCTTGTGCGTCCACTTCACGCATCCATTCTTCTCACGCAATTCTATTTGTATTCTCGTTTGCTTCCTCCCTCCTCCCTTCTTTTTTTTTTCAATCTTCTGTTCACATTATAGCTAGTCTAGAATAAAGAATTCTCCCTTTTTCTATTTTGATTTATACACGTAATTTTTTAATTCATACTTTCGCACACACATTATAAGTTGGATCTTTCGAATCCCAACATTACTCACAATTTAAAAGTAAATTGATGGTTTTCAATTATTCATCACGATAAAATGATCTTCTTAAAAAAATTACAAAGTTCTCATGTTAATATATATAGAAGTCTAAGTTTCTTATAATATTAATAAAAAAGAGTTGATTCCATTGGTAAAATGATTGCATTTATAAGTTATAACCATTAGTATGTAGCCTAACTAAGGTTGAGTTCTTTGAACCATACTTGCCTAAATTTTTAATTATTGAAAAATTATTATATAGATGTTACAATTTTTCTCATAATTTATTTGTTGATTGACCGATAGTTTTTAAAAAATAATATTCATTAAATTATAGATAGTATTAAATTTTGTTATTTAAAAATTTTGAATTTAATAATACCTTTGTAAATGTAATGAACCCATAAAATTTTGTTATCCAGTATTATTAAAAAAAATTAATAATCCCCTGTAGATGATAAAAATAAAAAAAGTGTTGACGTGGGTGAGATGTGTGTGTGTGTGTTCTAGGACGTGGACAGTGACCATGCTTTGCGCGTCAAACCACGTGATGGTATCAAAGAAAAAATTGAGGCTTCCAAATCATAAAAGCCTCCAGTAATGCGGCGTGCCTTTTATTTAAATTACAATTTTTATTAAAAAAAAGATATCACAAAAAGACTAATGCTGCTTCAAAAAGTAAGCAAATTTATCTAGGGAAAATATCAAATAAGTCCCTCTCAGTACCCAAAAAGACAAGTGAGTATCTAAACTCCCAAAGGAGCATGAAGGAACCAGGACCTACCTGTCATTTTAAAATTTTGCAAAAAGACAAAATTGCCCCTATCCTAAAACACAAATTACTACTCTACCCTAAAACCCACCCTGACACCCACCCTCTTCTCGCAATTTGTGTTTTAGGATGGAGACAACTTTGTCTTTTTTGCAAAATTTTAAAATGACAGGTAGGTCCTGGTTCCTTCATAATACTTTTGGAAGTTTAGGTTGCTCACTTGTTCTTTTGAGTATTGGGAGAGATTTATTTGGGATTTTCCCATTTATCTATAAGTATAAGTTAACTTTGAATTATTTTGTTCAAAAATCAATATAAGGGCATAGTAATTAAATAATTATATTTATAATATCAATTATATTGGATTTTAAAATAAAATGCTATTTCTAGAAGAAAGAGACAATAGAGAGATAAGTGGTTTAAGAGGATAAAGGTAGTTATATATTGTGGAGAAGCAGTAGTACTCTATTAGCAAACCAGAATATTAATGGCAGTCTGGTTGGAGAAAAGGAATAA
Organism: Mimosa pudica; assembly: GCA_029929735.1. Taxonomy (NCBI): domain Eukaryota; kingdom Viridiplantae; phylum Streptophyta; class Magnoliopsida; order Fabales; family Fabaceae; genus Mimosa; species Mimosa pudica. Next base: position 5,711,103 of record JAKELP010000024.1, read on the forward strand.
ATGAATAATCAAAGGGACCAAAAGAAGACTAGAAAAGTAGGAATTTTTTTCTTCTTCTTCTATTGTAATAATCCTTTTATTCTGCTTCATATATATTTCTCTCTAAAATTACTTCTAATAAAAATCTTGTATCCTGATTATTTACAAGCTTCATATATTTAAAGGTTAAACCAACTTTTAGTCCTTATAATTTGATGTTATTTGGGTTTTAATCCCTTTCATTTAAAAGTAGAGATTTTGATCCTTATAGTTTGCATGAATATTGGTTTTAGTCCATATACTTTCAAATAAGAGATTTTGGTCATTCAAGTTTCATTTTGTTCAAACAAATGGTCCCTGTAATCTAATAAGGACTTGATAGTGTTAAATAAGCTGACATGTTAGCATTAGTTGTGATATTGTGACAAGTTTATATGGATAACAAATTATAAATATATAATTAAAAATGATTAATTTTTTAGAAAAAAAAAACAAATCTTCCTCCCTTCCTTCAGGTCCTCCGTGGCTTAGGTGGAAGAGAAACAAAAACAATGGACTCATGTAACGAATCACATACACATATTCCACAACAATGAACAATACCATATTCAAACTTTACTTTCAATCCTAGCATCATTGAAACCAACACAAGCATCCACAAAATCCTCATCAATGAAATCAGTAGAAAACACTACGTGCGACCTATCACCAATTCCCTTTGCAACACAGTGTGATATGAAAAACTTTTCATGGCGGACTCACAATTCAATCTTATCTACAACGTGGACGATATGGGACTACGTTAATCATCAAAATTAATTTGGAATACTAATTAATCTTAATCTTATATCATTTCCAAACTTTCCTTCACATGCGAATATATATGAGGTTGTAAAATTAATTTGGCATGCTAATTAATCTTAATCTCATATCATTTCATTAAATCTAAGACTTGATTGGTTGATATAACAAGTCAATACATTAAAAAAGAAGCCTATTGCATTGATTTGATGGGATTTACATTAAAAAGAAGCTGGTTGCTTTGATTTGATGGGATTTACATTTAGTCTACTGTCCCAAAATACTACTCCCTCCATTCCGTAATATAAGAGTTCAACCACCAAAAAAACTTTTTAAGAAAACATGTAAAAGTTATTTGAGTGTCCAGAGTTAATGTTTGTTTTTCAATATTGCCCATATTTATTATGATACTTTTAAGAGAGAGAAATATATAAGCATTAATAAATATGAAAGAAAATTGATGGTAAAATAGGAAAAATGCATTAAATGATGAGAGAATGTGAGATAAACTTTTTATATTTTAGATCAAAATAATTCAAATTTTAGACTCTTATATTACGGATGAATAATCTATTAAGGGAGGGGTATCATACGACATTAATCAAGTCTTGTTTCAATGAAAGTTTGGGAAATGAAGTCTAAACCAATGGGAATTTGGAAAACAAGAGGTATAGCTAGAGTAATGCTGAAAGATAGAAAGCAACCAATAGTAATCAGGTGGTCATAAAAGCTGATAGCCACACCTCACAAAAGTCATTTGTACTATTAGGCACAAATAATACCTACATCTACATTAATAATAACAATAATATTAAATAAATAAATAAATGGACATGTTCTTCCATGGAATCTAAGTGTAACCCTAACTTTAAGTTGCTTTTGTTGACTAAGCAACCTTCATTTCCGTCTCATAGTACGATTCTTCTTTTGCCCCAACTTGAGAATACTTTTCTTCTTCTATTTTTCTTATTCCAATATTCGTATTATTTATTTTGTTAACATTGATGATCGATTATGATAAAACTAATCTGATCTTTTGTGTCAAGTAGGGCGGCGTGGGGCCTACCATACCCCTGTATGCCACATAACTAGTCCTATTGGCTCAGGGTGGTCATGTCAAACAAACAGCATGTGCTTCTTCTCTTCCACGCTCGTAAAATTTGTACTAATGGCCCCCAATTTCTTCAAAATTACACACAGCCCTATCTTGTCATTTTTGTTGGTCATATAGTCGCCTTCAACTTGATAGTTTACAACGAATTTATTAATTTTATTAATTTATTAAAAATATAGCTTCTACTTTTAGTAAGCTTGTTTAAATAATGACTTAAATAACATTTGAATTAATTTGGCAACAAATATGTATTATTTTGAGGCCTACATTCTTTGTTAGTAGGTTTTTTTGGTTAATCTCCGTCCGGTTGAATAATCCGGACTCGAAGGGTAGAAGTGTTGCCAACATAGGCAACGTTGTCCCCTCTCCCAATGAGAGCGTTTCCCAAATTTCGAACGCGCATTCTCATGGTGGGTCAACTACTCATTGGTTTCTTTGTTAGTAAGTTTTTTCCCTTTCAAAAATGTTTTTTTTTTATATATATAGAGAGAATTTTATTGGTTCAAAGTGTGATGTTGACAAGTTTCCTTCACATGTGAATATATATGAGGTTGTAAAATTAATTTGGTATGCTAATTAATTTTAATCTTATATCATTTCATTAAATCTAAGACTTGATCGGTTGATATAACAAGTCAATACCTTAAAAAAAAAGCCTGTTGCTTTAATTTGATGGAACTTACATGTTATTAGTCTACAGTATTTTTAGTACTATCCCAAAACATTATATATATATTATACTCCCTTCGGTCCTAAATATAGGACCTAATTCGTTTTTTCCGGAAAATCCTTAAAAAAGCAAAATAAGTTAATTATAAATTGATTTACCTAATTTTTTCCCTAAACTAGTTTATTTTACCTATAAACTAATGAATAATCTAAAAATATATCAAATATGTCATCATTTAATAACCTATTTCGCAACCTTAATCTCTCAAAAAAAAGTCAATTAGGTCCTATATTTAGGACATGAGGTAGTATACATATAAGTATATAACCATGTTAAAAATGTTGACCAGTCAAATGACTTAGTAATATTTAACCAAAATTGATAGTTTAATTTTGCACATGAAAAATAAATCATGTAGGAATGAACACTAACACTTGTATGTACATGTACGACAAATAGTGTAATGATTATTTCACTTAAAAGTTTTACAATGCTTTGAGTTACTATTTATTCATACGTACGCTACGTTACTTTTAATTATAAATTGTCTAATTCTAGGTTTTAACTTAATTATAAGTTCAACTTTTGTCCAACTCATTTTTCCTACAAAAACTAATTTTTTCAATCCAACTTGTTAGTAAGTTTGATCAACAATTCAACCAGTTGGATCGGTCGGTTTGATCTGGTCCTCAATGAACAAGTGTGGATATGTTTTGTAAGTAGTGAGGTGTGTGGAGTATAAGAAAAGAGGAAAATCAGTATAAGAAAAGAGGAAATTAAAATTAAAATCCAAGTGGGGACTAGAAAAATATGGAGGGAGGCCCTGAAGTTATGTTGCCGACATGGCACGCATAAAGGTATGGTGTGATCATATACATAGTACTTATGATTAAATTTAAATTTTGTGACAAGTGGATGGTTCCCTAGCTGGCCACCATTACATTTATCACCCACCACATTACATCTTCACAAACCAAGAAATACTAATATTATCATCATGACTTCTTCTTGTCTCTTTCTCTGTCTCTTTTCATTCACACAACAAATTTGTCCTTTAATCTAATGAAAAAACATATGCTTCCCCTTAATTAGCACCACTCATCTCCCTTCATTTATTAACTTTATTGTTGTTGTTATTTTGAGTTCCATTGTTTGCACATACAAATTCACCACAACTATGGTTCAATGCTAAAAACATTTTTTTGGGAGTATTTGTCTTTTATTTTTAGGCTCATTCAAGTTGAAATTTAAATAAGTCAGAGTCTAATATAATTTTTGATTCTCTATAAAATCAAGAGAAAACACAAAAATTACGAACTTTATAAAAAAAAATATTGAATTAGAATTCAATTTTTCTTCTAATAATTTGCAACAAGATTAAAATTGAAAGATTTATATTACTCCCTCCGGTCCCTAATGTAAGAGCCCAAAATTTGAATGGTTTTGGTCCCTAATGTAAGAGCTCACCCCATATTCTCTCCTCATTTAATGCATTTTTTCCTACTTTACCCCTAACTCTCTTTCATATTTATTAATGCTTATGTATTTCTCTCTCTTAAAAGTACCATAATAAATATGGGCAATTTTGGTAAAAAAACATTAACTCCAGACACCCAACTAACATTTACATGTTTTCTTAAGAAGCGTTTTTTTGACGGCTAGCTCTTACATTAGGGACCGGAGGGAGTATAATCTTCTAAGTAGTACTCCCTCCAGTCATTAATGTAAGAGCCCAAAATTTGAATGATTTTGGTCCCTAATATAAGAGTTCACCTTATATTCTCTCCTCATTTAATGCTTTTTTTCCTTCTTTACCCCTAACTCTCTTTCATATTTATTAATGCTTTTGCATTTCTCTCTATTAAAGTATCATAATAAATATGGGCAATATGGGAAAAAAAACATTAACTCCAGACACCCAACTAACATTCATATGTTTTCTTAAGAAGCGTTTTTTCGGCGGCTAACTCTTACATTAGGGACCGGAGGGGAGTAACTTGCATCTGAAACAGGCAAAAAATTAACTTAGCTTGTACTTGAGGCTATAAATTTTTTCTAGGAAATGTCCTATTATGGGAACTGGAGTATCACATAAAATTTATAAAATCATGTGATTTTTAATAATGAATATAAATATATTGATTAATGAATAGTAGCGTGTATATATAGTTAAACACACTTGCATGAAAATATCTAGGCAATAATTATTATATGGATGAGATTGAAGTATAACTTTAAGGGAAGAAATTGGGGACATAAATTGAAGAAGACTTTTGGATGGTCGCGGATAACGAGGTCAACCAAGTCAATGTCTTTGTCTTTATGCTCATTTCTTAGGCACAATTCAAATTAATTAGTGATATTGAAAATTGTTGTGTCTTTCACTCTTTTTACAAATTTTAATTCGTGAAATTGTTTTATCTTTAATGTCGCGAAGAAAAATATAAAATGGCACATTAAGTGTATTCGGTAGTCCTATTTCTTTTCACTCTCCAACAAAATAATTATATGGAGACTATTTAATTTTCTTTTCTATTTAATTTCAAGATCAAAATTTAGAGTTGTGTGTTTAAAAAACAATGTAGCTTTTCATGCAAAATCAATCATTACAAAAATCATTTAGACAATTAGCCCACTTGATAGTAAATATATATGAATAAATAATGGTCATTTCATTGACCAAAAAAGCTATTTGTTTAATTATCCTGCCTAGTTTGGAATAATTTAAACATTATTCGAAGATGTAATTGTGTTACGTCGCATGCCTCAAAGAGACATATGTGTACACCTCATAACCACATAAAAGTAAATGATCAGCTCTTATAATTCCAATTTCTGGGAAAAAATAGTAAGTAAAAAAATTCGACCACCACCTAAGCAGCTAGCTAAGTCAAGCATGCCCTTCTATTTTGGGATCTTTTGCGTGTTTTTTTAAACATATCTTAGTACATAATTAACAAATTTATTACTCCCTCCGGTCCCTAATGTAAGAGCTCAAAATTTGAATGGTTTTGGTCCCTAATGTAAGAGCTCACCCCATATTCTCTCCTCATTTAATGCATTTTTTCCTACTTTACCCCTAACTCTCTTTCATATTTATTAATGCTTATGTATTTCTCTCTCTTAAAAGTACCATAATAAATATGGACAATTTTGGAAAAGAAACATTAACTCCAGACACTCAACTAACATTCACATGTTTTCTTAAGAAGCGTTTTTTTGACGGCTAGCTCTTACATTAGGGACAAGAGGGAGTATTACATTTAGTGTGTGTGTGTGTGTGAGGTGTGATTCCTGTCCATTCAAATACAGTTATACTGAAAATGTTGCGGCAAGGAAGATATTATTTGCTCGAACATATTAAAAAAATCTGTGTCACACAATTAAGCCAGCTCATTGTTCAGAGAAATAATATAATTAACTCTTAACACAACACATATTTCTATTTACCTAGCATGAACTTGTTGACTAAACTTTTGATTAAATATTGGGATTAGGTTTCAGTCTCACAAATTGTGCTGCTCGCAGGTTTAAATCAAAATCAACAAACTAAACATCAATGACTGAAAATAGGGAGTCTAACTTTAATTAAATTTTATGCTTTATTCACTTACCAATTTAAAAAATAAATACTCCTTTAATCTTATTTATAAATTATTTTTAACATGTTTCAAAATAAACATTCTCTTTGCTCTACAATTGGATGATAGGACTAAACATAAAAACAAAGTAGATAGAATTTTAATGGCTATAATGAATATCCTCTTGGAAAAGTAAAAGAGAACTTTCTATGTAAGACTAACAATTTGAGGAAAAAAATTTTCTTGATGAAAAAGATAGAATTAAAAGTATATATCTGAGTCAAATCAAAGATAAAATGTTTTGAGAGAAAGGACAATAAATAATGGCCTGGTTGGGTCTCAAAAGTCATACCCTGTGGTTGTAATGCAAATGAAGATTGTGAGGGTATTGCGGAAGTCATTTTGCAACTTTAAATAAATAATAAATAATAATTACTAATATCAATAGAAAAGAGTGACCAAGTTGCATTGTGGTGTTCTGTTCTGTGGTTTGTACCTTTGTATGAGTCAAAGTCAAAAACTCTCTTCTGATTCAGATTTTTTTTATGTGACTGAGAAGTGAAAGTATTCCACACGTTTCTTAGGTTTGGGGTAAACTCTGTTCTGCTATAGCTATTATCTGTTTTTATGACAACACTTTAGGATATATATATACATATATATATATGCCTCTCTCTCTCTCTCTCTCTCTCTCTCTCTCTCTCTCTCTCTCTCCCTCCCCCTGTCCTCCCAACAAAGACGGATCTGAAAGGTTAATAAAGGATGACTTGAATGAGATGATTGACTAGAAGGATGATTATGTGATGTCTTTCTTTTTATATGTTATGCCAGCTGGTTTAAATTCTTAACTGTGTTGGTTAAGTGGGAACAGATATAAATTAACAAGTTATTGGATCTTTTATTATACGGTGTGTATGCTTTGTAGAATTGTTTGCTAAGCAAGTACAAGGGAAAACGAGTGTGAGAACTTTTTGCTTTGCATGCATTTGATCACCTTTCTTGTTCTCCTTCCATCAGAGATGAAGCAATTCATTTCCACAAATAAGAAACAATATAATACTACCAAACGAGCATTAAAATGATATAATTCCATTAATTGTCATTCCCATTTATTTTTCTTTCATTCCATCTTGTAACAAACACTGTATATTTATGGCGTAAGTTCGGTTAGACTTGAGTCAACATTCACATGTAAGGGAGCAAAATAGGAATGTATGGTGTTAATCATCTTTTTTCTTGTCCAGACTTACATACTAATCAAGCTTTTTACATAGGGCCCGTTTGGTTCAATTCCGAACCCCTTTGGTAATGCAATGCAATGTGTTGTAATGTATTGCAATGTAATCATGATTACCATCCATGTGTTTGGTTGTGTTTGGTTGGTTAGTAACAAGATGTGAGAATTTTATTTTTTTATATTTGATTATAATTACAAAAGGTCAATAATGCCCCTCAAACTAAAAAACACAATTAGTAGCGAACCAAACAGGCCTTCTTCTCCTCATCATCCTTGTTGAGCGAAGAACACCCACATTCTCTTCATCTCAATCTCATCTCATCATCAATTTTCTTTCAGCAGGTTTGGGCATCACCAAATTTGCCAAACGAAGACCAAAATAGAGCTTCCTAACTCAATCAATCAAAGAAGAAAGTTAAAAACAAAATCAGCAGAGAAAAATGATTTATCAGTATGTAGAATTCATACGTAGGCAAACAAATCAGAACAGCAGAAAAATATGTAGCAATCAATTAACAAAAATAGCGAAGATCTGAATCTGTTTCACAAAAAAGAGAGCTCAAGCTTCTAAGTTCGACGTTCTTCCTCTCCGAAATCGTTCATAGATTACGAACAAAGGAGAATTCGAATTCGAACCAAGGCTCAACCTAACATCAACTGCAAGATTAATTTATTCTAATTCCATTTTGATTTGATATGTTTTGATGAAGATTGATTTTTGTTACCCAATTTAATTGAAAAAGTATGAAGTATGATCTGGAAAATAAGTTTTGGTTGATTCTAATTTCATTTTGATTTGACATGTTTTGATGAAAATTGATTTTTGTTATCTAATTCAATTGGAAGAAGGATGAAATATTGATTTGGGAAATAAGTTTTGCTTGATTGTTTGATGAGGGCAAATGTTGTCTTTTTGTTAAATTGACGAGGATAAAATTGGCTTATCACATAATATTACATGGGTGCAATGAAGAATCATAGAGGGACCCCTATGAAAGAACATTACCAAAAAATATGCAATGTTAATTACAATTGTAATCAACATTACCATTGCCAAGTCCAACCAAACAAGCCACATATGGTAATGTAATCAAGATTACCATTACATATGTGCAATGTTTTTGAACCAAACAGGCCCATAGTGTTCGAATCCAGCCTCACATTTGAGAAATTGTTATCATCTTACTATGAATGTTTGATGTCAATTGAGCTACAAAACCCTGACAGTATTAACAATATAAACAGTCATGAGGATTGTCATGTTTTGTTATGGGAAAAAGATTGATAAAGACTTCTGAATGCCCAAAAAGACAAATAGGGTGTCTAAATTCCCAAAAGGACAAGACTCCTAAATGTTTTGTTAGACACCCTATTTGTCCTTTTGGACATTTAGGAGTCTTTATCTATCTTTTTCCCGTTTGTTATTGTGCTTGCGCATCAATTTTCTTTCTGTACAACGCAACTATTAAAAAGCATTATACTTAAGTTTATATTTATGCAATCACATCTTGAGGGTAGAGTCATCAGGTAATATATAGTAGAATGTAGGTGAAGATTTGATGGCAAATCAATTGATTATATGAGGAGATATACATATAATGAGGTGGTTGTGCATCTTCTAGACCCATCAAAAGAAATCACAGATGGGTCATCATCAGAACAATCAGAACACTTGGATCAATCATGCATGCCAAATTTTCCTAGTCCATCAATTAAGTGGTCATCTTTTGACTTTTGACTTTACTTTGCCACATATTAATCTCACTGCCATTGACTGAGGAAAGTTCCAAGTCAACAAAAATAATACCACTGAGTCTGAGCAATTATAATTTTCAGTGAATGAAAAAGCCAAAAGGTCCAAAAGGAAGATATAGAATTTTCTACTATAAACCTATGGTAAAAGCATCCTAAATTTCATTGTACAACTATGCTCCCTTCACAGCTGTTTGACTACATAAATCAGTATACTGTGTCAGGAGTAGACAGATCTGATGTATTCCCAGAAATTTTGAACACTAATTTGTAGACCAAATTACACACATTTTAGAGTTCCCCCTCTATCATGTATCCATCAAAAGTTGATAAAGGCTTTTGAATTAGCAAGGCTTTATGACCCCCTTTTGTTGAGGTAAAGAAATAATGAGTCACAAAAGCTTGGCTATGTGTGGTGGCTTCCAATATCCTTGATGGGATGAAAAAGTTGAGGAAGAAAAGCCAACACCATAAGGCAATTTTTTTTTACAGGGGCAGTGTTGGCACATCACAGCTTGGTATTATTGTTGTAACAATGAATTCTTTTCAAAAATCTGTGTTGGAGTATGATCTGGACAAGAACTAAAATCGCATTCTTTCATTTCCGGAAAACTTTCATTGTTGTGGAGTAAATGGATGCAATCCCTTGGCATGTTGACTTTCCATCTCAAGAACCATCAAGGATTTCTGCCTCTGATATCGATTTCTCTTGGCAGCTAAGGCTGCAAAAATAATGGCATAGTCAAACAACGTCAATGTTAGAAGAGAATGTAAAGTTTAAACAAACCAATATTCATTTAAAATAAAGGCCTCTAAACATATGATCTCAGAAATCCCAACATGTTTCATAAGGCACAATACAAAATATACGAAGGAAGTAAAAATTGAGACAGAATCCAACACAAATGTCAAAAGCGACACCAAGAAATCAAGGGTAAATTACTGAATTTTTTTCCAAATTTAACCAAGTTGGAGACATAAACTTAGCCATTATCATAACAATAAAGAAATTGTGAAATTATTAATGCCACAACAGCACTAAGTGCTGCCCAGAAAAGATAAGCATCATTGCAGATTTTCAACAATACTGTAGTGAACGAATCAAATCAACATTATATGTTTTACTTAACTAACACAAAATAAATACCAATAACATGCTTCCTATTAATCGTGTAAGGTATTGTCAGCAAAGTGTGTTTGAGCTCAGTAAAAGATAAAACGGTTCACACAGAAAAAACCAAGAGGAGAAAAGATAGGACCAACTACATCGAGATTTAAACACACAATAGTGCAACACTGGGTTGGTAACAAGCAATAAAAATATTAGGATATGACTTTACATAATAGTCCGGACAAATTGAAAGTTATAATAGTAAATGTTTGAGTAAATGAGATACAATATAATGTATTTGTGTGCACAGCACATGTGTGAGAATGCAGGCATGTGAACGTTCGTTCTACTGCTTTCGACATATAGCCGACATGATGAAACAAAGAAGAGAAATAATTACTGGGAAATATTGGCATATGACAAAGATGGAATATTCCCAGATGATGCACAGTTCCAGTACATATCTAAACTAAACAATGATTGACAAAAACTGAAAGTCTTATGAGCGTTTGCGCTACACAATCTAAGCAAAAAAGAGCAGCTACTACACTACTAAAAGCCGATAAAAGAAATCAGCACCTGGCCCCAAGAAACTAAAACAAAATACGCAGTGGGTGTACTATAGGAAATAACCAATGATTTCAAGAAGTTGAAGCTCACTCTGACATCATACTTACACATTAGTTCAGAAGGTAGACCAAAGTCATAATCATTTCTTCTCTTCCTGATGTAGATATATACCAGCAGCACTATCAGACAAAAAACAAGAAAACAAGACAAGCCTATGGCAATTTTCCCCCGAGAAGATAGTCTGCCATTCTCCCAAAATAATGGACATTCCGGCAAAGATGGTACTCCACACAAACCTTTGTTGCCAGAGAGACTGAATGCAAGCAAATCAAATGAAATTAGAAAATAATTCATTTCTGAGCAGTTTATAATAACAGGTTAACTGAACTTTCATGAATTTTAAAGATGCAAATGATGCTCTAATGATGTGTAACTTCAAGTCCTAGTACATTGTCAGCAAGCAAATGGCAACTAATGTTAATCAAGTCAAGTGGAAAACAATTACAGCCAGCCAATAAATCTTGCAGACTAGCAGTGGATAATAACATGATTTACACCAGGTTCCCAACCTTTTCCTTAGCAGAAGATAAAAATATTACAGAAACATCATTGATGAGGCAATGTAGTCAGTTTGTTAAATAAGGTTGATTATAATGTGGCATCATCAAATTCTCTTCATTCATCAATATATGATAGATCATAGCTAGTGGATAAAAGACATACTCGATAGCTCCACCATGCACACCAACTGAATAGAGTTGCTCCGGGACTCGTCCTTCCAATGAGTTACCGTTTAATAGCCTGGCAAGATAAAGGGGAGAATATAATAACAAGGACAACTTAACATACATGTAATGGAATAACTAAACCAATGTACAATTTCAGTATTTCATATAAGTAATATGACAAATGAACTGAGCGCACTGACGGTCACAAAATGAGTACGAACTATTTGTAAGTGCCTCGTGTATAGAAATAATCACACTGATGTAAGAACAACTTCAAATGAAATATTTTAATGGCAAAAGTAAAAGTCGACAGGAAATAAAGAAAAGAGGAAAAAGGTGATGAGATATATGTAACCAAAAAGTTAAGAGCACTAGATCAGGTAATGGTATGTACAGTAACAACCTAGGATACCAGTTGACATACTATTTGTCAAAGAAAATGATGGCAAAACCTTATCCCAACTAGGTGGAATCGGCTACATGAATCAAACGACTATTGCGCTCTATCAATAGTCAGGTTTGACGATATATTATTGACCAAAAGATCTTGTTGTATAACTTTGTTAAGAGCTTTCTTCGGTCTCCCTCTTTTTTTTTTAAGGAGAACTCAATACCATTTGATCAGCTATCTTTACTGGCCCATATAATTTTCTTCTTTGAACATGTCCAAACCACCTTAAGCGGCTTATAAGAATAAATATATTTTGAGGAAACTTATCTTTTAATGTTTTTTTATTTACTTTCTGTCATAGTTTGCAAGTGGATTGCTTTAATTATGAGATGTGCTATTCTCTTGCTTGAAGTGGGGTTGCTTCCTTCTTATGAAAGAAACTTCAGCCTCAATATAACTCGTGTGTGATTTTAAGAAGAGGTTTGTTTCTTATGAATGATATATAGACTTTGTTCAGATAGCTAAACTTTCCCCGTCCCATGTCAGTTTTTGCTCCCCACCATTTTGTTTTTCCTATCTTCCGCCCCACTCACCCCAAAAAAAAAAATAAATAAATAAAACCCCCAAAATATACGCGCCTCCCTCCTCCCTCTCTGTTTCCTACCTTCTCCCTAAATCCCCTTTGTTGCCGTTCATGGAAGAGTGCGGGTGTGTGTTTTGCACCATTAAGGCAAGAAAAAGCTACATTTCATTTCAACACCTGATCCTAATCTTTTTTTTTTGATCGAATGATCCTAATCATGACATAATATTGAAGCAACAAATACTTACACAAGCTGCAAACTTGAAGATGCTAAGCTATCTGGTATGGAGCCTGTCAACAGATTGTTGGATAAATCCCTACATCAAAATTCAACATAAAATCTGATCAAAAAGTAAACAAACAACGACTTCCTTATTTTGCAAATAGATACAATGACTATGCTAGCCAAATACCCAAAAATTGCATTATTGAGGACAAACAATTGGGCTACAGACTCTTGCTATTATTAGGAAGTTTAGCATGCTAGCAGACAACTTGTAAATAAACAAAAAAAAGACCTTTTATGAGGTGAGAAAACTTAAAGTCTAATCACTTAACAGTCAAAGGAAGAAAGTACTCCACTAAATTGAATTATGCAAAGGATTTCTCAATAACGTCAAAAGATAGGAACTGTTAGAACAACCGTATCAGACCGAATAGATGTAAAAAACTCTTACAGGTTTGTTAGGGATTTTTGACCAAGCCAAGAAGGAATTGCACCCTCCAAAGAATTAGAACTCAGGTTCCTGTAATTTTAAAGCAAACAAAGTTACTGGACAAATGAAACCAAAATGGAAATGACTAAAGTTTTTATTAGAAAATTGTATGCTGCATATGAGTGATGACCTCAGGAGAAGATTTGGAACTAGAAGTTCAGCTGACACGCATATTGAAAGAAAGTGCATTATCATATATTACTATCATGTTGAGGCACAAAAAAGATTTGGGAGAGATTCTAATGAAAATTTAAAGGACGGAAGAGTTTAAATCAAGGCAAAGCGTAAACTCATCATGCCATCCGCTGGATATAGTGCAACTGTCCACTAGGAATAATGAATAAGAGTGAAAATACAGTTCAACAGGCTCACTAGAGTGCAAATACTGTAGTCTGTAGATGCCAAGATTGAACTGAAATTAACAAATACGATGACTTTGAAAGTGAAGGATGATTTTGTTCATAATAAAAATGGAAAAGGATTAGGAAAACAACAAAACAGTTAATAAGGACCACTGCATTCTGCTGCTACAACTAAGACTTATGAATCAGGAATGCTTGAAAAGGAGATATATCCATAAAAACACAGAATATAAGACACTTTCCCTTCAAATTTTGATCCGTCACAGCGTTCATGTCAGTGCAGGGAACTGTGTCCATAAGTGACAATGCCCATGTTTGTAGGCTACATTTGTACCACAAAGCATAATATGGGGAACAAAGTATCATAGGTAAGCATATTTCTTCTATTTGAAGTGGAATAATATTAAGCTCATGTAATGAACTTGATGCTGAACATGTCTAATATATACATATGTTGGCAGTTGATACTTACAGGCTTACCAAATTTGACAAAAGACCGATCTGCTCACTTATGTACCCTTTTAAGCCTTGAGTGCCTAGATCTCTGAAATTTTTTAAAAAAATTGAAACATATGTAGAAAAGAGAAAGGAATTGTGAATTATAACATAAAGAAGAAAAGGCAATAACTTCCTCAATCAACCTCTTTTTTTAAAAAAAAAAACGAATGTGCAGTTCCATAATTCGGATTTCATAGAAGGAATAGGAGTTCAGTTCATGAAACACTCCTGTTCTTCCAAGATATGAATGCTGATTGCCCCAGCGATCTTTTATAAACTACTTCCATGCTTAAAAGGAAAATACTTAAAAAAAAAGAGAGAACTTTCCTGGAAAAATAATATGGCAATTAGAATACCAAGCAAACTTAGAAATATGCCCATCACACATCCATTTTTGTATCTTCGCATGGAACTAACTCACTAGTTAACTAGCACATAAAGCGTGGTGATTCACTTTCTGTGGGAGTCCTTTTATTTATTTATTTTTCTTTTTAGCCAATCAGTATAAATACTTGTATTTTTATGTGTAGAACCAAATTTGATCTTGTAAAGCCAGTAAAAAGCATGGACTATTGACTTGACACAAATGGAAGAAATGCTCACATTTGACTAATCACAAGGGCAGTTTTATTCTCATTCATACGGCATGTTACTCCCTCCCAAGCATCCCAGTTAGTTGGAGCACAAGGGTCGCCATTCCAGCCCATTCTATCAGGAATGCGAAGTGAATCTTTCAATGCCTTCATGGCAATCACTGCAAAAGAAGCCCCAAATCAAAAATAATAGACCAGATACCATAGAAATTTAGATTTGCTCTACAGTCATCAAAATCATAACCATAACCATGCCCCTCCTCCAGGTGTCAGCATCAATTACTAAAAAAAGGTGTACTACATATAGTAAAGTTCTCTTCCTAATTAATAATCACTACAAATAAATTTCTCAAACACCAAATCAAGACAAAAAATAACAATCAGTCACGTGTTTCAAAATTCCTTGAACTCACCTTGATCATGGACAGTGGAAGGATCCTTAGGAACAAGAGCATAATTTTCAATGCCACTAATAATCGGCGCACCCTTAACGGCAACAAGCTTCACACTCAAGGTACTACTACTCAAATTCTTCACAGTATAATCCCAACTATAAGCAGCAAAACTCCCCACCTCCTTATATATATCAATCCTACTCACATTCCTCTCATTAATAAACACATCAAAAACCCGATCCCCCGCCTTCTTCACACTCGAATCAATCTCAGCAAAATGCAGCCACACCATATAGTCCAATTTCGCATCCACATTCAACCTATACTCCAAATCCCCCCCTGCCCCCACCGTCACCGCCGCCTGAAACAACTTCATAGGAAAGTAATTCGGCCTCACATCACTCCCACTTATCGTATTCCTCGTCAAAACCGTCCTAACCCGCGAATTATCACCCGAATATCGAAATTCCTTATCCGATTGCCACGACCTACTAAACATGTCAACATCATCACTAAATCCAGGACCCCAAGAATCACTCCCACAACACAACCTACCATAATTCACTAAAACAACATCCCTACCACTAACGACACCACCATAGGCATTCAAATCAACCTGATATACCTCGAGCGACGAAATCACCGGAGGGTCGGTGGCCAGGCTGTAAAAGCACACGTCAGCTTGGCGGTCGGCCACGTAGGCGAAGAGATCGGAGTAGGCGCCGTCGCGGGCGAGGGTTTCGGGCCACGGTGACCGCCAGGTGAAGACGACGGTGGTGTCGACGGAGACGTCGAAGGAGGGCGGGTGGGACTTGCCGTCGTAGTTGTCGTAGACGATGAAGGTACGGAGGAGGAGGGTGGTGGAGGAATTATTGGGATTATTGGGGAGGGGCAAAATGGGGAAAGTGTAGCAGTTTTTTTTGCCGTGGGAGATGGGGAAGAAGCGGAGGGTTTTCTCGTGGGGGGAGGGGAAGAGGAGGGGTTCGGAGACGATGGCGGAGGCGCCGCCGGAGAAGAAGCGGTCGGAGAGCCACGTGGCGTTGGAGAAGTGGTCGGTGGTGTTGGTGGGGCTGCCGCAGTCGATGCGGTAGGAGAGACCTGAAAAAGAGAGGAAATTGGAGATACCCATTAGAGGAAATGATGTGTGGAGTGATATAAAGAAGAAGTTGGAGATACCCATGTGGGAAAATGGAGGAAAGATTGGAACTTGCCGTATGGGTTTGGAGCAGAGGAGGCTGTGGAGAAGAGGAAGAGGAAGAAGAGGAGGAGGAGATGTGGGAGAGACATTGTTGAGGTTGGAGTGAGAATGTGATAGTAAGAAGAAGAAGAAAGTGTAATGTAGAGAGAGAGAGAGAGAGAGAGAGAGAGAGAGGGAGGGGAATGATTATGAAGGAGGTGGTGAGAGAGTTAATGGGAGAGTGAGATAATGAATGGTGGTAGTTGTTGCTAGTTGCTACTTGCTAGTTGGTTTCAGTTTCAGAGTGTTAGAGTGTTTGTTGAACTTGAAGGTGGATATTATTGATTCAGGTAAGGACTGGGTTTTGGTGTTTTGGGTTGTTTGGTGTTCTTCACCTGTTACTTGCAGTCACGGGCTTGTTTTTTGTTGGGATTTAATTTTATTTTATTTACTACTACTAGAGTTTGATTTTGGGGATTTTGTTGGATTCTTTGTGGACTTGTAGGTGATTGCTGATGCGGATGACATTACCTGATTAGCCTTAGCATGGACATGCATTGCAGCGAAATCAGGCTATTCTTGCGGAGAGGATTTAGAGAGTGTGGGTCTTACTCACTGATTACGACGTAATTTAAGATTTTGGTCATAAGACCAAGGCGCTCATCATGTTATTTACTTATTTTAGATTTTAGATTTTAGTCATTTCTTTTCCTTTTTTTTGATAAAATTAGTCATTTCTTTTCCTTTCCTTTTCTTTCTTGATAACATTTCATTTCTTTTTGAAAAATAACTCTATTTTGCCCTTTAAGTAACTACCTGGATCAGTGGACACCCTAAATTAACACTGGATACAATTTTACCTTTAAAGTAATCAAAGTGATCTAATTTTAACTTCTGGGAATGTAATGTTGACACATGGACGACACGTGTCAACATACATTCATCAGAGAGTAAAATTGGACTACTTTGGTTACTTCAAGGGTAAAATTATACCCGGTGTTAATTTAAGGTGTTCAATGGTACATGTGGTTACTTGAAGGGCAAAATAGAGTCCTTGCCTTTTCTTTTTCTTACTATCTCATAAAAACCATGAAAATGTGTTGTTAGTTGATTTTTCTGAAAAATAAAACGACATTAGGGTCTGAAAATGGGAGAGAAAAGAAAATAGGAGAAAAAAAGGGGAGGGGGGAAGAGTATTTTCCCTGATTGAATAGAGAGAAAATGAGAGAGAGTAAAGAAAAGTAGAAGAAAAAGTAGATGAGCCTCATGTCTCACTTTCTTATCAAATTTTCCATTATTTCACAATGTCCATACTCTACCTCAGTTACCCATTTTTCCTCTATATTTTCACTTCGATCTCTATCTAAGCAATGTTAGGTGATAACATTTTCTCTATAATTTTTTCCTCGGCATTTTCTTTTATTCTCTTATTTCCCTCCATCCAAGCAGTTAACTCATAGTAGATTTTCCCACCCTTGTTAATCATAATGTATTTTAAATTAGTTAGTCCTTCTTTAAAAAGTTATATATGATTTTTTTAAAATAATAAATTTATTCATTTTATTTATTTAATTTATTAATATATCTCATATATCCTCTTTCATCATGCTCTCTTTCATTCATAAATAAGGACACAATTAAAACATATCTATCCTACACATTTACTGTTATCAACTAATTTCAATTATTTTTTAGGGAACTAGTAAAATTTACTGAATTTAGCTAAAACGACTTTATATGTTGTGATATGCGGAGTATTAATAATATATGATACTCCCTTCTTCCAATAAAAAATACCAATTCCTCCGTTACCATTTTAAAAACCTTTAACCGAATAATAGATGAAAGGTTGGTGAAAGTAATAAAAAGTCACATTTGCAACATTTTTGTTAAAAATGCTCCTACTATTTTTTAGGTAACACAATGCTAGTACTATTTAGGAATGTTATAGATGGATAATTCGGTTAAAACCACCTCATAATAAGAGACAGAGAGATAAGAGTATTTAGGAATGTAATTAATGATATACATGTGTGAGTGTTGTGTTCAGTTATTTGTGTTGAATGACGAGTGTGTTCCTGTTTGTTATAGACATTATGTGAATTGACATAGAATTTGTAACTTGCTTTATTGACTTAATGATGTTTGAAGTGAATATGTGCATTATTTATCAAAATATCTGTTGAACTTGCTTAAGTTTACGCTCCCTGCACAACACAGAGTATTACAGGCTCGTAGAAAAATGATTGTGGAACAGAGAATAAGAAAATTATTCATGTGGAGAGAGGATGTGAATGAAAGAGAGAAACTCAGCCATGTTAGTAATGTAATCATTGGAGTATTTTTTAAAAGTGGCTTGTATTATGAACGTGGAGATCACTCTCTTATCATAATTAAATGGGGACACAGGACACCTACTGAAAAAATTCAAATTTTCCTTGAAACAAAAAATATCTAATGCCTTACGGGAAAAGAAAAATAAAAAGAAAGTAGTGTCTAATAAAAAATATTTTTATTGAATGTGCTCCATAGTTTGGATTTTGTTTTGTCGAATCCACAGTAAGTATTAGTGGAAGCAGCAATATGTTATCCTTGTAAAATCATCTTATCTATAATATATAAAAAAAAATCTTCTTATCTATAGGACCAGAAAGATAAAGCATCTTCATTTTTCGATGACAAGATAAAGTATCTTCTGTTTTTACATATGGGATCTGGCGAATGGTCAAACTCAAAACATACAACGGGTTGGCCAAAGTTGGTCAAAAGAAAAATTGGTTGGCCAAAATAACATACTTAAACCACTCAACTTGAAAGAAAATGATGATTCTATCAAGTATCAGCTAATGGATTTAATTGTACTTTAACTTGCATTGAGGGTAGTGTTTTAAGTAACGATGTATGCAAGAGAAATTAGTATTATTGAAGTTAGTTGTACATTTATTTTTGTCATTTAATAATACGAAATTGATAGTAGCCCTTTGATCCTTATCAAAAGACACCAACTACTTACAACATTCGATCCTTAATACTCCCTCCGGTCCTAATATAAGAGCTAGCCGTAGAAAAAACGCTTCTTAAGAAAACATGTGAACGTTAATTGAATGTCTGGAGTTAATGCTTCTTTTCTAATATTGCTCATATTTATTATGTTACTTTTAAGAGAGGAATACATAAGCTTTAATAAATATGAAAGAGAAATAGAGACAAAGTAGGAAAAAATGTATTAAATGAGGAGAGAATGTGAGATAGACTCTTATATTAGGACCAAAAGCATTCAAATTTTGGGCTCTTATATTAGGGACAGGAGGAAGTATAAAGCACTAACCGCCACATTGAATGCTCTTTTCCCACTTTACGCATGTCATTAATGGGGTTCAAAAATTGAAAATGTGAAATATGTCATTTAATGAAAGGTAATTAAAAAAAGTGGCAAATTTAACATAAATTTTAAGACTCAACTATCATTCATTGATTTGTGGGTAGTTTGATGTCTTATAGTAAGGACCGGAGGGACTACTAGCTAGATGTAATACATACATCTGGATATATGGCTTATTATAACCAGGTTTTTAATTTAATGCATACAGTTGGAGAGAATAGAGACTGATAATGATTATTAAAAGTGTGATTTTTCATTAATTTTGTGGTCGATAGTAGCACTAATGTTAAACATTGGTTAGAATAGATTAATAGACATTGATATTAATAGATGATATGGATTAATGGACTTGAGAGGCAGTACTAGTACTTTAAATTGAATAAGAAGTTATTCGTTTGACCAAAAATCAGAAATTTATTCTAAGAAATGTTACTATTTTCTAATCTGTAAACTCTCAGATTTGTACTACATATTTATGAAATTACGCTTTTCATTTAAAGAAACAGTGATAGCAAGCTCATACGAGTATTTTTTAAAAAAAAATTGACAAAATGATATTTAATAATCATCTAGGATTATAATTTACTCAAGGATATATATATATATATATATATATATATATATATATATATATATATATATATATAAATGTATGACATCTTAGAAGGACTATTGTATTATTATATGAAAATCAAAGAGCAAATTAAGTATTTATCTGTAAATTATGTTAAACCTATACAGGGTGTTTATTAGGGAGCTAGCTAGCTAGGTGGATGAAAAATCTTCTTGTTTTTGCCATGAGGTGGATGAAGTATCTGTGGACACATATATGACTAATTGATAGTTGTGATTTATTAGTGATACTCATTCATTTGCATGAATATGAGGAGAGAATGTTGTTATCACTTTTCAGTCAATATAGTCAGAGCACTATAATTTTTATTTATGTACAGCTGCTTTCTGCCCTTTTTTTTGGCCATAAGCTTTCTGCCCTTTTTATTTATGGAAAAAACTTACCTCCAGTACTTGACCTCCAATACATCCAATTACCCGATAAGAATTTGACACATGTCCATCCACTACAAAAGAAGCGGCGATTAGCCGCGCACGCGTCCCGGCGGAACGCCAAAAACCGCCCCCGCTAAAACGCGTTCCGGCGGTCTAAGCCATCCGAGGGCGAGTTGCGAGGCAAAATTTTTTTTTGTTTGTGGTGCATTCGTTGCGGCGGTCACAAAAATAATACCCGCCCCAACGCAACATAAAAAAAATACTTAAAAAAAAAATTTCATTGGCGCGGTGCGTTGGGGCGGTCGACCGCCTCAACGCGAATAAAAAAAATTTTTTTAAAAAATAAAATCACGTTGGGGCGGTCACCCGCCCCCACGGCGCACAGAGATTTGTGCGCATTTAATGTCGCGTGGGGGCGGTCGACCGCCCCAACGCGAATAAAAAAAATTTAAAAAAAAAATAAAATCACGTTGGGGCGGTCACCCGCCCCCACGGCGCACAGAGATTTGTGCGCATTTCATGTCGCGTGGGGGCGGTCGACCGCCCCAACGAGAATAAAAAGAATTTTAAAAAAAAATAAAATCACGTTGGGGCGGGCAACCGCCCCCAAGGCGCACAGAGTTTTGTGTGCATTTACTGTCTCGTGGGGGCAGTCGCCCGCCCCCACGTTGTTATCTCTCCCTATAAATAACCTCCCCCCCATTTCTACCGCGTGCACAATCTCTTCTTTCTCACTTTCTCCCTTTTGTGTTTCTTGCTGTTTTCATTGTTGGTGCACACATGATGTCTAAAAGTTTGTCTTGCTTTTGGTATAGGTATTGTTTATTTTTTCTTTTTTATTTTATTATATCTGATTGTTTTTATTTCTTATTATTTTGTTTTCGTAATATATCTTATTTATTTTTCAGATATTTTCTCTTATTCTTTGTTTCGTTAGAATTTATCTTATGGATTTTGGACATGATCTTTTTGTGCTTGATGGTTTAGTATATATTTATTTCATATATATTACAATAAAATTAATTTTTGCTGCATTTGTTTTGTTTTTTTTCTTGTTTTTATTCCTTTTTCGGTCTTCAATTTAAGTCATTATCATCAAATTGTTCGCATGAAGCAATTTTTTTTAGTAAATATAACAGCATGCCGGCGGTTCGATACGCCGGCACTATTTGATTTTTTTTTTTAAAAAAAAAATCACATGGCGGCGGTCGTAACCGCCCCCATGCCTTTTTTTTAAAAAAAATAAAAAATTTTGGCGGCGGGTAGGTCCGCCCCTACGTCCGCCCCAAAGCGTAGCGGCGGTTCCAAGGGAGCTACAGCGTAAATCGTTCCGCCCCCACGCAGCGTTCCCTCGTTAAAATCGCCGACGGTAAATTTGACCGCCGGAGCGCCATGGGGGCGGTTAGAACCGCCCCTACGCTGGGAAAATACCCGCCGCAGATCTGCCCTTTTTTTGTAGTGATCTAACCCACATCACTTTCTCCTTCTTTTCTCTCTCCTCCATGTGTTAGTTGTGCATGGGGTTAGTTGGACATATGTCAAACTTTTATTGGGTATTGGATGTACTGGAGGTCAAGTACTGGAGGTAAGTTTTTCCCTTTATTTATTTATTTATATATTGGTGATGGTGATGGTGATGGTGATTGGTGATTGTTTAATGGGGCTGGATAGTCAGAACTACGTAGAAAGCATCAATTTCCAAAACGTCAAGCCATTATTTTTACTCATCCATGCATGGCATGGCCATTGCGGATATTTATTGCTAGGGTAAAAGTGCTGATATAATGATCAACTATTTTAATTTGGGAAAAATAATAAATGATTATCTCGCGGTGTATAAATAATATCTAACTTTGTGACCCGGTGCAAAAATAATAAAACCAGTGTTGAATGTTAATTTGTAGTTTTGTGGAACCTTACTGATAAAGTAAAAAATACCTTTTTGCGCCTCTCAATTAAAACCTTGCTGATATTAGTTAGCATGAGAAGAGGAAGGGGAGAAGGAAGAATGGTTAAGTTTTAGTTCTGAGGGGTAAAAAGATATTTTTGCTTTAGAAAATAATATCAATAAGGTTTCACAAAACTACAAATTAATATTTAGCACCGGTTTTATCATTTTTGCATCGGGTCACAAAGTTGATTATTATTTATGCACGCGAAATTGTCATTTATCAGTTTTGGCCAAATTGAAATAATTAATTATCAGATTAGCGCTTTTGCCGTTATTATTAATAAGGTTAAAGTATGTGTTTAACTCTCATTTTACAAAAGGTTCTGTTTCGATGTTTTAACTTTGAAAAGTAGTACCCTTTTAATCATTATTACCCTATTACTACCAAAATGATGATTTTGAAATTTGAAATCTAGAAAAAAAAAACTTCTAAATGCTGTCATGTTATTTTTTTTTGAAATAACAATGATTAATACAAAAATATCATTTGAGATCATTAACATTATAATGTGAGGAATGGAAACATACTTTTTAAAGATAAACTACAAAAATGAAACGTTCAATAAAGTTCAAAGTTTAAGTGCCTGTTTGGATATAATTCCAAAAGCTATTCTGCCTCCCAAACCTAGGTTTCACACAAAGACATCCAAACACTCAATTTTTTTGTATAAGCTATTTTGAGAAGAAAAACTATTTTGGAGTTCCAAAAGCTATTTTGAGAAAAACTACATTTTTCTCCTTTTCCAGCTGGAAGCTTCGATCTCTCATTTAGAAAAACACTTATTTCAAATAAAAGAAACATGAAAAGCTTTTCATCCTAATTATTTTTCAGAAAAGTTATATTCTACTCAAAAGTTATTCTTAAAAGTTATTCTCAAAAAGCTTAATCCAAACACTCTCATTTCATCAAAAGCTATTTTTCAGAAAAGCTATTCTACTCAAAAGCTATTCTCCAAAAGCTATTTTCCTAAAAGCTATTCTCAAAAGCTGAATCCAAACAGACCCTAAATGTATGTGCACTTCATGCCATATCAAAATTATTTAGGAAAAACTCTTCTAGGGTTAATTAAGTTGGATCACCGAGTATTTTTCTACCATCACTTAATGTCTTAAACTAATTTTGGTATATTTAACGTTTTAAAATATTTTCATGCTATCAACATATTTGTCCTTGAAGTATTTTCTTAATAGCAACTAATTAGCTAAGGATATCATGTGTTACTAACCTTGAATAAACCAAAAGCTACTTCAAAAATATTGTGTACTACTGAAAAGAAAACTTTATAGAATGATGGTAGCATTTTTAAAATATTTTAGGGCATTGGATAAAATCTAATTAACAATTTTTATTCCAATAAGTAATAATCTCTTTTAAGGCGTATTTAAAAATTTCTAAATTTAACCCCCATTGGATTCGGTAGTAGCACTAATGTTAAACATTGGTTAGAATAGATTAATAGACATTGATATTAATAGATGATATGGATTAATGGACTTGAGAGGCAGTACTAGTACATTAAATTGAATAAGAAGTTATTCGTTTGACCAAAAATCAGAAATTTATTCTAAGAAATGTTACTATTTTCTAACCTGTAAACTCTCAGATTTGTACTACATATTTATGAAATTACGTTTTCCATTTAAAGAAACACTGATAGCAAGCTCATACGAGTATTTTTTTTTTAAAATTGACAAAAATGATATCCAATAATCATCTAGGATTATAAATTATTCAAGGATGTATATATATATATATATATATATATATATATATATATAAACTGCCTGACATCTTAGAAAGACTATTGTATTATTATATGAAAAATCAAAGAGCAAATTAAGTATTTATTTATAAATTATGTTAAACCCCATACAGGGTGTTTATTAGGGAGCTAGCTAGCTAGCTAGGTGGATGAAAAATCTTCTTGTTTTTGCCATGAGGTGGATTAAGCATCTGTGGACACAATATATGACTAATTGATGGTTGTGATTTATTAGTGATACTCATTCATTTGCATGAATATGAGGAGAGAATGTTGTTATCACTTTTCAGTCAATATAGTCAGAGCACTATATTTTTTATTTATGTACTGATTTCTGCCCTTTTTATTTATTTATATATTGGTGATTGGTGATTGTTTAATGGGGCTGGATAGTCGGAACTACGTAGAAAGCATCAATTTCCAAAACGTCAAGCCATTTTTACTCATCCATGCATGGCCTTTGCGGATATTTATTGCTAATAAGGTTAAAGTATGTGTTTAAATCTCTAATTTTACAGAAGGTTCTGTTTCGATGTTTCAACTTTAAAAAGTACTACCCATTTAATCATTATTACCCTATTACTACCAAAATGATGATTTTGAAATTTGAAATGTAGAAAAAAAACTTCTAAATGCTGTCATGTTTTTTTTTTGAAATAACAATGATTAATACAAAAAAAAATCATTTGAGTTCAATAACATTAGAATGTGAGGAATGGAAACATAGTTTTTAAAGATAAACTACAAAAATGAAACGTTGCATAAAGTTCAAAGTTTAAATGTATGTGCACTTCATGCCATATCAAAATTATTTAGGAAAAACTCTTCTAGGGTTAATTAAGTTGGATCACGCCGAGTATTTTTCTACCATCACTTAATATCTTAAACTAATTTTGGTATATTTAACGTTTTAAAATATTTTCATGCTATCAACAGATTTGTCCTTGAAGCATTTTCTTAATAGCAGCTAATTATCTAAGGATATCATGTGTTACTAACCTTGAATAAACCAAAAGCTACTTCAAAAATATTGTGTACTACTGAAAAAAAAAACTTTATAGAATGATGGTAGCATTTTTAAAATATTTTAGGGTATTGGATAAAATCTAATTAACAATTTTTATTCTAATAAGTAATAATCTCTTTTAAGGCGTATTTAAAAAATTCTAAATTTAACCCCACTGGAGTTTTTGTTTTTTGCCGGAACCATTGGAGTTGAGTTGATTATGACTTATTAAATGTCGCCCATCAACATCGATTCTTTTTTTTTATTCAAAGGAGCAAGCACTAACGGCTTGAGGTTACAAGCGGGATAGAACCCGCGATCTCCCACATAAAGGGGAGATCTCATACCATTGGGCTACAAGGCCCTTGGTATCAACATCGATTCTATACACATACAGAAGTGTCATTGGAAATATACTTATATAACATATTTAAAATACGCAAGGAGTATGTGACTTTTTTTTTGGTTGAGTGAGTATGTAACATTATTATTTCCACTTAAGTTGAATTTAATCCTATTTCTCGATTTCTTGATTTTGATTATTTAGTTATTTTCCGATCAAAAAAAAGATTATTTTAGTTATTTGTCAAACTGAAATAAGAACATAAATTTTTCTTTGATTGTTGTATAAGGTAATCGATAATAAATAAAATCGATTTATTGTTCAGATATCCATTCATTCAAGCAAGTTACTCAGTCAAAAAAAAAAAAAAACAAGTTTCTGAATCAGCATGGTTTTAGCGTTTGAATCACCCCCATTATTCTTTTAAAAAAGAAAAAGAAAAACATGAAGGAGAGAGGGAACGTTCTTAATTTACTCTATATCAAATAATAGTGAAGTGTGAGTATTGATATGGAGATTCGTGATACCGTGTTAATTAATCAGCAATATGTATATAAGACCCGTGATTCCTAACTTAAAAATTATTGCTCCATGGGACCGAAAAACAACATACAATGACAAACTAAGGAGTCAGGAGCATCTCCATATAAATATGACTAATAAAAACGGAATCTGTTGAGGGCTTAAGGCTAACTTGTCCCCCTAATTCTATCCAATTGGCCCCGTTTGTCTCTTTCCATGTTTATTCTTTTATTTTGCATCTAACTATTTTTTCACAAACATTGATTTGTTAGATTTAGTAGTTATTCCTTCATTCCTTTTAATGAAGTTTATTTTTTTAAAAAAACAAATCTCATTCCTCATCATTTATAAATAATGTAGCCTTTTCAAGACCAAATTGGATATATTTTCACCCGTGCCAAATTTAAAAATGGCGTGTTTATGAATTTATCTTTTATAGTTAATATCCATTCGTAATAAAGTTGAAAAGTTGCTCAAAATTTTTCGATTGCGAAAGCTAATGTCCGAATAAAATTTAATTCTGTTTTTAATGCTCGAGTGTGTGCAACCTACTTTCAACTGATGCATTTTTTACTTTCAACTGATGCATTTTTTCATGAATGAGATAGTATAACATATGCTCATTTTTGTACACAATTGAAAATAAGTTATATAGTAGAAAAGTAATTAAATGAAGTTGTACATTCTCGTGACTTTATATATCTTCGTCATTAAATTTTGTGACGATTTTTTCTTCACAAGTTTTACAAATAAAATCGGGGGACTCATCGTTACAAAACAAAAGTACAACATATATGTGCAAATATAGATCGAATAATCCAGTTACATGAAGATTCTTTTCTTTGTTTAGTGCTCAAAATTCATTAACCTTACAGTAAAAACCAAGTGATGATGGTGTTCTTGGAGTGTGTGGTTGAGTGACAAGAACTCATTCACCCTTAACCAATTGTCTGGGGTTCGATCCCTGGCGTTGGGTATGGAGAAACATTAAATCTCCCAGGCCAACTGTCCCACCCTTTGAGGTGCCTACAAATCAGCGGGGGATTAGTCTCTCACTTGTCGAGTGAGGGGATACCTTGATCATGGATCAAAAAACCAAGTGATGATGGATGTATATTGACTTCAGTCGCAATCAAATCACGTTTTGTCTCGCTTAAACATATTCTACAAAAGAGAGCTTGATGTTGATATAAATCATACAACAATCATTTATAATTTTTCAACATTATTGAGTTTTTGTCTCATTTAGTCAATCTAATTATTAAATCATATATTCATTTTATTTTTTAATTAAAGAGGTTGGCACTAACGAATTTAGATTACAGTTAGGTTTGAACATGTAACCTCTTACTTATTAGAGAAATAACATACCATTTATGCTTTTTCTATGAAAATCATACCATACATGCTACTTTCTAACAATACTCCAAAGGGTAAAAACGCTAATATAGTAATTGAGCACATATGATAAATGATTGTTTCGAGCTGTATAAATGATAGCCAACTTTCTAAACCAATGCAAATATGATAAAACTGGTGACATCAACTAAAGGTCGTTAAGTCAACATTACTGGTTTTACCATATATTGACCAGTTTTGATAGTTAGTTATCATTTTTACTCCAAGTGAAATTCTCAACTACTAAAAAAGCTCTTTTGCCCTACAAAAGAATTAGAGTCAGGATTCAGGTCATGCCCCTCGAGCCAACCCGTTTAAGCCCTAATCAGAGGAGGGCTCTTGATATTGGGTCAAAATGGGGATTGGCCTTAAACAAGCAAGCCCGTTGGGCTGGCTCGTTTAAACTCGTTTTTTAGAATATTTTTCTTTTCAAAAATTAAATGACATTATGAAATCATAATAACTCTCTTTATTATTCACGTCTCAACACTGATTATATACACCACTCATACTCTTACTTTGGGGTTTTTTTTGTGGTAGGCCTAAATGGGCTCGAGGCGGGTCTGCCCTTGAGACCCAATACCTTTAGGCCATACTTTACTAAAATTTTGATTCTTTAATTTTTAAAATGTATTAAAAAAATTTATTTTTGGTCCCAAAATCAAAGCTCGACCCTCCTTGAGTTAAAACTTAAATAGGCCGGTCTGATGGGCTTGACCTAAAATATCAGCTGAAAGTGTTTGTAGAGGAAAAAAGTTGATTTAGTAGTTGAAAATTTACTTGGTTCAAAAATGATAACCAACTATCAAAATCAGTGTGTATATGGTAAAATCGGTAGCATTGGCTTAACGGCCGTTAGCTGACTTCACCAGTTTTTATCATATTTGCACTGGCTTAGAAAGTTTGCTATCATTTTTGCACCTCGAAAGAATCATTTATCATATATGCCCATAGCGAAATAGTCAATTACTTCATCAACTATTTTGCCCTATTGCATACATTTGATACCTAATTGACTTTTTTGGGAGATATATGAAACTAAATATAAGTAATTTAATAATAACATATTTTGTGTATTATTAAATTATAAGTTAGCTTATAATTATATTAAACAAACTAATTTGGATAAAAATTTTAGATAAATCAATTTATGAGTAGTTTATTTAGCTTTCTTATGATTTCAAAAAATAAATAAGTATGTATTATATTTAGGAATAGAGGGTATATTTTTCCTAATGTAACGTAAAAATATTAGAACATCTTCATTCCAAATGTTGGACTTAGTTTGTATTATAGTACCCAATTTATATTGTTTATTTCATTACAAAGTATGTCAAATATTTAGAATTAAATGAGGGATATATATAAATAATGAATAATACTCCATGAGGTTGTAACTATAAGATTATCTTTTTTTTTTAAGAAAATAAGGATACAAAATTAACAACTTAAGGCGTTGTTATTGACAACTGTTGAGTTATCAACCTGGTCTCTTGGGACTTCAATATAATTTGTTGATTATTTGAGACCTGATTTTAATTAATTCTCTTATAAGAGACCTGTTATATTTTAGTTTTGCAAAACCACAAATGCACATAATAAGCTTCTCTAAATGGGTAAACATTCCCCTATCGTTAGCTAATATAAGTTTTGTTAGCTTTAAGTTTTGTAGGCCGACACCATTGTTTTTGAATTAGCTAATGTAAAATATGTCCGGACATAGATGTGAAACTATACATAGAAAGACACTAATCAACACCATTGTTCAAATTGTCTTGTGTTTGTATTTGTATGTATATGTGTTTGATTAGAACACGATGCACTTTGATTTCTATTCTTCATAGTGGATTTCGTGTTGGTCTTGCATGCAATTGAGTGATTACACGTCAATGTTTATATATATATATATATATATATATATATATATATATATAAAAATCTCAATCATTTTAACCAATTTTATGAAAAAATAAAAAATAATAAATTTGAAAATAGTACAGATACTAAGAAGAGGATATGCCAGATATTATCTGAATATGCAACCCACAAGTGTAATTATTGTGATGAAAAAAGTCCGGAAAGAAAAGATTTTGAGGATCCAATAATGGACATGAGCGTGATTTAAAGAAGACGACAACAGAGATGACAGGTGGAATGACAGAAAGAAAAAGAAAAAGAAGAAAAATAATGGAAAGCAGAAGATAAGGATCAATAATGAAGCAGCAAATAAGGATTAATAATGAAAGATGACGCAACAGATGATGTAATTTGAGAGGAATGCCCCTCTATATAAGTCATGTAATTAGAATAGAAGGGATCATCGAAGGCAATCTTGTTGAATGTGATCGAATCCCAAACATCTCTTGTAATCTCTTACAAATCTCAAATAAAGAAAGTCCTTTTGTGAATCAGCTATTCTTTTTCTTAAATCATATAACTTT
This sequence comes from Mimosa pudica, assembly GCA_029929735.1. Lineage (NCBI taxonomy): Eukaryota > Viridiplantae > Streptophyta > Magnoliopsida > Fabales > Fabaceae > Mimosa > Mimosa pudica. The sequence goes on from JAKELP010000024.1 coordinate 5,741,175, forward strand.
TGTTCTAATGGCTTAGATAGTTCTATTAATCTATCTACCTTATATTTCTGCTGTTCTTGATCTATAACATTCCTGGTTTCTACTGGTAATTTTTCTAACAAATCATCTAGATTATAAACTTGTAACATATCTTCTATATTTGGATTAACATAACATCCTAATTGTTTCATTATAAACATATTAGTCCAGTTTACTTGGTTAAAAGTATAATCTCCATCTCCTCCTATTATAAATGGTGTAAAAATACAATCACTTGCTTCTTCTTTGTTAACATAATTCATAAAAGAACGTTCTGGTAATTTTTCTGCTTCTATTCCATACATTCTAAGTTCTAATATTTTTATTTAATTCATTTTAACAATACCAATAAAACTTTTGAAAGTAAGTAATAAAAACTGATAATTTGAACCAAGGATTAAGGTTTCATATTATTTTAAACTAGGCTCTGATACCATAAAGTCCAGTCTGCTATCAATACTTAAGAAGATAATCCAGGGATGACCAGAAATGATCCGGGTTATAGAAGATCAATCCTTGTCCTTTTTCATACAAGGGATCACAAGACTTCTCACAAAGGAAGTCATCAACAGATCTTCTCCCTTCAGATCACCCCAGCACAGTCTTCCTTCGTTTCCTACTGGAGACGTAACTGAATTATTCTCTTAAGTATTTATAGCAGTATATTTTATGAAATTATAATCCCAGGTTAAATAATACTACTACCCTTAATCCTTGCTTAGAGTTTATTTACCCATACCTTAATTTTCAGCTAACCAGCAAAGTTGTTAATAAGTTTCTTTATTTGAGATTTGTAAGAGATTACAAGAGATGTTTGGGATTCGATCACATTCAACAAGATTGCGTTCGATTCTATTCTAATTACATGACTTATATAGAAAGACATTCCTCTCAAATTACATCATCTGTTGCGTCATCCTTCATTATTGATCCTTATCTGCTGTTTCATTATTGATCCTTATCTTCTGCTTTCCATTATTTTTCTTCTGTTTCTTTCTGTCATTCCTCCTGTCGTCTCTGTTGTCGTCTTCTTTAACCAATTTATATATATATATATATATATATATATATATATATATATATATAAATTTAATTTACTCATCAGGAAGAAATACAAGGAATCTCAATCATTTTAACCAATTTTATGAAAAATAAAAAATAATAAATTTGAAAATAGTACAGGTACTAAGAAGAGGATATGCCAGATATTATCTGAATATGCAACTCACAAGTGTAATTATTGTGATGAAAAAAGTCTGGAAAGAAAAGATTTTGAGGATCCAATAATGGACATGAGCGTGATTTAAAGAAGACGACAACAGAGATGACAGGAGGAATGACAGAAAGAAAAAGAAAAAGAAGAAAAATAATGGAAAGCAGAAGATACGGATCAATAATGAAGCAGCAGATAAGGATTAATAATGAAGGATGACGCAACAGATGATGTAATTTGAGAGGAATGTCTCTCTATATAAGTCATGTAATTAGAATAGAAGGGATTATCGAAGGCAATCTTGTTGAATGTGATCGAATCCCAAACATCTCTTGTAATCTCTTACAAATCTCATTATTACTACTTTGGCCTTGTTCACTAACATTCATCATATATAATATAATATCTTCTTCCTCTTCTGATATTTCAGCAATTTCTGATTCTGATTCTTCTTTATATATATATATATATACTAGACACTATATCCTATCTTGGGAGGGTCAAATTAAACCTTCAAGAAGACACTTATTTTTTTTTGTCCATCAGAGTTTTCGCTGCCAAGAGGTTCTTAATCAATAATCGTGCAAGAGGTGTATGAAATCAATTAGATATTAGGACAATTATTGGATTGAGTGTTTGATTTTTGTAAAATACATTCGCACTTGAATTTTATGTCTATATATTTTCAGAAGCAAGGAAGGTTGCTCCATTTTCATCTAGAGGACCTATTTCATTAAATTTGCTTTTGTTAAATTCAAAATCTTGAAAACAAGTGTTTTGCATTTCAATAATTGAATAGGCCAAAAACATTATTACAAATGAACGAACCCCATTTTTACCACTTTCTCTTGCATTTAATTTCACTTAGACGTTTAATAAATCAACTCATCAACTGAGGCGATCAAAAGGCCAGGTGTGCCACTACGCACAATCCTTGGTTTCAATTAGTTTGCTTTTGACTTTGAGACACATTTAAGACAGGCTCAAATCACCAGAACATTTAAGATAATTTAATGGTATTTTTACCCTTAACCCTATTATAAAAACTAGTGTGGAGTTCATAGGACTCAAGGCTAAGGAAGTTACATTAGCTAACCGTTAACCGTGGTGACTTCTCTATTTAGATTAGCTATTGAGTATTTTGCGCTGGAAATAAATTATGGTGCTACACACATTTAGAAAAAGTTCTTATATATATTTTTTTTACCCTTAACGCTTAAAAATATATTATATTCATCATAGTTTATAAATAATGTAACATGTTTCATTTATACGTGAATTTCACTTATTCCACTATTTTTCTCATTTTAGATGATACTTTGAGAGTGTACAACATATACATCAACATAAACAAACAATTGTGGGTTAGAATTAAATACATAATCAATTCATTATCATTTACTTATTGCTTTTTTGGACAATGCTTAGTTCACATTATTCCATTCCATGTGTTAATACATAAAAACCTCCTGTTGTATGAAAATTCAAATAAATAATTTTGAATGAAAGATGAAAGATGAAATAACTCTAGACAGTTAATGCTAAAACAATTCCTGTCATGCAGTGTGTTCGTTCAACAACACGCAATAATTTTCAATGTGAGAGTTGAAAGATTTTGCAAAATAAAGTTGTTGAACAAATTGAAGTAGTGAAAGATTTACCTAGTAAACTTGGGAAAAAGACATTAAAGAATTTGGGTCCCAATAACTTTTAACCCAAAAAAGCAACACATGTGCCCCAAAAAATTGCTCATCTTGTGGCCAGTCCACGTTATCCCACGATGAAACTAACACGTCCCTATCGCTTTCAGGGTCTAATAGGCATGATCAAGACCTAAAGATTGTTAAATAAATTCATCTAAGAAATTAGTTTTCTTTAACTGTTTTGTTTATGTCTTACTAACAGTATGTATAATGTTTTCAAAACATAACTAGTTTTTCAATAACAAAAACATAACTAGTTTTTATCTCTGGCTGGAAATCAAAGGTGCGGCAATGTAGGGAAATAAAGTAACATTTCTATATTGCAACCTTACTTAGCTTCTTCTATATTTACAAATTCATCTTATAAAAATTTTCTTTCCTCTCCATTTTCCTCCAAATTCCTCTACCAAATAGACCCTGATGACACTTCTACTAATAGTCTGTTGGTAAATTTACACCTTAACTCTATTCTCATAAGAGTTAAACATACTTTTAGTCCATATAGTTTACCCCAATTTGGGTTTTAGTCCCTATAGTTTAAAACTGATGGTTTTTGTCCTTATAATTTACTCCAATTTGGTGTAACTGATTTCAGCTTAAAATCGATTTTGAGCCATCAAAATCAATTTCAGGTGAGGATAGTGATGTAATTGTTCCATGTAAGAAATGTGTCACATCAGACAACTTTTTACAGAATGGGACCACATCACTTTCCATTTCTAATTCGTTGGGAAACTTTCCCACTACCAAACAGACCTTTATGCTAGAAAATTAGAGAGAGAAGCAACATCCAAATTTCTTTTTGGTTTGCCAAGGTTATCCATGTCTATATGTCAAGTGAGACTAATCTTCTAGCCATTCTGAGTTTCTCATAGTAGGTAAATAGTTGACATGTGAATTTGCTCCATTTACAAGAGCTGTAAATAGAAGTGGAAATAACCTAGGTCGGTCCATATCACCTATACCATAATTAATTTTGATCTGTGTTGTTGAAAGGAGACTTGCGTATGACCTGTATGTAACCTACTAGAGGCCTTTCAAGCATGAGCATGGATTGTGATCTAGAATGGCCTGACTAGCTACTATCCTGTTAGGAAACCTGATAAATTAAACATATTAAACATAGTATAATAATAAGTTTAGGTAGGTGAGTGGTGGGTGACAAGATTTTAATGAAAATGTGTAGAAAATTAGATGTAATACAAAAACTAGAATATAGGATATAATTGTAATTTTATATTAGGAATTAGTAACAAATAATATCAATTAATTATAACAATATAACTTCTTATTTAAAAAATAATACTCTATTAAAATGCTTAATATGTCAGACTGCGCCTAACCTGTTAAGCAAAACATGCCAAAATAAAAGACCTGACTTTGGGCCTGACCTGAAAATAAAAAGGTTAGTACAAGACCTTAACGATCCAAGTCATAGGCTCTTAATAGTCAGGTTGAGCTATCCCCACCCCTAGGCTTTAAAGCTTTTAATCACGTTCTTCTCAAAAACCTCATATAGTGAGTGTCTCATTCATATTCATTCTCTCTCTCTTTTTTACCATAATAAGTTAATAACTCCTATTTTGGACGGGTCTTAAATATTAAAATTGTTCTTTGGGGGGAATACCTCTTCACGGATTAGATTCGATTTAAAACTGATTTGCTAATCAAGGGCCTTGTAGCCCAGTGGTATGATATCTCCCCTTTAGGTGGGAGGTTGCGGGTTCGATCCCCCTTGTAACCTCAAGCCGTTAGTGCTTGCCCCTTTAAATAAAAAAAAACTGATTTGCTAGATCTGGACAATTTAATTAAATGTGGAGGCAGGTCAAATATATAACAACTACCGCCATTTATGGCTCAAATTGACGGTCGCGTGTAGACTCTTCAGTCCAAGACTATGAACCTTCGGTCTCAATAAATCACATTTAAAAAGGTTGAATGTTTTTTTTAAAAAGCACAAAAAAACAGGCTCCTAAAAAGATTAACCTATTAAAATTATCTGTTGAGTATGGAGGATTTGGATCCCAAGACAGACTTTGCAAGGATCCTGAAAATCCAAAAGTTAATTGGTGTGTAGCCCAGCCCACATAGGTTATCATGTCCAAATAGACGAACACAAAACTTCTCAAGTAAAAATAGACGAAGTGCTAAGGGGGTTGGATTAGTTGAAAGATAAGCCTTTCACAGTGTGGCAAATTGACAAATTCTGATCCCTGTCAAAAGAGGTGCCTACATTAATGTTGGACGATGGACAGTGTCTAAAATATAATTGCATCTGTCAAAAAAAAAAAGGAAAACACTTATACATACAAAAAATGAGGTTGAGTTTGGTACAATATATTAGTCTTTTTAATGTGATGAATTAATGTTTAGATGTACCAAGTTTTAAAAGCCCCATTGAAAGATATACATATATTTACTATCGGATAGCTTAGAAAATTAATCCTTCCTTGGGAAATATAAGTTTACTCCTAAATAGAAAATCTTTTTATCTATTAATGGGGGGAGGAGGGGTAAATTTGTTTTAAGACTAGGGGCAAAACTGTCTTTTCACTTTTCAAATATATTAATGTGAGGTCCCTTGGGACCCTACATTAATATTTTCAACTTTTGGGATTTTTCCAGTATTAACTCCCTTGTGGGGGACCTCTAATTATTTTTCCCAAGTTTGGAGTGTTAAGAGATCTTTAGTTAATATACTTGTTTGGTATTTAAAACTCTTAATGTAGTCAAGTATATTTTAAAATATTTAGAGATGTCTTAATAGAACCATTTCTATGATTTCAAAGTCTACAGAATTATAGTGAACTAACTTATAATTGAAATATATTTTAAAATATATTTGAACATACCTTGATTGAACTTTTTTTTTATGAATTTGTATTGCTAATTACAGGCTAGCAAGGCGCTTGTTTTGTGCATTTTTCGTGCTAAAACAAGGTAAGGAGTTGTTTTCTCCTTTTATAACTCCGGTGGCGGCTTTTTAAAAATGCGCTGCTGCTTTCTTCAGCAACAGCGCCGCGTTTCTAAATAAGCGCTGACTATATGTAGACAGCCGCGTCGCTTATTTAGGAAAGCGCTGGCAATAGTTGTTTCCCGATCTTAGTAAGACGCCTATTTCTTTTAAATTGCCGGTTTTGTCTTCCATACCGCGTCACGTCTTTGAGAAAAGCGTTGCAAGTATTTCCTAGTCAATTTTTGTAAATCAGCGCTTTCTCTTAAAGTGCTGCTTTTGTATTCATGTTGCGGCGCATATTTCATTGAATGATACAAGCTGTGATTTTTTAAAAAAGAGTAACACTTCCACAAACATTATTAAATACCATTCTCTCTTTTATTAATTATATTGTAGTAACTTATAATTTTTGAAATATATTTTAAAATATTTTTTTTGATTACAAAATATATTTTAAAATATATTTGTACATATCTTAATTGAACTTTTTTTATGAATTCATATTTGTAATTTTATTATTTTTAAATAAAATTTTTAAAAACTTTCAACAACGTGAAAATTAATTTTTTTTATTGTTTAAATATTGATATTGATTCAAGCCATGAATGTTGTTTTCCTTACAATCCGCTAATACTCATCATTTTAAATAATAAAAGAAGATTTAAAATTTTTTCTTGTAAATATAAGGTATAAAGTAAAATCACATAAGTTATATATATATATATATATTGAAAGCTTGAAGAGAAAATCACATAAGCAATAAGAGTGAAAGTGGAAAAGTAGGTTATACCACACATTCACCGAAGCACACACAAAGAGTTTGGTTGTAGGAAAGTTTGTTAAAGAATTAGAAAGGGTGTGTTTGGTTCAGCTTATGGAAAAGTGGCTTATTTTTAAGGTGGCTTATTTTTAAGTCAGTTGGAAAATAAGCTCTAAGTTGGCTTATTTTTATGTTTGGATGAACTTTGAAAAAAGTGGCTTATTTTCCCATTTGACTTATAAACATGTTTGGATGACTTTTTGTTTAAAAGGGGCTTATTTTTAAGCTAGCTTATTTTTATGTCATATAGAAAAATAAGCTGGCTTATTTTCAGAAATAAGCTACCTTGTGTAGCTTATAAATAAGCTGGCTTATTTCAAATAAGCTGGGTGAAAAATAAGCTCAACCAAACATGAAAAAAAGCCACCCACTCAAAATAAGCTGGCTTATTCAAAATAAGCCAGCTTATTTTGAAAAATAAGTCCCAACCAAACACACTCATAGAAAGGGTAAGATGGAAAGTAGGGGTAATGATGAGAGAGTAAAGTTTGTGCCCCACGATAAGTGTGAGATGAAGAGAGAAAACTTGTGGGCCCCGGTATATATGTAAATGACCATAAATCCCTTAACTTTTTAATTTATTTACAACTCACTTTCCCAACTTTACTGCAACCAAACGTACCCAAAAAGAATGATAAGGAGGTGAATATAATATAATATATAAATCAAATACTCCCACCCATGGAAAAAAATAAAAAGATAAATTTTGACAAGACAATATACAAACGGAGAATGCTGAAGAAAGGGTAACAATGAGAGATACCTATGACAAGGAAAAGTGGCGGCTTCTACTGTTGTGGGATTGATCCGGGTGTATTTGTGCAGGAGAGAACGAGAGATTTGACAGGGTATGTGTGTGAATGTGAGAGATGGAAAGAAGAGTAGATTTTAAAGAGAATGGGTAGAGTTTTTGTTGCAATTGAGCCTTTGTGAAATCACCTTTTGATTTGTCATACGAGCTGTAAGAGATCTATTACCCTCAATTTTTTGGGGGTTAAATATTATTGAATACAATTTCAGCAAGTCCATTCTTCCACCCCTTGACTGACTTCTACTCCTGTAAAATAGCCCTCTAGCCACATTCTTCTCATGATTCACAAGTCACCACACTAAATTTGATGTCATCATCCCCTTCATCAATTTCTACACTACAATAAGAAATCGCATGGACAACTAAAACACCCAACTCTTTAATCATGATTGATGACACCTTGGTGTTAAAGAGTGAGATGTATCTCCTCCATGTTTACTTTATAATTAATACTAAAACCAAAAGAATCACCCAGTTCAAACCTTTAACTCATTATCTATTAAATTTGAAAATAACTACAACTCGAAAGTAAACAATATGGTGAAAATATATTTTGGGAAATTAATATGAGGTTCCTCACAATAAACTTAATATTAGAAAGGTCTTATAGACTTCCAATATCAAAATAAGGTCCCTAGGGATCTTACTTTAATATACTCAAAATATCAAAAGACTATTTTGCACCTTAAAGTATAAACTCACAAAAACTCATTCATTCCCCTCCTTTCCTAGACTTTCTGTACGTTTCATTTCAGCCAACAAAGAAAGAACACACAGCTCAAAAATAAGGTGAAGATTATTGCATGATCAGCTCCAACCATCACCTATATTGACCCACCTTCAATCATTTGAAGACCCACCTTAAACTTGTCTCAAAAAGTAAAGGTATGTTCCTAAATGCTACATCTTCGTTTTCTGACGAAAAATGGCTGCTTTCAAATAAAAAATCAAAACTTTTCTTATAAATCATCTTATGTTGATTGCATGCTTGTCCATAAAAGATACATTCATATAAAAGACACATAATCTTTTAGTTGTATAATATGGTTAGTAGGTTTGTGATTGAAGGAATTTAGGATTACCCGGCTTATGAGTGTTCCCGGATACCGGAGCTTTGAACTCGAACACGATCTCTAGAATTAATGTAACAATAAGAACAAAGAAAGCCGTAGAAACATGGAGCTAAGAATTCCAAGGGATTCAGCTCACGCAGAACCGAGTTACTAGAACCCGGATCAGATTCGTACAGCGAATCACTCTCTCAAGAAAAACGTATGAGAGAGGAACGTTGGAGAGGGAGAGAACTCGTTCTCTCAAAGACGGCTTCTCAACACATGAGAGCCTCTCACCACCATCGTTAATTCTAGGATACTCTTATCCCTATTTATAATGGAATTAATAAAACTTTTTTGTTTTATTTATTAAATAGAATTTTATTCAATTACATCATTTACTTGATTTATTAAATAAAATTCTATGTTTAATTTCAGAATATTTAATGTGCCCACAAAAGGGCGTACTTTTTCCAACAGTGACAAAAAATGAATGCTTTGGAATAAAGGACAAAACTTTTCATATAAATAATCAAAGGGGGATGCCTATGCTTTGTTTTGCCATTCTAAAACATGGGAAGGATGAAAATGTTTGAATTTGTGAGGTTTTGAAGGGGTTAATGTTATATTGAGAAAAGCGTCACGTCTTTGAGAAAAACGTTGCAAGTGAGGTGTAACATCCCAGTTTTAAATTAAAAATAATATGAGATTATTGAGGTGTCTTTAAAGAAATTTAAGGGTTCGAGGAAGAATTTTACGATATTCTGGGCAATTTATGAATATTAAATCTTAGTTAGTTTAGAATTTAAAGAAATATAGTTAAAAGGATTAATTGGAGTCATAAACTCTCATAATTAAGTATTTTTGAAACCTAGAAAATAGTATGATAGGAGGAGAGGGGTAAAATAATATATACAAATTTTTGGGCTAAAAATATAATTCAGAATGAATGATAGGGTATTTAGTGGTAATTTTCACATATATATATATATAAACACTCAACTCCCTTCACTCCCAAACTCCCTCCGCCTCCGACCCTCTCTCCTTCGATTTCTCTCTTCTCTCCGTCGGCCAACATCATCTCCGGCGGCCCAAGGCGCGGCGGCGCCGACCTCCCTCTCCCATCCCATCTCTTCATCTTCTCCTCTCCTCAAATCCATGTGAATCGAGCTCTCCGCCCCTCTCACCAAACCCTCCCTGCTCTCTCTCTCTCTCTCTCTCTCTTCGTCGCTCGTCGCCGGAGCTGCAGGAACCGACGAAGCAAGCCGCCGTCGGTGTTAGCACCGGCGCGGTCTCCCTCTTCCCCTTTACCTTCATCATCATCAAATCTATCACTCCCTCTTCCCTTCGCCTTCTTCTTCGTTCCTCCTGCTTCCCGGCGACCCCGACGATTTTCCGGCGAGAATCCGGCGAAATGTGATGGTTATGTACTCCGGTGAGTACCTTCTACCTATTCATTTGCTCTTCAATTTCCTAATTAATTATATGCACATTTACTGCTCACAATTTCAAAAATGTTCTCAAAAATCACTAAAAATTCCTAAAAATTCTAAAATTCCTAATTTCTCCATTTATTATTTCCCAAAACACTCCTTGATCCTGTATTAAATTTTTAGGATGTTACAATTCTCCCCACCTTTTAGAAATTTTTATCAGTATTTGGTATACGATAACCTAGGACTGTGCTGCATTGCATATAGATTGGCAATATACATTCTTAGTATTCCCTTCCTTATGTGCATGAATATCTGGCCTTTTGAGAGGAATATCACTCTTCCCGTGGTGCGGAGAGAGTGATAGGAGCTATTGAATAGGTATTGTGGAGAGATTGAGATGAATATAGTAAGAATAACTATAAATAAAGTAATTGATAAGAGTTTAGGAAGAATGACGGAATAAGGATGTTTCTCTGGGGTTTCGATTATAATTATGAGTCGACCATAATTATAGTCGAGGCATCATGAGATCCCTTATTGGGTTTAAGGGATTAAGGTAATTCAAATATAACAATTGTTAGTAATGAGTATAAAATGAAAAATGAATTATTGACCTTGTTCTTCGGTTTTGTGTGTTAAACCGTTTGACTTAGTGATAAATGTGAATTGTGTTTACAAATGTGACTTGATTCTATGTTGTAGTGGTTATGAATATGTGATAAAAAAAAGTTTATAGAATATGGAAATTAGTAAATTAGAAGTTGAAGTTTTGAGGATTTTTTTTTTCAAATTCAGATTTTGATGTTGATTTAGATTGTTGGATTCTGAGTCTCAGACTTGTTGATTTTGGTAATGATAGCTTTAAAGATGTAAGGATGTGCAGTTGTGAAATTAATGGAGAGTAAATATCAAGAGGAAATGGTTCTTTCTTTACTTGTGTGAGCTGAAATTGTATGAAAATGAGTTAGAAAGACACATGTTTGTTTTGCTTGAGTGTTTGAGAATTTAGAGAAATATTGAGTGTATGATTGTGGTTGTTTTGCAAGTTGCAGGTGAATAAAGTTGATAGGGATGTGTATATATTAAATTAGAATCGTTAGCTAAAATTAGAAAATGGAATGTGAAGTTGTTATCTAACAATTAAGAAGCGAGATCTTGGATTATGGTTGAGTAAACCATTAGATTTTGATGAGGAAAATTTGTTATTCATGGTATTAAATCATCAAGTTTTGGTAATCACTCTTACCTTGCTATAACATTGAGGGTGACGTTAGTTAGGGATTTTGTAAAATCCCTTTTCACCCTCTATATATATATTATCTTTAAAAGGGTATTTTTATACAAAACAGGCTATCGGGTGCCTTTCAAACGCGATTACTTTCATATAAAAGACTTTGATACATATATATATATTATCCTGCTTGGTGGTTGCTATTGATTTGGAATGGTGTGAAGGATATATAGGTATATTGTTTAGATAGTGGTTTGAGAGGATGATGATAGAAAAGAGAGTTGGATATTGAGTTGAACTTGTGGAAACAATGATACGTTGAGATTTAGATATCGAAGGGAATGGTAAGAGTGCAAGATATTGATGTTGAAATTGAGATACTGACGAGGTTGAAATTTATTGGACATTGTGGACATTGCATGACACTGTGACATATGTACCATCGCGCGATGATAACCGTTCGATAGGCCAATCAACGGTTATTTGTACGGGTCAACAGATTGGAGACTGTGACCATTGGTCAACAGATTGGAGACTGTGACCAGCAGTCTTATGATTGGAGACAGGGACTGCTCCCTTTCTGATTGGAGACAGATTGGGGTTTCCCTCTTATGGGTTTACCAGAGAGGGAAATTGCCCCCTCACATTTGAGAGGGGCACAGTGTCAACTCATTTGGAATACATATAGGGCTCGAGCGTAGTGCCTCCAGGATGGCATGAGTAGAGCATCAGGTTGTACATGGATGAGAGTTGAGAAGTTGTATTTGATTTATTTTTGGACGTGACAGAGGTTATAGAATGGTAAATGGAAGAAGACTTGGTTCTTGTATATATATATATATTCATTTTAAAACTGTGGTACCCTTTAGACGCCCTCACTACCGCACATCTCGCTGTTATAGTGAGTTATGTAGTAGATTACTGAGACAAGTTGTCTCACCCCACGATTACTTACATTTTTGCAGGTGATCATGCACAAGCGCAAGCATCAGGAAAGGGAATTAGGTAGTGGAGATTGTATAGTTTACTTAGAGTTGTATATTGTCAATTTATAGGTCTGCATTCGCTTCCGCATGTATATATATCTACTTATTGTTTAATATCAACTAGTTTTGTTTATTAACCATGTTAGACAATTCCTTTCTAACATGGTTAGCAATAAATTATCCATGATAGCAGCTGTATTGTATTACTTTATTCTTTTCTATCATGGATAATAATTTAGTCATTAGGATATTATTTTTCTAACTATGATAGAGATATTGATATTATTGAAATTCCTTTTTCTATCATAGTTAGCAAAGATATTATTGAACTAAAAGAGATGTCACAGGTTAATTAGGGAATTAGTAACAGTATGTTACATGAGGGCTCTTCAGTCCAAGACTATGAACCTTCGGTCTCAATAAATCACATTTAAATTTTGGGGAATGAGTCTCTTTTACCCTTCAAGTAACCACTTTGGACCACTGGGCACCCTAAACTAATACTGGGTACAATTTAACCTCTGAAGTAACCAAAGTGGTCCAATTTTACCCTCTGACGAATGTAATGTTGACACGTAGGATGTAATGTTGACATGTAGACGACACGTGTCAACAATATATTCGTCAGAGGGTAAAATTGGACCACTTTGGTTACTTCAGGGGTAAAATTGGACCACTTTGGTTACTTCAAGGGTAAAATTGTACCCAGTGTTAGTTTAGGGTGCCCAGTGGTCCAGGGTGGTTACTTGAAGGGTAAAATAGGGTCATTGCCCTTAAATTTTTTATATGCAAAAGTAAATATTGAAATTTCTCAACACTCAATTACGTGTGTAGGTGAGCTGTTAAAAGTAAACAGTTTCTCAAACGCATACTGTTATAATGACATACAGATCATCCATGGAAAGCTTGAATAAACTTGTAAGGTTTATAAAAGAAATAGTTTATTCCAAAAGTTTGATCTTTTTTTAGAAAACTCAAACAAATAGGCCCGTAAAAAAATTAACCGAATAAAATTGTCTGATAAGTAAGTATGGAGGATTTGGATCCCAAGACAGACTTTGCAAGGATCCTGATAAGCCTAAAGTTAATTGGTGTATAGCCCAGCCCACAATTGTTATGATGTCCAAATAGACAAACACAAAACTTCTCAAGTAAAAACAGAAAGTGACGAGAATTGGATTTAGTTAAAAGATGAGCCTTTCACAGAGTGGTAAATTCTGATGCTGTCAAACATTATTACATTAATGTTTGACGATGGACAGTGTCTCAAATATAATTGCATCTGTCTCAAAGAAAAGTAAACACTTATACATACAAAAAATGAGGTTGAGTTTGATACATCATACTCAATTAATGTTTAGATCAGTACAATATAATAATCTTTTTAATGTCAAATTAGATATAATAATCTAAAGATTATTATATTTTTAATTTAATCAAATTAGATAAATTGACATTATATTTGGAAGAGAGATATTGTTTCTTTTAAACTGATCTTTTTTTAACTGAACAGAGACATTTTATTTTACTATACAAATTAACCAAATAAAATCTGTTGCGCCATGCTTTGACTATACAATATCTGTTGCGCACATGGTTTTATTGTTCTTTTATTATAACCTCCGAGTTATCAGTAGTCACTAGTCAGTACTGCTCTACTGCTGCAAGGTTTTCGTATGCATTATTGGGCTACATTAATTTGATATCCTTCTGCATTACCAACCGTAGACATGTTATTAGGTGATCCCATTTTATTTAAAACTGTCAAAAGCATACGTTATTACTGTTATAAATAAAGATAGAGACAACTAGAAAAGGAGAGAATGTGAGGGTTAGAGAGAATAATTCTTATTTGGTAATGCACTATATATTTATAAGTACAGTTAGATCAAATATATAGTACCAAAATTTATATTAAAAAATGCAGGATTATAATAGATATTTGGATAATTAAGAAATTTATGTCCATCGAATCAAATATTATCTTCAGAGCCATTAATATATTTTTATTTTATGCAAGATTTAATCATTCTTATTATGCTTTAGTTATTTATAGATTCTTTACACACTCCTTATTGATAACCTAATTATATATCTTAATAAAAGTCTTAAAAATAGTTTAAAATTGTAAACATTTGTAAAATAATTTCTTTCAATATCATTACTGATACAACAATTAAGAGATATTATATGTTTCGAACAGAGTGTAAGCACAAAGAATAAATATATATGTACAAACACAGCTGATAAAAAAGAATATATATATATGTACAAACACACCATTAATTACAATATTTCAAATCACTTAGGGGATTGTAAAAAAATCATTGGATGATAAGACATCTTTAAACAACCTTTTATATTTTGAATCAAATCAATTGGAAATTCGAACTCTTATAACAAGAACTAGGGATAAGAATAGGTGTGGCCTTCGGCTTGACGTGTAATATCTAGACTTTGAAGCCAATTAAAAGCTTGCATTCAAAGTAAATTATTGAAATGTGAAGCTTTTTAAAAGCTTTAGGCCTTGATAGACATTTTGAAGGCTCAGGCCTAAGCCTGAAAAAAAGCCTAGATTCAAGCTTAAGTCAGACCCAATTTTCATTTCCTTATTTCAGGTAACAAAAGTGTCTGACCTAATTCATTCCTGCACCTAACAAGAACATGAATAAACATGATGTAAAATCTAATATTCATTGAGGTCCAAGCAATAAAATCAAATCCACCAAATTCGTTACGAAGTAGTGAGGCACCAATTCAAAAACGTAAATCAAAATAGGGAACAATATTCAACGGAAAAAAACGTAAACCAAAATACGCGCGCAATTATTATCCAAAAAAAATAATTACCCGCGCAATTCCACTAAATTTCCAAGAAATTACTCAAACACGTTTCAAAACCTCCCCTAAAAACCAAAAATATTTCCAGAAATACCGAAACTACCCCTCCACCACCATACTAAGCAAGCAAGTACTAGTAAGTAACTGTTCACCAAACGACGCATTCACCAAAACAAAAACCATGTCAACCACACCACTAATCCTCTCAACCCTCCTCATAGTGATCTCCGCCGTTCCGTTATCTTCTAACGCCGTCAACCCCCATGCGTTTCACGAAGCCCCCGCGTTTCGAAACGGCGAGGAATGTTCCGAAACGCCACGTCAGCAAATCCACATATCCATGACCCTCGACGCCGCCTACCTACGTGGCTCAATCGCAGCCGTCTTCTCCGTCCTGCGCCACGCGTCATGCCCTGAGAACATCGCCTTCCACTTCCTCACCAACCAATCAAATCTCCGCCGTACGATCGCCTCCACCTTCCCCTACCTGAATTTCCGATTATACCCCTTCGACTGCGACGCCGTGAGGGGCAAGATCTCGAATTCCGTACGCCGTGCGCTTGATGAGCCGCTGAATTATGCGAGGATGTACGTGGCTGATGTTCTGCCGAAGAGCGTTGGGAGGATTATTTACTTGGATTCGGATTTGATCTTGGTTGATGACGTGGCTAAGCTTTGGGGTATTGATTTGGGAACTAGGGTTTTGGGTGCGCCTCAATATTGTCACGCCAATTTCACCAATTACTTCACCCCCAGGTTTGTTGTTTAAATATGAATTCACTTTCAATTTTTGAATTTATTCATATGGTTTTTTAATTTTTACGGACTTTTTCCAAAATTAACCCTAATAAGAGTAAGGATACAAGTGTATAGTATTTAGGATAAATTGGTAATATCATGTGTTATTAACTAACTTAGCTAATATACGCAATCAAATGATGTTATATTTAGGAACTGAGGTATTATTATTATTATTATTATTATTATTATTATTATTATTATGATAAAATCTATTTAGTCACTTTTAGTATGATTAGGTTAAGTATTTTTGTTAAATGCCTCTATTAAGGATAATTTCGGGGAATTTCGATGAAAAATAGAGAGATGGTTTTTATTTGGGAAAGCTCTCTTTCTTAAATAGGTGTGTGGTGTTTCGTTTAGAAATGAAGGGAGTAATTTGTGTGTGGGTTTGTGTTTAAATGGTAAAAGTGTTTAAGGAGTGGACACATGAGAATTACCCCAATATGGTTGATTTATCTCTCATCTATTTTATTTTCATTTTTTTTCCTTTTCACTATACCTTAGCTCTGTAAATATTCTATTTTGTTGATTAGTATGATAACATGTAGAAATATAAAACATGAAGTAATTGTGTGTGTATATAACAACAATAACATTAAAGCCTTATAGGCTACATCGATCATACGATGTCATTGTGCTCTATAAGTAATCAATTGTGTGTGTGTGTATATGTTAAGTTTATACAACGTATTCTGGTACGAAATATAAGGCCACTTTAAGTGTTTTAGAAGTTAAAGAAGCAAATTATATAACTACCACTTGTAATTAGATTATAAGTTAGTTTATAATTTAGTTATGAGGAAAAAAGATAATTATGAACAATTTAAAATGATTAATTTTGAATTCTTAATTGTTTCAAAAAAATCGAAGTGTCTTATAATTATGACTGGAGACTGGAGGGAGTATAATGAGACTCAACCAAACATTCTCTGTTTTAAAAACAAGAATTTTTTTCTTTCCTTGAGATATTAAGTCTACAAATGTTTTCTAAAATGATCAAATGTGTAGTATGTTGAAATATGAATTAATTGTGTTTTTATATATGTTAGGTTCTGGTCGAATCCAGTGTATGCGGCGACATTTCAGGGACGGAGGCCATGTTATTTCAATACAGGTGTGATGGTGATAGATCTATGGAAATGGAGGGAGGGGAGGTATAGGGAGAAGTTAGAGATGTGGATGAGGGTTCAAAAGAGGCATAGGATTTATGAGCTTGGTTCTTTGCCTCCATTTTTGTTGGTTTTTGCTGGGAATGTTGAGGCGGTGGATCATAGGTGGAATCAACATGGGTTAGGGGGTGATAATTTGAAGGGTTTATGTAGAGATCTTCATCTTGGACCTGTTAGTCTTCTTCATTGGAGTGGTAAAGGGAAGCCATGGTTGAGACTTGATGCCAAAAGGCCTTGCCCTTTGGATAGTTTGTGGGCCCCATATGATTTGTTTCATCACTCTTCGTTTTTGTCTGATGATGGCTAGAGGTTGATTGTTGGCAATGGAACTTTATATTTTTGTGCAGAGGAAGAAACAGAGAGAGCAAGAAGAAATCTGACAGAACTGGGAAGGTGGTGTTCTGGTATTGATAGTTGATACTATATTCTCCGAGTGATGAAAAATAGTAGCTAGTAATAAGTATATACGTTTTTTTGTATAGTTTGAAGTTCTTCAATGCGAGACTACAGAGGATTTTAAATAGAGGCAAGAAATTGAGTGAAGGTATTTGTGTCTACATATATTGTGAATAATTTAGAATGTCTTTTAGGTCCTGTAAGGTAATGGTATTTTTAGGATTTTGTAGCTCAAATCTGTATTTTTTATTAGTTTTTTGGTTCTGATGTATTGATTAGATATGTATTATTTTTTCAATGCAAATCGACTGCGGAGTTTATTTTTGGTATCAGTTACGGATGGTTAATGTTGGTTCTGTTCTGCTGTGGAATATGAACTGCTGTAATGTTGGATGAGTGATATTTCATATTTCTACATTTGTATCGCATGATCATTATAATCACCAAGACATTTATATCAAGGTTGATAACTTTCTCTTGTATTGAATCTACCATTTTATGGTTCAGTTTGATTTGGTTTGTCAAGGTCGGACTAAAATTATGTTGACTGATTCTCAATCTTTAAAAAGAATAGTCCTGATAAAATGTAAAACTGAATGGAAAATTAAATCCTGAAAAGTTGGCACCAAACCAAATCTAAGCAATTCTTCTTGAATTCAATAATTCCAGGGATTGGTTTATTGGTTTAAGAGGATGATTTTATTCAGGGGAGGTAGTTGAGAAAAGGAATCTTTCGAGGTAGTTCACTTTGATGGTAAGATGTTACATGCGAAGTTGTCAGAAATAGTAGTTATTTGATGTTTTTAAAGCTGTTGAGTTTGTTTTTTCTTTTTTGCGTGCTCAGAATTCTTGATCATGTGTATAGATTAGCATCGTGCATGTATCTTAGATTTATGTGTCACGTATCTGATGTGCGATTCATTCATGTACAGGAGGGTCAAAATAATTCTTTCTCGAAGATTATTTAATTTTTCCAATTCACAATATCAGCTGACATGGTGAAAACTACTTTTCTTATCAGTTATATAAATATAATGCTTAGATTTTTGTCTGTTTAGATTATTATGAATCTTGTATCGGTATTTTATGGACTTCGTGCTTTTGTTTTTTCTTTTTGGGAACCCTTTTGGCTCTTTGTTGATATGATATGATTTCTTTTAACCTATAAATACATAAACCAAGTTAACTAGTTATGCAACAAACGTAGAGACATGTAAGACATCACTCACTTCTAACGTGCTTGTGTATCTCTACATATTTGACTAGTCTGCCGGCGAACTACTTATTTGTGAGTTATATGCCTCTCAGATTCTGTTTTTTCCCCTTGCGTGAGCGAATGGTATCTTGTCCAACTCTTAAGGGAATTACAAACTAGACTAATTTATATTAGACTTTTTTGGTTACCGAGTAATACAATGGCATCGTATGATAATATGTAGCAGATCCTACGTAGTGGGATAAGACTTTATTATTGTTGTTGTCTTTGGTTATCGAGTGATGATGAATGAATTTACTGTTTGTGCGTATTGAAGTCTTGAAGAAGAAAACTGAATATACTGCTAAATAGTTGCATGATGGAATCATACCAATATAGTATTATGGTATATTTTCATCATTGTACTACTTCCACCTTTGTTGAACTTGATTGTTGCTTCTGTGTTTAGAAGTATTCTTGTTCGCATAATCTGAGCCTTGAGTACTATTGAAGTCAAATCCTTATTTCAAATTGTGTGCAGAATTTTATAAACAAAGCTTGTTCTAGGGCGTCTGAACTTTGAAAGGCATCCCACCCAGGTGGATTTAATACTAGACCAAGCTTTTCATCCTAAGTTGTTCATTTCGTTGGCATTTACTACATTATCAAGTGTCTAACTTGGCCAACGACTAGTAGGGAAAAAAGGATACCCTATATCACGGGAACTCAACGGATCAAACTAATTCAGATCCGCACCGGGGACCTCCTCTTAAGGACAAAGTGCTGGCCAATGGACATACTGCATTCCCTTGGCTTGAACTCGAGAACTATGGTTAAGCGAAGAAGCTAAGTCAAGTTCATTTGGTTTATCCATTTTCACTCTTTAATCACAGTAACTTTCCACCAGTACGTAAGTTAATTAATATTGTTATGACGTGTATGAAAAAGTGAGATAATATCAACCTTAAGATATTTATTATCCCAATAATATTAAATGGGAGATCCAAACGCTTCTGTTCTATCTCAACACTTACACAATGTAAAATATAAGAAAAAGCCAGTGTCAAACTTGATATAGTAATTCTTGGTGAGGTGTAGGATTTGATTGGAGTCTAAAAATGTTGAGGCATCTCTTGTTGGAGGTTGATAGGTTTTAGGATCAATGTCATTGAAGGGGGGAGGATTGCATTTGTATAACTTAGTTTGATTTAAATATGATCCCTCGTCCAGGTGAGCTCTGCTTTCCTTTCAACCTTTAAAAATCGGATCTTGTAAATTCAAAATTTCGGCTGCTGATTAATATGCTTGACTTATTTGGTTGTTGAATTATGATTGATACTTTTATTACTGCCTTAATGGAAGAAAGTTGAAGACATGAAAAATATTACAAAATATTGTGCATTTTTCTCTGCCACCTTTTTCTTTATTGATTGTTTATATGCATTAAACTGTCCCTGTATGGTGAAAACTAAGCATTCGCCTGTGAATTGCATGAAGTTTTGGGCTTATAGAGGCAAGAATACTAGGAGAGAAACTCCTAAAAATAGTAAATTTTCTTATTGTGGGCTTTATAACTTATAAGTGGCCCTTCTGTGCATATGGATCTGAGATAAAGCTGATGTTAGAAGTGGGCCTCCCAGATTAGCCACTTTAACAAGCAAAACAATACTTAATGACCCTATTTTGCCTTTCAAGTAACCACCCTGGATCACTGGACACCCTAAATTAACACCGGGTACAATTTTACCCTTGAAGTAACCAAAGTGGTTCAATTTTACCCTCTGGCGAATATAATGTTGACATGTGTCATTCACGTGTCAATATTATATTCCACGTGTCAACATTATATTCATCAAAGGTAAAATTGCACCACTTTGGTTACTTCAAGGGTAAAATTGTACCCTTTATTATTTTAGGGTGCTCAGTGGTCCATGGTGGTTACTTGAAAGACAAAATTGAGTCATTGCCCTACTAAAATCCCTTACATCAGTTTTGCAAGTTAAATTTAAGACACAAATATGGATATACTCATATAAAAATCATAAGGTAGAGACTAAAAAAACATCAATCTGAAAAAATTTATCTCCATTAAAATATATTGCAATATTCAATTATATTCTCCTGAATGGATTATGAGATTTTTTTTTTTCAAAAAAGGCACATATGTGCATTGCACATTTGGTCATAAATTTATGCGTATTTAAAGTACATTTGATTCCTTAACTCTAACACGGTATAATAGTTTTTTTATAGTAAATTATATTTATTTTGAATAAGTCAAACTATGCATATTTTCATTTGACAAAATTTTTCGACCAAACTTTTTTTTGACATAATTGAAAAGAAATATAATAAAATTATGGAAAACACATTGTGTAAAATTAATAGGCCATAGATTCACTTGTCGAAAATAAAGAAAATAATACAGACATATTTGAGTTGACCCTAATAAAATCTGATTTACTTAATTCTGCCTCCAATAGAATTTAATGGATATGTTCCATCACAAAGGGCAAAGGCTTGCATGCATATTCGATACACGTCCAATTAGATTTGTATTCGGCGCGGCCCATCATAGAGTCCAATTGTCTTGTCTTTTGAGTTTAGTTCAATACCTGAGGGTTCGAAATCCAATCGATTTTTTTTTATAACAAAAATTTTAGGAAAGGGGTTGGGCTCACCCATAATCTAAAGGTAGGGAAACTAACGTAAGACCGCCTGGTCCAACCCAGCCCAGAGCTGTGGCTTGAACTAAGATATTTTTTTACGGTAGCTAGGCAACTTGCACTGCGAATATGTCTCCTCAAGCGTTGCGATGGAGACACAACTAAGTGTCATTCCCAAGTATCAAACTCGCAACTAAGTGGACAACTCATGGGACTCATGGGACGATGGGTGAAATCCAATCGATTTTCAAAGGTAAGCTGAAGTATTATTATTTGTAGAATATATTCAAATATTTAAAACACAACCTCACTCCTCACCACTTAATTTTACAGTAAAATTCGATGCTAAATAATCCCAAAACTGAAAAATGACGCCCCAAAAGGGCTCATAAATTAATAGCATTAGAAAGGAAACAAAGTGACAATCTTTTTCGCATATATCTCTACCCACGTTGAAACCACCAAAGGGACCGAGATCACTTATTCCCATTCTGAAAAAAAGTTTATCTGTTCTTTTAACAGAACTCTTTATCATGTGCTAAAAAGACACTTTGCATCCATCAATCTTCGGTAAAAAAGTAGATGACAATGCAACTAGTCGGCATTACATCAAATAAAATGTAAAAGGATTGGTTTTTCTTTATTTTACCTTGTTAAAAACAACTTGTCAACCTTTTCTTTTTCAAAAAAAAATTAAAAAAGGGTTCGACTCACCCACAATCCAAAGACAAAGCTCCTAACTCGTGATATACTGGATTGTCCTTGTGGGCTTTGAAGTATGACTAATAAACTTTTTATTTTGTTCACATAAGTAGGTTTTGTCCAACTTCAACTGACTGTGATGCAACTTGAATCACAAGTAAGTTGTTCTTACTCAGGAATTGAACACTTGTCAAGATGGTTGAATATCCATCCATTTCACCAAATGTACCAACCATCATGGGATCAACTTTTTCTTTTTTGCGTGTTCTCTAATCAGATTGCAGCCCTTCTCTGTTGGAATCTTGTTTCATTTTGTGGCCTGAATCATAAAAAGTACAGCTATATTGCTAGCTAAGAACCTCCCTTAATTTGGCCACTTAAGTAATTGTTAATAGAGTCATTAAATGTGTCCGTACCACACAAAGCAGTTGATAATAGAGTAATTAGACCTGTCATTAGTTCTTAACCAGCTATTATCTTGCATGTTACGCATCATAACAGCATTTTATTTGCCAAACCGTAATGCGCTAGTATGATATAGTGCCATCCTTTGATCAATTTTTTTGTCAAAAAAATGACTTCATTCCTCTGAAAGTGTGCCCTGGAAAAAAAATTAAGATGCACTTCTAAGGTTGTCCGGAGGAAAGACCTGAATTCAAGGGAAGTCCAAGAAGATCTCTCAACAAAATATTAATATAATTCATGCTACAATGAAATATCACTCTTTACGTAACTTATAAATTGCTCTTATTTTAATTGGTTTGTCAAGATTTTCTTAATTTTACCTAACCTTTGTGAATGAAGTAAATTTACAGGTCATCCGTCTACCTCAAAAGAGCGAGAGATTAGTCTCACTTGACACGCGAGTAGAGAGATACCTTTGGGAAACAAAAAATTAATGCATTTTTATTTCTTGCATATTAATTACCTAATTTTAAATTTCTTTAGAAACCACATTTCAATTAAAAAATGGTACACGTAAGAATGGAGAGGATACATATGATATTTAATATAATGCTCAATTGACTAATTTAGAAAGATTAAGAAAATTAAATTAAATAATTATTAATCATAACATAACACGTATTTTCGGCGCACCTACGATTTGGCCTTTCATGTTGCCATCCTTATGGGCAGCGGCGAAGGATTCTAGTGGCTAGTTTGATTACATCAGAAAGTGGGATGTGAATATATGAATAACGCGTTGTCTTAATTCAAACCTTCATTGCATGTGGGTAGAGGAGTAGAAAGACCAGCTCTTAAACCCATAGACTCATAATTAATTGAATGGCCAGGATCTTTTTATGATCTACGAATCAAATTTCGTTTTTAATTGGGACCGCGAGGTTTTGGAGTCAAGAGAAATTGAGAGAAAAATGTTTTTCAAATGAGCCTGTGAAAATTTGAGGGGAAAATGTTTCTCAAGTGAGCATGCCGGTTGTAAAGGCTTACATTTGTGCCTAGTTAAAAGAAGATGAAAGTTGATTTTGAAAATATCAAGTGTTGCTTGGGGACATGATATAGGTCAAAATATTGACCGAACCAAGATAAATAGTTGTGTTATTCTTCTCTTATTTTCTTCATTTTTTCACTATAATATAATATACTTTAATTTATCGTCACTTTTATAAGGAGAAATGCTTAAAAAAAATTTCTTTTTACTGAGCGTGAGCTTTTAAATTTAAGTGATTGTAAAAATTTACTCTATCACTCAATTCACCCCACTCTTGGGTGAACATCATGCATTAACAAATATGATTATGTTGTCTAATATAATGTTGGATAATTATGGAAATGACATCTTTATTCTCGTTAGTTATACATATTATTAGTTTTATAGTTGTGGACTTGCATTGTTTGATTTTTAAATTGCACTATTGTTGCTTTATATCGGATTTGTGTTCTGGTATATATTGTCGTTGTTTATCATACAATTGATTATCATAACATTCCCTTTTGACAAGCTTCGAGTCAGATCTAGTCTTTGAATAAGGTAAGTCCAGACCTTAAAAATGACCTTTAACAACCCACATACCAAGCTCAGGTCAATTAGTTAATTGGACCACAAGCTAAGCTACGCTGAAGTCTGAAAAATGCCTTCAACATGCTACAGCCCAATTAACTACACCACAAGCTAGACTTATTTATGACTAGGAAGCCTAGGGTTTTACTATTTCCACCTCCACATGTGTTACATGGCACTCCTTACTCATTGATATATATGACCCTATTTAGATTTTGGAGAGTTGATATTGGCAATAAATATAAGATATATTTGTAGTTTTTATCATTTTCCTACATTATCTTTATTTAAATTCCCTCAACAACAGTAAGGTAAGAAAAAGAATTAGAAAAAAAATGTTTAAGATGTTTTAAGAAAAGCTATGTCATATTAAGCAACTTAATTAATATCTATATTAATCAAATTGAATCAGATGTCCTAATCTAGAACCGGAATGAATATTTTTAAAAAGCTTACCTGTACTATTAGATTATATATCATCTTTTTTAAATGAGACTAGTTTTAAAAATACTAATAAACATAAAAGATAAAATGAAAAAAACACTTGTTGTATGTGAAATTTAAAGGCAACCCAACATGCTACAAAAATCACAGTTTATGATAAACGCAAGTCTTGATGATTTTCAAATTTTGTTTGATACATAACTGTCAAGTAATATTGAAAAACTGGAACCGCCAAATCAAATGCAAACCAACCCCCTGATTCTTTCACATGCAAAATCTGGTTTAGCTCTCAAATCTTAGACAAGTGGCTCTATGTGTAATGCAAGAGGTGTCCTTAATGGGGGTATTTGGGATGTCTCTAAATGAACATGTGTAGAGGCTGTTCCTTAACAAACAAGCATAAAAAACTACAAGAATGCTGATGAGAAATAATTAATGATTATAAAAGTGAATGAATAATGATGCTCTTGAGTTCAATATAAACAAACAGCATAATATTATTATTTTTCATCAAAATATTAATGAATTATGTTGATTGTCTCGCAGGCAATGCCCATTGTGAATCACGAGAACTTCACGTGCAACTCTGACCTTCTTGTTTTAGTACAACAACCGACTTCGTTCTCTTTATTTTAATGTTTCATCACTCTGCTCGTGTGTTGGAGTTGAATCACTTTGATCATGCTATTGAATCGGTATTGTTTTAATTTAATCATGCGCACTTCAACTAATTCTTCTTTTCTAAATGGTCAAATATGTATATGTCCAACACGTATTGTTAAGATTGCCACTTCAAAGAGCGTTCACGAGAGGAACGACGTTTATAGATTTAAGGGATTTTCTAATCTTAATAGATTAGTATTTCTTTTTATAAACTCTTCGTTTAAACTCATCGTATCATTAATGTTCAAATGAGAGGCTAATATCATGAAGGGATTTCACATTGGCATGTTAATCTTTTAAAATGAGCTATTCTTCAACCATCTCCATTCTGCCCCTCTGATCTTCTATCCTCTATTTGTATGTGTAATAGATTTTTGAGATAGATATATGTATGTATATATTAGGATTCTTTTTTTATCAAAATAACTTGACTCAATATGTTTGGAATTCTATTAAATTGGACCATTTTTATAATCCTAGAGGCTTTAGATCCACAATCTTCTTTTTAATAGAGGCCTTAGACAGATCTAGTTGCAATCACCAAACATTTAAATTTTTGAGATGTACGTATACTTGAGTTTATCTTTTTAGCTATTAAAATAACTTAATGCTAATTCCATATCCATTATATGCTTTCAATGGTTGTTCTTGGGGTGAAAAATCATTTTCGACTATAAACTATAAACTATAGTCCTAATATATATCACTAAACACATATGTCAATAAATATGCTCTTATATGCCAATAAACTTTTTAAGAGGGATCAAACTCGCCAACACAGTTAAATCTCACGTGACATTGTTAAATGGGCTCTTATACATAATTTATATGAATTATATGACACTTTTTTTTTTAATAGAAGAGCCCATTTATAAATAGTGCCACATAATGCCAAATTAAAAACACTAGTGCCTCATAATTTGCATAAATGACGTGCAAAAGTTTATTTAATGACATTAGATGAGAACTGCGGTGTTGACGAGTTTGACCACTTTTAAAAAGTTTGTTGATATATAAGAGCTTTATAGGCAAAGATGATCTTTAATCCTATAATGTTTTCACAAATTTTGTTTTGAGCCCAACATAATAAGATTTACAAAAGATTTAAAGTTTATAAGGTTGGGTTTCTCATATCAAATTGGTTAATAGGCTACTCTTTTGGTAAAAACACTCCCTTCAAATTTGTGCTCATACATATGGGTGCTTTGATATCTCCACCTAACAAACGTTCTCCCTTTGGACATCCTCCTTTTTCTGTTATCGTACTTGTTTACAAAACTGTATGAACTGGAAAAAACATGTAAGAAGAAAAAAATACTCTTGACTGACAAAAGCGCTTAATTCCATGGAAAGCATATAAAAACTAAATTAGAAGGAGCCGTTGAATAAAGGTTGGCATTATAAGTGACTTGGGGTGAGCACGAGACTGAGCAAGTAGAGGCCCTGCTTTGGCTTTCGTTAAGTATGATTCAAATTAATCACTTGTATTAGCTGTGTTTTAGGCTTCATATAAAAATACAATTTATCCTTCTCTCTCTTGTTTATTTTAATGCTGTAAGAGTGTAAGTTATGGAATCTTAGTCATAAGCTTGAAACTTACGTCCTTGGCTGCTTTTCTTGACCCCCTTTATGTTGTTGCAGAAGACAAAAAAAATTATATTTTTCTCTCTTTTGATCCCTTACATTAGCAATATCGCTTTTGGACGCATGCAAAGTCACTATTGATAGCTTTACTTACTTTTTCTCATTCAATGGAGTAAAGTTATTGTGAATTTTGAGGTGTAATAAATATTAGAAAACTTCAATCCTACTATGTAAGATATTTATGTGTTAGTGTGTGTATAATAGTACTTATTACTTTGTCTGATCCTAAATATAAGACCTAGTTGGCATTTTTGGAAAATCCTAAACAAGTAAAATAAGTCAATTATAAATTGTTTTACCTAATTTTTTCACTTAAAGTAGTTTATTTGACATATAAACTAATGAATAATCTATAATTATATCAAATATATTATAATTTGACAGCATAGTTTGCAAACTTTAATTTCTCAAAAAAAGATCAACTAGGTCTTATATATGCATTACTTTAGAAAATTTTTGTTCTATTATAATGTTGGTATCATGTTATGTCTTGTATCATACATTTTTTAAGGAACTTGTGTTTCAATACTGTTTTGTATTCTCCAAAACTGTCAGAAGCATGTCTTACATTTCTATTTCTGTCGATTTAGACCTCCATTATGCAGCTTTTGTTTACTCAGTAACAGAAGCTTAAATCAAAACTTTTAATATCCTTAAATTAGGTTTCATTATTGTGTTTGTGGGGTTAGGCTCACCAAAATTCTGCTTCTTGTTCCTTATGTGCAACAATTTCTGGACTCAAATAAACCTTTTGGATAGACACAAATTGAACTTAATAAATACTGACTCTGATGTTGATGGTTGTGTATTATGTGTGGTGTGTGTGTGGGGTCTCTTTTAAGTATATGTGTATTCTGTATTTAGAGTGAAGCTTAGAGATAAGTTGAGTCCACTATGAACTTTTTCAAATTACATATTGATGGTGGTTGTGTGTGTATTATTATGTAGGATTCAACTAAACCAACCCCCTATCCACCGGTCATTTCCCTTATTATGTGGATCCAACAAAAGGATGAACAGAAGCAACAAGTTTTAAGGCACTTAGAAAAAGAAAAAGAAAAGCCTTTTGTCCTCATTCACACGATTCACCATAATTTTTTAGAAGGAAAAAAATATACTTAGTTTCAATACATACATACATATATATCATATATAATACAATTATTTTGGGATAATAGTTACTTGAAAATTCTACGGTTAATAACTTGGGATGATATTTTTCACTCTTTTTCTTTTAATTAACCCACCTAATATCTAAAAGTCACATTAGAAATTCAACTAATTCAAGTTGAGATGGTAAAGACTACAAGCTGTGGCAAAGCTCATCATTCTTCCAACAACACATCTAATAAGAGCTCAAATCCCAGATTACTAATTAAGTTAGCTTCAAATCGCAAATACATAGCAGACTTTTACAAGTAATTACATATAATAAATTGTAATGTTAATATCATGGTATGATGTTTTGAACTCTTATTTTTTTCTTTTAATCAAAGCACATGAAATTTTAATAGCCATATCAAACTCCAAGTTATTAATGTAGTTTTATGCCTGATTAGTGCTTACCATGAAATTACTGGTATAGAGTTAGTACCGTTTACTATAGATTGAGCCTGATCTAATAAATTGGATGATTAATTTGTATATGATAATTTATTTCAATCTGAATAATACTCCATGAGGGTGTCAATGTTGAGTCAGCTTGTAAACTAAGAAAGAAAATGCCACCATATTGTTGAAATGGGAGGGCCCATTGTGCTGGTGGTTAGTGGCTACATGTAGGATAATAGAGAGTGACATAACAATAAAAGAAAGTGAGGCTTGTTTAATCAATTCCCCCTCCCCCTATTTAGGCTTATGGATTCCCCATAGTGATGAAGCTGATGTGGGACCCATCTGGTCTTATGTCTCTTAATGGGTTTTTGAGCCAATGCACACCCTTTCATGCCCCATCTCTGCCTTCTTTACTAGACCAACCCTTTGTTAGGACCACATCACCTCCTTACCTTCCACTTGTATATATATCACACCCCATCTCTCATTTTAATCCTCAATCCAATTCACAAAAAGTTTAAGACTTAGAGCTCAGCAAAAGAAAAGAAAAAAAAAAACACTTTTCTCCAGTTTCTGAGAAGAAATATAGTAGAGAGTGAAAATCATGAAGATGGCAAGTGGTAGTTCAAAGAGAAGGCTATCAAGCAGAGGAGTTGG
Organism: Mimosa pudica; assembly: GCA_029929735.1. Lineage (NCBI taxonomy): Eukaryota > Viridiplantae > Streptophyta > Magnoliopsida > Fabales > Fabaceae > Mimosa > Mimosa pudica. The sequence goes on from JAKELP010000024.1 coordinate 5,770,156, forward strand.
AGGAGCCATTAGAGAACAAAGGGCTCGTTTGTACATCATAAGAAGGTGTGTAGTCATGCTTCTCTGCTGGCATGACTAGAAGAAGTTGAAGCCTAAGTTAAGAATTTGCTTTCCATGGATGTGAAAGCCTTTTTCTTAATATTTTAGCTATTTATTTTGGTTAGTTTTTTCTTTGATTCATGATGGAATGTATATAGAAAAAAGGAAGATAATTATGTGAAGGGGAACAATTTTGTAAGGACTTTCTGGCCTTCAGGGTCTAGCTTTATGTACATCAGAATAGCATGAATACCATATTCCATTTAACTCTTTATTCTCTTCTTTGGATTACTTCTGTTCTGATTTATCACTTAATTTACTTGTTTACGCTTGAGTCACTGAATAGCTTACAAGGAAGTAGTTATGTATGAGCCAAGTGAGATAATTTTAACCTTGAACATTTTTGTGCTAAATATTCTGAAGTTCTTTCAGTTTTAGAAAAGACTTTCATGGAAGAAAAGGGTTTTTGATTTGCCATTTGGTTATGGTGGTATGTCAAGTTCATATCTTCCACTGAGATTGAGGGAGGAAAATGGAGGGTGGTAACATGTAAGTTCTGTTGGAGTTCGTTGAAGACTGAAGGGAGAGAAGGGAAAGATTTGAAGAACACCAAACACAGTTATGTTTAACCTCTTGGCTGTTTTCCTTCTTACACCAAACCCAATCAGTTTAGCTCTGTGTAAATTGTATTTTGTGCAATGATTTAGTTTTGTTAGTGGCAGATTTGTCTTCAGGATAAGCCCAAGAAAGCAGAAAGTTATGGTTCCAAGTTGAAATGCTAGTATCAAGATTCAGAAGCAGACAATTAAGTTCAGTTTAGTACTGTTAAATCAGTTCTTAGGGCTGATTTGATAGATGTTACTAAAGAAAAGTGGCTTGAAAGAGAGGGAGGGAGGGGGAAGAGGACTTCCTTAAACAATAATGTTAGAGGAAGATTAAGTTAATGGGCTTCAATTATTGGATAATCATGTAGGCCCCTTAATCATTTGTAGTGAAGATTTGTTGAGGATTGCACAAAATGGCAACATCCAAATTGTTTTATTAACATTAATAATTAGTAATGCTATTCACACCTTTAAATTGCTAAAAAAACACATCTTTTTTCTTAATTAATTAATGGATCATCCACAGAAATTGAGAATTGAAGCTTTGTGAATCCAAGTAGTAATCAGACATGTCATATTTTAAAATAATGTCATATTTTAAACTTTGAATTAATTGAAAATCATTCACATGACATAAATTTGACATCATAGTTCCTTTTTTTCTTTTGTCCAAAAAAGAGTTCCTTTTTCATAAATTCCATATTTTTATTTGATTCTGAATTTAGAAGAGTGAATTCTTCTGAATTTTCATAAGTTCTAGACTAAAATTTACAAGAGAGGGAATTGTATTTTAACTTGTAAGTCTCCACTAGGTGATTAATGCTTACAACAATCATTATTTGGTTAACACCATTGTTACTTATTACACTTATTAGATGATACTTTGGTTTTTGTTCATATGGTTTCAAATGATTGATTTTGCTTCTACAATTTACAAGTACCTGGCATACGCTTAAATAAAAGAATTTAATATCAAAATTCGCAAAAAGTATAGATACTAGTCATTAAACTCATATAATTCTTTTTTTGTTAAATATCGCCTAGTAATCTGGCGTCAGTTGACAACCGAACAATCGTTGTTATCCTTATAAGGATTGAAGTTCAACCAACTATCTCTTTCATTGGTAAACTCGTATAATTCTTTTGGTATCAAAGAAACCAAAACCAAAAATTTTAAAACTACATACTACATTGGCACATTAGTATTTTAACTCATATGATAACAGATGAGCAAATCTGTTGACCTACACCAATCATGTAAAGTATTTATATTACAACCCTTCAATTATGTTTATGCAAAACACGTTACAAGGTGCCACAAGCATTCGTTAAATCATATAATTAAAGAGAGATTAGAGTACCAAATCGTCATGGATTCTATCTACAGTTGTCGATTATTTTACACTAGATTCCTTGTTAAAAAAATAATAACGTCCTTTGTATTTTTAATAACATGCTGCTTATATATTGTAGGAGACAGAGACCAATGGCTGGTGTCCACTGAGAAGTTTGAGACAGATATACTTGTCCTCATATCTTGTTGAGAATTGATCTCCTTGTCTTTCAACCAAACAACATCTACCACTTATTTTTATTTTTCTTACATTAAAAAATAAAATACAGGAATTTATTGAATGGGAATCTTCATTTGTTTTTATGGCATTGTTTTCTGCTTGAAACATAGTAATTTTCAGACACACTCCTGTTGTCCCTATGAGTCTGGGAGGAAGGGCAGAGTTCAAAGTGACACTTGTGGTCAAAGGACTTCAAAATGTGGATTGTGGGGCCCAGCAAAGTTTTGGGTTCCAGCTGAGTTTCACACGTGCCACATGAACAGATCAAAGGGGCCTTTATCTTCTTCTTCCATATGTTTCAGTCCAGAGAATAAGGGCAAAAGGGGAGTGAGTAAGCTCCACATAAACTAATGATAGAGTTGTAGTTGCTGTCTTCACAAATGTCCAAAAAAATGGCATTCTCGTAATTTTATTTCTTATTTTCTGGTAATAATATTCTTTTGTCAGAAAAAAAAATGTTGACTATGAAAGGCACTCCTAAAATTATCATGAGGTGCACTAGTGACTTGGACATGCATTGTTAGTAGACACAGTGTCCGTTTAGATTAACAAGGTTAACAATAGATAACTGATTTTATACTTTAATTACAATCTAAATTTGTGATAGTAATTTTGTTTTACAATATATAAAAGTATTTTTAAGTAAAACTAAATAATCCATAACCTGTCTCATTTTGGTTAGGGTAAACCACCAAAAGTTAAGTAGTGAACTTGTATCATGTCTATACAAAGTTTTTCCCACTAGTGAGAGATCATGAGTTTAATTATGCCCATTTACAGATTGTTTAACTTGCCCATACATGTAAAAACATCCAAAATATTCTTTTACATTTTTGTTAGCCACTAACATATATATCTCTTTGTTGTATGCAGGGGATTCAAACTCGGTCTCACAGCCAAGAAAAGAAATGGAATTTTATTTGAAACTTGCAACTTGTGCAACTTGCATAGGCAAGCCATGTTATCCATTATTTATATGCATGTGTGAGGACCAAAGAAAGAGAGAGAGAGCTATGGCATTTTTCATGTAGATGGATCCTACAAGATTAATAGCAAGTCACATGGATGAAAAAACATATATGTATGTATGTATTTAACTTAGATGATAAAAGAAATACGAGCTCATTATTGTATCATCAGGTGTCTAATGAAACAAGAAAAAAAGAGAAAACTTTGTGAAAGGGCAATGTCGGCCAAATAGGATAGAACATGGGTGGCATAGCCACCTTGGTTGGAGAAGAGAGAGACATGATACGTTTGGTCAAAATGTCTACCTTATCCTCTCCCACGTGCACCACCTTATCCTTTACCCCACTCCACTCTTTCGTCTGTTTTCCCTCTCTTTTCAATAATGCATATTCCCTCTCCAATAATTCCCCTCCAAAATTTCACTCTTTAATCATCCTATGAATCACATGTTTCTTTTCACTTCCTCTTAGTTTCATTTAGCTTTTGAAACATTTCAGAACTCTTTCTGATTTCAAAATCAACGTTGGTTTTAAAAATGGATTGGAACTAGAATATTTTTCCCAAAACACCCAACTCACTCTTCCCTCTCTTACTTGACTACTATTGAAAGACATTATCGAGGGTAATTATGGGGAAAAACACAAAACACCTTATATTTAGAATCTCAAAATTGTCTCCCCAAATAAATCTTATATTTAGGACTGAATGGAGTAAGAAATATTTTCATTGAAGTTGAGTTAAAACTCCATTTAAATACTAATTTTGTATAATGTAAATCATTTCCAAAAGCTAATAATGTCGGCTAAAATCGAAATTTAAGTATAATTGATTTCACATACTTATTGTAAGTAATAAAATAAGTTTGACCAAAATTAAACTTGAGAAAATAAAAATTGGCTCAAAGCAACCTATATATTCCTTCTTTTTCAATGGTTTTGGGCTCTAACATGATTTGAACAAAAGTCATGTTTGGTTTTCAGGTCCTCCCAACATGTTTCCCAAACGAACACTTGGATATTCTCCATAATTCACATAACAATGACTATGATAAAATGGTTGGCAAGGAAAACGAAACTATGATGAAATGATTAGCAATTAAAGATATGGTTAGACTCCTAGATACTGAGGCAGAAATTCAGTTCAAATTCATGAACAAGACATGCCCATGTTTCAATAACGGTATGATTAAAAAGGTTGTTGATTTTTGTTGTGGGAACACTATTCCCCCACAAGCACTTATGCTACTCGTGCAATAGTACCATTGTTGTCTTTCTTCATATATCTCTCTCTGCCCCCACCGCCTCTTGCCAACTAGCACAAACTCTTCATAATCTTAAAAGTTCATGAATCTGTCATCACCATCACACAAACAATAAAAGCCTAAACAAACTATGATGGTCAACAAAGCATTTTTGAATTTCAAACATACTAGAAACATAGCTATATGCACCTGCATCTGTCAATTCAAACAAAGCATGCCATAATATGCCAAAACATGGTACAATATGAGAGCATTATCTTGCTTAGGCCAAATAAGTTAAAGGAAGAACACAGCTAAGCCACATGTCGTTGTTTTGACTGGATAAGTTTACTGACATTCATTACAACTCACTAGTTAAATCCAGGGAGTATTACTAGTTCAAAATATCCCTAATCAGCTAAAAGGCAGCTTATAAACAAAAGGGAAGGGTGGATAAAGTTCCTAAGATGTTTATTATCAAGTCATCCCATAAAATTATGACATGTGAACACGTTTTTTATTGATTCAGCATCAAGACATGGACTCCTTTAGAAATGATTCCCTCACACGTCATAATTCTATTGAAGGACATAGTAATGAACATCCAAGAACTGCACCCAAGTTTCTTCCAGCAACAAAAAGTAGTACAAAACATGTTAATATTCTTTTTTGATCTCGTGTGAAGAACCATATCAGTTCTCTGCCTTGCTGCCACCCCAGGAAAGATAGCTATCTTGTGAACCAAACTCCTATAAGAGCATGAAAATGTGTTAAAATAAAAGAGAAACCATTAGTTAAACTGAATATAGCGAAAGATAAATTTGACAATACCAGCTGGCTTAGTCTAAAGTCAGGGGGTGTATCAAGATCTATATTTGCTGTATCGATAGCGAGCTTTTGGCACTCTTCAATATCCCTTTTCAGATGCTCAGGTCCTAGATGAGCATAGACAGAGAGACCAGGTCGGTCCTTGTGTTCTTCACTCTTGTCATCTCTATTGGGAGATTGACTGTGAAAGAGGTCCTCACATAAGGACAATGCTTCAACAAGTTGTTGTGAATTCAGCAGATGCTGTGACTCACTGTCCCACCATTTAGGTTCTTCAATAGCATCTTCATTTTCATTATTATCAGTTCCTTGGTCACTATTTTGATTCTCTTCCTTGAGTGCATCAGTTTTTGGCTCTTCACAGTCAACTAGGCAAGCATCTTCCACACCGTCCATTGGAGGATCCTAAGGAAAAAAATAGTGCAGAAGACAAAATAGAACATATATTAGCTTCATCTATAGATGGTATCTTCAAATGGTATTCTTGCCTATGATGTTTTCTGACACAACACTAAAAACTGTGAGGAAACTTAAAATTAAAATGAGTTGTGACTTCAATGCAGCAGCCATTACATAAAAAACAATAAATCTTGGAGTACAATAAATACAATAAATTGATTTAAGCCAACACCATTTTATTTTCCTTCCTTGTTATTACAACTGTCAATTAATTTTCTTTCCAAAGCAGAAAATACAACAAGTAAAGCATAAAAGTGGAATTTAGTTACTTGTTAACAAAATAAATCAGACTATTAAATTTTTAAGTATGAATAATGGAGATAAGACTTCAAAAATGAAAAATTCACTTATTTTAATAACATGTTTACTCACTAACTTCAAAACAATACGCATTATTTTACATCCTCCAGCAATAACATAGGAAAACACTAATTTGGGGTGTTTTATACAGAATGGTAAAATTGTTTCAACATTGACGATGACTACTACAACAGCTAAGTCATATTCCACCAGGTGGGGTCGGCTAAATGGATTGTACGATGCCACTGTGCTCTACCAATAACCAAATTATTTTAACATTGACCGACAAGAAAATATGATCAAAGGATTCACCTGAGGAATAGAGTGATATTGTAATCCCACATCAATGTTAGAATGAGGTCTTTTGATACAAGGTGGATCAGGGGTCACTGATTTAGGAGTGACTGGATCAACCGGTACCATTGTTACTTCAACGTTTCCAGAACTTTCAGGAACATCCATGGTGCTTACAGGAATTTCCAGGTCATCTTTATCCCCTGATTTGACCTGCTGCTGCTGGTAAAATACTTTAGAGACAACATACTCTCCTTCCTTCTCATCCTCTTGTGTTCCTAGGTGATACTGGTGCATGACCCAATTAGTTTTCTCCGCTTTACCTCCTCTAACCATGGTCATATAAAGGACCATGATCTTTTTACAGCCCTTCTGAACCCCGTCCAGCATGACGGGTTTAGTTCTTCCAGTCTTGTGCCAGCGAACATCACCTGAATCCTGATCATGTATTTTTCTGCGCTTTCGATTCCCAACGTTGTAAGCCTTGATTGATCTGTGGAAGAAGTGGGTTGCACTTCCATCTTGATTAACACCTTTTGTTTCAACCAAATTACATCAATTAAAAACACATATGATCAAGCATAAAAGAAGAACAAACTTGTGCTAGCATATAACCAACCTGGTAAATGTTTTGGATGGGTATAACAAATTCCATCATTCACTTCAAGAGTAGTGATAAATTCATCAATGAAAGGATGAGGTCTTGAATTTGCCACACCAACTTTAGCAAGCAGGTGGCAAATTATATCTTGATCGGATGGATCAAATTTCACGCCTTTAGGCAATCCAGGCCATTCTTGTGCTACCTAGCAACAGAAAGGTTTCAGGCATCACAAAACAGAACATGTATGACTTTACATGCAATGCTCAAGAATGTAAAGAGGTTGAAATTTCAACCTCAAATCAGATAGAAGTATTAACCCCAAACAATACTATATTAATGCTAACCAATCTTTTAGAACAGAGTTCAACGAATTCAGAATTACACCAAAGAACAGCAGCAGCCAACCAAAATGGTTACATATATGGAAAATCTAACTTGTTCAAGGGTAATTTAGAGTTTAGACTTTAATGTATCCAACTTTAAACTCTGGAAACAAGGTTGAGAGTTGAGGTGTTTATAAATGTTCATTTTACCAACTGATGGCTTCCTTCTCTCGATTGGCATCATTGAGAAATGGTGATCATGCTATGATGATTAGTGTCCCATGTGATCCAATGACATAATGGCTTTAAAAGAAGCTAAAAGCATAGGAGCAAATAATTGGTTCATATCCTGCCTAACTTTGAACTCCCTTTATTCCCTTTCTTTTCATAAAAGATCCAAATAGATTGAAAATTAAAATATAGCACTTAAATGTAAAGATTTCAAGGGTAAAAAGGACAAGAATTCAAAAGATAGGAAAACCAAGAATCTATGGATGGAACAAGTAAAACATAAAAGAAAGGGGGAAAACTTAAAAAACAATGCTATATCCTGATGAATCACATTTAAAGCCTTAAAAAACAATGCTATATCCCGGTGAATTACATTCAAAGCCTCTCTGACTGCACCTCCAATTGACAAAAACTGTTTCCTGAGACAAAAAAAACTATTCTCGAAGCTTCTCTGTCTACATCCATCACATTGGGACAAAAGGTTGAAGATCTTAACTGTAGGGCAAGTGACTAGCTAAAGCGTGAAATTATAATAATATTCTTTGAAGATAAGAACAAACATTGGTTGTTTCCTTTTAATCTTTATCATTAGAGTGAAAAGCTTCCGCGTTAAATTTCACATTCAATTCTGTTAAGAGAAAGCCGTTTCTTTATTGCAATTTGAACAAAATTACAAGGGCAAACTCTTCAAATAAAATAACGATCATGTATCATCACTGATAAAAAAGCATATGAAAAACCAATATTAATGCTTAAGAAAGTGAATGAGGTTACAAAATCAAACATATAGCAGTAGGTTAAGGCTAAACATACTCATTTCCAAGAAATAAGCCTAACATTTTCAAAGATGTAAGCAACCCAAACATAACAATTAACAATATTCAATGAAATCCAATGTTGAAATCCAGAACTTTCAAGAGAAAATTAACACTTACATCGCTATTATCGATAACATGCTGACAATTTGGGCAAGCTCTAGTAGGATTGCTTTTCCATTTAACCTTCTCAGGATCAAGTGCCCCAGAAGCACTCTTTATCTTAGTTGCTATTCTACTCTTGTCCACCAACCAAGATGTTCTGCAACAACAACAAATGACACAAAAGTCTTAACAGTCTTTTACATCCCTATATTAGTTCCTAGTCAAAGCAACACAAACAGTAACTGTCACATTGCCTAAAAACAAGAACACATTTGGCATGTCACTAAAAATAAGGGCAACATATACAATGTTTGCAGACATGAGTTACTGAGTGGCATTCTAGAAGCATTTAAAATAATGGGTTCTTTTAAAGTTAGAAACTTGTGATCAAAGGGCATGTACTTTACTCTGATTACAAACACATGAATAAGTTAAAACAAGGAATAATGATCAACCCTCATTTACAGATTTAGTTGGTTATGAAAAAAAGACACAAACTTTATAATCTCCTAAATGATCTTCCATTCAACATAGTCCAACAACAACGAACAACCCTAAAAATCACAAAAAGCATGCGCACGTGTGGTGGGTATTTTGGGAAAAAATGAAAAAGCTAGTTTTTTTCAAATGAAAGAAGCAAAACCCATGAACAAAATAGAAAGAAAGTTGCAATCGAAGGTAAAGAACATAGATTTAGTTTATGGGTAAGTTACTGAAGTAACAATGTTGTTCTTCAAGATCTCTCAATAGAAAAAAACCCAACAAAAAAAAAGAGTTTGATGATAAGCAAAGACAGAGAAAAAGGTACACACCCAGCCATGGAGAAAGATGATGATTGATGATGATGAAAGGTCAGACCAGAGATGAAACCACATTCAACTACTTGTGTATTTGACTAATAGAAACTTCTTTGTTTGAAAATAAAAATAATAATTTAATAAAAATATTGTCTTTTTGCTGTAGTCATTCAATTCAAATCAAAGTATATACCAAAGGGAAAATAAAGTAGTACTAGTATCTTACTTGTTGGTGTATAACTGACAAGGCAATGACCACTTTTTTGACATTATATTATTTGGGTTCTATTTTAAATTATTCTCTCTCCGGTCCTAAATATAAGACTTAATTGGCTTTTTTTGGAAAATCCTTAAAAAAAGCAAAATAGGTTAATTATAAATTGATTTACCTAATTTTTTCCCTTGAACTAGTTTATTTTACTTATAAATTAATGAATAATCTAAAAATATATCAAATATGTCATCATTTAATAACCTATTTCGCAACTTTAATCTCTCCAGAAAAAAGTTAATTAGTTTCTATATTTAGGATCGGAAGTAATAGTATTTACAAACCACAACAGTTACTTGAACTTTTTTTATTTTTGGGCAGAGCAGTTACCTGAAATTTGAAATTGCTTTTTCTTTGCTAATTTGGTGAAACTTTTTTTTTTTGATAAATTAATTTGGAGGAACATTTACTCAAACATAATTATTTCCCTTTTACTTATTATAAGCTAAAAGTTTATATTTATAAGTTATATCATTAGATATTTTCTTATGACTTTATTTTCATATATTACTCTCACAGATTCTAGATACACAAACTATTTAGTTAATTTGATAAAAGTTAATTTATCTAAATTAGTTAGTAAATATTCCAATCGTTCTTTAATATTTTTCTCACATCTCTCTTACTTAATTATTGTGAAATAATCAAATAAGTACTAATGAGTTAATCTTGGAGAAAAATGGCTACAACCAAAAATAAATCATACACATATAACCAAAACCAAATATTTAACTAGGGTTTATACACTACATAAAACTCGTTGTAAGATGGTGCTTGTTTTTGCTACTTTCCGACGTTTATAAACGCTGGAAAGACACTATAGTAATGTTTATAACAAACGTATTTGGTCAAAAAAATGTTTATAACAAATGTCAGAAAATTAATTATGTCAACGCGGCTTTCGGTGTTTATGCAAATGTTTTAGTATAAGCATAAACGCTGGAAATTTCGGGGCATTTGTTACATGCATTTTTAAGTGTTAGCCTGCATTGTTCTCAAATCACAATGATGGATGGAAAATTGAGTTTTTGTATTTTTCGCGCTCAACTAATGACGCTAGGTTCAGATACTAAAATAAATTATTTTAATAAGTTTAAAGATGTTTATTTTAATAAAGCATTTAGAAATGCTCCCATGATAATAGTTAAGTATTGAAAATGCCCTTTCACCCACGGCTTTTTATGGCACAGTTTTAGGAGTTTTGATTGTCTTATTATGGGGTGGTGAGTAGTTGAGTATGCTTGATTTTGTTCTTGGAGGTGTCTAGTTGATATTAAGGGCACATGGTGTTATTTTCTGGGTTTTGTAAAACCTCAACCTAAGTTTTACACAAAGGCACCCAAACACTCAATTTTTTTGGATAAACTATTTTGAGAAGAAAAGCTAGGTTGAGGTTCCAAAAGCTATTTTGAGAAAAAACTACATTTTTCTCTTTTTCTAGCTGAAAGCTTCAATCTCTCATTTAGGAAAAACACTTATTTCAAATCACTACAAAAAAATCGCTACTTTCCGGCGTTTATTTTCCCCCGTTCCGGCGTTATTTTCCGGCGAAACCACTCTACGGCGTTTCCTCTTAGCACTGAAAATAAAGTGTGGGAAAGTATCTTTCCGGCGTTTCCGGACGCGCCGCAGAGAAGCCTCAAAACGCCGCTCAGAGAGGATCAGAAATGCATATTATATTCATGTATACCGGCGCTTTTCTTCAACGCCGGTATGGGAAAATATTAAAATATTCAAGCATATCGGCGCTTCCGTCAAACGCCGATATGCGCTTATTTTAATTTAAATCATTCTGGCGTTTCATAGACACGCCGGTATGCCTAAAATCACAAATTAAATGAAGTCGGACTTTAATGGTGTTTTTTAAAACCCCGAAAAGTATATTAAAATATAATAAAACACACCGGCGCTTATAAACAACGCCGGTGTGTTTTATTATATTTTAATATACTTTTCGGCGTTACCAGAAACGCCGAAAAGGGAATGTCATTTATTAAAAAAATCGTCCCAATTTGAAATTAAATTGGGACGAAGATTTAATATCCTAGATATATGAATAAAAAATATTATTAATAAATAGTCACAAAAGAGAATAGCAAGTATAATATATGCAACTAAATGAATGATAAATGAAGTTAATAGATAGTAGTGGGAAGAATAACAAAGGATATAAAAATAAATTAAACTGAAATGAAACAATTATAAATATAAACAAAGACCAAAACATAACTAGAGACCAAAGAAAAAATGAGGAAGAAAGAAGAAATGGGAAGGAAGAAAAACAATCTGGTAAGAAAATAAGGGGTAGCACCGCAATTTATAGGGGAGTTGGAGCATACCGGCGTGTAACATGGAAACGCCGGTAAATAATATTAAATAACGCATACCGGCGTGAGCTACAAACGCCGGTATGATTTTTTATTATTTTATGCATAACGGCGTTAGGTGGAAACACCGTTATGCATATTAAATAATATTTAATGCATACCGGCGTTAGGTCGAAACGCCGGTATGCATTATTTTATTATTACTTTTGTTTGCGGCGAGTACGAAAACGCCGATAAGCATCAAAATGTTACGAAAAACTTTGGAGACAGTGTTGCCTTTGGTAAACTGATTTAACCGTTTCCTATTCGCCTTGGGGTTAAATGCAAGTTATTTATAAAACCAAGGATTGCAACACAGTGGCGCAACCTCGGGTCGTCTCTCTTGAGGAGTCTTGTAACTACCCTAAGATGAACTAAATGCAAATCAAAAGTGACAAAAGGGAAGGGGTTTGTTTGTTTGGTTTTTGAAATTAACTAATTAAACTAGTAAGAAAATGTAAGTGCTTGTTTTTGGTGTTTTTCAAATAAAGGTATGAAGGTTTAAAATAAATGTAATGCAAAAGGGCTTTGGTAGTGATTCAATGGTTCAATTGCTTCTTTAAAATCGATCATGGGAGTTATATCATTCATCAAGTCTATTAGAAAAATCTCAAAGCAACCACTAAGGGTCCTCCAACACTAATTAATAGCTAATCAAGCAACCACTTAAAACTAGCCATTACTTAGGGTTAGAGTTAGGTTCCACTTAATGTGTATTGGAAACAAGTTTGTAAATCAAAATCCTCTTCAAGGAAGTGCAACCACAACAACCTAATTGAAACACTAGCTATTCAAGCCAAGCAACCACTTAAAGCATGTAAAGCATCATGAATCAATTCACATAAGAAATAGGAAATCCATAACATTTGACATACAAACATAGTATCCAATACATATGATATCAATCCATCACAAATAGAAAGATAAAACCATGTCTCTACCCAAAACACACAAGGAATTGCAACCACATATCCCAAATATACAATGAAAGAGCATGGAACAAGAGAAACTCCCCTATGAAGACTATTGAAGCAATTGACCATCTTCACACCACCAAAGCACCAAGAACTTAGCCTCTCATGGAAGGAGGAGAGGAATTTCGCCCAAAATCTACCCAAGAAGTGGCTGTGATGAGGAGGGATGAAATGGAGAAGGAGGGTGGTGAAAATGGAAGAGGAGATGGAGATGAAGAAGAAAATATGGAAGATTTGAGGTGAAATGTCATCGAAATGGAAGTGGGATGAGTGGGTTTGAGAGATTTTGAGTGAACCCTAGCATAGCCACCTTATTTTCATGCAAATGGGGCTTGGAGAGAGGCTTGGGGGTGTTAGGAAGCTTATATAGGGTGTAGAAACCCTAATTTCGCGAAAGCTGATTTTGCTGCAAAATTGGTGCCCAAATGGCGCCCACGGGCACCGCTTGGGCACCACGGCGCCCCTTGGGCGCAGCCTCTCTGTTATGGCGCCCGGGGGCGCCAAACTGACCATTTTCCCCCTTTTTTTTGCCCTTTTTTTGCTTTCCTTGCTTCCTCATTCTTGCGCTTTGCTTCCATGATCTCTTTGAGTGTTTTCTTCCATTAACCTACAAGAGATTAATACTTGAAGTAGCATCACAAAGTTCTCAAAAAGATGAATGACAATAAATCAAGTTAAATATGACAAAATTGCCCTTAACTAGAACAAATTCCAACAACTTAAGCAATAGCTAGAATCTATGCTAATTAGGTGCAATTATCATCAAAACATGTATTAATTCAATGGATTTGGCCATGAAAAGATATGCAAATATATGGTGCAATCATTTCCCCCACACTTAGACCTTTGTACTCCTGGACAAAGGGTACATTGCAAAGAATACAAAATTTTAACAAATCAATATTCATCAATTTAGTATGAATCAATAAGCAAGAATATGCATAATGAGAATTGGCAATGCAATTGGACATGACTTATGGCGATGAGAACTCTCAAGATAATAGTGTTTCACACTCCTCACCTAATGTGGAATTTGTCACTCTACTTGCTCAATAAACAATTTAACCATAGGCTTGTGACTACTCTAATATCTCCACTATGCATGCACTCATGTATGGATCAAGAGGACTTTGTGGGGTTAAAATGATGGAGAAGGCTAATAATGAATGATAAATAATGGAATAAAGTCAATGGCCAATTATGCAAACAATTATCCACCACATATAAATGCAATACAACAAATGGTAACTCAAGTCATAACAATTTCATACTAGCATACTACATGCCACTGTTTTTCTCAATTTTTTTTTTCACAAGCACTTTGTGCTTCCTCTCATTTCTTTTCACATTATGCCTTTGGCATACATTTAGCACTTTGTGCTTTCTCTCTCTCTCTTTTTTTTTGCCTTGGCCTTCGGCCACATTTTATTCTTTTTCTCTTTAGGCCCTCGGCCCTTTTTTTTTCTATGTAGCATGCTTTTTCAAATCATACAACAATACAGATCAATGGAAATGCAAGTATATGCTATGGATGCATGTTTCCAAATTGGTCAAGGTGGAAGAAAAGAAAGTGATGGCCCAAAGGGGTGAAACAAAGGATATATTTGTTTGGTTAACTGTTTGGGTCATAGGGTTTAGAAATGAATGCCCCAATCATATCCAAACATGAATGCATAAGCTTTGACTAAGGGTAGAAACAAGTTCTAGAAATTGAATAATTGAGCAAGTCACTCTTGAAATGAATTAAAGGCTCAAAAATCCTCACAAAGGGCTACTGTCATGTCAAAGATAAGTCTAATTGTAAGGGCAATTGACAAAATGCATATGCTTGGTATCGATTCAATACTAACTTGTTGAAAATTGAGAGGTTAAAATACATGATTCTTTCGTAGGTTCTAATTTTGCCCCATGATTTTCGAAAGTTTTTTTTCACATTAGGTTTGAAAGAAAAAAAAAATTTGTTCTTTTTTGAAAAAAATGACACTAATGTGGAAATGACACAAACCCAATGAATCAAGCATGGCTACCACAAGTCCCTCCCCCACACTTAAATCATGCATTGTCCTCAATGCAATGTGGCGCAACAAGAGAATGACATCATAAGGGATTCTTATTGACTCAACTAACACTAAACTACCTTTTCTACTAGATGTGTCCCTCCCCCACATTTATCCTAACATGCATCACAAAATATCACCAGCCAACCAGAACATGTATAACAAAAGGACAAGAGAGGAAAGGGACAACCTTGACTCATGGAGGCTTGTAGCTTGAGAGAAGAATCAAGAGGAGAATTGATTTTGTCCTTCTCGGTGGTGGTATAGGCTCCATCAGTAGGTGATCCAAAAGTGAGAGTGGTAAATGGTATATATGGGATCCTCCCAAATGATAGGCCTGAAAAGGGTTAGCCAACACAAAAGTAACACTACCAACTCCAAGTACACCACATGAGTTAAAGTACTTAAATCCATGGAAAGAATTAGCACAAGTAAAGTGACAAAGTGGTGTATGCAATGTGAGAAGTTTAGGCTTAGGCACATAAGAAAGTATATGCTTCTCACAACCAATGAAGTCAACCACATTCAAACATCTATCAAAGCATGGTATTACAAAATCAATGTGGTTTGTAACAATGGTAGTATCACAGGCAAGTACTACCCTTTTATCAACAACATGATTCAAATCAACACAACTTATACCACAATCAAGTGCAATTATATCAGGAGGCAAATCACATGATAAGATTTGAGAATAAAAAAGCTCATGTGCACATGTATCAACCAAAGGACTAGTGATCAAATTGGAATCATCATTGTTACCCTCACTCTTGTGTGGAGTGGGAGAAAGTGTAGGGTGTATCTCAACATCATGTAAAACATGTATATCACTAAGTCCTATAGATTGGTTATTCTCAAACTTATCATCAACACTAGCACTTGGACTAGACTCACCTTCTTCAAAAGACTCATGCTTATTTCTAACAGCAATTCTAGTATTATGCAATGCATGTTCACGAAATTGGACAAGCAAATGACACTTACGATCAATGCAATTCATACAAATTATATGCTCATCACAAGAACATGACAATTGATCAATTTTTTCAGCATCTTCAACATTGCTATCAATAGAAAGATAAGCATGATCATCACAAGAAGAATCAACAGTGCAATTGGTAGGCTCAAGTGTGGTAGTACTACTAATGACATCATGGTGAGCATGTTCAATTTTAGGTATATGGAGAGATTCAACAATGATTTCTTCATCCTTCCCACTATCACTCTCACTAGCCAAATTAGTTGTAAGAGGAGGATAAGCCTCTTCTAGAATAGGAGGGGTATTACCTATGTTTGAAGGTGCATCCTCTTGCACTTGAGGTACCACTTGCTCAATCTCTTCACTCTTAGGATCATAGGGCCAAGGGGTTCCCTCTTCTGCATTAGTTCTTTTCCAAAGCACATGCATGTAAAATGCATTGAGGTATTCCCCTAACACTTCCAACTCCTCTTCCAATTGCTTGGAGAGCCCACATGCAGTTTTCTTCCTATATAGTTCTAAGGATCGGGTTTTATTAACTGCATACATCCTCTTAAGCTCTTTTGTATGGTCATCCATGTTAGGATAGTCAAAGAAAGCATCAAGGGGAGTTTGTTTCCGAGTGATGGGTTTGGGTGGAGGTGAGGGTTCACGTGGTGGTGGTGGTTGATATGTAGTTTGACATGAATGGGAATATGGTGATGGATAAGGTGGAGGTGAAGAGTATGGTTTTGTGTATTGTCTATGTGGTGGAGGTGAAGGCTCATATGATGAGGTTCTATATGATGAAGGATATGGATGGTGATATAGCTCATGGTAGGTAGAGGGATATGGTGGAGAAGGATAATCAAAGTATGTGTGATATTGTGGTGGGGGTAAATGTGGGTCCCTACATGGTGTGCTATTGGATTTGGAGGAGGAATTGAGAATTGCAAACATTTTGTCCCTTTCTTTGTATAATTCATCCATGATTGAAGAAGATGTCTGTTCCATCCTAGTGGTATTTCTCACAAAAGAGTTTGAATTCTCAAGAGTATCATGATTGTAACCAAAATTTGTGAAATTCCAAGACATGAGAACTCAATGATTCAGTCTCACACAATTACAAGCAAACAATATATATTCAAACAAAAGCAAAAACTAAGAAAGAAGAAAACTAAAAAAAGAACATGGAATGCATATATCCTAATCCTAAATGATGAAATGATGCAATTATGATCTAAACCTAATCCTAATGACTCCCACCCCTTGTCAATGTTTCAATTGACACTTAGCTACCTTAGGGAGTAAAAAATGACTCCCCGGCAACGGCGCCATTGATTTAACCGTTTCCTATTCACCTTGGGGTTAAATGCAAGTTATTTATAAAACCAAGGATTGCAACACAGTGGCGCAACCTCGGGTCGTCTCTCTTGAGGAGTCTTGTAACTACCCTAAGATGAACTAAATGCAAATCAGAAGTGACAAAAGGGAAGGGTTTATTTGTTTGGTTTTTGAAATTAACTAATTAAACTAGTAAGAAAATGTAAGTGCTTGTTTTTGGTGTTTTTCAAATAAAGGTATGAAGGTTTAAAATAAATGTAATGCAAAGGGGCTTTGGTAGTGATTCAATGGTTCAATTGCTTCTTTAAAATCGATCATGGGAGTTATATCATTCATCAAGTCTATTAGAAAAATCCCAAAGCAACCACTAAGGGTCCTCCAACACTAATTAATAGCTAATCAAGCAACCACTTAAAACTAGCCATTACTTAGGGTTAGAGTTAGGTTCCACTTGATGTGTATTGGAAACAAGTTTGTAAATCAAAATCCTCTTCAAGGAAGTGCAACCACAACAACCTAATTGAAACACTAGCTATTCAAGCCAAGCAACCACTTAAAGCATGTAAAGCATCATGAATCAATTCACATAAGAAATAGGAAATCCATAACATTTGACATACAAACATAGTATCCAATACATATGATATCAATCCATCACAAATAGAAAGATAAAACCATGTCTCTACCCAAAACACACAAGGAATTGCAACCACATATCCCAAATATACAATGAAAGAGCATGGAACAAGAGAAACTCCCCTATGAAGACTATTGAAGCAATTGACCATCTTCACACCACCAAAGCACCAATAACTTAGCCTCTCATGGAAGGAGGAGAGGAATTTCGCCCAAAATCTACCCAAGAAGTGGCTGTGATGAGGAGGGATGAAATGGAGAAGGAGGGTGGTGAAAATGGAAGAGGAGATGGAGATGAAGAAGAAAATATGGAAGATTTGAGGTGAAATGTCATCGAAATGGAAGTGGGATGAGTGGGTTTGAGAGATTTTGAGTGAACCCTAGCATAGCCACCTTATTTTCATGCAAATGGGGCTTGGAGAGAGGCTTGGGGGGTGTTAGGAAGCTTATATAGGGTGTAGAAACCCTAATTTCGCGAAAGCTGAATTTTGCTGCAGAATTGGTGCCCAAATAGCGCCCACGGGCACCGCTTGGGCACCACGGCGCCCAAATGGCGCCCCGATGGCGCCCGGGGGCGCTAAACTGACCATTTTCCCCCTTTTTTTGCCCTTTCTTTGCTTTCCTTGCTTCCTCATTCTTGTGCTTTGCTTCCATGATCTCTTTCAATGTTTTCTTCCATTAACCTACAAGAGATTAATACTTGAAGTAGCATCACAAAGTTCTCAAAAAGATGAATGACAATAAATCAAGTTAAATATGACAAAATTGCCCTTAACTAGAACAAATTCCAACAACTTAAGCAATAGCTAGAATCTATGCTAATTAGGTGCAATTATCATCAAACATGCATTAATTCAATGGATTTGGCCATGAAAAGATATGCAAATATATGGTGCAATCATAAATGCTGAAAGGTTAGGGGCATTGGCTATAAATATGCGTATGTAGAATTTGTGAGTCGCCATAATCTTTCTCAAACATCTACTTTCTTCTTTCATATAAATTTCTGTCGTTTTGTTGTTAAACACCAATATCAATAATGGTGGATAAATCGTGGATCTCTTTACCCAGATCGTCACCGCAATACATGGCGGGGTTGAATCAGTTTTTGGAGTTTGCTTTCTTGTGCGGTAGTGATGTTCGGGGTAAGATACGGTGTCCGTGTGAAAAGTGTAAATTCGACAAATGGAAGACTCGAGAGGAGGTATTTGCGCATTGTATGAATAAGCAGTTTCCCAGATATTACCTCAATTGGGCATTTCATGGAGAGGGTGAATTACAGGACAACGCCGGTGATCTAGAAGTCGGTTCGAGTTCTCACATTGGAATGCAAGTCGAAAGCAGTGATGACGACGACGCCGACGGCGGCGGCCATGCAAATAATCCGGGTAACAACACTGTGATGGAAGCATTTGGGCAGCATGAAGCAGGAGACGGCGGGGATGTAGTGGTCGATGGACCAGTCGCGGAGTACTTACGCACTGAGGTAGCTAGAGATTTCTTTGAGCTCATGACGGAAGGTGACAAACCGCTGTACCCAGGTATAAATGAATTAAATATTCTAACTGTTTTAGTGACTTATTATAATATGCGATGAAATACATATATTATGTACGTGGGATGACAATATATATATATATATGCATGTGTTTGGGCAAGGAATGAAAGATACTCTAAACTGTCATTTCTGACTAAACTGTATAGTATAAAATGTAAACGTGGCGCCTCCGATGCGACTATGTCAGACGTGATTGAGCTGCTGTCAGACAATATATATATGCATTTGTTTTTATGTCAGACAATATATATATATGCATTTGTTTTTATGTTCCTGATCCTAAAAACAAAGATTGGCACATGGTGATTCAGGTGAAACCTCGCAATGTGTACGATATGGGGGACGAGGATTTTGACATGACAATTGAAACTGCTCAACTGGTTGCTCCTAATAGTTCCAACTACCTGATCCCGGAAGGGGATGAACCGGTACCTACTGTTAGAGGGCGTGAAGATGGTGATGAATGAAACTTTTATTGTATATATAAATAAATAATCGTTGTTGTATTTTACTGTTTTCGTGGTGTATCGTATTATTTGATTTAGTTCAATTTTCTTATAACATTTAATTAGTAATTAAACAAACTAAAAATAAATGCAATAACAGTTGCTAAACTGAATAATAAACTTGTATTTACATAAATATAAAAAAGTACATAAAAGTACAAAACAAAAGTAAAATAAAAATGAAAAAGTCCATAAAAATAAAAAACATAATATACTCGTCAGCTTCGTCGGAGGGTCGTGGAGAGCGTCGGCGTCGGCGACGAGCTTGTGAGGAGGAGGCTTGCTGTCGTTCCTGCTGCAACCTCCTCCGCTCCTGCGCCCTAAAAAATTCCTCTTGCTGGCGAGCGAACTCCGAGCGCCAAAAAGAGACCTCTCGCTCATGCTCCTGCCGCCAGGCTATACGCCCGCGCATCTGCCTCTCCTCATTGGCCTTCACCCAGGCCTCATGCTCGCGCGCCAGCCTCTCCTCTTCTGCCTTCACACGGGCATCAAACTCGTGCATCCGCCTCTCCTCATCTGCCTGGATCCGGGCGTCTCGCTCTTGAAGCTCTCGCTCGTGCTGGGCTGCACGCTTTTCAAGCTCTCGCACACGCGCCCGCAACCTCTCCTCTTGCTGCTGCGCCTGTTGAGACGTCCCAGAGGATGATGCTAAGTAGGCCTGGGTACCGCGGCTTCCGGAAGGATGGAAGAGCTGAGTAGGTCTAGCTCCAAAGCCAAGACCTGAAACGCGTCCGGTGCGATCCGGAGTCCCAAGCTGCTCGCGGATAGATATGACCTCGGCAAAGGGGCTCACGCTCTCCCCCTGTTGAGACTCAGGGGTCCCCTTGCTGGCCACCACCACATCTGCATTTGCCTTCGCAACTTTCTTGATCTGCTCGGCAGCCTTTTGGGACACAGGTCTCCCATCCTTGCGGCTGCGCGCCTGAACGATGAAGTCGCGGTAGACGCCTTGCTTTACGCCCTTCTCCTTGGCCTCCTCCAACTACAATATTTGAAACGTCAAACAATGATCAGTATAAACTTCTTAATAATTACACAGAAAAGAGTAGTAGATATTAAATACCATCTCGTCGTAGCCGACGATCATGGGTCTGCTCCCAGTCGTGTGAGCAACCTGTTGCTGTGCCCGAGCCTTCCGGCCCCGCTCTGCCCTCGCTTCACCCACCTCGGACATCCTCCAGCCAATGTACCGCCTCCACTGTTCAGGGTCGACTCCGTCGGGCACATCCTCCTCCACCTCCCGCCTAGACCTGGCCCCCTCTTGGACCCTGTCTTTGAACATCTTCAGTCTCTCGTCCTTCCATGAATCTCCGATCATCGATATCGTGAATTTCTTTAGCTTCTCGCTGTCGTGGAACCATCACTTCCTCTGCAATAGGAAATTTATAAAATTAATCAATATAATCAACATGAATAAAATTAATAACGGTAACAGTTATAGAATTTTCAATTTCGAATTACCTTCATAATGTCTCAGGCCTCTCCTTTCCGCGACTTCGGCACTTTCCTCCAGTCGAGAGGGTCGATTGGGAAGCGCCGGTAGTCCCTCCCGAGCAGGCGGCAATATCGGTGAAATAGGACACCGGCATCCTTGGTTGGCTGCCCAGTTTCCTCGAAATACGGCAGCTCAACCTTCTCGTTCGCCGGAAGCGAATGCACCTGCTTCTGGTCCAGCCTCCTGGTGGTGACAACGCCATTGAAATCTGTAGGGAAAAACATTTCAGATAATTCATCTAAATATATTACATTATATAAATTAATATATCAAATTTACCTCTGAAGTTCACCACAAATCCACTCCCAGAAGTGGACCTCCTCCCTCTCTTGAGAGCAATAAGAACCTGCGGCACAGAGATATCCTCCTCGCCGCCGCCGCCTTCCTCGTCGTCGCTGGAGCTCGAGCTCTCCTCCCCCTCCTGCCTCTTCTCCCTCTCCTCCTCATTTATAACCCGATTCATGTCGTCGTAGCTGATCTGGACGTCTCTCCCCAACTCTCTCCAGAGGTCGTCCTGCGAGACTTTTGGGTCCCCACTCAACCCAAAAGGAGTCCACGGCACGTTAGGAAGAGGGGGGCTGACATACTGCAACACCTCAGGAGGAGTAGGCTGTTGCTCTATCTCTAACCGGCGAGCTTCTATACGTCTGGCTTCTGCTTCGTCGTGCAATCGCTGCTGCTCTACCTGGTCTACGGGATCTTTGCCGGCATGCCGAGACATATCTATCTGAGTAAGACTATATATAACACTAAAACGCAGAGAGAATTTTTGGTGGGACCCTCCTTTCTTTTTTCAAAACGCCAAAATGAATTGTGCCGGTGGTATATATAGGCGTTCACTTTTCGGCGTTTCTGACTGTGTTAGCGGCGTTTTGAGATGCAACACCGAAGAAGGTGACGTTTCAGATATCGCTTAGCGGCGTTTCGCACCAAAACGCCGAAGAATAAACATTATTTTATTACATATCAGCGTTTATGCAAAACGCCGATAAGCGTATGCATTTAATACAATTTATTGCTACTACATAGCGGCGTTTTCAATATATGTATCGGCGTGCGTGCAAACGCCGATAAGGTTTTTATTCATTTTTTCACTTTTTTTCCAAAAAAAAAGACTTTTTTGATAATGAAAAACATACCGACGTTAAGGTGCTCAAAAACGCCGGTGTGCAAACGCGGGTAAGAAGGCGGGAAGCGCGCGCCAAATTTTGCGGCGCTTTTTGTGGCGTTTGTAGGGAAGCGCCGGTAAGCGCAGCGTTTCAAGGCAAAACGCCGGTAAGCTTGCGCCGGAAAAAGCCGAATTTTTTGTAGTGAATAAAACAAACATGAAAAGCTATTCAGTAAACTATTTTTCAAAAAAAAATATTCTACTCTAAAGTTATTCTTAAAAAGCTATTCTCAAAAAGCTTAATTCAAACACTCTTATTTCATCAAAAGCTATTTTTCATAAAAACTATTCTACTAAAAAAACTATTCTCAAAAAGCTATTTTCTAAAAGTTATTCTCCAAAAGCTGAATCAAAATAGGCCCTTAGTCATTTATCTTTAAAAAGTACATTTTTAGTCCTTCAAATCTAACACCTCACTCAACTTAACGAAAATTGCTGACTCATCAAATTTTAGTGATGATTGTTCAATGAAAAGCTGAAAAAGTTATGCTTTAATTATTTTGAAGTAAAAAAATAAAATTAATCATGAAAATTAAAAATCATCCCAAATAATAATCCTTTTTAATAGGATGTTTCTAAATTAAAAATCATGTAAATTAAAAATCTTCAAATTCAAAGCTACATCTACTAGGGTTTTCTTTGTGACGACAATTATATGATCAACCCATCTCAAATTTTCATCTTCTTTCTAGTAAACAAGTCTCTTTTGTCTCTTCTTGTTTTGCTCTCTACATTCTGTCGATCAAAGAATCCCTCTTGAAGTTCCAGTTTTCTTTTCCAAGTCTAATTTTGAAGCTCATAAGTTTTATGATACCAATAATACATTACATGGTAGTAATAGGACTATCTAGGGATAATAAGAAAATAAAGTTGGAGAAATGAAGATGGTGATGTTCAGATGGAATTTATTTGTTTAATCCACTGTCTGGATTGAAGGATTTGGCAGGAAAAATGAAGGTAAGGAATTTCTCTTCCATTCTTTTTGTTTGGTTTAGGAAAACAGGGGAGGGGGATTTATCTCCACACCTTAAAAAAATGAGAAGTTCAAAGGAGTGGTGCAGACTTATTCAGAAGAGAATCGAAGAAGACGACGTTGGAGGATGAAGAAAGAGAGGAGGACGGAATAGACGACGTCAGAGGAGAAACCAATGTCGACGAAGGAGGAAGAGGAAGTAGACTTTGTTCTTATGGAAAACGAAGTTTTGCAAAGTTTATTCTCCATAATTTTATTTTCTCACTCAAAATAATATATTATGCTTTGTGAGCTTTTAATTGAACAATCATCACTAAAATTTGATGAGTTAGCAATTTCCATTAAGATGAGTGACAGTGTTAGATTTGAAGGACTAAAAAGTGTACTTTTTCAAAGATAAAAGATTAAATTGAAATTTAATGCAAACATTTTAAATTTTTAATGGACTAAAGGAGTCTTCTTTCTCTTTCATCCTCTTCCATTCGCTTCATAATTAATAACTATTAAATCAACTTTAGATGGTCTAGATTTGGTGTTTGTAATATTATATCATTATCAAAAGAAAGGTTAAATATCATATTTAACCCGAAAGTTTAACAAATTAAAATATCATGTTTGTCACGTAAGTTTTTTTGGTCCAATTTTCCTCCAGATCAGAAGTGTGCAAAGGGTATCGTATTCGCCATTTACCATTAAAATATTATACACTTAGCACATTTCAACCTAAAAATTGGGTCCAAAAAAACTTCCGTGGCAACATGATACTCCGTGCACACTTTCAGGACAAATATAAACCCTACAAATATGACCTTTAACCCTACAAAGAAATTAGTTAATTAAATTTGTCTTACACGTAGTGTTCCCACAGTCTAATCCTAATTATAAGATTACTTTAATTTTTTATATTACATGATTACTTTAAATTTTTTTAGAAATTAAGAATACAAAATTAATTATTTTAAATTATCTAATGTTATTTTTTCCTCAAAACTAATTTATTCTAGTTATTAATGAATCTATAATCTAGTTATATGCAACATATATTATAATCTAGTGGTGTAATTTGCTTCTTTAACTTCCATAAAAATAGTCAAAATGATTTTATATTTAGGATAGGAAGGAGTGCTAAATAGGGTTTTAGAACTTTACCCTATAATTATGACTAGAAAACGCAAATAATAATATATGAGAACATTATTTAATATTAATCAACGTTGTGAAGTTAAAAATTTGAATTTTTGGTGGGGGTGTTTGTTTGAATTAATGTATGCATGTGTGCTGTTCAAAATAGCCCCAACGAGGATCATCGTGGGAGGAGGTTAAAGTCAGAACCATGAGGTAGGACCAATGGCTTATTAATTACTTCAATGACAATGTCTTTTTTTTTAGTAATAGGCAAAATGATATTAACAGCGGAAAAACAGTAGTACAAGTTATACATATTAAAGTCTAACTATCCTATTACTAAAGAAAAAGTTAAAAAACATAGGCAGTTGTTCCTGATGCAGGAGCAACCTCATATTGTATTTTGACATCAGTTGGTGAACATCACGCTTAAAGATACACTTATCATTCTGCCGTAGGTCAATATCCCAGTTGGACTTCAAACCCACTAGCTCAATTGTAATTGAGGCCAGCTGGTCACTAGACCTTTCTTGTACGTTATCAATCCAAAGTAGTGAAAGCAGCAGGCCTTTGATCAGGAAAACATGGTGTCCGCTGTTGTCTCTAGTGAAAGTAGTTCAATGACAATGTCATCTGTTATGTTTGAATGAGATCCCGTGGGATGATGATATATATTTGAGATTATGATATTTAGTATATGTCACATATTTGAGATTATGATACTAATAAATTTAGTATATGTCACATATTTGAAATTTATGATATTTAGTAATGTCACATAACTTTGGCTGTGATGTATGTATGGTTTGTTAAAATGAATACTTATTCACTATCATTCTCTTCACCTCCTCCTCCTTTAATTTCTTTACTTAGTAAGTTAAGAAATTTTAAGGATGGCATGGTACTGAAGGGATGATACGGTACGGTTTTACCACAAATTAAAGGAAGGGCAAAGAATACTATAAGCAAAATCACAAGTAGATAGAGATGATGATGGCGAGGAAGAGGGACGCAACCAACTTGCCGGCGAGGAGATTTATTATAAAGTGGTTTGAAGCTGCCAAATAGATAGAGACCCATGTGACACGCATGGGCGCCAGCGATGCGAAAGAGAAAGGAGTTCAAGTCTTGGTGGAGGATAATAAAGTGGTTTGAAGCTGCCATGAACATAAAATAAATTATTACGTCATTTCTATATTTTCTGACGTGTTTATGCACACATATTATTACGTCATTGTTACATTATAGTCTCTTTGTTGCCTTACTTTTAGTGGATTGTGGATTTGTGGATATATAATTGAATGATTTTCACTTCATCAAAGCGAACATATTGGGTTTGACCATGGAATTATATATTTGGACTACCCGTATTTATATTTCTTGGTTTTCAATATTTGAAGTAGTATAATTATGTAATATGCTTGATTATTAAAATAAAATTAATAAAGTATTAAATAAAGTTTTCATTTATGATTTTATGATTAGAGTATCATTATTAAGGTGGGGAAGCACACGCATCATACCGCCTTGTGGCCTTGTCCCACGACAAATTTACTAAAACTTTTCATTCATTTTCATATATTTAGGAACAAATATTAGGCTGCACTGTTATCCGTTATTCTTTGAGCTATGTATCGAGAAAAATCTTGTCCTATCAATGTGCAGCCATAAAGTATTTTCCACTCTATTTTCATAAATGAGATCACAATTTTTTTTCAATTGATACTTCATTTAGTCCTCATATCACATATTAAGGAAGAAGTTTATACTTGATATGTAATGATAAAGACAAGTCATATATACTTTTGATTTTGTCAAATTTGTTTTTCGGAATTATGTCTATTGATGGCCCTCATCAATAATCAATCAAAAGAGATGCAAAGAATTAAGAAAAAAATAATTATGATGCTTTTGAAAAAGCACACAATATTAATAATTAACTTAATCAACATCTTTAAACTAATCAAATTAGGTATCTTACCCTTCCTAACTAATATATCTATGATTCGAGGTCAACAGTTAGTTTTATTGGACTTTGCTTTTCTTATTTTCCCTTACATCAGCTCATGTCCATTGAACCTAAATTATGTTACTTTGGGATAAATCTTTTTATACTTGTTTCATCTCATTAGATTCTTTTTTTATATACATGGGAAATAACAATAAACTACTAACTAAAAACTAAAACAGCAAAATAAAAATCCTTTCTCACGAAAGAAACTTCTGGAGGATTTCGCCGAAAGAATCTGCAAGCTAAAACTCATATGGAGCGCCGCTTTAGCTGGAATATGAGACATAATTCTCCTCTCTATCGATAGTATAAATAGAGAGGAGTATAAATAGAAATTTATATTCTCATATGATATTTCATAATAAATTAGAGAATAGTAGCCGAAGTTGATAAATACTTCTCATCATTGTTATTGTTTGTTCTTAAGAATAGAGTAAAAGATCTATGTAGAACTGCAAAATATAGCACTATCTCCCTGTTAGAAATTATGAAAATCATGTTAATATTTCTTATTTTGTATTTATAGAATATTTATATATCTTAGTCATAATTGTTAATTATATTTTTAGGAAATATTTAGAGTAGAAGAATATTATGTTATTATTAGAGAATCATGTTAGGTGAACTTGTAGGAGAAGTTTATCATCTTTTAAGAAACTTTTGTATTATAAATATGTAATCATATTAATGAAATAAACATCAGACTTTTACTCATCATTTGTTTCAACATGGTACCAGAGCTAAGTTAAAGAAGAAGTTTAGGTTTAGTTTGATCCCTAGGTAACTCCATTCAAGTTGCTTTTGTAGTCAAAACCTTAAAAACCCTAAAAGGGTGTCTTTTCTCCTCTCCTATTTGTTTCTCCCAAAACCATTCACAAAACCCAGAAAGATATTCATCTCTAATTTGAACCACCACACCAAAGTCGTTGTTATATGTGGTTGCTGTTCGCCGTGGGTGCTCTTCGTGGTTACTATTTGGGTTGTCTTTTTTTTCTGTTTCCGTCTTCCTGTTTCTCTAATTGTTTGCCTATTGTTTGTTCTTTTCTCTATTTTTAGTTTCTATTTTAAAAAAAGAGAGTCAGAGAAAAAAAGAAAAAATGTGTCTTTTATTTTTAGAGTAAAAAAAGGAGAAAAAGTGTCTTTTATTTTTTAAGTTAAAAAAGGGGGAGAGAGAGAAATTATTATGGAGTTAGTATTCCATTGATGACAGTGTTGTCATTGTAGTAATGAGCAATTAGCTCAATATGTTGAAGAGCATAGCATGATGGGATGGTCATTCCCCACGTACATGCGCATGTGAATTGCGATGGGACGGACGGTCATTCCCCACGCATGTGTTTTAAGTGAGATAGTCATTCCTCACATTGTTTGCGATGGGACGGTCATTCCCCACACATGTGTTTTAAGTGAGATGGTCATTCCTCACATTGTTTACGATGGGATGGTCATTCCCCACGTAATAAAAAAATTCTGGTTGAAGATTTGTGATGGAACGGTCATTCCCCACACAAAGATTCTGTTGTTTATGTCCATCCAGTGGTTGTGTTCGTTGTTCCTTCTCTGTGTAAAGAAGTCTCACCTTTGGATGGCTAGTTGATTCGTTGAAAAAGTTTTGAAGAATGAAGATTTGTCTGAAGAATGAAGATTTGAAGATTTATTGGAAAGTTAGTCCACAGTCCAACTTGAGGGGAGTATTAGAAATTATGAAAATCATGTTAATATTTTTTATTCTGTATTTATAGAATATTTGTATATCTTAGTTATAATTGTGAATTATATTATTAAAAAATATTTAGAGTAATAGAATATTATGTTATTATTAGAGAATCATGTTAGGTGAACTTATAGGAGAAGTTTATTATCTTTTAGGAAACTTTTGTATTATAAATATGTAATCATGAAATAAACATTAGACTTTACCCATCATTTGTTTAGACTTTACCCATCATTTGTTTCAACACTCCCAAAGATCTTCTAACTAGAGTTCAACTTAGTGATGATATCTGTGGTTATAGGCTAACCAATTAGGCAACCCAGAAATAGAGAGAAGAAAAACTCTCTGTATTTTGGTAATCTGCCGTATCTAATGATGTTTTAGCGTTGTTACTTTTCTCCGTCTATTAGAGAATCCCTTATATAGATAGCATATGCTTGAAAACCCTACATTTGACAATTGGGTCTATATATTGATTATAGTTCTCCTAAACATTTTATTATTAATTCCTAAATATATAACTAATATGATAATATAATAAAAAAAAATTCCCAATAATAATTCCGTCGTGAAGCAATCCATATGCAATCAACTCTACAAAGGAAAGATTCGCAAATGCCTCTATTCAGCCATTTCAGGAGTACCCCCCCCCCCCCCCCCCCCCCCCCCCCCCCCGCCAGTTTATATGATGAGAGAAAACAACATCGATAAAAACACGCGCACACAGTATCTTTTAACTGCACCATATTAAGACATTTTGAGAGTTGCCTAACACCACCTATTTTGCGAGATATTTCATTGGATTCTATGTAAAATAAGTGTTTTGATTTAATATGGGCAAAAATGGTTACGTTTTTAATTTTATATATTTTTTAAAGATTTAATGCTTTAACTTAAAAAAATTCATAACTTAAAGTATTAAATATTTGAGAAATCATATAAGATTGAAAAATTAATTCGCCTTTAATATATCAAAATTGTTACATAATAAAAAACTGCAAAAAATTTCACCGCAAATAACAGTTTTTAGATAAAGGCTGATACATGTAAAAAGAGAAAATGGAAGAAGCTATAGTCCAGCTTTAGTGACCATTGTTGGGTTGATAGCACCATAAAGGTTCAATAATTTATATTTCAATTTTTAAAATGATTATTCTAAAAGAAAACATATTTTTAAAAAATAATTATAAGATTCTCTTCCCTCCAAATCCAATCTATGTAAAATCAAAATTCCACGCGGTAAAAAAAGATAAATAAAACTTAATATATCTCCAAAACCAATAATTTGATAGTTGTGGCATATGGGGGAGCTATATGGCTAGAGAGAATTTAAACAAATTGTGGAGATAAGGCAATTTTGGATATTAGTTTAGATGTGTTTCATTAAATTTGGTAAAGGTCGTCTTGCAAGGACCCATGAATGCACGGTATTATATAATTATATTTATAATTCCCCGGAGTATATTTCATTTTTAATTTTATAAATTCATACACTGGCATACTCCTTACACTTAAAATTCTTTTTTTATTAGCCAAGAGTATCCTCATCCGCGTGTTACACCTAAAATTCTTTTTTTTTTTTTGAATAAGTACTGGATATCATTGCTAAAACAAAACTATGAAAATAGCTACAAGGTAGTGTTTTCGGATAGGGAAAGTGCCCCTTCCAACACTATAGGAGGAGTTTCAAACCAACAAAAATTAGCATCTAATCTATGGGAAAGTTTAGCAAAATAATCAGCTAAGGAGTTGTTTTCTCTATGGATATGTCTAAATACAACTTGCCACTCCAAGTCGAGGAGGGCCCTAATATCAAAAATTAACTCACGGAAAGGGTGGTTGTGGTCACAACCTCTCACACACAGGTTGAGAGCGTCAATGCAGTTGGTAAGAACCATGATGCTTCTATATCCTCTGTTCCAACACAATTGCATGCCATTAATGATACCTATGAGCTCTGCAATTGCCGGTGGAACAGAGGTGAGTTTGCAACTAAAGCCTCCTATCCAATTCCCTTGAGCGCTTCTTAAAACTCCGCCACATCCGCTTTGTCCACTGGTTAGGACAGAACCATCGACCTCAAGCTGTAAACAGTCCGCCGGCATGTGCCTTGATAATCCTGCCTGCAAGGACAAATCAGAAAAGAAATTGCACTGATTGATAAGATCATGGTCCCAGCAAGCCCTATGATATGAGTTGAGGTCATCTTCTGGACACCCCAATGTATCAGCACCAAACACTTTATTGCATCTAGATACCCATATATCCCAACACAAATAGCCAAATAAGATAGACCATGGAACCTTGTTAGGTCCACGGAGGCCCGCTTCGTTCTCAAGGTTCCAAAGAATCCACTCCTTGCCCCCTAAAGTGGAAAACGTTGGCCACTTGGAAGGGTGGACCACTGATTTCCACCTTAGGATGGCATTTTTGCAATCTCTGAATAAATGCATCTCGGTTTCAGCTCCCTCACACCCAAAAGGGCAGGTAGCCATGTCGCACAACCCTCTTCGTTGTCGGAGCTCCGTTGTGTGAGTGCGATTGTGAGACAGCAACCACATGAGGTTTTTGATCTTCTCTGGTCCTTTCCATCTCCAAATCTTCCTCCAGATGGACTCCGCAGCTCCCTGGGTACCTGCAGACAAAAATTTATATGCAGAGTTAACAGTAAAACCCCCATCGGGGGACGGTTTCCATATGAATTTATCCTCTCCTCTCTCCTCACGGGGTGGGTGTGCACACACAATGCGATCAACCGTTGAGGGGGGAAACCAGGTTAGGAGCTTGTTGAGATCCCAATTACCATATTGATCCACAAAATTCACCACTCTCTCATTCATATCTACAAAACTCTCCAACCCCATGATTACATCAAGCAAGGGTTTTTGTAGCTCGGACCAGTTGTCGAACCAAAAGGACCGTTACCAATTTTCTTCCCTATTCCAACCTTAAATCTACCCCAGATGCTATAGATCCCTCTCCAAGTAAGAGAGGAATTTCTCATCTTCTTTATCTCAAGATTCGCGAGATTCTGACACTTGTATTTGGCTCTCAGAATTTGAGCCCACAGCGTTTCCTTATCAGTCAAGAGCTTCCAACACAGTTTGCAAAGAAAGGCTTCGTTTTGAGTCTTTAAGTCTCTGATGCTTAAACCCCCCTGATTCTTGTCCTTAGTAACTTGATCCCAAGCTATCAGGTGAATTTTCCTTTGATCATCATTGTCGCCCCACAGAAAGTTTCTACTCATGCGTTCGACGTCCTTGAGCAAGGTTTTGGGGATAAGCATAGTCTGCATGTAATAGGCCGGAATACTAGATAGAACAGATCGCACCAAGGTGGAACGTCCTGCCATGCTCAAATGCTTCTTCTTCCAACCCGAGAGCTTCATTTGAGTTTTCTTTAGGACTGGGTCGAACAGAATATTGGTAGTTCTTCTGTGAATAAGAGGAATACCTAAGTACTTGCCCAAATCACCTGTGAGCCCTACCCCCATTCTTCGGCTAAGCTCGTAAGCACAGGAGAAGTGGACATTACGAGAGAAGTAAACTTTTGTCTTTGTGCTATTCATCTTTTGACCAGAGGCAGAGCAGAACATATTGATACAATTTAACATTTCATCCACTTGGTCAGTAGACGCCTCTCCAAAGAGGAGGAGATCATCTGCAAAGAATAAGTGAGACACTGGTGGACAAGCTGGAGTGATATGGATAGGTTGCCACTTACCATCCCTTATCGAATCTCTGATCAGATGGTTCAAGCGTTCCATACATAGGACAAAGATATAGGGGGAGATCGGGTCCCCTTGCCGGATACCTCTAGAAGCTTCAAACTTAACAGTGGGCTCACCATTCCAAAGTACTTGGAACGAGGTGGAGGAGATGCACCACATTATTACATCACAAAGATGTGTGCTAAGGCCAAGCTCTAGCAAAGTCTCTTTAATGAATGCCCATTCCAATCTATCATAAGCTTTCTCAAGGTCCACTTTCACTGCAAGCCACCCCGGTTGTTTCTTCCTGTTTCTCATGGAGTGAATGATTTCTTGGGCGGCGATGATATTGTCACTAGCTTATCTCCCTACTATAAAGCTGCTCTGATGGTTGCCAACCACCTTAGGAAGAATGTGGCGAAGCCTACTACTAATAATTTTGGTGATAATTTTGTAACTCACATTGCAAAGAGAGATTGGCCTAAACTCCTTCATGCATGTAGGATTGTCAACCTTGGGAATCAGCACCACATTAGTGTCATTAAGCTTACGGACACCCGCAGGATTATCAAACACTTCCATAACCATCTGACAAACAGAGTCGCGTAGGACATCCCAATATTCCTGGTAGAAGAAGGCTTGGATCCCGTCTGGCCCAGGAGCTTTGAAAGCACCCAAATCAAAGACAGCTGTTCTAATTTCTTCTATGGTAACTCGAGCTGATAGGAATTGGATATCCTCGGTGGGTAATCTTGGAAAGGAGCTGGAAGTGGAACAGCTACCCGTGAGGTTAAGATCACTAGTAAAAAGGTTCTTGTAGAAGGATAGAGCCATGTTTTTTAGCTCTTCTTGATCATACACCCATTCCTCATCATCATTTCGTAGGCCATCAATACGATTTCTTCTTCTCTTCATGACAGTAGTGGTATGAAAAAATTTGCTATTTCGATCTCCCCATTTCAGCCATTGACACCGGGATTTTTGATACCATAAAAGCTCTTCTTGTGCAAGGAGCTTATTGTACTCCTTCCAGAGATCTCTTTCGACTTGCGCAAGGTACTGGCTATCTCTTCTATGTCTTGATCTCTCCACTCCCTCAATTCTTCTAAGAATTTTTTGTCTCCTAGCAGGAATGTTGCCCACCCTACTTCTATTCCAATTCTCAGCTTCTCTTTGGAAGGAGGAGATTTTGTTTTCCCAAGTGTCTTCCTCCCAACTCTTTTTAACAATGTCAATGAAGTCTTCTTCTAGAACCCACCCAGCTTGGCATTTGAAAGGAATATTGCGAGTTTTTGGCAAAAGAGTAGGCGTTGATTGGATAAATAAGGGCCGGTGGTCCGAACCAAATTTGCTGAGATGATGGACCTTTGCAAGGGGAAAGAGATTGATCCAATCAACATTAGAAAAGGCCCAGTCAATCTTTTCTTTAACTAAGTTTTTCTCCCAGGTAAAATGTTCGCCCACACAATCAACTTCTGTAAGATTAGTATCATCAATACAATTATTAAATTGTCTCATTGCTGGGAAATTGAAGTAGTCTCCCCCCACTTTGTCCTGCACCGATCTGTAGCTATTAAAGTCACCAGCCACAAGCCAAGGCCCTCTAACATGCTGACTTATGTGCCTCAGATCATTCCACAAAGCTTCCCTTAGTCTAGCGTTCGGTTCCCCGTAGACACAGGTGAGCCACCACGAATGCATACTGCCTTTGAGAGAAACATTAACATGAACAAATTGAGTAGAGGAATAATTATATTTAAGAGAAATGTCATCCTCATTCCATAGTAACCAGATGCCACCGGCATATCCAGTAGCCTCAAGCCTAATCCAATTAGAAAAACCCAGTTTCCTGACCATTCTTTCAGCCTTATCACCGCTCACACGAGTTTCCAAAACAATTAAGGCATGAATATTTTTCCCTCTAATCAAATCCCTAACTCTACCAGGGAAGGTTTTAGATGCTGCTCCCCTACAATTCCAAATGACTAAATTCATAAGCATAGAATTAAATAAGGAAATAAGAGACCAGGAACTACTTCCATTACACCGAGCTTCTCTCCCCCAAAGGAGAACTCGTATCACTGTTTCCGTCAACAAACTGCCCCTCATCGCATATCTCAAAACCAGAGGTCTGTTTGCTCTGCTCCTTCCCCCACAGTAGGTTGCTCCGACTGAACAAGCTTCCGGTCAGGTGGTTCTTCCATGAGAGTCTGCGATGTCATATTGTTTGATGTGACAACTGTTTCAAGTGTGGGTGAGGTAGTGTTATTCTCTATTTGGGACTTCTCTGGCGGGTATGATTGCTGGCCTCTCTCCTCTACTATATCAAATAAATTGGTAACATGTTTGGATCCAGCTTGCATTGACCCAATAATGACATGATGGTCTCTTCCTATCTGCTTCTTTTTCAAATTTGGTGAAGTTAATTTGGGTCTTGTAATGACAGCCCGTTTCTTACTCCTTAATACAATCCCAGTCCGCCCGTCATGCTCCTCCATTCCTTCTTGGGCCGATGCTTCTAATTCTTGGGGCATAGGCCCATGTTTACCTCCCTTAGTAGCCTTAGTTGCTTTCTTCTTATCTTTTCCCTTATTGCTGTCATTTTGTTTTCCTCCTGACCCTACCCCTCTGCTCAAACCTGCTTCATCTGATGTCCTCTTGCTTTGAAATATCACCTCGGGGGCCGAAAACACTGTGTTGCTCGTACTCCCTACATACTGCTCTTTTTGTCTCCATTCTTGTTCTGCCTCCTTATTCTTGTTATTCGCTTTGGTACCAGAAGTTTTAGAGTGTGACCCTTCCTCATTCAAGATGTCAAAACGTGAGCCAGAGACCACTTTCTGCTGCCCGCCGCTTGACTTTCCCTTTCCAGTAAGTTTAGTTTGCGTCACGTCCTCTGTATCTGATCTGACTATTTTCTTTTTTGCTGGTCTGCTCACTTTCATCCAGTTACCAAACTCGTCACTAAAGCTGACCCCAGGCACGCTAACCAATGAATGCCGTTCCTGAGTTTCGGTGGGCGGCGAGCATGTTGCCGGCGGTGTTTGTTCCTCCGGCCTGCTTTGGGACTCATGATTCCTTGCTTTGTCTTTCTTTTCTGAGGAAGGAGGTGACCCTGGCTGGTTAAGAGGGCAGATTTCTTGGCCATGTCCATATTTACCACAACGGAAGCATATGGTGTCTAATCCTTCATATTCAACAGTGAAGACTCTTGAGCGGACTACAAAGCGAGACTGTAATTTCTTGTTCAAGTCTATCTCGACACTCACTCTTGCAAATTTACCCCTCTCTACCATGTTCCTTTGATTGTTGCAATGCGCAAGTGTATTAAGATCTACTTTCAAAGTCCTTCCAATCAGGTTTCCTAGTTCTAGAAGTATATCCTCAGAGTAGCAATGAATGGGAAGGGTAGGAATCCTAACCCATATAGCTATCTTTCGAACTTTGGAGCAATAAGGATCAAAGTTCGGACTCCATCTCTGAACAGCAAGGTAATGGCCCTGAATGAGCCAAGGTCCATCAAACAGTAGTCTCTTTTTTATTTCCATGTTCTTAGTGGTGAAAACATAAAAATTATTTGGAAGATCTACCAGTGTAAAGTCATTTGATTTGAGCAACCATCCAATCCTATCTTTCATCATTCCTAGGCTTGTGGGGCGCCCTAGAAGCGTGATGATTAGTGAGTCTTTCCACGGCAGGCAGAGATGTTTTAGTTTTTCATCTGAGATGTCAACTGTAGGTAGGTTGTCTACTAACTTTTTTTCGCTATCTGATAGGAGAGGAGCCAAACTTTTTTCTTCCTCAAGCCATTCCCTCATTTGCAATTCGTAATCCTTTTCCATAGTCAGACTTTCCCCTTCCCCCAACAGTTTAGACTTATAGGATATTTGAGTTTTATGGGTACCTACCAAGGAAGTTGTCTGATGCTTTGTCTCTGAATGCGAGGCCACCTTAGTCTTTGAGTTGGCTTCAATTGGTTGCTCAGATCCCGGGGTATGGTGGCTTTCTTTCATGATCGTGTCTTCTTCAGGTTCCTTCCCAGCTACATCTTTGTTTTTGTCTTCCTCCATTGGGACTTCATAGCTCTCCACGCCTAGTTTCCCTTGTTCAACAGGATCGGTTGTGTGTGCATTTTCAGGTTCACTCTTGCTCTCGAAGGTTATGTCACTCTCTCGCTCAATGTGTGTCTCATTAATCTCTCCACTCTTTTTATTACTCACTTTAGTATTTTGGGTTGCTTTTTTTTTTTCTGGTATTTAGGAAATGAAACATCCTCCGGCAGCGCAGGGATGCCCCGCCGGGAAGGGTCCCCCATGGGTGGGGTGTGTAGACTCAGGACAAATCACTCACAGGCTCAGAACGTTCTCTCTCTTTCTCTCTCGTTCTCTCTCAATAACGCTTTTTTGCTAAGCCGTGAATAAGGTTTTCTAGTGTAAAATTCTTTTGTATCTCTAATGTAATAATTTTACGGCCAGTTTGATAATCGCATTCCCAAAGATAGAGAACACTTTAAATGATTGAACAAATAAAGAAGAAAGAAAAAAATTTGAATTTTTCTGGCCCATTAAATTGATACGTCATACGTGTTTTCTCAAATGAGCCACAACAGTGACACCACAAAGATTTTCGAAATAAATACTTACTGCATCGTCATAACCCTGTCATCACTGGTAAAGGTCAGAACTTAGCATGTCTTCACCTACAAATGAAGGCAAGAAGAATAGTAGATGTAGAATGATCAGTTAGGTATATGTCTGATCTATATATGAGTGACATATTATGAACTATTTATTTGTTATTTTTTTGTCAAATATTAAACACTTATTCTATATAGTATTTGCCATATTTCACCATCTAATTGGCGGGACGATACAATTAACACTTTTTCTTTTTGATAAAGATTAGACTTGTCTACTTAGGAGAGGATCACATGCAGGTATGGAGATAAATGGGCGACTTTGACATTTTGGCTACATGATTATGCATAATATTTATAGTTTTTATATCACTAATAATAAGAAATTAACCTTTCAAATGGTTAAATATATTGGGAACTAGATGTCATTTTGTGTTAAGTTTAGACATAAGGAGTTAGTTGCATTTTCATGATAATCTGATCATATTAGTCAATTAATTAATATATTTATTGTTTATGGACTATATATACTTCACAGATTTTCTAATTCATTATTTCAGGTGCTAAGTAGGAGTATCATATTGAAGAACACATGATCTAGACATTTTTTGGAAAGTCCTATTTCATTTAAGATTACTTTATTCGTTGATTGAGTATTCTCCAATTGTGTCCTAATCTTGATAGATGACTCTCTCAAGCAATTAAAGTCTTTTCAGTTGAAAAAACAGCAATTATAGTCTTAAAAGGAATAGAAAATGTGTTAATCACTTACCCCACTCATTCTGCTTATTTTAAGAGTAATTTCCTTAATTTTAGTAAGTTTCTATGACTGAATCGGTTCTCATATTCTTTGTGCATTCAATTTTGAAATCCTTTTGTTAATTAGGATGATTTTGAGTCATTGCGACATAAGTGGGAGCACCAAAATCCAATCAATGTTTATTACCCACACATTTTTTCTTTAATTAATTTTAAGAAAGTTCTTTCTTTTAGGCAATTTAAGACCCCGAGTCTTTCCTTTTTGCTTTGGGCACTTAATTTTGGCAATTTTTTATCTCCAAGAATAGTTTATGATCACTTATTATATAAGAGAGAGGAGAGATCGAAATTCATCATAGTTCCACAATTTCATACCATCATTCTACACACTCTCATAAATTATTTTCCACCATTCTCTCTTCAATTCCGAAATCTTCCATCAGTTCTTCATGGAGCTTGAGTTGTAGCCATCTTTGGGTGTTCTCTTCTTCAACATGTTGAACTAAGCCATTGATGCTCTTTTGGATGATAGGATGACGTGAGGCAAACATTAAAGCCTTTTTAAGGGAGTTTTATCAGTTCCAATAATTAATTATGTAGTCTTATATTTTCATCTGTGTTCTTAAAGATTTGTTCTTATTATATTTGAACTTTGTTTGTTGAGATTCTAGACCACAAATTGTTGAATTTTAATTGCACTTATTAATATGGTTTTAATTTATTTCTATTCATCTTCCCTAATTGGCATATATGTTAAGTCTTTGTTGATTTTGTTATCTAGCATGTTTGTTGGGTGATTCAGTCCATTGTGCTTCATATAATTGTGTTGTTTGGAGATTGATGTGTTGGTTTGAATTTATTGATTTTGAATTTTCATAGCACTAGTAAATTCCATTAATTGAACTCGCCTAAAGAACTAGATTATTACCTAATCTATGTGCATATGAGTGTAAGTAGGTTAAACTCTATACGTGACTAATTGGTTTATTTGAGGTTGAGTAGTGTTTTCATTAACTAATGTTTTTCAAAGGACCAATTGTATTTACTTATATGAGTTTTTCCATTTACCTCTTAATTCCTCCAAAATTGTGAAAGATATATGTGTCGCATGTTATTCCTTATTCAAGAGATCATCTCATTATTGCTATCACTTTCATCCATAGTTTTTACTTGCTTTCATATAAAAAATCACAAAACTTTAGTAGTTTAGTTTTAGGAACGTAGTTAATTACACAACCCTAAATTTAATCATTTTCTTGGATTCACTTAGTTAACTTATAGTAATTAGTTAACAATTCATATAGAGATGATCCAAGCTCACTTGCTAAAATCCTTGGTAAACAATTTTACATTTGAACCTCAAGGTGTATAGGATAAGGTTCAAATAATTACATCATCCGGATTAGGGTCTAAAACAGGTATTGATAAAGGCTTAAGTGGTTTAGGGGAAAAATTGACATTATTGGATTGGGGAGTGGACTAAACATTTTATGATTATTGGCTTTTGGTTTTTGACATTTCGTTTTTTTATACATCTTAGAAATGACTTTCTTTAAATGTATATCCTTCAAACATTTTTATGTCAAGTTTCAATATGAGTTTTATATGCTAATAATCTTTTATAAAAGTTGATGGAATAATTTATAGTCGCTTTTTTTTTGCCCGAATTTATAGTCGCTTTTATGTATGTGTGTAATTCAATGTGTTGAAAGTAAAGCAATATTAACCAATTTGGGTAGTTATTAGCTGCACTGTAAGTAGCATCAATCCTGCTAAGAATAAAAAAGTGTGTTCGAATATCTGAAAGCACTCTCATTAGAAGATGGAACAAGCTTGCCTATATGGACAACACTCATACCACTCAATTACGGATTTGTCAATATGGACAAGCTTGCCTAGATAGGCACTGGATTACTGAGCAGTGTTTAACAAAAAAAAGCAGCAAAGTAAACTAATATTATAACTTAACCCAAAAAATTGCAACTTTGAATTTGAAATTATAGATTGTTTCACTTATGTAGCTCTTTTATAGCGTAATATTCTTTGCTGTGAGGATTTAATCTTCTAGCCGTAGGGTAAGAACTATTGTTGCTTACTTATTTATATAAATTTGCGTATGTATTTTAAG
The DNA here is from genome assembly GCA_029929735.1 of Mimosa pudica. Classification (NCBI taxonomy): domain Eukaryota; kingdom Viridiplantae; phylum Streptophyta; class Magnoliopsida; order Fabales; family Fabaceae; genus Mimosa; species Mimosa pudica. The sequence continues at coordinate 5,809,727 of JAKELP010000024.1, forward strand.
CATTTTTTTTTAATTATTTGTGTTGGATGTTTGCTTTTTTGGTCGATGTTAGATGTATGTTAATTTCTACTGGATAGATAAAAACTATTTTAGTGTAATTATAAAAAGGCTAATACTACTTTTAGTTGTTGAACTTTCTGTTCAATTTTTGTTTTTATCCCTAAACTTTAATTTCAGTTAATTATGGTCTTAGTTCTAAACTTTGAAATGAATAGTTTTGGTAAACTTTTAGTCAATTTTGGTCAAATTAAAGTCTCTAAGCTTTATTTAAAAAAAAAACTTGAAACAATTTAAAGTCAACGAACTAAAACCACAATCGACCGAAAGTTTAGGAATCAAAACTAAAAATGGTCGAAATTTCACGGACCAAAAACACCAGCTTAAAAGTTCAAGGACAAAAATAAAAATACACTAAAAGTTCAAGGACCAAAAGGTGTATTAACCCTTTGAAAAAAGTTACGAAGTTATATCATGGACATTTTCTTGACAATTAAACTGTTTAGGGTCAGAAGGCCAAATACTATAACAATGAATTGAGAAATAAAAGTAAAATATTGTACAAAGTTAGGGTCTAAAATAGATGTCCTTTTTACCTTATTAAATATTGAGAGAATAAATAAGATGACCCATGGAGAAAATAATAATAAGATGGGCTTTCATAAATTATAATTAAAACATACTATTTGCAACTATGTGAGACCTCATGATTTTTCATGGTACCTTTATAAATTCTATGTAAAATAATTCTCCAGTTATAATATATTGTATCTTTTATAACATATGACTCAATTAGCGTCATTCATAGCAGATTCAATAGTGAGTTTCTGAATTCTAACATCCTTGGAAGAGAATTGCTGTAATTAATACTAACTTAATTAATATTCCTTGATGTTTTCTTTCGTTAAATAGCAAGATCAGAGATATTATGTCCCGTAATTAATCTTTTTTTATGAGAAAGAAGAAATTTTTTATTAACTAGAAAATTAGAATACAAAATAGGTCTGCAAAAAAGAAAATTCAAATGATAATACATAGAAAACCTAATAAAGTAAACATAGAAAGAAATGATCCGCCGCCATTGCAAAAAAACCTACCATCTTCTTCATCTTTTTTTCATGAAAAGAACCATCACCGGTAGAAAAGTCATTGAGTAGTGGTTGTTCAAAAAATCATCCTAAAGGATCCACACCTCTTATCGGCAATAAACTAATCAATATAGTTTTCAAAGAAGCTCCATGAGTAGATCTCACGAAAACAAACATACCCACAAAACTAATAGTCCCTCCGGTCCCTAATATAAAAGTCAGCCGCCAAAAAAAACTTCTTAAGAAAACTTGTGAATGTTAGTTGGGTGTCTGGAGTTAATGCTTCTTTTTCAATATTACCCATATTTATTGTGATACTTTAAGAGAAAGAAATACACAAACATTAATAAATATGAGAGAGAGTTAGGGGCAAAGTTGGAAAAAACACATTAAATGAGGAGAGAATGTGAAGTGAGCTCTTATATTAGGGACCAAAACCATTCAAATTTTAGGCTCTTACATTAGGGACCGGAGGGAGTACATAAGATGAAGATTGGGTAGAAAAATTTCTCTTGTCTCGAAACACCTAGACCAATTTATTTGAAAATAAAAGAAACATAAAAGCATACCAATGAAAGTGACGGACGTCTCCTTCCCCGGTATGAACCGGGGAAGGAGACGCCGATGAAAAGCTCGTACATCGATAAGAGAAGAGGTCCCACCACCAATTGGGGGAGAGATGATAGAGTCAACTCAAGAGAGCTGACTTTGTTCATGTCCCCATAATCTCACTTTCATGTAATGAAACGTCAGATTTTTATTGTCGTCTTCCCATTGACCCATTCCTAGCCAGGATTTAATGATTCGTATCATATTTATTAAGCAATAATATTCTTTAAAAAGCTGTTTCTCTTGATGGATTCTAAATTTTGTTTTTCCACGTACCCCCAAGAAGATGGCCTATGGGGATTGGAAAAGTTAAAATTTACCGCACAAAATTTAAGTGCAGTTGTTTGTTTTCCGATATCATTCCTTTATTCTTTAAATACAAACTCTATTTAACTTTTATTTTATAAAAAATGAAATAAGTAAATTATTTCCCTACATTATAACACATGCCACATTTAATTAGATGATATGTTTAGTTTATAAGTATAATAAATCAGTTTTAAAAAATTAACTAAATGCAATTTAAAATGCTTAGTTTTACATCTTTAATTTTTCCGAAAAATCGAAGTAATCTCATAATTAGGATGAGACAGGTAATTAATAAAGAGACCATAATTTTGATAAATGATGCCATTTTATTGTTTCCAAAATAATAATCACAACAACAAAGTTTTATCCTAACTTATCAATTATATATCTTAGAAGTTTGTAGCTTCGACGTGATTGGGCCACTTGGCATCATAGTTTTCTGACACATGTCACAATTGCATAAATAAAGAAATTCGATTTATAATTAATTTGATTTGCAATTAGGCTAATCACCATTAATGTAATTGATTTGGACTACTAGCACATGCATTGACAAATTACTTTGACTTCGGAAATAATATCAATTATTGACATTAACAATTTACTTTGACTTCGGAAATAATATCAATTATTTACATTCTAAATACTCCCTCCGGTCCCTAATGTAAGAGCCCAAAATTTGAATCGTTTTGGTCCCTAATGTAAGAGCTCACCCCATATTCTCTTCTCATTTAATGCATTTTTTCCTACTTTACCCCTAACTCTCTTTCATATTTATTAATGCTTATGTATTTCTCTCTCTTAAAAGTACCATAATAAATATGAGCAATTTTGGAAAAGAAATATTAACTCCAGACACCCAACTAACATTCACATGTTTTCTTAATAAGCGTTTTTTTGACGGCTAGCTCTTACATTAGGGACCAGAGGGAGTAATGATTTGCAATTAATTTTAAATTAGTAATTAATTTGATATATCATATAATTAATTGAAAATCTTGCAAATTAATTACAAGCATTATGAAATGCTTATAAATAATTTGTGTGCAGGTACTTCAGAAATGTACCGGTTTGTTCATCACATATCATACTCGACCAAACATGTTTCCTCATACCGACATTGATTCACAACGTCGAGTTAAAAAACAAAACTTGATGTCATTCATACCTCCGACATACCAAGTCTAATTGATTTGCCCGATGACATGCTTCCGAAGAATATATGTTGCGTTGTTTGGCGGTATCTCAAATACCTTTATTTGTCGATGAGCAGAAAGGTAACCTTGGATTGAAGAAATTACTTCATGATTGCCTTGCCGCCGGAAACGCCCAAGCACAGCTTAGATTTGGTGTACTTAACTCATTCACAAAAGACTGAAATGTCGCATATGGTTATTCACTCCTCATGAAAACCGCCAAGCGTGGTTTATATAGTGTTATTGTATTTTTAATTAATATATTTATTTTACGTTTTTAAATTTTGATATATTATAGTCGTTTTGTTATAGTTATATCGTTATCATTGAATAAATTTTATTGCTTTTTTTTTCTTTCATTCCATGTTCTATTCTTTTATTTGGATAATTGTCTTAGTTACGACGAAGTACACGTTTAATAATAAACATGCTTAAATTTCATATCTTCTCTTTATTTTACGTTTTTAAATTTTGATATATTTTAGTCCTTTTGTTATAGTTATTTCGTTTTCATTGAATAAATTTTATCGCCTTATTTTTCTTTTATTCCATGTTCTATTCTTTTATTTGGATAATTGTTGTCTTAGTTACGACGAAATACACGTTTAATAATAAACATGCTTGATTTTCATATCTTCTTAGCGTTAAAATTGGTCCATTGCGTAATTTAATTACAAATTCAATTTGCACTTACAATGGGCATCGGTTTGAAATTAAAGAATGAGCATAAAAAAAGAATTCAAAGTTATCACAACTAATTATATTTGTCAAACTATTAACTTTAATGCAGAAATTTGATGTATTTGAAATGCTTTTAAGTGCATCCACAAATAAAAAAAGTTAAATTCGATTTGCGTTAGTAATGGAATGTCAAAGACTTGTCAAAAAATTATTAATCATTTATGTATTTGAAATTCAATTGTCTACATTAAATCGAATTTAATCACATTAACCAATTTTAATTTGAATCTACAAATAAAAAAATTCGAAATCCAATTGCTAATAGTGGGCATCGGTTTGAAATTATTACATGTCAAAATTAATGCATGGATTTAGTTACTTTAGATAGTTCTCACATTCTTGTAATTTTTTTGAAACAGGAAATGATTGATCTGAAGACATATAAAGTTATCATGATGTGATTAATATGATTGATATTGTGAGGACATTACGTTAAAGAATGAAACAAAAAATCACCATTTAGTTTAATTCATTTATCGTATATATTAATTACGTTATTAAAATGATCTGAAATACCATTATTTTCTGATTGTGTTAATCAATTTTGCCTTCAATTACCAATCATGTTATTAACATAATTGATAATTGTGATGACATTAAGGAATGAGCATAATCATAGTTTTCTGGAATAAAAACAAAAGCAATTTAAAGTTTCCCTAAAATGTTGTCTCCTGTGATTTATATGTGAAACGAGTCTAAGATGGAATTTGACTGTAGGTCAATTATCAAATGGTCATTTTTCATTTTTCAAGAGAATTAAATTCATTAAGGGAAACTTGGTTTTTTGGGGGGGGGGGGGGGAGGGGGAGTTTGGATGGGAAGATTGGAGATGGAGTTTGACTCTTCATTAGTTTTTTTATTCTGAGTGACTTTAATTCTAGGCTAAAAAGTTGAAAATATTATATGTAATCTAAATTTTTATTTTTTAAAAAATTCATTGGTAGTAGTTTAAATATTACATATAGCTTAGATTCTCTTTTATCTTCTAAAACATCCCTAGCTCAAATAATTTCATCAAACAACCTTCATACTAATGGCAGAGGGATTTAGTTCTCTGTTTTTTTATGAGGGAGGGGCACAGGATTGAAAGGGGGTTGAAGATAATTTAATCCTTTTATTTCATTTTATCATTTCTTTTTATTATTAAAAAACATGGACCATCTTTTTAATTTATCGAAAACAATAACTTAATTATCTTTCGTTTCAAATAAAATATCTTTAAAACAGTAACTATATTTTATTTGGGGGGTTTGGATGGGTAGATTAGGAATAAAGTCTAACTTTCTTTTATTTTTCATTGGGGAGAAGGGGGTTTGGACGGGGAGGTTAGAAATAAAGTTTGACTTTCTTCTGTTTCCATACATGGACTATTTTGATTTTCGATCAAGTTAAAAATCACTCTACAAATTTTATGTTTATTTGTATACAAACTAACTTGACTTATGAATTGATGTAGTATAACATAATAAAATGTTATATAATAATTAAGTCGTTTTTTTTAATCTTCACAAATACATTAAGTGGTGGATATCTCTTTCAATGTACAACACAAACTAATGTATTTATAACTAAGATGCAAAAAAACTAAATGACGAATGTACCGCACAAAGCGCAGGGTCCATTTTAGTTGTTTCCAAAACATTGTAATAAAATTATTTTTATAACGACATTCCGAATACAAAAAATGATGTTAATTTATATATTTTTGTTTAAATTTTAAATGTGAAAATAAAAACATAATCAAATAATTCTTCTTGTAGTACATATTGATTCTACCGTTGATGGTGATGTGGTGTGGCTGTCTTGAAACTTCAAACTCGCATTCTAAATAGATACTGAATAATCTTTTAAGGGTGAAGGTTGAAAAATGATATTAAACTTTACCTTTAAGAGCATTTTTAATACTAAAGTTTCGCTATGTGCAAAAAAAGTACCCAACTTTGGGTTCAAGTGCAAATATATTTTTATTATTTAAGGGAAATAAAATTTACATATGAAATGACTCGTATATATGGCCACATTCCTTCCTCATTAAATAAAATTTAATAAGAGGTATAAGAGTCTTTTCAGATCTAAATTTTATTTCCCTTAAATGAAAATACTATATTTGCATCTAGACCTAAGTTTGTACTATTTTTCCATCTCACGAAATTTTAGTATTAGAAAACCCACTTTCGGGTTTAGTATCATTTTTTACCTTCGCCCATCTTTTAAATTGATGGTATTGAATGCAACGTACCATTTCATTTTTATAAAGAAGATAATGGAATATTTTCTGTATTTGATATATATCCCTATTGTAATTAAGAATATAAATGAAATATATTTTATATGAAATCAAATAATGTTGATCGCTACAAAAGGAGAAGGCAAGAAGGGGATGGAAACGGAGACAAAGGAGTAGTTCAACTCCCAACCGTCAGTCGATACGCTCGGCTACTTGGTGATGACCATTAGCAATGGGCCATCGTCATTATGATATGGATAATTTTTCTTTATAAAAAGGCAAAACAATATTAATTGAAAAACTTACATGCATAGTTACTAGTTTATAAATAAACCGAAAATAGATGCCGGTGATGAGAATATATATATGGTGGTCATTGCCAAAAATAGTTGGCGTTTGTCAGTGGAAGGAGGCGGCTTTAAGAGTTCATTCGTTCATAATTGTTGGCAACGAAAATAAAATATAAGAGTTCATCTCATATTCTCTCCTCATTTAATATGTTTTTCTACTTTGTTTCTAACTCTCTTTTTCATATATATTAATGTCTATGTATTTCTCTCTCTTAAAAGTATCATAATAAATATGGGTAATATTGAAAAAGAAGCATGAAAACATTCACATGTTTTCTTAAGAACCATTTTTTTGACAGCTAATTAATTCTTATATTAGAGATAGGAGGGAGTATGTTTTATGAATCAAGTGATTTACTGTATCCTCATTATCAATTGAAATAAATTCCAATAAAAGATAAGAAGAAGTATGTGGCTATGGCATAGTGTCCTTAGCTCAACGTTCTAGCACATTGAACTTTGGCCCTGCTAAATCAAGCGTGGTTGGTGTAGTGGTTACCTCACTTCACCGCTTAACCAGAGGTCTCGAGTTCGAGCTCTGGGAATGCAGTCTGCCCCTTGGCCAGCACTTTACCTTTAAGTGGAGGCCCCGGTGCGGATCTGGATTAGTCTGAACCCGTTGAGTTTCCCGTGACATTGGGGCTGGCTCAGGACACCGGATTAAAAACTCAAAAAAAAAAACTTTGGCCCTGCTAGAATGCTTCATAGGCACCTCGCTAAGAAGATACTGTAAGAAACTTCTAATATCTATTGATTGTTTTCGCTGCTTAGTTGTAACATTTAAAACATATATTTATATTTTTCAAAAGGGGAAATCAATTTATTTGAAATAATACTTTTCTCTAACTTTTAATTTGGTGCGTGTGTTTTTTTTCTCTTAAGAAAATGTTTTACCTTTTTTCCACTAGCTCCAAGCTAGCTGGATAAGGGGCTAGCAAAACAAAATTCCAAAAGTTTTTTTTTTGCCAAAAAATAATACTCCCTCCGTTCCTAAATATAAGACCTAGATAACTTTTTTTTTGGAAAGATTAAAGTTGCGAAATAGGTTATTAAATCATGACATATTTGATATCTTTTTAGATTATCCATTAGCTTATAGGTAAAATAAACTAGTTTAAGAGAAAAAATTAGGTAAATCAATTTATAATTAACTTATTTTTTGCTTTTTTTTAGGATTTTTCAAAAAAGTCATCTAGGTCCTATATTTAGGAACGGAGGGAGTAGCTAACAATGGCAGAGGGTCAAAATCAAAGATTTAACAAAGAGACAAAACAGCTGAAAATTGAAGTTGAACAATTTTTTTTATTTTAAACAATAAAAATCGGTTCCCTTTCTTTTTTATGGAAAAATAAAAAACTGTTTCCAATAACAATGAAATAAAACCGCTCACTTCATTTTGGAACAAAAATAAAGCACTCTCATTTTCCCTTTTGACCAATGGCCAGCTGGTGATTACTGCCTCAGACCACACCCCATACACGTAACCCCCCATCTATCAGTCAAATTAGAAAGCTGAGGGATAACGTTGCAGCTACGCTTCAGAATACGAGTAATTACTAGTGATATTTATTTTTCATTTAATTGCTATAAATATAAATATAATGGAGTTATAAGAAATTTATTACGCATTAAATATATGTCATTAGTGGTTAATTAATTGCTCATTCTAGGAGATGTGAGTTATTTGAGTTCTTCTAGACTGATGTTATTAGAGTTTTCTTTTACCTAGTGTTGGAGTTTAAACTTAATAAAATAAAATATGGTTAATACAACTTTTGTTCATTGAATTTTTAATCAGTTTTATTTTTAGTTCTTGAACTTTAAAAGAAGTGGATTTAGTCCTTAAATTTTCAAATTAATTTTGATTTTAGGTCCTAAACTTTGAAATTTACTAGTTTTTATTGTCTGATTCTTTCAATCAATTTTAGTTTTGATCTATTAATCAATTATGGTATTAGCGCAGGGCTATAAAGTTATTTTTAAAATCAAGAATCATCAAGACTAAAATTTATTGAAAGTTTAGAGAGTAAAACAATTCATTTTAAAGTTCGGAGACAAAAACCAAAATTGACAGAAAACTTTATGAACGAAACAAAAAATTGTAAAGATTTTGGGACCAAAACAAAAAGTTACTGGAAGTTTTTGAGCATCAAAAGATGTATTAACCCAATTAAATTTTAAATTATATATAAACACCCAAAACTTTGAATTATTCGTGGATAACTAAACTATTAATGTAAACCCTAATACTCCCTCTGGTCCCTAATGTAAGAGTCAGCCGCCAAAAACTCGTTTCTTAAGAAAACATCTGATTGTTAGTTGGCTGTCTGTATTTAATACTTTTTTTTCCATTTCTACCCTTTATACTAGGAGAGAGAGAGATAATAATGCATATTGGAAAAAGTGGAGAGAGAGAAGACTTTGGAAGAAGAAGAAAACTGTTTACATTCTCAATGCTTTCATTTATTCTTTTCTCTCTCCTCCATTCAATCCAAATTGATTAGGGGTAGAATTTGAAAAATTGCAATAAATGTTCAGACAAAGTGGGGTGAACTCTAACATTAGGGACCAAAATCATTCAAATTTCGGGCTCTTACATTAGGGACCGGAGGGAGTATAATTTTTCTGTTTATGAAGATAACGCATCTATAATTCCTTTACCCTTTTTTCTTAAAATGAATACAACACACTTACACACAGATATTTGATAGCGGATTCTTTGTCATGATACACACACACATTAAAGTTTGAGGACAAAATTTGTAAACGGATAATTAAAATTTTTAGGAGATCAATGGTGAGTAATGCCTATTATATTTTCGTTTCTAAATATAAGGCCTAGTTAATATTATTGGAGAGATGAATAAAGACAAATGAGAGTATGAGACACTTCACATAATATTTTTTTACTATAGGAGATTTTATGTGAGTTTATAAATCAGGTAAATAGTTTAATTAAATTAAAACATTCAGAAAAAATATATAAGTAATTTATTTAATTTATTAAGGTTTTACAGAAAAACGAATTTGGTTCTATATATTATTCATCGAAGAAAAAAAGAATTTGGTTCTATATTTAGGAATAAATAGATATTTTGTTAGGGAAGCGAAATGGGAGTTACCTGCAAGAATAAAAACTCCTATAAGTTATGGGAGACATTCATCATATTCAAGGGATTCAATGATTATTTATATGTAACGGGTTTTTAGTGTAATTTACTCAATTGAAAAAACATATATATATATATATATATATTGGACGGAAGTATTCTTGGAGACACTATAAACATTATTTAACCCATATTTTAAATATTTTTTACTTAAACGAATTGTTTCTAATTATATATTTTTTAAATACTATCGACAATCCACTAACAAACAAGTAATTCTGAGAAGCATCCTTAGGATAGAGGGGACAATCGAGCCTATGTAGATAGCACATTTATCCTTTGTGTCTGGGTTAGTTTATTTATTTATTTTAGGTCAACTTTAGGGTCTCTCTTTTTTATATACATAACTTTAGGGTCTCTTTTTTTTTTATGCATAACTTTAGGGTCTCTTTGGTACGAGGGGAAGGGAGAAGAGAGAAAATTTTTGTAACTTGAATTAACAAAAATGTAAGAAATGGGGTCAAATATTTTAAGTGATATTTATTACTCTTTTATTTTACACCTTAAATTTCTTTAAGTATTAAAACCCCCCACTTTATCATTTTAGAAAAAATCAACTTGCAAAATTTTCCCTCCCCTTCCTTCCTCTCCAAATTCCTCATACCAAACATATTAGAAAATTTTAGAATGTCATGCTACCTCCACCTAACCAGACTCTAACGTAACTAAAGATATAGAATTCATTGAATTCCCATAATGTAAAAATATCCCACAGAATTTAATATAGCCATGAAAAGATTTATACGCATGTTGAAAAATGAGAATAACATGTCAATACCTTTTGAATTTTTTGATCTCATAAGAATTTTTTTAAGTAGTTAACCAAAAGTTTTCATTAGTTAAGTACTAAATAATAAAATTAACAATGGCAAATAATTAACATTGTGAGATTTTGAAATTCATAATATATGTTTCTTTTATTTTCTTTTGAAAATTTAAAAGTATTTATATTTTAAATTTGTCTGTGTTCAATCTCATTTTCAAAAAAAATTGTCATTCATTATTTGTAATAATTGTTTTTTGGGTTTCCATGGTATCTCCCTAACTACATGTTAATTAGGTGAGACCTATCATTCATTTTTCAGAAGTCCCATATAGAATGTAGACGGTTGGCTTGTGAATTTGCTCTATTCACAAGGGAACCACTTATTTAAGGAAGAGAGTATCTACCATTCACATCAACCAGCCAAGTTTATTTGTAATTAATTACTATTATAAATAATACTCACAACAAGTTCCTTGTATCTATTATATAGATTCTTAAATCACAAAGTTCATATATGATATATCATATTTATTAGGGCTAAAGTGCAAAATGGCTACATAATTATCACAAAAGTGTAAGAATGACCATATAAAATTTTTTGGAGCAAAACTGCCCATCAAATTTTAAAATTGGCGAAAAAATGATCATCTTAGTTAATTTTTTTACTTTTTCAATCACCATCCTCCGTCACATCATCATCACATAAGGGCAAATAAGTACATAAGTCTGCCACATATTTTAGTGAGAGATGAATCGGCAGAAGATAATGCATAAAAAAGTTCAAAAAATTAACTGCGCTGGCCATTTGTGCCCCAGTTTTGAAGTTCGATGGCCATTTTTGCTCCAAAAAATTTTACATGGTCATTTTTGCACCTTCGGAACATTACATGGTCATTTTTGTACTTTAGCCCTATTTATTATCATGTAGATTTATAAATATAAAACTTTTTTAAAAAGTATCATACATTGTCGCTTAATGTTGTCAAACACACAAGTTAACACTCTAATTTTACCGTTTTTACGGTTCTATCTAATCAAAACATATCACGAGTCACTTAAATTCTAAGTGACACTACTAGAAAATAGGCTTTTCACGACCATAAGTAACACGTAAAAAGCCAATGTTGGTCGTTGATAAAAAACGCGGTGGCACAAAATGTAAATAACTGTCCAGGCGGAGCCTTTCGACGACCACAGTTTCATATGTGGTCGTGGAAAGTGCACCTTCCACGACCACACTCTTGTGAGTGTGGTCGTGGAAGGTGACCCTTCCACGACCACAATATTCAAATTGTGGTCGTGGAAGGGTCAGCACCTTCCACGACCACACTCTCAAGAGTGTGGACGTGGAAGGTGCACCTTCCATGACCACAGTTTTAATACTGTGGTCGTGGAAGGGGACCCTTCCACGACCACAATATGCAAATTGTGGTCGTGGAAAGTGGGAAAATTTCTGGCGCGAGAACCCTTTTTATTTCCCTCCAACACTTTCTCTCTTCTTCGACTCTTTACTCACTTTCTCTCTTCACTCACTTTCTCCTCCGCCCTCGCGCGCCTCCGGCCTCTCCTCCGCCCTCGCGCGCCGTCTCCTTCCCTCTCGCGCCTCCGCCCTCTCCTTCCGCCGCCGCCTCCCTTTCTTCCCGCCGTCTTCATCTTCGCCTGAATCCGCCGCCACCTTCCCCTTCACTCTCGGCCCCCTTCACTCGGCCGCCTCTCTCTTCACTCCGCCTCCGCCTTCCCCTTCACTCTCGGCCGCCTCTCTCTTCACTCGGCCGCCGCCTCCTCTCTCTTCACTCGGCCGCCGCCGCCTCTCTCTTCACTCGGCCGCCGCCACCTCTATTACTCTCTCACTCCGCCACCGCTCACTTCCAAAAAGGTCATTATTTTTTTTATTTTTTATTTTTTATTTTTTTATTTGCTTCCAAATCTTTATGAATGTCATTCTTGTGTAATAGTCATTCTTGTGTTTGCTTAAACTGTTGATTTTCTAAACAATAGAAAATCAACAAGTGCTCTATCTGATTTTGCATCAACAAGTGCATATACATTGCTCAATATTTGTTTCTTCATGTATTTGTTGATATTCTTGATGTTTAATCTTTTTTTTCTTGAGTTTCTGCATCAATTTAAGTTGATAGATGAAGAACTATGATTAGAAGCTGGTTAAGATTAGATTTTAGCATTATATGATAATTTATTTCTAGATATGAAGATTCAAGACTTGGTTATGCTCTGCTTTTTTTTCTGGTTGTTTGCTTCATGGCTGTTTAGTATGAATGGTTTTAAGAGATTGTTGTTCTGTTTTCTGTGATAATGCTAGCATGATTAATTTGAGTTATTCATCATTTTGATTGTGGTTGGTGTGTGGCTAAAGGTTCAGGTTTTAAGTAAATGTGTGATTAGGTTTTATTAGAAACCTAATCACACATTTACTTAAAAACGTCATTAGTTACTGGAAGTGGAGCTTCTTTATAGTTACGGACTAGGAGTTGTTAGAATTAGAACACATTCTAACATTGAATGAAATTACTGGAAGTGGAGCTTCTTTATTAGAAACGACATTAACTCACATAGACCGAGGTAGGTGTTATCCATCTTGTATGATATTGCTTTTAGCCATACCCGAACTACTATGATATTGCTGATATTATCTTGTGATTTATCAGTGTCCAATCCAGCGGGGCTCTACAGAGTGCGGATATTATGTCTGCAAATACATGCTGGATATTGTATATCAAGATCAAATTAAACAAGGGAGGAAATTCCAAAAGGTATGCACGCTTCTAACATATATCTCCAAGAAAATAGTGATTTCTAATTGTAAGTGGTACTTCTTGTCTTGTCTTTTTTAATATTGTTTAATTATGTTGCAGCTTTTGGAGGGACTGTAAGTGGTACTTCTTGTCTTGTCTTTTTTAATATTGTTTAATTTTGTTTAATATTGTTTATAAAACTTAGATTATGCCTTTTGTATTTTGTTGTCTAAGTAAGGTAATATTTATGCATGATACGTTTTTGCAATTGAGCTAGTATTCTGTATTGTATATGATTTATGGTGCTGTATTGAAAGTGGTTTGTAAATTGATCTGCAAGAATGCAGATGGCTAAAAACAATGCAGTCCCTAAATATATAAAAAAAAAAGAGCAACCTTTCACGACCACATTTTTGTAATTGTGGTCGTGAAAGCCTCCCAGGAGACTTTTCACAACCACAATTTAACAATTGTGGTCGTGATAGGGGATACCTATCACGACCACAATTGTTAAGTTGTGGTCGTGAAAGCCACTCCCAGGAGGCTTTTCACGACCACAACTTAATAATTGTGGTCGTGATAGAGGATACCTATCACGACCACAGTTGTTAAATTGTGGTCGTCACGACCACAATTTAACAACTGTGGTCGTGATAGGTATCCCCTATCAGGACCACAATTGGTACATTGTGGTCGTGAAAAGCCTCCTGGGAGGCTTTCACGACCACAATTTAACAACTGTGGTCGTGATAGGTGCTACCTATCACGACCACAAATATGTGGTCGTGAAAAACACACTTTTTAACGACGCGGGATTCCACGACCACCTATTTCTGGTCGTGAAAAGCCCAATATTGTGGTCGTGAAAGACCTTATTTCCAGTAGTGTGAGAATAAATTTGGTAGAAACTTATGCATTTACATACTAAATTCACCTTTTTATATTTTCACCTTGTAAAAGAAGTGTTAACTTGCTTATAAACTCATTTTAATTATTTTTATTTGACTAAATTCAATGAATTTTTATATAAATTAAATAGTCATACATGAATATGAGTGTTGCTATATTTAATATCAACTATTTATAGTTATAATATATGAGTCAAATTATTTTTAATTTTTTACAAGAAACACATTTTATTAATAAAAGTAGACTCTTACGAGTTTACAATTTGAATATACTATCCCATTTTACCTTATTTCCATGAGTTTGACAACCTTAGTCACATGCGTATAAATAACTGGTTATCATCATTATCATCATCATCAAGTTGTTAAAAAGGGAGAATTATTAGTGGGCCTTAAATTAGGGAGAAGTTTCTAAGATCTAGGTAAGATAAAATGGGTTCTTATTAGTAACTTAATAAATTGTAAATGCAGCTCAATAAGTTATCAATTGTTAACTTAAAGAGTTGTTCTAGGTCCCTAAAAATTTTAATGCAATTTTGATTATTTTGCACCATGTTATTGATTTCTTTATTTGAGAAAAAAATGGCTAATTAGCACGTGCCAAGTTGAAGAGTAGCTGAATTCATAGGTCGGGCTTCATTCCTCCTATAAAAACCTCAACCAGCTTGCTCTTAACTTCGCAACAACTCGTAACAACCCCTCAAAAAATATCAATACATATAGTGGCATAAATAAAAAAGCAAACGTACGAGGTTGGAGATGACGGTCCCACCAGCCACATGCCTACCTGTCGCAGCCGTTGCCGCCGCCACTAGGCGGGTGCTAGTCATCGGAGGAATGGGTTTCATCGGTCAGTTCGTGGTGGCGGCCAGCATCGCTGCCGGACACCCCACCTACGTGCTCCTCCGTGGTGAACCAAGTGATCCCACCAAGGCCTCCCTTGTGAGATCTTTTCGTAAGAAAGGGGCCACTATCCTTCATGTGAGCCCAATGTTTCCCCACCTTCTTTTTTTTAATTGTTTTACAACGTTGGAGAGTTATTATTTTGATTTATCTTTTTTTTATCAAAATTATTTTGATTTATTCATTCCACTAAGAAAGATGAAAATGAAAAATTAAAAAAAAGATTAAATATTACTAGTAGATTTAATTATTTCAGAAGTTTTAACGCACGTTTTTGAAACTAGTAGATTTATTATTTTGGAATGAGTGGAAGGTGAAGGAAAACTATAGTGAGTTGATTTTTAAAAATTAAGAAAAGTGGGTTTTAATTTTTCTAAAAAGATACTGTAAACAAAAAAGTAATAAATATTACTATTTCACAAGTTTTAACCATTTCCTGAAATATTTGTAAATTATATTCAAACTATTCCCCCTTGATATAGGTTATGGTATCTTAAATTGACATACGGGCAGTCGATATAGGGTGATACTAGTGAGATTCAGTGTGGAGAACTGAACAAAACAAAGAATGATCGCTAAAAATATATCTGACAAAAAATGAAACTCGCTTGTGATTAAGATTTTTCATGGTCATATCTCTTTCAAGAGGCGGCGTCAGAGTTATTCTCTTAAGTTATTCTCTTAAAATATATATATAACGCATACACATGTAACTTACACATTTTACTATCCATGAAATTGATACAGGGGGCGATAAATGAGAAGGAAGTGATGGAGAAGATATTGAAAGAGAATGAAATAGAGATAGTAATATCAGCCGTAGGAGGCAAAGGTGTTCTTGATCAGCTCACTCTTGTGGACGCCATGAAATCTGTCAAAACTATTAAGGTATTGTTTCATCGTCTTCCTCTTAATTAGTTACTACTTAATTAATTAAATTCTTAAAACTGATTCCAATTAGTTTTTGAGAAAATCACAGCTAGCACCAAATTTCATTGTACTCTGAGTTTGGTGGCCCTTTCATATATATGTCATGGGATAGTTGTGATTTCCCTTCTAACGTCTATTTCATTTATTTATGAAGAAGACAATTGGGAAAATTAATTTGAGGTCCCCCACAAGGGAGTTAATACTAGAAAAATCCCAAAAGTTGAAAATATTAATGTAGGGTCCCAAGGGACCTCACATTAATATATTTGATAAGTGAAAAGACAAATTTGCCCCCAACCTTAATAAAAAATTACCTTAACATTAATATATTAAGGTTAGGGGCAAATTTGTCTTTTCACTTTTCAAATATATTAATGTGAGGTCCCTTGGGACCCTACATTAATATTTTCAACTTTTGGGATTTTTCTAGTATTAACTCCCTTGTGGGGGATCTCAAATTATTTTTCCCAAGACAATTTAAAATTGAAAAACCCTTGGATACGCTTAGATAGAATATAGAATGGTAGATAGAGGGGACAAATGTCCCATGCAAACTCTCTCTTAGACAATTGTCTCTGAATCTGACCACCTGTCCATGATGCATTATTGCTTTTCTCTCTGTAGTAAAGGTTTTTTAAAGTTAAAGGGACAGCTAAAATTAAATGAGCTATTAAAAAAAGTTGTAGAATAGGACAAAAATAAGAAAATTAAAAGATGTCTTGTGGCTGAATGAGAATAAATGCTCCCTCGGGGTCCTAAATATCTAATTGTATGCTTTTATTCTTATTCTTATCAGTTCTCTCTTAATTGTTAATTAATAAAAAAAATAATTTAAAAATTAAAAAAAAAATTTGTATTTAAAACTAAATTCATCTCTGTAAATAAATTTTATATTAAGCATGGAGAGAGTAACTAGATGACGCAATAAACAATGGTTATAATGGAAAAGAAGTAGAGTATAGAAGAATGTGACCCATTCTCTCCTTCCCTATCCAGGAAAAAATATTTTGGGGCTATTTTTATAATTAGATTCTATATAAAATTTGTAACATTTTGATGTCTTATAAAAATATTTATCTTTTAATTTTATATGATTTTTCAAAAAAAAACTCTATGCTTGAAATTTTAATTTTTTTTCAAATTTAATATGATGAATGAGGTATAAAGAAATTTATGAAATTAGTTTAAATTCATAACAATTTATTTAGTGTTAAGAAATCCATAGGTTTGCTGGTTTTGATTGAGCATAGGGTAGATTATCTTGTGAGGGTCTAGGCCTCTAGGGTAGAGTATTTTCGTCATTGTAATAAAAAAAAAGAGTATTTTCGTTATCTTTATTATAAATTACTCCCTGTGGTTAAATTAGTTTGAAGAAATTCAAGTTGATTACTCGTGAGAAAGGTTTTAATGCGAGTGAGAAAAATTAAAAAAAATAGTATCACCGATATGGGTATTGATGGGGATGCGAATTCATGAATATCGCCTCAAAACAGTTCCAACAAGAATGAAACAAAGAAAGCAGTTCCACTTTGAACAGCGACATAAGATGGGGGGTATTTAGAGTATGGAAAGGTACTTTTCTCAATTATAAGAGTTTTTTTAATTGAAAAATATATGGATTTAAGGAACATTGATTGTTCAAGCGAGAAACAAAATATTAAAGGACACATACAAAACTTTTAGACTTGGACTGTATGATTCACCAAACTCGTTGGTTTTCAGTCTACAACCTTCGTTTTGGTATATCAGTAGGATTCTTACCTAAAATAATCTACCTACTATTCAAACTTAATTTGTGACTCATAATAATTTTAAAAATCATAACAATATATTGTTTGGCTTTTATTGTGGGGAGTGGGGACTGAATCATTAAAAATAATTCACGGTCTTATCACTCCAAAAAAATCATATATTTAAATAAATAATAAAAATGATGCAGATAATTATAATGGTCATTTATTTCAGGATAAAAATGATCTTTTATGTAAAACTCCATCCTAAGTTGAATTTTTTAGAGATTAATGATACACACAAATCACTTTAAAACATTTGCATTTATTCTCTAAATCAATTCACTTATAAATTAACATAAAATTTAATTTCACATAACGTATGTCAAAATTAAATGATCTTGTTGATTTTTTAATTTTTCTCAAAAATATCAATTTGATATTCTATTTATTACATGATGGAGCACATTTTGATGTGAAGAAAATGAAATTGCAGAGATTTTTGCCATCAGAGTTTGGGCATGACGTGGACCGGGCGGATCCGGTTGAACCCGGACTCCAAATGTATGAAGAAAAGAAAAAAGTGAGAAGGATGACAGAGGAGGCAGGAATCCCCTACACCTACATTTGCTGTAATTCTATTGCTTCTTGGCCTTATTATGATAACTGTCATCCTGCTGATCACCCTCCACCGTTGGATCGTTTGCCTATCTATGGTGATGGTACCATCAAAGGTGATATATATAGATAACACATATTTAACTAATTTGATTAAATCAAAATATTATCTTGTGTTAGTTAGTAGAGTTTATATTTTTTCAGAAATATTCTAGTCACCTTCCCTTATTCTAACTCACATCAATTACTTCATTAGAATAAGATCCTATACTTATGATCAAGATCAATTCCTTAAATATGTTATGTATTTAGGTGTAGAAAAGAAAGGTACTTTTTTCTCAATTGTATTTTCTAACTTGCATACAAATACAACCAAACCGGTGTTCTTACTGAAAGGATCATGATATTTTGGGATCCTAGCTTTATCTTAATTCAGATATACACCAAAATGATTTATCAATTATTAAAAGGAAAAAGAGTATCATTTAAAGATAAAGACCAGATTCTCTAAATTTAAGATATACACCAAAATTTAACTAATATATGAGAGAGACAATTCTTTAAATAGTTTTTTTTTTGTATTCTTGATCTTGATAAAGACCAGATTCTCTTCATCTCCAACTAACATTAATTGTGTGCGTCGGCAAAAAAAAAAATCAATAATTGTCGACGTGTGAATTTCAAGTAATGATAGTGTTTGTAAAGAATATGGTTGAGAATCTAAATAGAGTTGGCTAGGAAGTGTTTGTATAGGTTTGACTTTTCTTGATGTTTAAACGTTCAAAATAGACTTCTCAATGTACTAATTAACTTTTATCCAAATTTCAGTTTGCAAAAGTCAGTTAAACCAACATTAATATAAACAAGCCCAATCAATAACACAAACAAGATGATTTCATGTTTGTTTGGTTGTATATTGGACAGCTTACTTCGTTGATGGTGCGGATATTGGAAAATTCACCATTAAAGCAGCTGATGATATCAGAACCATCAACAAGAACGTTCATTTTCGCCCTCAAAACAATTTCTATAGCATCAATGAGCTTGCTTCATTGTGGGAATCCAAAGTTGGCTATAAAATCCCCAGAGTCACCGTCTCTGAGGAAGATCTTCTAGCTGTAGCTTCAGGTTCGTCCACAATATACTTGCTCCGGTCATAAATATAAGACCTAGTTGACTTTTTTGAAAAATCTTAAAAAAACAAAATAAATTAATTATAAATTGATTTACCTATAATTTTTTCCCGTAGACTAGTTTATTTCACCTATAAACTAATGGATAATTTAAAAATATGGGTAAAGGAGCAAATCTGGCCCCCAAGTAACCACCAAGGAGCTCTGAGTACCCTAAACTAACCACAGGCCCGGATCTGTACCCCAAGTAACCAAGATGTTAAAAAACTACCGGGACGGTCAACAACGTTTGACCGTTACTTTGCCTGTGTGGATGCCACGCGAGCACCGGTTTTGCCATTTGGCGCCGCGTAGGATAAGTGTGTGGGTCCCACATTAAATAAAAAAAAAATTTCCCTCCCTCTTCATCAACAAACAACCCGCCACCCCCCTCCCCCCACCAACACCCACCAGCCCCACCCCTCCACCTCCCGCCACCACACACCCCACCCCCTTCACCGCCCTCCCTCCCTTCACCTCCCCCACTACACGCCCACCTCCCTCCCTCCCTTCACCTCCCCCCACCACCCCCTTCACCGCCCTCCCTCCCTTCACCCGCCCCACCCCCTTCACCGCCCTCCCTCCCTTCACCTCCCTTCCTCGACATGAACCACTTCGTCAGTAATCACAAACCCAAAAACCCACCTCACTTCCCCCATCAAAATCCAAACTTTCTTTCTGGGATCCCATAAAAATTAATAGCTAGGTTCGTCCTTTTTTATTGTGGGCCGTCACAATAGCTAGGCCTTCTGCTGTGCTGTCTTTGCCGTGGCCTGAGCCTGGAGGTAACGGTCAGTTACAGTTAACGGCGGATGCTCAGCCGTTGACGGCGAAGATTGGAGTGTCGGTGGAGGATTTGGGTTCTTTACCGTCGCTTGATGTGGTTGCTGAGAAGAGGATTGAGCGTTTGGCTTTGAAAGTTGGGGAGAATTTGTTTAATTTTATGCAGTCTTTTTGTGGGGAGGGAGGTGGGCGTGTAGTGGGGGGAGGTGAAGGGAGGGAGGGCGGTGAAGGGGGTGGGGTGTGTGGTGGCGGGAGGTGGAGGGGTGGGGCTGGTGGGTGTTGGTGGGGGGGGTGGGGGGTTGGCGGGTTGTTTGTTGATGAAGAGGGAGGGAAATTTTTTTTTTTATTTAATGTGGGACCCACACACTTATCCTACGCGGCGCCAAGTGGCAAAACCGGTGCTCGCGTGGCATCCACACAGGCAAAGTAACGGTCAAACGTTGTTGACCGTCCAACCGGGGTAGTTTTTTAACATCTTGGTTAGTTGGAGTACAGATCCGGGCTTGTGGTTAGTTTAGGGTACTCAGCGCTCCTTGGTGGTTACTTGGGGGCCAAATTTGCCCCTTTACCCTAAAAATATATCAAATACGAGATGATTTAATAACCTATTTCGCAAGCTTAATCTCTCCAAAAAAAGTCAACTGGGTCTTTTATATTTAGGACCGGAGGTAATATATATATATGTCACTTCATTTATGCATTTCATTTCATTCTATGTTCTATCTAATGTTTCTTTTTGTTACCTTGTTTTTATGTGTGACATTCAGAGAATCGCATCCCAGAGAGTATTGTAGCAGCCTTCACCCATGACATCTTCATCAAAGGCTGCCAACTAAACTTCCCCACTGAGGGACCTCATGACACTGACATCGACACTCTCTACCCCGGCGAAATGTTCCGGAGCTTGGAGGATTGTTATGAGGATTTCGCCCAGATGGTTCGGGACAAGAATCAAAAAGAGAAAATTTGGAGCCTTGAGCCCCAAGTTTGTGTTCATGCCACCACTGCCTTGCTCATTAATTAATAATCTTATACCCTTTACCCTTTGATAAGATCTTAGGGAGAGAGACACAAATTCATGTGAGGCATAAGTATTATTTATTTACCATGTTATTACTAAGACCATGTTACTATATATGTGTACCTTTATGTCTTATGTATGGAGCAGTATCTATGATCTCAGAACATGTCCGAGAGTTGCTGTATATTCATTCATACTACTCTGCAATAATGGAGTTCTTATTGTTCCTTTCTTTTTGGCTAATGAATATCATTATCCACACACACACACACATACACATACATGCATAAATAAATACACACACACACACACATATTCATCAACTCCTAATCTAATCAAATAGTAATTGGGCATGCTTCTCAGATGTAGGTCACCCTAAAAATCAAGTTTCATGATTAACTTGATCTACACAATAATTTCTCAGTCTGATCCTCGAGTTAAAATAAATAGTCACAAATCAAGGTAAAAATGGCAGAGTCAGTGAGAGAAGATTTGAATCAATAGCAGCACTTAAATGATGTGGTGGCTGCAAGGAAGAAAAACCACAGTTACCTTCTTTTCAAAGCAAACTCTGCATTAAAATAGTTTTCCCTTTACCATCTTTCAAGCAAAATGAAGAAAATAAATACATGATTGATTCCCAAATATAATGAGAATAAATAAGGATGAATTATTTTTATATATAAACGAAAATGATCATTAGTTCATACTTCATAGTTAAAAAAATGTAGGATGAAAACCTGTCCCTGGAAGAAAATCCACGAGAGTGAAAAATTACATTTGTCTGTCTTGTTATGACCTCGTGCAAAACTATATACTCTATTCATTGTTGCTCATACATAACTTAGAATTGCAAAGAGGGAAATCAAGCCTTCTATATCAGTCATTAATTATTGATCTAGTCATATAGACATACTTGTTTATACAATTGGTTTTGTGGGGTACCTTTGCCATTTGGTGGGCTAGCAGGTTCTTTGAAAAGCAGCTGCAATAATTTTGTGGGGGTACCTTTGCCTTTAAGTACAACAATAAGAGTAATTAAGCCAAAAATAACAGATGATTTATAATGTATAAAGTAAGGCTGATGATATCTTTATAGGTTTGTGCGTTCCATAAAGTCAATCCCACCTATTAGATTAGACTTTACTAGTATTCTATGATCAGATTTACTGGTTCAACAAATTCTTTTGAAAATGAGGAGATGATACAATAAATAGAGTTATAGCTACAAGAACAAAGCCTTTACATCCTTCACAAGAACTACTAAAGAATTTTTCTTCACCATATCAGGGGAGAAAGTGTTAAGCCTAATTTTTTATGAATCAAATCATACATCAGTGAGGAAAAAGTTTGATCAATATATTTTACTAATTATCTAGATAGAATGATAATACCATGTCAGGATTGAACATTGTTCTAGGGAAAGTAGAAACCACTAGCACAAAGATGTAAAAAAGGCATTGTCAGTAATTATGGCCTCCTACAACAAATCAGTATTGGATCGAGTACTTCACAATTAGCCTTATGTTTTGGAATGGCACACCATAAGATTCACAATGATGTGTATATTTATCATTGAATGCTCAATCACTTGGTAATAAGAGAAATAGCTCAAAACATTAAGTGAAAAGTCCTACAAAATCAAATATTCACTATTCATTTAGAGCAGTGCGCAAGTAAGAAAGTGGCTTGAAAATAATTGAAAAGTTAAGGGGTAATATGGTCATTTACATATATCTCGGACCCACAAGTTTTCTCTCTCAATCTCACACTTATCCTGGGGCCCACAAACTTTACTCTCTCATCATTACCCTACTTTCCATCTCTTACCCTTTCCATTTCTAATTCTTAACTTTCTTTCTTTCAACCAAACATACTCTATATTATGGAATTCAAATTCCTATCACAGTAAATTCTCGTTTGTTCCTCCCTATTTGTTTCATCTATCAATCACCAATCTAGCAACCTGGTAATGGGGAAAATGCAAGCCATGACAAAATCTACATGGCAATTGTACATAACATGAAGTTTGTTGTCTCATAGAAGAACCTGCTGAAGATACTCATTATCCAATATACTCCCTCTGCTTGGTAATATAAGAGCCAAAATTTGAAGGTTTTGGTCTTAAATATAAGAGTTCACCTTACATTCTCTCTATATTTACTATTTAATTTATTTTTCCTACTTTATACTTAACTCTCTTTCATATTTATGAATGATTATATATTTTTCTCACTTAATAGTACCATAATAATAAATTCTTCTATGCCGACCAATAAGTATAATACTACTAGCTTGACCCATTACCCAAGAAATTAGAGCAATCATATGCTGTTGATGCAACGGACGAAATTTCTCCAATGTGAAGAAAAAGTACAAGTTTTCTCCCCTCTTCTGTTGCAAGGTTAGAGGAAAAACTTGTACTTCTACATCACATGGGAAAAATTTCAGTTGTTTTATCAAAAGCTGAAATTTCAAACATGGCGATCAAGACGCATGGAAGACACGTACACAAGGTCCTTGAAGATGTTATGGTACAGAAAGTATTGGACCTTAAATGAAAGAAATGGGCCAAAAGCATTGTTGTGAGATAGAAATATAAGCAGAAGTTAAAGCAATCGAGAGGTATTAAGGAATATTGTGAAAATGTTTCCCTCTCTATGGTTCTCTTGTTCTCTCTAATTTCTTCTCCTTCTTTTCTATATTTTCTCATTCCTCCTATGCTCATTCTAACTTTCTTCTTAGCAATTCTTGTATCTCAAATTCTAATTTTGTCTTGTTAATTTGATTAGACTCATATCAATTGTATTTGTTTGGGAAGAAATTTCATATTTCTTGGTGGATTATATCTTGGTGGATTATACAATCAAAAGTACTCTTTTTAATGAGAATCTCATACATGTAGATCACTGCCAATTAGAAAAATCACAACTTTCCTATTACAGCAACAAATTTAATGTATACAAAGGAGGAAAGCTATATTTGTAGAGAAATCAAGTTGTGTGTTTATTAATGTTAGAATCAATCAAAATAAATCAACGTTATTGAAGATAAATAATCCTTGATTATTTCAATTTATATGTGATTTAACTTCTAGCACAGTATTGTATGCATTTATTTTAGATGGTATTGCACTTATTTCAGATTGTATTTCTCTTTCTTATCTACTTTCTAATCTTTCTATATCCTACCATTGTTAGTTATTTGAATCAATAAGAGAAAATGATATAGTCACAAGTTCTCTCAATTAATAATTTTGATTTTATTTGAAAATCGTATAGAAAAATCAACCATGCATGCAAGCACTGAATCAAAAATTAAAGAGGAAAAAGAAAATAACGGAAAGTCCCAAAGTCAGACAGAAAAAAGTAATGTTTATACTATCTTATATTTAAACGGGAACATCTCATTATAAGTGGCCTATTAGCTCAGTTGGTTAGAGCGTCGTGCTAATAACGCGAAGGTCGCAGGTTCGAGACCTGCATGGGCCAATATTTGTTTTTTATTTTCTGATCACTTTGAAACGAATCATTTAGGCGTGCCCATGTATTGACGAAAATATACGTTGGTTTTTGGGTCAACAGATATGGACTTTGTGTTTTAAAACATTGCAATGGGCTTTGCTTATTTTATTTTTTGACCAAGATGGGCGTTGGTTATTTGAAAAGTATATAGATGCAATTTAGAAGCCACTAAATAAACAGCTTGAAATATAATAATCATTTTCTATTGTCATATTTTATAATTTGTTCTTTCATATTCAGGAAAACAGTAAATATCACAATAGTAATTAAATATCACAATAATTTAGTATATTGCAATTTATAATTTTGGTCGAAAAAAAGATATTGTAATTCATATATGTACTACACTCTAAAGATATACATATACATAATAATAAAAATATGTTGTTATGTCATATTTTTCACTGTACAACATTGTATTGTGATAAATATTTACATGCATATATATATACTTTAGGAGATGATGTAGCAATATTGGAGTATGTAATGGTCTCTTTTATTTATTTTAATTAATTTACTTATTTAATTTCTAGCTCTTGTAGAACAATTGAAAATTTGATGTGCGTGAATATAAAGCATAGAACGAAGGAAGTCACTATATCAAGTAATTGTCATAGCAGTATATCTAGAAGACAAACATGAGACCACTTGTTAAATCAGTACGGGCAATACTATTTAGATTAAATTCTTCATATTTATTACATCAAGTTATTTATAATCCATAAGGTTATAGGGTATTCGAAAGTTTTTTCCCGGTGGAATGAGCTAGTCGATCGAAGCATGCACTTAATTGTTATGAGTATATTTCATTCATTTTTATGGATATATGTGATGGTACAATTTTCTGCAGAATTAATTTTCAAGCATGCTCTTATGAATTGAAAAACACTCAAATTGGGATCGAAATATATGTGATGGTATAGTTTTATTTTTTATATTGGTATCAAGTTTCATTATAGTTCTTTAATATAATTTTACTCATTTTTTGTTATTATCGTTAGTTTTATTTAACGAAAAATGCTAACCCATTAAATTTAAAAGTTGATTTTCTATTAAAATGATGATAAAAATGATTAATTTTTAAAATATAAGAATAATTTTGCAAAAAAATTAAATTAAAATATTTTTATATATAGACCACCTTTTAAATTTGATAAATCAACATTTTTCTTTTAAGTAAAACTAATGATGTTAGTTAAAAATGACTAAAAGTGTGTTTTTGAAACATAAAGAATTAAAATGAAATTTGATCCAAACAAAATGACTAAAATTATACTTAAGTCAAAAAATAATGAAGAAATGACTTTTAATTAAATATGAACTAAAGAAGGCATATTCATAATAATTGATATATGAAGGTATTGTGGGCACGTATATAGCACACATGCATACACATGCAGCATATATATCACCATAATAATTATCTAGCATCGTCATGCACCTTCCTGATGTGTTTGTTCCTAACAGAAATATCTAAAAGAAACAGACAAAATAAAATAACTCTATTCACGCATATGAATATATAAATTAAATGTCAAACTTCACATAGTTAAAATAGAAAAGATTTATGTCTAATTGTTTATATTTATTAGGTCAAGTTCTCAAATCACTAAAATTATTTTGCCATTGTTTTATGTTACCTGTGTGCATGCACTTATGTTTTCAACCATTAATATTTGTATGTAAATTTTATATAAGCCTTCGAGATGTAATTAAAATAAGCATTTGTAATACGTTGCGGCTGTGAGTTTTGCTGATGTAAATGTAAGACATGCGATTTTGGAGTGTATTCAAACTCTGTATAGTGTCGCTTAGTTGTGGTTCTAATGGTAACACTTGAGGAGACATTTCTAATTGTAGTTGTCTACATAAAACCAATAATCCAACTTGAGAGTTGATTCACCTGGTCAAGAATTATGAGTCATGTCATTGGATCATGGGTAAACCTAATCTCTTTCCCAAAATTTTATTATATAAATTATGATAAAAAAATTATTATATAAATCATATTAATGTCTATAAATTTTATAGGTTAATCCTTTAACTTTCACCTAATTTCGATTTTGGTCTCTTAACTTTAAATTTGACTATTATGAGTCCAAAATTTTTTGTCAATTATAAAATTGGTCAATGCATGAACCTTAAATTTGATTGTCTCAGTTATTCAACTTTGTCTTTGTGGCATTACTAATACTTGGTCTCTAAATTTAAAATAAGTGGTTTTACTCCTTTTCCTTTACGTCGTTTATAATTGTTAGTCCATGAAATTTGAAAAAGGCTTAGCATTAGATTTGAATGTGTTAATTTTATTTACATGATGTTGTTGAGTTGCTGGTGACAAACCTTCTAATTAATTATCTGATCTTTCAATGACGTATGATAGATGTACGATAGCCCTCATCACTAGCGGTAACAAATAATCCTAACTACCTTCAGCAATTTCTTTCACCTCCCCTCTTCCTTATTGAAGTTGCACAAGAAAGAATGTCTTTGCTATTGGAGGAGGCCATTGTCATTGTTATTGCTGGCGGAGGAGATGTCGTTGCTAGCGGAGGGGAAGACTGCCATTAGTAATTAGTGCCATGAGCGTGCGTATCATAGATAATCAATCACCAAGGATTTTGTCAAAATTCAGGGATCAACGATTATAAACAACATGTATAAAATTAATTGAATGGTCAAAACTACCGATTTTAACGTTCAACGATCAGCGATTATGAACGACACAAATTAAGTAAATAATATCACTGATTTTAAAGTTAAAGATTGAACCAAAAATTAAGAAAAAGTTCAACTATTAAAAGTGGTATCAATTACATTTTCATATAAACCTTTGTTATTATAATATTGCCAGTTATTAAAATGTGTATGTGTAGTTGTAATAATTTACGTGTAATCTTGAACTAAAAGTAATTAGTAGTTTTACGTAGTATCAGGAGCTAGCTAATTCCTAGTCAAATAACCCAAAATTAATTACTTTCAAAATTAATCAAAAATAAAAAAATAAAAAAATATGCATGTAAGATGTGCATGTGACTAAACCTATGTAAGGAATACTTATAAATAATACAAGCAGAAGAGAGTAAATTGCATAACAATTAACGAAGAAGGCAAGTCAAGAGTAATATATATATAACTTTCATAAATTTTGAATATATTGCAGCACTTCTTTTTGTTAAGGACTCACATAATGTAACTATCACGGTCAACACAAGCTAAGTACATAAAAACCACATTATATTCATACTTCATGAAATGGCAAATGACAATTTTTTTCCGGCACACCATAAAAAAACCACACCCGAAAAAAATTCCAAAAGAAAAAAAGCAAAAAAAAAAAAAAATAGGGAAAGGCAAGAGATGATTTCAGTGTGTGATAGCTAGTAGTAATATATAAGCATGTAGCTTCTAGATAGTAAGAGATCATTATAAAGACCTATTGTGTTCAATGATATTAAGGTTATTAGTCCTTTGTCTCTTAACACTTGTTGTCTCATCCCCACCACCACCATTTTTCTCCATCACAGCCCTAAGCGCTTCTTGTATCGAACTTATACAATACTGATGATCATTATAATGATGAACCTCGCCACTACTTTCTGATTCGCCACCATCTTCTTCACCAGTGATGAACAAAACGTTCTTGACTCGGCCACCAAGTGTGGTGATTTCTGCTTTGAGGGTTCTTAGCTTGAGTGCTTTGAGGGTTTTGATGAGTTCTGGCAAGAGATCTGACCTGTCCTCGCAGCAGAATGAGGCTTTTATAATGAACTTTCCGTCGTTGTCGGTGAGGTCTTCGTCGTCATCAGCTGTGTCTACCGTGAGCTCATCCACCTCGGTTGGCACTGGACTTGTTTCAGCTATTAAGGATGTTTGCCTCTTTAGTTCCTTCACATGTTGGATCACTTCTGCTAGCAATGATGCTTTATCCGTCTACAAATGTTGAAAAAGTTAGGAGGGTCTATAATTTGTGGGGCTTTGCGTAAAGAACAAACATACATAATAAAGCATGTACTACTGAGTATCATGTAGATGTGTGTGTCATACAGTGGACCACCACTTAATCCATCATATGTTTTTACATGAACTAGTGAATATGATGACTCTTGATGAGATTGCTATGTTTTTACATGAACTAGTGAATATGATGACTCTTGATGAGATTGCTAAATTAATGACGTAGCCAGTGTTGAAAAAAGATCAAATAAACTTTTAGAACAGTCAGAAATAGAAGGTGAAGTTGGAGAGTAGAAATCGATGGGATGATATGTATAAATATAACCTTATAAGAATGAATAACAACATGCATTGATCTTAAAATAAGTTGCTTTTGCTGACCAATTAAGTACAATGATAGTTTTTTAGAAGAAAATTTTACTGCTTAAACTCAATTCGCGAGTAGTTGGGGATTGCGTGAATGCAAAAAAACTTAAATTTTTTTTTGCGAGAGTAAAAACTGATAAGAGCTACCCAGGCCCAATTAATAGGAAGGTGAAGTTTTGTAATTTTTTATAGGTTTAAGTACTTTTTAATTGAAAATAATTTTATTACTCGAGATACTACTAAACACAAAAAGAGGTAACTAGAATTAGATGGTGGATTATATAGATCCTTGTAATAAGAATGAATATTAACAGTTCAACAATTCATAATCAAAAAGATTTTGACATTAAGTGAAAAATTTCAAGTTGAAATGAATGAGAAAAGAAACATGTTCAGAAGAGCTACCTAATTGGGCTCAACAATATTCAAGTTTGATAAAGCAACATAGCAGTATCAAAACAACACACAGACATACATATTGTGTGTGTCAAAGGTTGGTACGTGGGATTATAAGTAGAGGAATGCAGAAATAGGTATGTTACAGAGAATGAAGGAGTGAGCGAGAGACTGACAAAGAGGCTATATAGCTTTGTCTGGTGTGAGAGAGAAGAGAGAGATTCTTTGGAATTTTCTCAATGGAAGTGAGTTTGACTGATCATTAACGTTATCCGGCATGTAATTTCAATGTATGGCTTTTCAACTGCTCTTTGGTTCCTCTTTATCATATCAACTAAGCGACATTATCGCTAATACTCAACACTACTTTTCTTTTTCCCTTTCACTTTCTTCCTCCTCTTCCTTGGAACTACCACACTCAACTAAATGTATAGTTATTATATACACCTCCCAACCAGTACTATATAATTAACCACAACTAGCAAAGCCAAAAAGGAAAGCCTTCAAAAGTAGTAGTGACTAGTGTGACTATTTTTGCACCTCATTTTCTCAAACCACCTTTTCAGATTTTCCCATCTTGTTGTTATCCGACCAAACTCAGATTACAATCTTGGAGAAAAAGATTTTACATCTCCATCTCATGATTACTCACCAAAACCAAAACACCCCATTATAACCCCAAGAATTAACACCCAAAAAGGATTCAACAAAACACACAAAGTATTATCATTATATGTACAAAACAAGCTTTTTTAAAAAAAAATTAAAAAATCATTGAAGTTTTGCGGGATGGTAGGAACTAAACTTACTTTGGTTGTACTAGGCAATAAGCTACGAAGCTTGGCAAGATGGTTATTAATTCTCTCTCTACGTCTCCTTTCAGCTTCACTATGACTCTTAGAAGCAGCAAGAGCCTTAGCATCCATAATTTCTTGAGCCGTCATCTTTCCCAGCTCGGCTTGGAGGCCAAAAGGAGCCGAACCGGGTTGAACCATCGGTCCAAGGGCTTCAGATAAAAGCCGGAGATGGTCAGAAGGTGAACAACCATCATAAGCAAATTGGAGAGAATTAGGAACCCTCCTGTTAAACAAACCACCATAAGGTGGAGGAGGTGGTGGTGGAGGAAAAAGAAATGGATCATGTTCAGCTCGAACCGGATTGGAGAAGTGATGAACCGGTTGGCTGAATGAGTGAACCGGAGGCATGTTCCAAGGAGAAACTTCTGGAAACATGGTGTTTTGTTGTTGTTGCATCTGTTGCATAAATAATTGCTCTTGATAGGTGTGATAGTTGTTTATGGCTTGTGATGAACACTGCCCATATTCTTCCTCTCTTTTCATCCCCAATATATATAAATATATGATCAAATGAGTGTGATGAGATTTGAGTTATGGAGGTGGAGGTTGGTTTATATGGCCAAGAAAATAGAAGATGGTATATATGTATATATGATGATGAGGTTAAATAATAATAAGAGATAGAGAAGAGAATATTGGAAGAACACAGACCTTGAGAAAATTAAGAGATGATGACGAATATGAAGGGCGTGGGATTGGAAATGTCAATGAGAGAAGACTTGGTAGGTTTTGTTGTTTGGGGGTGTGAGGGGAAAGAGGGTGAGAATGACCCTTTTTATCCTGAGATTTTGATAGATAGATGAAGAATGAACACAACTTTCCTCCTTTTCTTTTTCCTTTCTTTGTTAACTTTTTGGGTTTATTTTTTGTTTTCATTCATTCTCTTCTTCTCTCAACCCCACCACCTCCCTTTATATATATATATATATATATATATATATATATATATATATATATATATATATATATATTGCTCTAATATAATATTAACTCCGATTCAATCCTTTATGTAATATCTAATTGATTAATTTCAAAAATGAAAAATTTGCAATTTACTTATAATTTATATTATATTATCAATCTTGCTAAAATATATTTTTGTAATATTAAATAATTTATCAGTTTATAAGTTAAAATCAAAGTAGTTCACAAATATAATAAATATAAATATTTATTTGAACATTATAATCTCTTCAAATTAGTTAGCTGATTATTGAGTAGGGATATACACTCAACCCGAAACTTAGTGGCCCACCTGTAACTTGGTCTTAGAAAAGTAAGTTTGAAACAATGACAAATAGAATATTACTAACCCAATCTCCGAATGAGATGCATGACTTTATCATAGACATCTAAACAATAAGACTAGTATTGTGTTATATATGTAACTTCTTTATAACACAAAATATGATATTATTGATATTTTTATATTTAATCAATCTATTCTTTCTTTCCCAATTTCCTAAATCCTATTTTTCTATAATTCATTCTTTTTTAGAAAATTGTGTTGGTCACAGCTAATTAGATCAGACCTATGACTTGATAGATATGTCTTACCTGATTTTGATTCCAAGTTAAACAAGATAGAAACGGGCATCAAAACAGTAACACTTTGTCGAAGAAATTTTTTTATTGGACTACGGACATATATTTATTTAGTCCAGTCTTGCCTAGTCTTTCAATGCTCAACTATTTATGATATTCTTTACTTCTTAAGGAGCCATAATAGGAAACGGTGAGGGAGGGATCCTTATGGGAAAAATTTATATATATGCAAAATATATTAATATTAATTATCTAGTACAGTATGGTAATCGTATATTTATATACCTAAATATTAGAATTAATAAGTTTTTTCAAACCTGTGATTGGTTCAAAGTGTATTATGACACTAAGTGAATGATGGGACTTAGGGAGAAGAGAGAGAGAGAATGGGAAACACAAGCACAACACAAACAGAGGGTGGTGAACACACAATACCAGCATTGTCGACCGACCAAGGTCCAAAAAGGCTGATAGTATCATCATGATAAAAGGCTTAGCCCTAGCTTAACCTTTTTCCATTATAGTGTATATACATACACTATTTATTTTGTTTCATTTCTCTTGTTCATTACTAGTCCCGTAGTCCTCTTAATATTAATTTTATATTGTAAAGGGCGTTCATCTTTTTAGCCTTTAGGCTCTCTTTTTTTTTTTGGCTCTCTCTCTCTCTCTCTCTCTCTCTCTCATACCTTGGTCAAGCCACGTTCTTCCATACTCTTGGCCTATTTCCACCCAAACCCTTTCTGCTTGCCCAAGACCATGTAATGATTGAATCTTGAAATATACTCCACCTACCTCTCTCTCTCTCTCTCCTCTCTTTACAAAGTGCATGTTCTTTTAATATCTCTCTCTAGTTTCCATGAGTGTCTTGGATTCAGTTATATCTAGGTGCAATATATATTCATGGTTCTCCCTGCCCTTTTGGAAGCTCTATGTCCAAACAAATTTAATACATATAACACACATGATGTTTAATATTTTTTTTCTAGATAACTAGTTAGTGGAGGTTGTCTATTGATAAAGGACATGACATTAGACAATGCTTTGAATTTCTATGTTTTGATGGAACATTAGAATAGCACAATCACACACACACACAGAGAGAGAGAGGAGAGAGAGAGAGAGAGAGAGAGATGAGGATATATGAGGATATATATGGTTTGCCTTCATCTTTACGTGGACATGCAGTAATGTGCCTGCTGTATAAATCAAGTATTGCTCAAGCTTTAAGTTTCCATCACAATTTTAGGATCTTCTTGTTATTATTATATTTGCGATTTCCTACCATCATTTCTGTTCATGAACTTTGCTGAAAGTAATTGTATTATTACATGATTATACGTACTATACTTTGACCCCTTTATATCTCTTTAGTTGATTTTTTTTGGCCAATTATCTCTTTAGTTGATTGCTAGCTACTTCACTAGTGAAATTCATATGCAATATATTTTCTACTTATATGTTATTTATTTGCAAAAAAAATGGCTGATGATACGCTGATTTTCTCTTCTCTAGAAATAAAAATTTTGAGTTTTATTACTTCCCCCGCGCGATCGATCTATCCATAAATGTAACAGTCCTTTCATATCTTATTTATAATGACATGTCTAATTTGTTTTGCAAATTTCATTGCAATAATTATTACGCCTGTATTTAGGATGTTGGTTCATAACTTTAGACATTTTTGAGCCAATATATTATCATACGATACTTTTGTGTGTGTCTCAATTTTGAACTTGGCCACTACAAGTTTAAATATATTATATATAGTTATTTACGTCCATACATTCTAGCTATTGCGCGTGTTTGTGTATTGGCAGAACCGAAGAAGAAACCAAACTTGTCTAAAACTAACTTAAGTGTACAATTTAAATAAAAAAAATATATTTCTGTTACTTTCTTTTCGACAGAGTTACATATTAGGCCTTCCCCTTTAATTTGATTCTCCCCTTCATTCTTTCATTCAATGTCTTTAGTATTTGTAAACTTTATCCCTTTTTGGTCTTTTGTTGTTGTTTAATACTCCCTCCATCTCACAAATATAAACTAATATTTTGGGAGAGAGTTGTCTCATAATATAGGCTAATGTTATTTTATCTTATCATTTAATATTTTTTTCCCGGTTCAGACTTCTGTTAACAACACTCTCTCTAGCTCATGTTCCCCATACACACACTCATTCTAATTTTTTTCATGCAATCACCATTCCACTTATCCTCTTCATAAATAGGGACAAAGTTGAGAAAAAAGTTTCAGACATATTGATTGTTTTCAACAATTTTTAACATTTTTTTAAATATAACGATTTGATAAATATTAGCTTACTTTGTCGGACCGAGATAGTAACCTACAGCTGCATTTACCTTATCTATATGATTTTCTGATAAAATACTCATGCCTTATGCTTCTATCGAGTGTGTGTGTGTGTCTATATACATATTCGTTAAAAACCTAGAATAATACCCCTCTCTCTACACTACAAAGAAATAATGACGAAGTATATTATTATCTAAGGTATATTTTTTGTCTGCCTTGTTGTTGTAAAAGAAAGAAAATGACAGAAAGTTATAGCAGGGAAGAACATGTGGGTGCAAGAAGGTGGGTTCATGACTCAATTTCTTGCTTGATATAGAATAAGCCAAAAGAATAACATAAAATTCTCCAAAAGCGCGCGTGCATAAAAAATTGTGGGTGGATTTCACAAGCTTTAAATGGACAAGTGCGCTTATACATGTTAATATATTGGTACATATATTTTAAACAACTGGATTAAACTCAATACTCTATTATGAGTCTAAATTAAGAGTTGGTGAGAATTGTTTGTGTTCCAAATATAACATCTTAATTTTTTTCCCGAAATTCATTTATTTTCCGAAATCTCTATTGATTTTTCATAAACACACGTATCATTTGTTTTTAATTGCATGTATCATTTTATTATATTGGAGACATTCTCAAACTTTAAATGGGTGTGCACATGTTGGAGCTAAAATTCAAACCTTGGTTACATATGTAATTAAGTTCACCGAGTAGTTTTTCATAGTGCAAATGACTAAAACATCGATAATTAAGGAAAATTTGCGCACTTTTTATTTTCACATACATATAACTAATTTAACTAATTTCTATATTCATTATTCAGATATGTAACTCTTACCTTATCCTTAGCATAAGAGAAAATATATTATTGGAACAACTTATATTTAATAAAATAGGGTTAATACAACTTTTGTTCTCGAAATTTCAATCAATATCAGTTTTAGTCTTTAAACTTTAAAATTGGTAGTTTTGATCCTTGAACTTTTGATCAATTTAAGTATTACCTCTAAACTTTAAAATTTTTAGTTTTGGCCCTTGTCATCAGAACATGTCATAGTAGGGGAATTGCTTTTTACAAAAACTGTTCTTATCAATTTCCATTATTTTTCTTCGTAATAATTAATATGATGACTTTTGTTTTGTAAATGTTGTTAAAACTCTGTAATTACTTTTAATATCGTTTTGCCTTTTATCTAAAAAAGAAAAGAAAAGACTATTAACGCCTATAGAGCTTGATTTGCAATTGCTTAAACAGACAATTTAGAAATACATCATTGTATGTGTTAACTTCATGAAATCCTTGTCATTTTAACACATTTTCACTTAGTTCTCACAATTTTTGAGAAGATTCATACATATTTTGATGTATATATGATAGGAATATGTGCTGGATGTATATTAGGTTGAAGATGATCAAATTCTTGATAATAAATGTTAATATTTCACCCTCTTTTCTATAAACTTTAATTTGTCTTTGGTAGATGTTATTGGGTATTTAATAGTGTAATGTAACATCCTAGCAAGGCTTGGGTCGATGTGCGTTGGCGCTGGGCCTCAAGGGGGTTGAATTGTTAAGTCCCACATCGGTTGAGGAGGAAAACGAAAGGTGCCTTATAAGGGCTGGATACCTCCCCCTCTCGACGCGTTTTTAAGCCGTGAGAGGTGAAGATTCCCCAGAGCGGATAATTTCGAGAGCGATGCGCTAAAATGTTATATATAACGTTAACCCTAAATTGTGAATATTTAAAAAGTAATTTGGATGATATATAGAATAAATCATTTATAAAGTAATTAATGTTTATTTCCCAATTTTACCTTGAAATAAGTGGTTTTCTTGCCAAGTATAAATAACTCCGTATTGCTTCTCCAGTTTTGTAACTCATTCTATAACTCATTTAATATTAATAAAGTTAAACTAATATAGTTTAATATACATTTAATGTTTAAATGCATTTTTAGTTTAACTCGTGTTTTATGAGAAGCCAAGGCAGAAGCTAAGCCCGAAGCTGCATTAACTTGAATAATCCTAGCTGAATTATGTTGCTGATAAAACATGTGATACCTGTATAAAAAAAACATGTGATACAAATAAAATCACCACAACAATGTTCGTCTTTTTCAATCATAATTTAATTAAGAGAGGTGACATTCAAGTTGATTCCCCTTCTCAATGAATTATTTAGTAAATGTATATGTATAGAATTCAACTAATAATGCTATTGTTTTGTTTCTTATATTAGAATTGAAAACATTGAACCTGGGGTGTGTGGTTGAGTGGCAAGGACTCATTCACCCTTAACCAATTGTCTGGGGTTCGATCCCTGTCGTTGGGCATGGAGAAGCATTAAATCTCCCAGGCCAACTGTCCCACCCTTTGAGGTGCCTACAAATCAGCGGGAGATTAGTCTCTCACTTGTCGAGTGAGGGGATACCTTGATATGAATAAGAATTGAAAACATTGATTCTGACTTTGTATAATTGCATTGCATGTGTAAAATTGACCTAAATTTATTTAACTAGACTTCAAAGGCAAGTTACATGCACTCACACTTGGCAAGCCTGCAAGATAACTAGATGGTTTTCATAATTAAGCACCATACATGCATGTTCATCTAAAGTAACTATAAATCATTAAAGCCTACTCACGAATTTCAACCCTATAATTCAAAATTACTGTTTTTCTTTGCTGAGTATATCGATCCGATCAATCTAGCAAGTTTCAAAAGTCCTTTTCATTGAGGTCAAAATATGATTTGCTTATACTATCACTATATATAGGTATGAACAAAAGATCAAAAAAAGTAAAAGGGTTTTCTCTTATAAAGATGTTCTATTGCTCTTTATAAATCTAGAAGGTGCCCCTAAAATTGGACACAAGGCTGACATATTTTTAGCTTTAATTAAGGTGGGTTCAGAGAGGAACGAGTCCAACATTAAAGCATCATAAGTAACGTGAAGGGGATGAAATCCAAGAATTAATGGCAAAGTACACAGATGGCTCATTACCATTGTCCCCTCTTACCCATCCTCTTCCTATTCCCTTAGCCTTTGGTACGGACTCCTTTCTTTTTCTTAATTAGGTCAGTCACTAACCACTGTTTCTCTTCTTTTTTCTTTTCTGTTAGTTTACGTTTTTATTTTATGAATCTCTGTTTTTTGTTTATATCTGCATGTCTCGCCATATTCAAATCCTCACTTTATTACTAATTCTGGCCCCAACTATAAGTTTACTTTGACATTTTTAGAAAAATTAATAATAAAAAATTAATTATTATAAATTGTTTATGCTTATGTATTTTTCCTTAAAACTAATTTATTTTACTTATAAACTAACCTATAATATAATCACATGTAACATGTGTAATAATTTAGTGGTTTAATTTGTTTTATTAACTTTCACAAAAAAAGTCAAAAGAATTTTGTATTTAGGATCAAATGTAATATTAACTTTAATTTTTTTTGTCATCAGAATTTTAGCTACTTCTGTTACCTCTAGAGTCTACCAGAACTATAATTATATGATATCTCAACGAAACTATCACCTATTCTCTATTGGATAAAATACATGATGCCTTCTCAAAACAAAATACTTGGTCTATAATATGCAAGTCATCTAGACTTTATTCATAACCATTTTTCAGTTTTGTCACTTATAATTGGTGATGTTGGATAGTAAGAAAAAGAAGAGATGAGATAGAGATTTGAATAAGTATAAAATTGAAATATTCTTTCAATTTGAGATAAATTTAATTAATAAATCACTCTTGTTTGATTGTGCTGATTTAGGTAATTTAAAGTTACTTATATTTTACAGAACGGAGTGTGTAATAGCACTCACATTAGGACATGGATACAGTCTTTTTCTTTTTCATTCTCTCCTTTGCTCTCCTTTTCTCTTCCAGGCTAAGTCATTGGATCCACATTAAATATTTTTATAAAAAATAACATGATTAAAAATAATACTTAAAAATCACATCAAATTTAGATACATTAAATTTGTTTATTGATTTTTAAATATTATTGTAATTATATATATAAGAGAATGTTCACATCAAAGTATTCGGAATGATCATATATAAGAATGAATTAGAGTGACTACTATATACTAGTGAGAAAGATAAAAATTCATTTGAAGTGGTTTGAATATGTCTAAAGAGGATCATTAGATACGCTAGTGAGGAGGGTAGGGTAGTAGACCAAATACTTTGGAGTCCAATCAAAAGAGGAAGAGAGAATTCAAGACAAACATTCGATTAACTTATAAAATTAGATCTATTGGTGAATAATATATCTAAAAAATTAGTCACTGATAAAGCACAATTATGCAGTATGATCTATATAGCCGATTTCGTGTAATAAGGTAATGCTTTGTTGTTATTGTATTCAATCACGATACTTAAAATTAAAGAGAAAAAGTAGAGGGTAAAAGAGAGAAAAAGTAAAGGTCCATTTCCCTCAAATTAAACCCATCCTATATTCCTGCAAAATGTCATCGGCAATATACTATTCTTTTTGGACTATATCCAGCTTTTAGAAGTCCTGTTTGGTACTCAATATAAAGCAACAAGTGATGCTTACATTTTCCCACCTCAATCCTACCATTCCATTATTTATTGCCGGTTTGAATTTATAATTTATATTGCATTGGGTTATTAGGCTGTTTTAATTCCAAGACTACACTTAATTTTGACCATTCATTGTATTAGACGACATTTTTTACTTAATTCACACATTCCAATAAATACATACAAATAAACTAATCTTATTATAAACTTCAAGATGTTTTCAATATCTTCCTTATTGACAGGTGACCATGCATACTTATATTACACCCTTTTTAAATATGGACATATATAAAAAAAATTAATATTATATTCATTAAAACTATCAAAATATCTTATAAATATTACAAATACATCTAAACTTATCATAGCTCTGTACTTATGAGTTTATATTAAAGGACAACAAAATCTGTAAAAATATATAAAATACCATTATATATATATATATATATATATATATATATATATATATATATATATATATATAATTCCATTTATAAGAAGCGTAAATTAGTTACATTTGCCTTACATTCAGAACCGTAAGAGTACCGGTGAACTTGATTACTTTAGTAAGTTGATGGGCTTACTTGACGGGTTCGGATACTCTCAGTATCTGTTTCTCCTTTTCTTCTCAGAATCCCCTCTTGGGGTATTATTTTACCCATTGAGATTCATCTAAGAGCTCATAATTTATCACTTGTACCATTAAAAATAAAACTAAAATGTATTATAATATAGAAAAAAATTTAGCATAAAAAATTTCAACTATCTAGACCTATTTCACTTCAATATAAGGATCTATAAGAGATACAGACTTGTCCAGTTAACTGTAAAATAATTTTACAGTTAAATTATTTTACAGTTAACTGGACAAGTCTGTATCTCTTATAGATCCTTATATTGAAGTGAAATAAGTCTAGATAGTTGAAATTTTTTATCACAAAAAGTGTTCAAAAATAAAAATAAAATTAAAAGTTCTTGATTTATTTTATATTATAATACATTTCTTTAATTTTTAATGGTACAAGTAGCAAATTATGAGCTCTTAAATGAATCTCAATGGGTAAAATAATACCCCAAGAGGGGATAATGAGAAGAAAAGGAGAAAACGGATACTGAGAGTATCCGAATCCCTTACTTGACATGTGATTATACTTTATTGAATGGCATGAGGGTAAAACCTGTGAGGATTTGTCTTAACCTAAATTTTGGTTCTTGTAGAGAGAGAAAAGGAAGCTGTTTTCTAGGGCACTTTTTTGGTCGCACGCATGTCTGCTTTTGTCCCCATTCCTTGTAAATGAGCTTTTCAACTTCATCTTTTTGTAATAAATATATTATTATATGTTTTATTTTTCTGCATTTGTGTTTGAAAGTCTCCATATATATATTTCTCCGCCTTTTTGTTGTTTGTTTGAAAAGAAGAAAACCCTATTCAAAACCTTGATGATAGCTGCAGAAGCACCACTAAGAAGAGAAAATGCGGATTGTGAGTGGAGATTATTATGATGACATCAGTCCCACCCTATCATGACGTACAGTGCTCTCTCTCTCTCTCTCCATATATATATATATATCACCCTATACATATGTTATATATATATATATATATATATATATATATATATATATATATATATATATATATTCAACATTCTTTAGTGCTTAATGAATAATAATGGATGAAAGGCGTTATGGTTACTGCACTTATTTTGCTGTTTACACTCACAACACAACCAACTCATGCACAATTACTTTGCCTTCTCTCATGAGTGCTTACTTTGAATTCATTTCATAATTCTTCATTTCACGTAATTGTTGTATAGATCATACATATATAGTTCGCGCACACACAGTTACGCATTGAAGCTCTACAGGAATACATATGTTATACATATATGATAATAGCTAACATAATGATTTCTCGTAAGCGTTCATTTTGTCTCTCTATCTGTCAAGTATGATTCACTAGTTTCACTTTCATAATTTCATCAAATATTCAAGTACGTTTATATTGCTAGCCTACTATAGCAATTACAGTTGCGAACTGGAGTTGTTACTTCTAGATGTTCAGAAATATGATTTCAAATATGTTGTGTTAATTGCCACATAGTATTTTTTTTTTGATCAAAAAATTGCCACATAGTATAATCCATTGAAATTTCGATTTATGTGTGTGGGCGTGTAGGCCGTGATACTAATTAATTTGGAAAGATTATAGAATCTAAATAAATGAATTAATTGTAATATAATACATTTTTTCTTTAAAATATATATTAGATTGTATATCGTTTTATGAGTTAAACATATCATCTTTAAAAAATGTTATAATTATAGATAAAATGAAAACAAATCTTATATTTAAAGTCAACATTATTTTTAAAGTAATTATTACATTATATATATTTATTCTGTGAGGTAGTAACTTCTATTAAATGTTTAAAGGTTGAAAAGAGCGCCGATAGATAGTTTTTGAACATGCAGGTATGATGATGGCTTGCTGTATAACTATGGTTTTATTTAATTTATCAGGGTAACTTTGTATCATTTTTTTATTTCGTCCCTACCAAATGATTAGGGGCGATTGATTAGAACTAATAAAAGCAAATAAAAACAATTTAAATAAGTGTGTATATAATCAGACATTTAGACATGCATGTATATTATGATTATGTCTTACTACATGTGATTCTATCAATTATTTCTTTTGATTTCAATGGAAAGTACATTTCCATGGCTCACTTCCACATTAATTTAGTCAGTAAGTGCAAGACAAGTAATGATGAGCTCTTGCTATTATTTTATTTCTCTTGATTTCTTAAGAACACAGTGCATCGTCATTAAGGGAAAAAGTTTAAATTTTAATTTTAATTTTACTCGAATATTGCTATGAATTTGTGAGGAGTGAAAATAGTAGTCCCCCTTAATTTTATAATAATAATTGGTGCATTCATGCATATGCCTATATATTATATGTCAAACGGGTTTTGAGAAATTATTTTCGATATTTAAAACTCATAAATAATGGACCTTATTATATAAAATTATGTGTGTGTGTAGATATATGTGTAGGAGATAATTACACCAAAATTCTGATCAATGGATCTTCAGAGAAGCAGTTCTTAATTTTATATATTTGGTTATATTAATGGCTTAAAGTACCATTTTGAGCATAATAGAACAAATGGTTAATATATGTATTACATGTCTTAATTTTTAAATATATTTAATTTTGAAGTAGCACCAATTTTTCCATGTTCAATTTTTTAAGGTGCACAAATTAAGAAAATAAAAAATAATAAAATCACAGTACAAAACAAAGTAAAATCTTCGACCCAGTATCGTTGATGTTGAGATAAATTCTGAAAAGCTGAGAAACCAATTTGAATTTTCACAGAACAAATAGAAATTTAGGTCGCCACACATCTTATAAATTTCCCAATCAAAACCCATTGTATAGTATTTTATATTTAATCATCACTTTATTATCCCAAAAAACACCCAGACCCACATACTTACTATACTTTATTTAAGAATTCTATGACAATGTATGATATGTAAACAATTGTTATTAGAATTTTTTAAATGAACAGTTTCAGTAGATAAAACACAATATTATTTGACCAAAAAAAATAAAAAATAAAACACAATAATGCTTTCCGATAACTTCTAATTTATAAAGCATATCATTAACTGATAGCAATTTAAATCGTGCATGTGATGATCAAAAAAAAAAATCGTGCATGTTGGCTCCTGGTGGTTGTGAAATAGGTGGACTCTAAAGAGATAGAGATTAATCCGTTCATAATTAACACTGACTAAATTTTTGGGCCTAAATAATTCTGATTAATTATGGCACACATAATAATATGTATGTCATGCTGACAGAGATAGAGAGGCACCTTAATCTGATTTCAATGTGGGGTGACTAGTGAGAATAAAAGATGCGTGTTAGTAATATATACTATATATATATTATTCAAGTAAATATCAATGAATTAGTGTAATCTGCTGGTTCTTCGTCCTCTTGGTGTGTTTGGCAATACAGACGAGAAAGATAAGATATGGGTGTATCAGTGATAGATATGTAGCCCTATAAGCCAAATATTTTTGACACATGTATAATCTAAGGAGTCGTCATGCGAGAGAATAAAAGAGAAAGATCCAAACATGCACGAAAATTAATTAATTTATATATGATTGTGAGTGCATGAGCACTTAAATAAATACACACACCACTTTCTCTTAAACAATACTATTCTTCTACTTAGTGCACAAGGGTTGGTGTGTATGTCTGTAAAACTTGTTGCAATCAGCTTGCTGAAGTTAAGCATGCATTTTATATTGTACTTGAAAACATAATATTC
Organism: Mimosa pudica; assembly: GCA_029929735.1. Lineage (NCBI taxonomy): Eukaryota > Viridiplantae > Streptophyta > Magnoliopsida > Fabales > Fabaceae > Mimosa > Mimosa pudica. The sequence continues at coordinate 5,852,888 of JAKELP010000024.1, forward strand.
TCTAATGGATTCGAAAAATTCCTAAAAATAAAAAAAAGTTTGGTCTTACTCACAAAGCTGAGTTAAAATTCCGTTATTCCTGATGTGAAAACTGTACTGATGGGTGTTGATTTGTGTCTTTGTAAGTATTTTTTGAACTTGAAGATAATGAACAATAAAATTTACTATCTTAAAGAAAAGAAAGATTCTTACCATGCATGCAAATGGGTTAACTATACTTCGCTGACATTGATCAGAAAACAACCTAAATGTGCTGGATGGTGATTCTGAGGCATTAAAGATGTTAGATATCTTTGGAATTATTTGTATATATTTAGACTAAGGACTCTTAGTTTAAATCATGCATGAATACCTTTAATTAGTCTCCTCTTACATCACTTGAACTTCTGAATGGTGTATACACACACTTGAACTTCTGAATGGTGTGTGTGTGTGTGTGTGTGTGTGTGTGTCTATATATTACGAGAAGCTATCCCTATTTTAACTCAACATACATTACTTAAATTTTGGATTGGTAATTTATATTTATATTAGATAACAAGCGTTAGAGTAAAAAAAGGTTGTCCAATCATTGAAGTGCTTGTTTTGGACTATAGTACGATAATGTAAAATTTTGAATGGTCGGTTTTGTGCAGTTTTATTTATATATAAGCCATAATAAATTTTTCAGTGTTGTGATTAGAGACGTGGTCCCTTCAAAAGATGAATACAACAGCCAATACAATATTACGAAGATCCAACAATATCATATAAAAATGCTGGCTTTAGCTTCTATTTTCTGCTCATATTGATTTGCATTTGCAGGCTTCAGCCTTTTCTTTATGCACATTTTTGTCTTGAGAAAAAGCTTAACTGATTAATAAAAGAATCCCCAGAAGTCGTTTTCAGTCTTTCTCCTCTACAATTTGGACCAATGAGTCTGACCAAATGTGAGCCTCTCAATAAATTTTGTGAAACTGTTAAAATTGGCTCACTTAAAAAACATGCATTAGTTTATTAGCATGATATTATTTTGGATCACAGTCTATCCCACTAATTTTAATACTGGTAGATTCCACATGGGATCATACTACATTTTATAAATTGAACAAGGTTCATTGAATCATTTTAACCTCCGGCTAATTGATTAAATTATCCCACCATACTTCACTCAAAGCTAATCATAATCAACCATATTCAAAGCACTGGAGAACTGAATTTAAAATTAGTCTACAAGTTGGTGTTTTTTTATCAAATACAAGTTGGAGGTTTAGCATCTAGTAATTGCATAAATATTCATGGCTTTTTAGTTTTGCTCCACTAGCCGTCCTAATGCAGGAAGAATAAATTGGCATCAATCATAACCTTCAAAAAGTATTAGATGATACATTAATTACCTCTTTGTGATGTTCTTGTTCGGGAAATTCAAAATATACCCCAATTTTTGCATCATATGACATGCAAGGTTGAGCTATTAGCAGTGTGCTGCCATGTGACACAGATCACAGATTCAAATCCTATAAACGATCAATATGCTCATGGGGCAAAATTGCAGACATTTATCCCTCCTCAAACTCCACATGATTAGAGCTTTTTGCATCATACTGCCCTTCAATTGTGCAACGTTCCTATACTGAGTGACAAAGTGAAAAAACTGGATACAATGTTAGTTCACAACCTTCAGGGTAGTTGACAGCACAAAAGGAGCCACCAACATATAAGCATTCCAAATTAGTTCACTAGCACGCATCGTTTGAATTCATTTCTCAACAGAATTTTGTGCCATAAAAGGCAATTGGTATAATTAAATTATACAGCATAATTGTCAAACAATTGCAGATGGCTGAACTCTGCCACCGTGTTATCTCTGTTATTTGACAAAAACAGGACCTCCCCAAGACAATAAATAACCTATTATCACTACAAAAATAATGCCTAGGATGAACTAAAGCTCATTGGCTTGAACGGCAAGAAGCCACAGAAACTATGGGAATTATTTGTCTTTAATTGCACCCAAAACTTTTGCCAACTTGTATGATCACTAAACTTTAGTGTGGTTGCCGGCTTAAAAGTCTTAGTGTGGTTTTGGCACATAGCCATCAACAGCAAAGTTCCGTGTGGCAGCAGGAATAGCTAAGCGAAGCCCGTCAAGTTCTGGTTTAGCAATCACTTGACAACCTAGACGTGATCTGCAAGGTAACTCAGAAAATTAGAATTGGTATAATTTCAAAAATTGAAGTGTTCAATCCCTAATTGATGTGAAAAAAGAAGAACCCACGTTTCAGTTAGTCCAAAGGCTAGATCCAACATGTCATTTTCTTCATCAGTTGGGTCTTCCAATTTATTGTAGTGCTCTACATCCTGCATAAATTTAAAAAATAGGACCATTGTAAATGTGATATGGGAAACAGAAAACTCAGGACTACAGAAAAATTATCATTTAAATCACTATAATATTTATTGCCATGATTTACCATCACTATGACATGACACGTTGAACAGGCAAGTGAACCCTCACAAGCTCCTGCAATAGTATTAAATGCTATATTAACTTCTTTAATCAGCAAATATAAACTAAATAAAAGTAATAGCTTGTCATTCAAAGATTGGCTTAAAACAGAGGGGTTGGAAATGGATATATTTATGATAAAAAAAACCCTCATCTTAACTAAAGTCCGGAACATGGGAAGGATTAGGCAGCCTTTTAAAGGTGTGACCAGCCCAAAATGGGCCTGGTGACGGGAATAAAATAATTTCATAAAAAACAGATATAAAGAGAGCAATCACCACATGAAATAAATTTCATGATGGTTTAAAACATTGATTTCAGGGCTCCATAAACCAAACATCAAAAAGAAAGCACTTAAAGATCCATATTGAAAAGGTATCAGTGATAATAGAATTATTGCCTTCAAGTTCAATGTCATTTTCATGAGCAGCTTCTAGCATAGACATTCCAATGGGAACTTTAATTTGCTTCTCCTCACCATCCTTGTCAACAAAAGTTACTGATATCCTGCATAGAATTGAATAAAAGTAAGGAGCAGAATGAGAACTGTGCCACTAGGGCATATATTTCAATAGGATCAACTAGTAAACATTTGTATTCAGCAAAATGCACTGCTGTTTGGTGTAAGTAGCTGAAGAGGGACACCAAGATTTTCAAAATTTTTATGCCTACCTCTTTCCTGAGAAAAAGTGTTTTCCATTCTCTTTAATTATGGATAAGTAATGGCTCTTTTTAAAGGGTCCCTGTTTTGGATATGAAAGGGATTGCGAGCTTTGGCTGGTTCATGAACTATCTTACTTATTCCAGCCTCAATCTGTTGTTGTCTGATCTTTTTGTTCTTTTATCACAACAGAACAACAATGAAGTTTTCCTCAGTATGAAGATACTTTGGGCCTTGACACATTACATTGATGACATTCTTTACTTCATTTAAAACAATGGTCAAGTCAAATGGCTTATTCTCATCGATCATAAAAACACACGTTGATTTGGAAGTCACAATACCAGAGTGTCAGCCATCTTAAGGGCAGATAATGAAGAATAATGAAAAAGAAGATTAAGCACTATTAACAAATAGCTGGATTCTAGCTATCTGACAAAGATATAAAATAGATGATAATTCAAGGAACCATGGCCCACAGCAGACACTTCCCTGCTCAAGGAATGCTATTATTTTTTGTTTTGGTTTAAATAATCAAAATCTTTAGATTAACCATAATCCTACTTAGCTGTCATCCATTGCTAACATGAGGAAATCTAGATTGGGATGGGCAATAGATCTCAGCATATTTAACTTTGCTGAAGTGTTCGAAATATAGTCATTAGGAGAAAAAAAAAGGTTAAATTTAAGCTCAATATAATTTAATCACAGCACTTATTGCCATTTATCTTCAGTCGAAGCGGTTCTCCATGCCATAATAAAGATAAAATGCCACCCTCTGCCAGGCCACAGAATTGCCAAATATTTCAGAATGGTAATCATATGCATTTTAAGCTTTCAATAGTTATGAAGAATGCTAATAATATGTATAATTAGCTTTGCATAGTTATTTCAGACGACATTCAGGTAGAGCTTAGCCAACTAAGAAATTTTGGATCCATACAGCGAATCATATGCATTTCTTCAAGAAAAATATTATACATGCCCTCTACATAAAACACTTCAAATAACTGCTGGCATTACATTTTTCTTTTGGAAAACCATGTCTAGATGGTTACAGGAAATATTTGATCATATCTGGGAACAGAACTGACAGAAGGGGTAAATGTTCATTTAGCGACAGCAGTGTGAAAGTCAATATCTCTAGTGAACCAGTAAACATAACACATCAATACAGATAGCATATATATATATATTGCATTCTACGCTGTATTACACCACTACTAAACTTCAGACTGTAGTTTATTTAAAGAGAATATCATCTTCACAATCCATCTCAAAAACAAAACTTACGTTTTCTGCTCAATCCCTCCTTCAGAAGTATTGTTAGTGGCCACAGTTGAAAGATACTGAGGCTTTTGAAACATGCCTCCCAGGCTCAATTTAGTAGATGACCACTGCTCAAAGAAAAAGAAAAGTTGAACCTTTAAAAGTATGGGCAAAAGTAAATAACCGAATGAAGCTATTTCTTCAACCATAACATATAGAAGCATATGCACACAAAATCAAACCGGCAATCGCATGAATAATCACATAACTCTATAAAATTAAACTCAGTTTCATCATCATACTCTTCCAATATAAATTCTAACTACATCAATAGCTAAGTTTTAGTTGTCTGGGCTAATCTCCCTCAACATCTATTGTTTTGAGGGGTAAGGAACTCCTTATAGCCTAAGAATTGTGAAACTGAACCAATAGAACCAGAAATCGAACCAAGAATGATGACAAGGTGACAGAACCAGAAACAATAGAAACAATAGAGAGAGCAACCCAAAATGTATTTTATTCATAAGAGTCAAAACTGATTACAAATGATAGGGAATAGGCTATTTATATTAGTTACCTATCCCTCTCTCTAACACACATGTTTTTGTTATCATTAACTAACTAACTTGTTGACTTGTCATGAGTTACAACTAACCCAAACTAACTCTTATTCTTATTGTTATTCCATAACATAAGGTGCAACACCTAATTGAAAAAAAAATAGGGTCAATCATAATGTGTTAAATTAAGAGCCACATTTACCCTATCAAACATGCTTCCAATACAACACAAAGCTAAGTTCATAAGCATTTCCAATATTATCACTCCTAACTTAGGTTATCAACCAGAAACAAGATCAGTTTTCGGCCAACATTGACAAAAACAGTTTATCTAACTATCAAATTACCCACTTACACCAATTGATATCCTCAAAAGTTCAAATTTTTAACATTAATCTTCACAAAACAAATGCTAAAATAAGCTCCCAGAAGATTGTACAGTCAATTATAAAATTCTAAACTCCCAAAACCTTTAATGCATTAAAAAATAACTAACCTCAGGATTCAAATATTGCCCACTAGTCCTTCCAATACATCTTACTCTATAATCAGACATACACATAGACACCCCTGTCAAATAAAAATGAAACAAAGCTAAAATAATGAGTTAAACTAGAAAAAAATAAAATAAAAGACAATTATTTTTCTCTGCTTCAAAAAAAGAAACATGGATACGTACGGGTGGAAATTGTTTTGAGCATGAAAGATCCCAATCTGGGAAGCCTTGAGTTTAACATGGGAGGGATTAATTAGGAAGCTAAATTCGCCCTAATTTCTGAATTTGCGTGAATTTATTTATATGAAAATGAAAACTTGAAATTGTGGGCAACGAAGATAGGCGGAGAATGGCGGTGAAGTCGTTCAGGTATGGTGTCGATTCCCTTCTTTCTCACACATCTTCTTCCCTTCTTTACCACTCCATTTTCTTTTGGGCCCACCCATGGATCCCATTTGACCCGACCCGTTTCCAATGTCTCAATATTTATTACTCCCTCCGTTCCTAAATATAAGATCACTTTTGGGAAGTGAAGAAGTTCCTAAATATAAGATCACTTACTATTTTGTCTCAATTTTGGTCCAAATTATCCCTATACTTCTTAGCTCCCTCCCTCCTCTCTCAAATCCCTATTTGTCTTTTAAATTTAAGTGAGGGGTATTTTGGGAAGATTATGTAATCCTAATTCATTGAAAGATCTTCCTTAATCTCTCCAAATTAGCCAAAGTGATCTTATATTTAAGAACAGAGGGAGTATTTTATTTTCCCCTTATAATAGTGAGCACTCATTTTACTTTGCCCTAATACTTCATCTTGTCTTTAATATAAGGTCTAGTTGACTTTTTTAGAAAATTTTAAGAAGGTAAAATACCACTTATAAATTGATTTACCTGATATTTTCCCCTTAAACTAGTTTATTTGACCTATAAAGTAACAGGTAATATCTATCGAAATTAACTAACCTATTTTGTTTTCTTAATCTCTCCAAAAAAACGTCAACTAGTCCTTATATTAAGGAGCGGAGGAGTATATTATAGGCACAGATAACAATTGAGATTGGCAATTCTACCAATAGGCTTTTAAAATGGTTGCAGATTGGTCATAACTGTCAACTTTATGAACGTTGTTTGTTAAAACTCAATGTATTAGGTCACTAAATTTTAACTGTTGATGTATTTTTTTTTTTGACCAATAACTGTTGATGTATAAAAGTTAGCGTTTTTGGCTTCTCCATGCCTATAATTAAAGTTCATTGATAAAATTGTCCCTTTCAATTATTATTTGTGCTTGTTGTGCCTTGAACAATTATAAATTGGTACTATAATCTAGCTTGGAAATGAGTAATGAATTTGTTAGGATAGTATTATCATGTAATTTTTTTATTTGAAAATACTCAAATTAAATTGGTGCTTACAATTTCTGTGGGGTCTTTTATAAACATTTTTTATGAACATGGGACAAATCAGACGATAGATATATTATATACCAAAGTCGCTCTTTTTTTGCAAACAATATGATTTTTTTATTGTTGTCTGTTTGTGTTTTTTTTTTTGGAAAATCTTCTAATCCAGCAATAACAATTCTACAACTTGGAAGTCGACAAACTCTTGTTCCCTTATAACTTATAACAATTGACCTCTATTCGAAACAAGTTTGTTTGAAATAATGGAAGCCATAGAGATAAGAAAAATTAAGATGTCAATACTATAAGTATACCTTTACCTCGTCTTAAAGTGTTCTGCGAGTTGTAATAATTTATCATCATTCTAAATACACTTAAGTAATTAAACATTATTGTAAAACATAGTATATTATTAAAAAGAATATATGTTGTAATTTAGGTATTTTAAGAAACGCTTTAAATACTTCCGAGGTGGAATTGAGATATGTGGCATATATTTGGAGTATAGTTGGTATTTACTCCTTTACAATGTAATGAGTCAATGCTTGAATATTCATTGGAAAAGTGTTCACATTTAGTGTCCGACATAACTTCAAATATAATTGTCTCAGATAAAAAAAAAAGGATAATACATATTATGTACTACTTATAAAAAAGAATAAACCATCAACTCATGATATTAAGTAATCCGTATTCAAGCACAATTGTTGTCTCATAAAATCAATCATACCACAGGCAATTTCGATGGATCGAAATAATGGAAATGAACAGCATAAAAAAGCCATAATAGAGTCATCATAGATAAAAACGACACAGGAGATGTCAATATAGGCAAATTGTGCACTGCTAGCTAACCTTCTGTCTACATCAACGATAGATTGCGTTTTAATCATGAAAGTCAAACACAAAGTAATTGCCAAACTACGTTATACGAATAATCAAAACTAAGAGACAAGTTTCTGCTATATAAAGCATGATCTACCATGGTGTTGGGCATAGGAAGACACAAGACGCATCAATTCATTCCATATTATTGGCTTATTATTGTTTATTATTATGCAATGGCATCCAAGAAGTGGTCAATCTCAATATCAGTCTTCTCCTTCATTTTGTTAGCATTATCAAATAGGTCTAATGCAGGAAGCATAGCAATCTATTGGGGTCAGAATACAAATGAGGGCACATTGGCTGAGGCATGTGCCACTGGAAACTATGAGTATATGATTTTGGCATTCTTGCCAACTTTTGGGAATGGCCAAACCCCAATGATCAATCTAGATGGTCATTGTGATCCTTATAGTAATGGTTGCACTGGCTTGAGCTCTGACATCAAATCCTGTCAAGCCAAAGGCATCAAGGTGTAGCTGTCTATAGGAGGAGCTGCTGGAAGTTATATACTAGAATCCACTCAAGATGCACAACATGTAGCCACTTACCTATGGGTTAACTTCTTCGAAAGACAGTCTTCCTCTCTCCCACTGGGCCCCGCCATTCTTGATGGCATCGACTTCGACATCGAAGGCCGTTCAAGCCAGCATTGGGATGATCTTGCCAAGTGAGTAGCTACATTTGCCTATTGTTTATAGCCCTCAATCTGATCCTATCAATTAATGAGAGAACATTCTAGATATGTGAACATTAAATTTAAATATTAATGAATCTCAAAAGATAACAACCTAAATCAGACACAGAGCCCACAGAGATAAAGGGATTACTCTTCATGCTTAAGAGCCTATAGGGACAGACCCCAGTAGATCATGATTTAATGAGTTAGAGGTCCTGCTAGATCATGGGTGAGACAAACTCTTTTCTTAAAATTTCTTTATAAAAAAATTTAAAGAAATTATTTCCCAGTAAAATATCTGAAATATTCAACAAATCTAATCAGCCGTTGTTCCATATTGTATCACAGGTTCCTTAAAAGCTATAGCAATGAGGGGATAAAAGTTTACATAACTGCAGCACCTCAATGCCCATTTCCTTTTTGGATAAAAAAAAATGCCCATTTCCTGATGCTTGGATAGGAATTGCCCTCAAGACAGGTCTTTTTGATAATGTTTGGGTCCAGTTTTACAACAATCCTCCATGCCAGTACAGTTCAGGAATCACAAATCTTGATGATGCATGGAAGCAGTGGGCATCAGATATTCCAGCCAACAAGATATTCCTGGGGCTGCCAGCTTCCCCTGAGGCTGCAGGCAGTGGTTTCATTACTGCATCTGATCTAACTTCCAATGTGCTCCCAAAAATTAAAAGTTCAACAAAATATGGAGGCGTTATGCTTTGGTCGAGATATTATGATGCCCAAAGTGGATATAGTAACACCATCAAAAGCGTTGTCTAAAATTTATACTCATCATTCATCTTCTATCTTATATGTTGTGTATTGATGTATATTTTAACATAAATATATAATATGCTACTGTTTTTATCTTAACTTGAACAAACGGGATGAGTACTTAAACATTAATGCAGGACCGAATTTGCTTTGTTACTAACTGATAGATGAGTACACAGAAATATACTCCAATTAATTCATCCCCACACACATTTGCCTCGTTCCTATAATTAAATGTTGCAAGGGATGCAAATAATTAAAATTTCTAATACAATTATGTCTCATTCTTAAACATTTGTTACCATCAAATGACTAAACTCACATGATATTGGATGATCTCTCTCTCAGAGCTTCGATTCTGTATGAGCTGTGCAATTTGGGAGAATGAATAATTAAAATGTGTGCATGATACTAAATAAATTTTGTCTCTCCAAATTCATATAGTAAGTTACTCGTATTTTTCTTTTGTCAGACCTTTGAATAATAAGGTATACAAAAACACGTGTGTAGTGCTATAAAACATTGACACGATTCCAACCATTGAAATGTTTTGAAATTCCAGTTTTGTCTTGCAAACCAAAGTCAACATGGATTATTCAATAATAATACTACACCTCTTGAAACAGAACATAATTGCATGTAAAGCATATATAGGCAGTCACTAGCAGATTATAAAATAATAAGAAATGCCAATGAGAATAAAGTAATGAATAGCAATAGAAACTTATGTCCCAATCAATGCTTGTCTCTAAATTTTAGTTTACTTTTCATTGCCAAAATCATATCCTTCTCTCACAGTTCACTGAAAGACGGCAACAATATAATTTGAACGAAAACCGAAATTAGAGACACAATATATGCAACTTAGCTAGCATTTGGAAGTATAGATGTTAAACTAGTTTTAATTTGAGGAAGGAATAAGTTAACACACAAATCTTAAGTTACTCACAGGATTAAGAGGAAAATCTTAATTCCTACATAACCATTAGTCATACACCTTATAATTTTCCACAAAGAGCTCCCAACTAGAAAGAATTAAAACCATCTTTATCATGCCTTCCACTTTCCATTAATTTTCGTTACTCTTAATTTCAAAAGATATTGTAAAAGTTAAACCGAAGGAACTTCAGAAAAGTTCCCTGAATATTTTCATTTACAATGATTGTGAGACTCATTTGATATGCTTGGATAAAATTCTAGAATGAAAAAGTTAAAATTCACTACAAAAATAGTCTTCAGTAAAAATAAGGAATCAAAGAATATTAATTATTCCTTATAGTCCTAAATATAAGACCTAATTGACATTTTTTTCTTAGAAAAATCAAGGAAACAAAATACTGAAATAGGTTAGTTAATTTCGATATAACTTGATATTTTTTAGATTACCAATTAGTTTATAGGTAATAAGCTAGTTTAAGGGAAAAAAATCAGGTAAATCAATTTATAAGTGACTTATTTTAGTTTCTTAGGATTTTCTAAAAAAAAGTCAACTGAATTTTATATTTTGGACAAGAGGAAGAGGAAGTAGAATATAAATTTTCTTCATAAATAAGCATAGGCCATAATCAGAACCAACAGCTTAAAGTATCAAAATAGGCTGAAGCAGAATCAAAAGTTTACAAAATTGGTAGTTGGTTTAGCTGGTAATTGGGCTATAATCCACATAAGATGAGAACACATGTTCGACGAATCCCAGGAAGCGCTCTCATTGGGAGAGAGGACAACTTTGCCTATGTGGTTAACACTCCTACCCCTCGAATCCGAATTAAACTGGGCGGTGATTAACAAAAAAATACTTAATAAGATTTTAGAAAAAGTCAATTGGATCTTATATTTAGGGATATAGATAATATTATTTAGGGTAAAAGCGCTGATATGATAATTAACTAGTTCAATTTGGGCAAAACTATTAAATGACTATTTTGTGGTGCATAAATAAAATCTAACTTTGTGACCCGGTGCACAAATGATAAAACCGCATGTTAATTTGTAGTTATGTGGAACTTTTTTGATATTATTTTCAAAATGAAAATACCTTTGTTCCCCTCCCAATTAAAACCATGTTGAAACTAGTTAGCATGGGAAGATGAAGGGTGGAAGGAAGAAGAGTTGAGTTTTAATTGTGAAGGGGTAAAAAGTATTTTTACTTTAGAAAATAATATCATGAAGGTTCCACAAAACTACAAATTACTACCTCCGGTCCTAAATATAGGACCTAGATAACTTTTTTTTGGAGATGTTAAGGTTACAAAATAGTCTATTAAATCATGACATATTTAATATATTTTTAGATTATCCATTAGTTTATAAGTAAAATAAACTAGTTTAAGGGAAAAAATTAGGTAAATCAATTTATAATTAACTTATTTTGCTTTTTTTAGGATTTTTCAAAAAAGTCAATTAGGTCTTATATTTAGGACCGGAGGGAGTAACATTTAGTACCGGTTTTCTTATTTTTGCACCAAATCACAAAGTTGGTTATTATTTATGCACCGCGAAATAATTATTTATTATTTTTACCCAAATTAAAATAATTAATTATTATATCAGCACTTTTTCCCTATTATTTATTAGCCCACATAAAAACAAAGAAGTTTAGACGTCGTAACTCCTTGTCCTAATTAAACTAGTAGTACAAATTTGAACTATCAAGTTATCATCGGTTCTTAATGCAAAACTCAATTGACCTAATTAGGGGAATCAAAAATTGAAATAAAATACTTAATTATGAAATGTTATTAACAATTTAAAAAACTTATGTGTATCATTAAATTATATATCTCCTTATAAGTTATACATATTAGTTTAAGAAATAAAAAACAAAAATTATAAACATTTAAAGCAAAGTTTCTAGCCATTTTTAAATTTTGCATTAGTGAACTGGGTATTACATTAATGGTAGTAGGTACGTTTGTTACCAATTTTATATATTATTTTTCACTAACTATTTTATTTTATTATTAAGAATGCTATCGTTTTCTTTTCAACTTTTAGTTAATCAATTATCAATCAGAAATAAAAAAAATAAACAGTACAATACACACAATATTCATTTTTTTAGGAAAATAAATTAAAGTTATTATTTTGCGTACCTCTGTGGCTCTGTCAAATAACTTATATATTGCTTTGCCCATAAAAAATATGGATTGCATATTCCCCACCAATTTCATTTATTTGCAATTCATCCAAAACCAGCCTGGTTCTTTTCTTACACACAATCATCTCCTTTTTTTTTTTTAATTTCCTTCCTTTTTCTAGAAAGGACTACGAAGAAAGTGACAACTTAAGGTGCATTCAAGTGATTAATAATAACACGATCATGCTTAATATTCCCCCTAAGTTTGAAAACTGACATCATGATCCTAAATTATTTTTCTTTTATTTGTTCCTAAGAAACTTCCATTGGGAAATGCCCCCCCCCCCCCAAAAAAAATCATTATAAAATGTCCCATAAAAAGGTGACAAAAAACTCTAGGGTTTCACATGACAAGGCCAATTCATCACCTTTTCACAATCAACCCCAAAAACACCACATTAATTGAACTCGATCCAATTCCCTTCCCTTTTTAGAGATTGTCTATATCGATCAAATCCGATCTATCCCAACTTGCAAGCAAATAATTCATTCCATATTAAGCATAATAATAATTAGGGTTTCTTTCAATTCCCATATGCTTCCTTCTTCTTCATCAACACCATCTTCTTGTCCAACCTGGCCTTCTCCTTCTTCTCCACCACCATGGCTTTCAAACTCTCTCACATACTTCTTTTCCTTCTTCTTTGGTTATCCATAATAGTGTTTCTATTTCATGAGTACCATTACCATTTCAAGGCTAAGATCTACAATAACAAGAACATCATTTTGTCCAGTGATAATTCATTGTTATCTTCATCTTCATCCTCTAATAATCTTCATCATGATCGGAAGATCAAAAGGAAGAATGAGAAGAAAGAGAACCGTTCGATGAGCAGAAAAGTTCTAGCAAAAACCAAGTTTGACTTCTCTCCTTTCTCCAAGAATTATCATCACCAACAACATTTGCATCCACCAGACCCATCAGACACACAGATTGATCCTCTTTATGGTGTGGAAAAACGTAGAGTCCCAACTGGTCCAAACCCATTACACCATTGATTAATTATGGGGTTAGTGAAACAAATTAAATTAAACATTCACATAATTAACTATCTTCTTCTTCTTGGTCTCTTTTTTTTTTATATCTCATCATATAGGCACACACACGCATAATATATTGACCTTTGTTATATTGTGTATGATATTTCGAGCAGCTTGTGAGATTACTACTACTGTACATGTAATATAATTAAGTTCATTTTTTTGGTCGGGGAATTTTTGGTCTGTGATTTTGCTTGATTTGGTCAGTGTGTAATGATTAATGAGATTACTGGAAAAATATTATGGTATGATCTGATTTTTTTTCTGGTGAGCGATCATGAGGAAACAAGAGTTGCTGAGACGGCACGGCACATATATTGGAAAGAAGATTTATTGTTGAAGCATAATAATGATACTTTTATTTATGCGTTTGGTTAGAGTAAAAGATCTACTAGCATGGATTTATTTTTAATATGGTTTTTTAACAAATTTTTATATGTTTTTTTATTTTTGGAAAAAATAAAATCATAGTTTTTCTTTGAAGATGAACAAAAGCCAATATGGTATGGCATACCACGTGATCATGGCCACATAATCAATGGTGATAGAAAGACCAGTTCTCGCTAGCCATAGAGTCTAAGGTTTTTGATTCGAATTAGTCACTTTGCAAAATGCAAAGGTATACTGCCTAGTATAATATTCTTTTCCACCTCATTTCTCACAGAGTGAGGACTCAAACTGGGTTGACCCTAAAAATCCATATCCCTATAATAGAACATTGTTACTCTATTACTTTGATTTATCGGTTTGTTTACTAATTTCTTTAATTTATTTATTGTTGTTATTGTTATTATTTTAAATTCATTCATCACCATCAAGAGAAATACTTGCATACTCTTCTTAGAGTATCATGTCATCTGTCAAACAATAAAAATGTAACACATACCATAATTATCACAGTAACTAGCTATCATCTATTATTTTTCCTTGAAAAAAATGAAAATAAATGCTGAAAAATATATGACATTTACTATGATAAGCAGAATATGTATTATATTTTTATTGGTTAGAATATAAATGATGTGGTACTCTAAGAGTATGTGAGTATTTCTTCTCTGGAAACCCCATAATTCCTCACCTGTCATATATAGAACTTGTTAATTTCTCCCTTTTTTTCTCATCTTTTTGAGAAATTTTTCAGTCATTTGTGATTTAACCAATTTTAAGTAAGCACATAGGCCTTAATATAAAATTTTCAATTTGACTTGTCTCCATAAAAAAATAACTAACAAATATTTTTTCTTCAATTTGTAAAATATAAAAATATTGAAAACATGAGGATATTGTTTGTGTAATGGTTAATTTTTTAGGGTGTCAATTCAAAATCAAAATTCCACATGGGCAAATGTATTCAATTATGATTGTTTAGACCACAAATGACGTGAGTTCAGACAAGAATTCCTCCATGCTTCTTACCTTATACCATTGCTGATAAAATGTATGCTCATAAAATAACTAACTCCTTCCTTTTCCACTTTGAGACACACACAGGTTATGTTACTGTTACAACTATCTGATCTGTTATCACACACATGATGATTTATATTTATGCATTAATGAATAACATAAATTCATGAATGTTTTATCTAGCTCAATTTAATTTGAATGTTAAGTAGTTTGAAAGTAAAAAAAAATGTCACATAAACCTCCTGTGTGCAGTTTATGATTATGTAGGATCTGTGAGTTTCTGTTTGCTACACCTTGTTAGAAAGCAATTTTCATTTGTGGAAATAAAACTTCTTCGGCATATTTCGTTTGTTATAAAATTACCTATGAAAAAACTAAAACAAACGCTATTATTCTGAATTATCAACTACAGCATTATGCTTATGTCGTATATTTCCTTATTTATAGAATATTCCCTCCGTTCCTAAATATAAGATCACTTTAGGGAGAAGGGCTTGTTCCTAAATATAAATATAAGATCACTTTCTATTTTGACTCAAGTTTTCCCAGATTACCCCTATACTCCCTTCACCCAAAAAAATAGTGGTTTGAAGAATGTGACATTTTTAAAACTTAGGTGAGAGGTATTTTGGAAATTTTATGTAATCCTAACTCATTGGAATGTCTTCCATAATCTCTCCAAATTTGCTAAAGTGATCTTATATTTAGGAACAGAGAGATTATTAATATATATATGTGTGTGTGTCGTGTGTGTTTTTTTTTAACTGATTGTTCTTATTTGTACTCTCGCAGCTTTTCAAAAAATCTAGTGAGTTGCTGATATTGATGACCCAAAACGAAATTTTCACGCAATAAAAAAATGGCCACATATAAATATTGACCAATAAAATATTTTGGACTACAAAAAGAGAAAAATCCTCTATTATATGTGAGCACGAAAATGAAAAGGAACCAAAAATCAAGTCATAACATATTTATTATGGATTTGTAAAAAGGCAAGGCGAATGATGAAAGGATTCAAATGTAGTTAATGATGTGTCAAGATTAGGCCACCATACTATCATTTCACAATAGACTTTGTAGATTAATTGCTTCTAGATTGGTTTGTTATCATGTCTTGCCCTTAGTTTTTAATTAGGGGAGGAAATAGGTGAGCTATAGGATTTAGTTAGATATATTTAACTATTTAATTAAGTTTAAGACAAAAAACTATCTAAGTTTGCAACAAAAATGTAGTTTAGACATGGCCCTATATATATAGGTTTTTTTTTATATAAGTATGAGATGAAAGCGCAGAAAAGGCTTAAAGTTTTCTTTCTTTTCAAATTTTCTTTAACATGTACGCCTTTAAATAGATTTAAAAGTTTATAACTCAATGTACATATATTAAATTTTAAATATATTTAAAAAAGTACCCTCTCTTATTTATGTAAAAGTATTGTTAATATTTATATGTTTTTCGTTGCTTCCTGAAATTATATGCAATTGATAAATATATCAACTTCAAATAACGTTGAAATTTCACTAGTATTTGATTAAATAATTTCATGAACAGTAATTAAAGGGAGGGATATAATAAAATACAGAATAGATTATATTATATTATATTATATAAATACTATTCATATAATAAAGGAGTTAATAGACTAACACCATTAACCACTAACGACTTTGCTTGAATTAATTACACGTAATATCAAATTCACAACCTCTTATTCATTGAAAAGATACAATATTAATAAGCTATAAGGCCTGTAGCATATAGCTCTTGTTTTCTTGTTAAATTGAAAATGTCATTTAATTTAGAATAAAAGAATGGCACTGATAGTAAATGTAAGTAAGATAAGACATTGTAAATCGCCTTTAATTAATCGACCTCAAAACCATTTTGAATCACCATTTTAATTGTTATACATTTTTTATGTTACTATATATCCTGAATTGCTTATTATTAAGCCCTCTTCCTAAGAATTGCTTGAAAAAGTTTAACAAGATCATTTTAGACCATGATAATATATGGACTGAAACATTCTTGTTTTCATTCAGGATATATTTTCGAAAGTCAAACACTGAAATAACATTACACATAGTGGTGCTAATCAGTTAATAAAAAATATAGATGGTGAGAGGAGGGAGTCAAGAGGACTTTTTAACTATCTATTCAAAGTGTATCAAATATATAATAGGTCACATAGTGGTGCTAATCAGTTAATCAAAAATATAGATGGTGAGAGGAGGGAGTCAAGAGGACTTTTTAACTATCTATTCAAAGTGTATCAAATATATAATAGGACTTTAATTTTAGGCTAGTGGTATTGCATCTCCTTGATGAGTGTGAGGTTTTGGGTTTAATACCATTTGTAATTTAAGCAGATAGTGCATGTCTCTTAAATAAAAAAAAATGTATATCAAATAATACACTGTACAACACTATCATAATATATCAATCAACTACATCATTATCGTAATGGAGGATAATGGGTTACATGCATTCAAGGCAAAATCTTCTTATAACATTTGAAAAACGCAAATTACTCACTAGATCTATGTACTTAGCTTGCTTTAGTTTTCAATTTTCATTGGGTATTTCTTTTAATATTTTCAATGTTACCTTTGTCATTTCCTCGTTACGTTGTTGATTGTTACTTTGTGTGGGATAGTTTAATTAGATCAATTTGAAGTTCTCATCATTGGGATTTTAAAAAATGATGTTTATGAAAGAATTGAGACTTTTCTGATTGTTGGTA
This sequence comes from Mimosa pudica, assembly GCA_029929735.1. NCBI lineage: Eukaryota > Viridiplantae > Streptophyta > Magnoliopsida > Fabales > Fabaceae > Mimosa > Mimosa pudica. The sequence goes on from JAKELP010000024.1 coordinate 5,870,433, forward strand.
GACTTTTTTGGTGTTAAGAACATGAGGAGTTAGATTTATTTTGTTATTTGACAACCCGGTTGAAATTATATGCTAATTATTCATGGGACAATTGCACCTAGGTCCCAAACAAGGGTAATATTAATGTGCAATTGTCCCATTATTCATACTGAAGATGTATTAGTTTTTGGACTTTGGTTAATATTCATTTTGGTCCACAGACAATTTACAAATTCTCAATTTGGCTAACAAACAATAAAATGTCTCATTTTGACTAATGAAGAAAAAATAGGTCTCATTTTGTCCAATAAACTATTGGAAATTACTGATATGTTCTTTATAAAATAAAAAATATTCCTTCCGACTAAATCTTTATAAATAGCATATTAGTATTTTTCAATAGTCGATTGGCTAAAATTGGACCTATTTTTTGTTCATTAACCAAAATGAGACCCTTTAATATTTGGCCAAATTGAGACCTTGTAAATTATTTGTTGGCCTTAATGAATATTTACCCTTTGGACTTCATATGAGATGTATTAGGTTTTGGACTTTATATGAGATGTATATTGACTATAGGATAATGACAAAACTCTTCTGTATCAATTTTTTGTTAACGAGTAGGGGCTCCCGTGCTACGCACGGCGAGCTGGACTTACAAAGTATGATTCTCTCCCCCCATAAACTCAAGTAATGACTTTATCATATGAGTTCAAGCAATAGCTATTGCTAAATTTTATTTCCTACCATTTCTAAAAAAACAACAAACATGTCAAATAGATTTTCCTTAATTTTTTTGGATTTCTTCTATGTCTTGATCAATATCGGCCGATGTGGCATCATAATATGAATAAACAATAGTAGAACCTACATGTAGTTAAATTACGTTTTATTTTGACACTCTTTTCAAAAAATAAGCCAAAACTTATGAAGTTGATTTTTTATGATAACCTGATGGTAATAAATGGGCTTCCATAAAAACGTAGCGCACATGAATAAATAGTCGCTTCTCAATATCACTTGTAGCATATCATTCTTAGCTAGAAATGGTCTGGTAGAAATCATTACGTTATTATAAAAGTAAATCACAATACCGATGAAGTGTTGAAGTTTGAATTTCGATTTATTTTAAAATATAAACCTACAATTATATGTTGTTTTAGCATTCTCATCCCTCCAATTCATAATATAAGAACTCAAAATTTGAATGATTTTGATCCCTAATATAAGAGTTCATCTCACATTCTCTCGTCATTTAATGCGTTTTTTCCAACTTTGCCCCTAACTCTCTTTCATATTTATTAATGCTTATGTTTTTCTCTTTCTTAAAAGCAACACAATAAATATGGGTAATATTGAAAAATAAGCATTAACTCCAGACACTCAACTAACATTCACATGTTTTCTTAAGAAATTTTTTTTTGCGGCTCACTCTTATATTAAGGGCCGAGGGAGTATTAGTCACTATTCACTAATGACTCACGATAATTTTCGATGCATTGAATATAGTGAAAGGGGAAGTTTGTAAAGGAAGAATCCCCACCAACCATACCTGAATATCATAAATGTGTCTCATAGGTGTGAAAAAAGTGATTAATACAACAAAATGCGTCACAAATTAAACAGCGAAACATAGCAAATACTCCCTCCGGTCCCTAATGTAAGAGCCCAAAATTTGAATAATTTTAATTTGGTCCCTAATGTAAGAGCTCACCCCACATTCTCTCCTCATTTAATGCATTTTTTCCTACTTTACCCCTAACTCTCTTTCATATTTATTAATGCTTATGTATTTCTCTCTCTTAAAAGTACCATAATAAATATGGGCAATTTTGGAAAAGAAGCATTAACTTCAGACATCCAACTAACATTCACATATTTTCTTAAGAAGCATTTTTTCGGCGGCTAGCTCTTACATTAGAGATCGGAGGGAGTAGTTTTCTATTGACGTGGTACTGCAACTCTAATCATTAAATGCCATATAAATACGTTAAAGGAATAAGGTGTGAGATTACATTTATTCAAGTTTATGTTCAACTTGCAGGCCTCTCAGAAATGTAACACCATTGTTTAATTTTTCACTTGCATAGGTAATAGGTTAACAATAAATGACGGGATGTGTAGTAAGAAAGAAACATGAAAAATAATATTCCCTGCAGTCCCTAATATAAGAGACAATTAATGCTTCTTTTTTCAATATTGTTGATATTTATTATAATACTTTTAAGAGAGGAAATACATAATCATTAATAAATATGAAAGAGAGTTTGGGATAAAATAGGAAAAAACACATTAATTGAGGAGAGAATGTGGGATAAACTCTTATATTAGGATCAAAATCATTTAAATTTTGGCTCTTATATTAGGGATGAGACGGAGTATTGACTAAGACTTGTTGAATAGACTTCTTTCACCCAATGTCCAAAGTATGCAGTGGAAGTAAGAAAATTGGAGAATCATTAATAACAATGAATAATAATTTCAATAATCCAATTCAAATAAAAATTTATTCATTATTTCAACGACATTGGATACATTAACATGTGAAAAATATCAATGACTTTGACTTCTTTAAGTTTTCCTTCTTTTTGTACATGTGCAAAATAAATATCACTTAAGTGAAACATATTTTAATCACATAAAACACATGTAGTATGTAATTTATTTGGAAAATTTCCCCCCCCCCTCCCCCCCCAAAAAAAAAAAAATCCCCATATTTTAGTTCACCCAAAAGCAAAGAACTCATCTTCAACTACTCTTTGGTCACTCCACACACCATCTTCGTTATCGTCTTGGTCTGCATGATTTTAATGCAACAAATAATTCAGCACACGTGTTAAATTTTAACTTCTTTTATACAATGCAAAGCAAAAGCTCTAAGTAGGACACTTGTATTGCGAGACTGCAAGATAAAATCATACAACTTCATCACATGTCAATTAACCAAAAAACTAAGGCATTAATTTTCACCTACTCTTTTGTCATTCCCCTTAAAAGTGCCCACCCAAAGTAACATGTATTTAGAGTAATTAAACAGGGAATTTTTTGTCAATATCCTGACAACTTAAACACGCTAAACTATATATAGAAGCGTGCAAAATGAACATGGTCTTGGTCGGAGAAGAACAAATTTGTATTATAAAATTAAGAGGACAGTTAACTGACATACCAAAGCCGGGCAATATCAACAACAGATGGATAGGATCATTAAATATTGACACGCTTGCTCCAATTTCAACCCTGAACATAAACTCAAATTAATATCATCACCCCACTCACTAGTTCCATTAAAAATAAATGTTCTCGGCCTTCATGATTTAAATGTACCAAAAAATACACATCCATCTTAATTGTACTAAAATTATACATATGAAATCCATGAAATATTTTATTAAAAAAAATCTATTAATATGTATTCTGAATTACATATTTGTGGTTTTAAATCAGTTCTCCGTTTCGACAAGAATGAACTTTGAACATAGCCCTACTATGGAGGCAATAGGTTAAAGCATTTAATCCTAAATCAAAGTCTACGATCCTATTGAAGACTTTTTTTTTATAAATCATCAATGTGATTGGATAAGGATGGAGCTACTCATTTTGCACGGAATGAATTCAGCAAAATATAGATCTGTTCATAATACATGCAAGGCGACACACCGCTCGTGGGCTAATTAGTAAAATGGCCCTTATAGAAATCCCATCCTTTTTAGATTGGTGTTTCTGTCGACCGGCAGACCTTAACAATGTTCAGTTACCCAATCACTTTTTTTTTAGTCAAAGTTACCCAATCACTTGGCTGGAAGTAAAATATATTTATATTTAATAATAGTTTACTATATTTATATCCCTTTATTTAATTTAATTTTTATAGATGATGCAATTATTGATTTATGTAAAAAATATTTTTTTTTCTTAGTTAAAGTATACAGTCTTCTTATAAAAGTGTTAATAATAAGGGTATTTTAGTAATTTTAATAGTTACCCATTTTCTTTCCTGCCTTTTATCCCTCCTCCATCCATGCAAGTGAGGAGATTATATTTTCTTCCCAAATTTCTTTCCTATCTATTTTCCTTCCTTTCAATTTCTTTCCTATCTCATCTTTCTTTTGATCCAAGTACTCCCTAAGGAATCTGAATTATTCAAAAAAAAGTGATACTGACTTCGGTCTCTAATATAAGAATTTATTTTAAAAAACACTTTTTAAATAAACATGTGAATGTTTGTTGAGTGACTGGAGTTCAAGGAACTCATAAATGGCGCTAAAAATGTGAACAGATGGAAAAATTAATCATGGTGTGAGATATAAACTAATATGAAAAAGATATTCAAATAGCAATCAACTGAAAAATCACAGGTTGTAAAATAGCAATCAAGTGACAATGCCAATGTTTTCAATAAATGGTATCTAGAGTAGAAGCCTACAATAGGGTAGAGAGTTTAGCATACAAAATAGTGCAAGTTAGGTAAGCATTTAATAACCAAGTAATAGGAAGCAAACATATTTCATTAAATTGTAGAAGTACCTAAACTTTTGTCTGAGATAAAAAAAAATAGTAAGGATACCTTTTTTTTTTTGGTAAATTACCGCCCGGTTTAATCCGGACTCGAGGGGTAGGAGTGTTGCCCACATAGGCAAGGTTGTCCCCTCTCCCAATGAGTGCGCTTCCCGGGATTCGAACACGTGTTCTCCTCCTTACGGGGGTTGTAGCCCACTTACCAGCTCAACCAACTACCCATTGGTATAGTAAGGATACCTTTTGTTCTTACCTTTTTCTTCCACTATCACAAATGTCTTTTTTAAATTACTTAGATGCAACTTCAAATTTACTACATTTTTTAAATCACTTCAAATTTACTATGTTTTTAATCAAATTTACATTTTTAATCAACATCATACTTGGTATTTTGTTTCTGCAAAAGAGGAGTCAAAATAAAAAAAACGGTTATACTTAATCATGAACTAACGAAGAGGTGGTTTAAATAACATACATGTCTTGGTCACGAACGACAAAAGCAGGAGTTCAATAGTCAGACATACAAGGTCCCATATTACAAATACTTCTTAAAATAATTATACAACAAAGTGATCTAAATACTGAGCATCCTGATCTTTAATTGCTGAATCCTGGTAATGGGTGGATCGAGATCTAGACAGGATGCATCGTAAAAAGACTCCACCAATGGAATCCCTAAAACAAATAATTAATACATTGTCAGATTTTAAAGATCAAATTATACAACCACTTAATGGAAAATGTATACATATATTAAAAATAAAAATTTAACCTTATTCCCCAAAAGAAATGGACATTAGAAATTTCAAAATACCCACCCGACTCAAGAGTTCCTGAATAAACAACATAACGAATGTGAATAAATGGAGCCACATCGTTCAGATTTGCATCCTTGACTACCTTTTCTACCACATCAAGCCACGAACAACGCAAAACACACATAACTATTTTACTTAATATGAAAGATTCAAAATAAAAATTATACAATGACAATAATTTATCAATTATTAATTAAAATAAAATGACATCCATAGCTGCTTGCCCGCCAGCCTTGTTCCGCCTACATGAGAGAAGAATGTGAATTTCTTTATCCCAAAATCCACTATTTTTAACCTTTGCAATAGGTCATACATACTACAAAAAACCAACTACATCTGGGAAAAAACATAAGAGACAAAGTCAACAAAAAATTAACAAAGAATTAACTATTGCGCACCTATGGATTAACTTATTGCAAACGGTTAGAAAAATATCAAACCAAAAAAACTATCACGAGGCACTTGAGTAGCAGTAAGCTGAGCCGGAGTCCAAATCTCATAAAGAAACGGAGGAAACACCCCAAGACAATCCTTAAGATGAGTAGCTTTAACAGCCTTCAAATGATAATCATTAGTTATTCCAAGACCACCATAATCAACCCTAGGTCAAATCAGCTCAAATGTAAAGCCTAGATACAACAGCCACACAAATCTATCCATAATATCCTGAGTATCAAACCGTAAAATCATCTTTGAGTCTTAACAGAAAATCACAGTGTCTTTAGAAATCCGTTAAAAGAACCAACTTGTATAGGATCTAAGAATTGGATTAAACTGGAATAGCGTCTATTACCTTTTCGTCATAAACCACAATGTCCAATGACGAGAGAGTCTTGACTGAGGGCAAACCTTCACCTAACACTTCTACATGTTCCATAGAGTAAACCCTATCTATTTTTATGGCAACAGAAAATGGAGGAGAACCAGGGTGGAGCATAGAGAGAAAAAGAATATCATGAGACTCCATCTAATCTCTCAGAGTGCAACCTGCAAACAATGGAAAAAAATATGCACACATCATATTATATAGCCAAAAGTATTTGGGTTAATATTTACGTTCACCTTAACTTTATTAGACAAAAAGGAATGGCGAAGGTTGACTATAAACAATTGAAACATTATTACACAACCAACAACCATCAAAAATTAATACCACTAACCAACTATCATTGTCAAATAGCACTAGCATGACACACTTCTACGTAGGATACCTTTGTGTCTCATTGACAAAGACTTTATCGGCTTATGAATAGTACATGGCTTGTTGAGCCAAATCATCTTCACTTGGCGGCTCCTGACACAATCCTTTGTTAGAAAAAAACAAAATCATACGCCAGCCACGCCACGAAGGGAGAAACTTGGAGGACGAGATTTATGTGTTTTATTGATATAAACTTTAATTGATAATGTTTGATTGTGTCATAAACAAATTGGAAATTATGGTTTTTTTTATTTAGTGATTATACAAAAACTGACTTATAATTAGGCTGATTTCACAAGTGTTTTATAAAATATTTGAGTAGTAATAGAGTTAGAACGCTAAAGGGTAAAGAACATGGAGATGATTTTTATCAGATTGAGAAGTGAGTGTTTTATGAAACAAAGTGATTGAGATGAATTGTTTTCATGACTTAAATTTAGTGATCAATCAACTTTTTTCATTGTATCTAAGACTTAACTATGGGGCTAGTTTTGATTATTATATACCCATTGTCTTTAATATCACGTGTGCTACATATGAGTTTTTTGGAGATTGATTTGAACTATTGAATGATTATATATATATATATATATATATATATATATATATATATATATATATACACACACACACAGAGATATATATACATACACACATATATATAATCCAAACACCCCAAAGGGTAGATCTAACGAGATCCAAACGCTCTAATTGACAGATCCGACAGATCCAAATGTCTCCATAGAGACAGATCCAAGTAACCGACAGAACCACCAAAGATCAGTTCCAAACGTCAGTATTAGCTTAAAAGTTTAATCGATGGTCATTGGGTAACCTCATCACGTGAAGGGGAGTGAGCCAAAGCTCATAGACGCCAAATCAACAAAAGATTTACCAAATATTATATAGAAAACTGACTGCTTCACAGAGTTGGAGATCGAAGACTGTTGGACATATATTTGATATTGGTTTGTGATTTATTATTAATGTTAGGTATCAGAGTTTGCACTAGTTCAAATTTCACTTGTATAAAATTAAGTTTGAAAAAATAATGATGTACTTAATTTATAGGCACACCTCTATCACATCTAATAATCTGTCCTATATCAACAACAATCTATTTTGTTTACTCACAAATCCATTGAGATTCGAAATTTATAAATTATAAAAATTAAAATGAATGGATAGCATTTTATCATAAATAAACAATAAAAAATTAAAATATACTCCTAATCATTAATAGATACAAACTATAATTTAATATATTTGGCGTCATTAATACTAAACTATATATATATATATATATATATATTTAATTGAGAATTTTGATAAAATACTAAATTTGTATATTATATGGGATTTAAATAGTTTTATATAACTGAAAGAACAATTAAATAATTATAGTTTTTTTTTATGAAATGCAGATCAAATACACACTATATTAGTTTACATCCAACACAAGCTTCCCATTCAAGAAACTATAAAATTTAATTATTATTATTATAGTTTTAATATTGAAAAAGAAAAAAAGTAGAGATTTGTTTGTTTTATCACAAGTTTCACTATTTCTATTATTTTCATTCATTTTCTTCTTATTTTTTGCTTCCTTATTTTGTTTTAGGCAACGATAACGTTTAAGTAGGTGGTAGTGGTAGTGGTAAAAATAATAATGCAGTCTTCAAATATTGAGGGAGCTTTCATTATCATTGGACGATTCCCATAAGCCATTCTGATCCATTTTCTCCTAGATAGGTTTCTTTCATTGTTTGGGGGCCAAATAACTGTTTATTTTAAAAAATTCCAATTCCCTTGACTTTACCTATAGCCTTCTCTACCTAGCCCACTTCTACTCTTGATTTAGGGGAGAAGGCTTCATGCATCAATCAGGTCCTTCACAATCTTATTATACTCCCTACATTCTTGGGAAAATGACAAAAAAATGACACTTGAATTTGAGTTGGATAAAATGGGTTCTCGAATTCCAACTTGGACAAATAAGGGATAGTCCCCAATTTATCCTAAATGAAGTTTATAACTTTGTGTCAAAACAATAGTTAATAGCGATACTGAGTAGTGAATTGCGATACATGAGTAGTTAACTACTCATGTATCGCAATTCACTACTCAGTATCGCTATTAACTACCCTTCTCATTAACTGCTTAAGTATTACAATTCACTACCTATGTATCACTATTAACTACGTTTTTGACACAAAGTCATAAACTTCATTTAGGACAAATTGGGGACTATCCCTTATTTGTTCAATTTGGAATTGGAGACACCATTTTGTCCAACTCAAATTCAAGTGTCATGTTTTTGTCATTTCCCCTACATTGTTCTATATAAAAGATATTCTTAATATGAATTCAGCATTCTAAAAAAGTAACTAAAATTAATTAATAATAATAAATTTTTGGCAATAGCCTTTTAATTTCCTATCTAAAAGCATAATGAAAAATAGAGAAATAATGAAAAAATGAAGAGATAATATATTAGAGAAATTAATCGATGGGCATATTGGGTAAGAGTACATTTATTACAAAGATAAAATCAACCACGACCGTATAAAAAGATAAACTCATCTAAAAAAATAAGTATAAGATTATATTATAAAATTATACCAATAACCTATGAATCTGATTATGTATTTTTTTTATTACGTTGAGTTTTACCTCAACAACATTTGAATGCGTTACATCACATAATGTCTATAATACTATTCTTTTTTTTATACACTCTATAATACTATTCTAACTATAATTCAATACATTTTTATTTACATTTACTTTTAATTACATTTTTTATTTACATTCATTGCTTGAAGATAAATGCTAAACATGACCTCTTTATTTCCAACTGATTGTTTATTTTTTCTGATAATAAAACTACTTGTTTATTTTTATTTTTGTGTTTTTGAAGGTGCAATTTAAACATACCTTCCCTACCAATTCTTGTTCTATTGACAATCAAGCTAACAAAAAATCAAGCTCGTAGCCCTAACATGACATTGATACCTACAATATATTTCTGCTATTGTATATTTGTTGGAACCTTAAAATGCGTTCATAATTCATAAATATATTATTGTAGAGGAGCCAGCATGTACAGGCTAAGCAAATAATACAAATAAAAACAAGATGAAATATACATATGAGAGAGCAACACATATCTAAAAAAGCTTGTAATAAAAATGCTTCATGCTTCTTCTGGTTTACTATCTTCACCTTCTTTAGTATGTATACGGCTTCTTAGTTCTTCAAAAGCCTTCATGCTCTCTGCATCAAAGCCTCCTGCAAACTGCAAATAGTTCCCCAACAAAACAAATCAGTTTTTCAAACTTGTTCACATAACACAAAGTTTTGCTGTATATAACACATAGTTTAACAATCAGGTGTGTTTGGAATTGAGAGAGATGGATAGTTTAAATATAGAAATGAACTTTTCATTCTCTGTGGTCATCAATCTTGACATAAACAAAAAATAACATGTCAATCTTAAACATCGAGATTTAGTGCTGCATGAATTATTAGTTTTTCAATATATGTACATATTTGTTTAACTTGTATGAGCCTGTGTGGAAAAGTACCTGATGAACACGGAAAGCGAAGCGAACACCTTGAAGAACTAGAAATTCTCTCATGGGTTCTTTTTCTGGTCCAGATAATGCATCAAGTTCAGATGCAACACGTTTCATATACTTTTTAGCCAGTTGCACAGAAGAAAGCTTGATCTGCAATGAAAAAGTTACAGCATGTCAAAATTTGATGCGGTAGCATAGACTTCAACAGTTATACAGCATGCTTGAAATTTATTCTTAAATCGTATTGCAGATCAATTAATTTTTAATCCTATAAGGGCCAGTTTGGCTTAGCTATAAGCTCGCTTGCTGCAGGGTTTGGGGTCATGGGGTTCGAATAAGATTCTTTGCATACAAAGCAGGGGTAAAGCGATATATTCCCTTCCTCGATACCCCAAGTGAGGACTTGAATTGGGTTAACCCTTTTAGATTAATTTTTAACTCTCTACAAAGAATTATTGCAAAAAGATAGTGCAATAGATATTATTTCTAGACTTCTAGGAATAGTACAGGGCAAATATGCAAATTTACCAATAGACACTTACCACAAGAACACAGCAGAAAAAAGTGTTTTGTGGTGCTTAATTAGACATAAGGCTTTAAAAATAGTATAAGATTACCAATGACATAAATGGGGTCTGAATAGCCGTTTAATGTACCACACGTGGCGCCATGTGTATGGGTGATCTTGTTCTTGACCCAAATGGTGAAGACAAAAAAATGCGCAAATGTACTAATAAACAGTCACCTCAAGAGTGATGGGACAAAAAATTGTTTGGTTTGATGCATTTTTTGTCCATGTCATTTGGGTCAAGATCCGGGTCACCCACACACATGGTGCAACGTCTGCTTTAATGGCATTTCAGAGCCTACTAATGAACAATCACCTCAAGAGTGATGGGACAAAAAATCTTATGCCTAATGATGCACCACAAAACACTTTTTTGTGCCAACACTCTTGAGATAATTGTCCAATTTGGACCTTCACCCAATATTAAATACTGGCCTCTCAATTACCCAAAATAAAAATAGTGGCCTTTCAGTTGAAAGGGAGGTGTTTGTGACAAACAACTTCCATTAATCAAATCCTCATGTTTGCTACAACAGAAACTGTTAGTGATTAGAAATACCTTGCCAACAACTCCAGAATCTAACAGCCAATTCACTGGGATTCCGAATTCTCTGTATCGTGAAATAGCCATATCTCTTGTACGCAAGAGTGCATATACACTTTGCTCCACTCTGGAAATGATCACAGAACAAAAAAGAAACTGTGGTTGTCAGGTAAAATTGAAGCAACCATAGAAAACTGTTAGAGACAATGGCTAAAGACAACCTCCAGACAAATGCCTTTAAATAAATTAGAGACAATAATTATAGCTTTGAAATCTCAAGAAGCTATCCACCAAACATTGACTTCCTAAGCTAGCATTCAAGCATATGAAATATTGCAGAAAAAAAGATACTTACTTTTCAAGTAAAGAGTACATTTTCTTCAAAGCAGCTTCACATGGAAGATCGGGGTCATCATCGAAGGAGGATACTTGTTTCTCCAATTTTATTAGATCCTGATATTCAAACGCTGCCTCCCTCAGAGCATCAGCTTTCCCTTCAGGCCAATCAAAGTGCTTGAGGACTGCTCGTTCATCAACCTGATATATGGAATGTAATTAAATGAGTAAGTATGCAGTTATCATTGGTCATAAAATTGTGAAATGAAAATAGATCTTGAAGGTGAATAACTTGGTAATTAATACATTGAACTTTCTCAGGGAGAACTTTGAAGGTTTTCCAGTAGAAATGAACATGCAAAATAGAGAGTGGAGGTAGTAATGACATTTAGACATACCAGAAATGAAAGTTCCTCATCTAGCCAGTTGACAAAGGCCACTAAATCATCAATGTCTGAGAAGGAGGCTGCTCGAACTTCAGTTGCCAGGGACACGACAAAATCACCTTGCGTTTCTACATCAGCTTTCACCTACATTCATCAGGAAAAATAAGTTTTAGAAAATAGTGACTCAAACTCCATGGCAACATGAGAATAGAGAAAAATTAGAGTTATAGATTCATTTACGGCTAAGAGGAATGACGATCTATTCTCAATTTCCCCAATCATATTGCTCCTAGCAACAGATGCATTAGTTGTTGAAGAAATTAATGATGTAGTATCCTTCTTAGCTTCCCGCTTCATCAATGTTTGATAAAACTCAACACGTTCAGGAGCCCTATGAACTTTATCATTACTCATTGCCCCTCTTAGGCTTCCTGGGGGAGGAGGGGGAGGTGGAGCACCTGGAGGTGGAGGAGGAACAGGTGGAGCAGGTGGTACTCCATTGGAAGGATTTGAATTTGTACTGACAGGAGCACCGCTGGATGGTTTAGGAGGCGGTCGAGGAACTCTTGTAGGCCTTTTCTCAATGTGTGCCAGTTTCATCTTGCTAATGGTTTGATTATCAGCATTATTACCATCCTCTGATTGATCATTAGGGCCACCAGAAACTACTGTCTTCTCTTTGATTTGAGAAAGCTTTGATGGCAAAGACACAGACTTCTCTCTTTCAGCCTTGGTGAAGTTCAAGTTGTCACCAAACTTCTGCACTCTTGCTTGCTCTGCCTTTTCTTTGATATTCCTTTCCCTTTCTAAGGCCAACTTATGGCGGTCTTTATATGCAGGATATTTTTCATCTAGTGACACATCAATTGATTTAGACATCAATTGGAATGAAGATGCAACTGAATTTAGGGAGTCACTAGATGGAACTTTGTCAGGAGAGCTGATTGGTTCATTATCCTTCTGCCCAAAAGAAGTAATGGCGACACTATCACCAGCATTTCTCAGCATCAAAGTTTCCAATGGACCCTTAGTTCTTGGGGTCATCATACTCATCCTTCTTGGAGAATTTCCTGAAAGAGATCTGGGTGATGCTGAAAGAACACTGGAATCATCTTTGATTTTACCCCATTTCTTCAACTTTTGCATTAAGCTAGTTTTCTTGCTAAGATTACTATATTTGCTGGTAGAGCTATCAACAGAAGTATTGTCAAAATCTTCACTGCCAGGAGAAGATGGGTGGGAGAAGTTGCTATCAAGATCTGTGTCTCCTTGCCCACGTTCTGATCCAGCATATTCTAACATCAACTGCTTAGCCTTTGCCTGAGATTTTGGACTGAGACTCTTGTTGAGATCACGTGCCGATATTTTTCCCGGAGGTGCCTGATAATTCCTGAGCTCATATCTCAAACATGCATTGACCCATCTAAGGTATACAAGCTCTTCAACTTCACTAAACCTATTCATTTGAAGTCCCTCAACTTGCTTTAAGAGGTCTTCATTTGCATGCCTCAGATTAGTGACTTCCTCTCTGGCTATGGCAACCATTTCATTCTGCAGTTTGAAACAAAATATTTGATTTCAAAAGATATTAATACATTTATCACAGAAAGAAAGAGATGGCACTAACTTAAAAATCTAGAGAACCTTAAACCAGATGGGAATTATAGCGATCAAAGTTCAGTTTTGTAGTCCTTTGTAGCATTAACTGAAATTTTGCATCTTTTTCAATAATTACTTAGTACTGACTTCAGTACAGTGCTGTCTAATTATTCACATAAAGAGATTAAGTGGATGGAAATTTGTTGCATGATAAGAAATAAATAAGATGGTCTGATCCAACAATTACAGAATCATGGGCTACTTTGATTATGCACAATTTTCATATTAATTGTCACAATGCATCCATTAACCCTGACTAAATTTATAGTCAATCCCAAGCATAAGTAAAGTAAGATGATTGTGCTAGACCCCAACAACCTAGTAAAACCCAATCGAATCTTATGAACATAGATCAACAAAGAAATAGTGTTAATTATTAGTCGTTATCTATAAATAACGCGTTGTACATCTCAAATACAATGAGGAGCGAGTGAGGGTCACTGCATTATCACCGAGAGATAATGTCAAATAAGCAATAGCCATCTTCGAGGTCGTTGCCTATAAGTATGATATACGGTTCTAGTACAGTGAGAAACGTGTGAGAGCCACTGTATCATTGCCCTTATGCAGTGTTAAATGAATAAAGTCTACCTCAGTCTTTTGGACTAAGGCAACTAGAAAGCTAGTTCATAAGAATAAGAACAGATTTGGTACTTGGAACATTGGGACTCTAAATGCTAAGTATTGTGAGGAGGCAGAATTAATCAGAGATCATGAGATTAATATATTATCTCCTGGAAACTAGATGGATTGGAGAGAGGACCTGAGAATTCAATGTCTCCAAAATTCGGTACAGGGGATAGGTAAATTGAAGGAATAATGTTGGTATCATCGCCAACAAAGAATGGAGGCAGAATGTGAGAGTAATAGAGGAAATGATACCATAAACATTATTAGCGCGCGTATAAATCTTAAGTTCCATAAAATTTGTCCCTAGAAGACCATTAGATGTGCTAGTGAGGAGGGTAGATAAAGTAGTTTGAAGTCCTACTATAAGAGAGAGAGATCGAAGTAAACACTTTGTGTAGTTGGAGAGCGATATCTTTAAGTTAACAACATATCTACAAATTTGGTTACTGAAGACATCCTACAATCTATGTAGCCAACCCCACCTAATGGGATAAGGATTTGCTGTTGTTGTTGTTGTCGCATCCATTCAACTTAGTTTTGAAGGAAGAATATTTAATATGGAACACTGACCTCTGACAGATTAGATTCAGCAGCATTAAGTTTTACTATTAACTCTCGCTTCTCATGTTGAAGTTCTTTGTTCTTCCTCTTAAGCTCTACAACCTCTACTTCTAATTCGTGCATAGCTTTCAACTTCTTATCAATTTCAGCATCTTTTCTGACAGCTTCTACTTCTTTTGTCTGCAGACCAGAAACTTGTTGTTTAAGCAACAATAACTGGCCTTTTGTCTGGTTAGCCTCAAGCTGTATTTGCCTTTGCAACTCCTTTATCTTGCTCCTGGCTGCCTCAAGTTCTCTCTTGGATGAGCCTAACTATTCTAGCTCTTCCTGAAGTTTATTTCTCTCTGACTGCAATGAATTGATTTTGATACTAAGCATATCTATTTCAACTGTCTTAATTTTTAACTGCCTATGTAGCTCCACTACGTCCGATTCCTGCTCTTTCAACCCATAATACTCGAGCAATTCACCCTCGAGTTTCACTTCCCTCTCCTCTAATTCCTTCACTAGGTTCTTCAATCTTTCTAGTTCACTTGCATTATTTGCCATCTCAGTTTCATAAACTTTGTTCTTGGACACAGGAAACTCAATCTCCCCAGATAAAAGATTCTCAAATTCAGGTAGAATCTCATCTTCGAAATCATGAGCTCGATTAATTATGCTGCTAATTAACTTTACCTCCTCCTCTTCTTCTTCCGCCTCCCGCTACAACATCAAAGAAAATAAACATAAGTCCAATATCTGATAACAAAAGAAGAAGTTTCCATACATACAAATACAATTTCCTCAATAAAAATCCTCAAAGCTACTGAAAACATTAAAGTTCATATATATTCAGCTTAATACACTCACTTCATTCTCGTTAAGGCCTTTCGTAGAACATGTGGCCTGCTCTTCTGTTCCCTCTTGCTGCTCTCTGGACCTTCTTCTACCATGTTCTGCATATCCATGAATAGTAAGAATGTGCAATCAAGCATATGAAATCCTTTACTAAATCCAAAATGAACTAAATCAATCAAACATAACTAAAGACAAAAACTAACCATATATATATATATATATGTATATCACACATCACATAAAGGAAAGTACCTGAATCTTGGCCTCTAACGTTTAGCTGCTTAACACTAAAAGCTGCAATAGAAGCAGCAACAAGGAGTCCTAACCTGACTATCATGAAGGAAAAGGTAATATTAATACCAAAATCCTATCTTTGCATATCCCCATTTCCCTCAACCTCCATAACTGAAGGTTCAAAGCATTAGATGCTTTTTTTGAACAGAAGATAGCAAATACTAAAGCAAGCACAAAACTTAAGCAAAACCCAGTTCAGAAAACTTCCAAATACTCATAAATCCCATGGAATTTTCAGACATTTGGGTTTTCTTATGAAGCATGGGCATATAATAACAAGTGTTGATGCTAAGAAGAGGTACAACAGCCACCAAATAACAAGTGGCCAATCTTGGGTCCTAAGAGATTTGACAGTAACAGAATAAAAAAGTTTTTAAGTTTGTTTGGATTGGGGTACCTATTAAGTTTAAGGAGATATATATTATTACCCTCAGGAATATTTACAAGTTGGAACAAAGACACAAAGCCATGTTGTGTTGTTCCTATGGCTTGATTTGTCTTTTTCTTGCATATTCCTTATTTATGGCTAATCTAAGTCATTGCTTCAGCTTTTGAGAGATGAAAATTGTGAGGATGAGAAGAAATGAGGTTTCAGCTTTTTCTGCTCAATTTCATTTTATGTAACATTTGTCCTTGTTGGTAAGTACATTCCTGAATCTTAACGCCTGGTTTATGTTTTTCCATACAAACCTTAAAGTCTTAAACAAATCTCATGATGAGTGACTCACATGATTGAACAAAAAAAAGGCAGTATATAAGCTTCACTCCTTCCTTCATGTATAGAGATTGATTCGAACTCACAGACCGGGGAGTGAGCAGTCAACAAAGCTCTTCAATTGTTTTTTTAAATAATTAAAAAAATGTTATTTATGATTTGATTTGTTTGAATTTTTTTGAATTATTTATTTAATTTATAAGTTAACATACAATATTATAATACATAAAATAATGTATGATTAATTAGATATTTTGTTTCCTTAATCTTTATATTTAATTATGATTATTAAGATTAATCTTTATTAAAAAATATTCAATTATGTCTTATATTTAGAAAAAGATAAAAGAGTTGTACTTAAAATATTTTTAATAGTCTTATTACTTTTATTTCTCTTTGTCCGAGTGTCTTGTATTGCATGTAGTATATCTATGATCGAGGGAATTTGATTTTGATTCAATTTAAATTTATTATGTAAATGTCTATCCTTTTTCTAAAATTTTATTTATAAGTCGTTTACTAATTTTGTTAATTGCCAAAAAAGATCTCACTTTCTTTTCCAAAAATAGGTATTTATTAATAAAAATAGTTTTTAACATGTGACTATGATTTTCATTGTACTATAAACAATAACTAGGTACAACAAGTACATAACGTTGTAAAAAGAAAATAATACAAGTCATAGCGGTTTGACTCAACTAACGTCAAGCATTTCTTTATATTTGACTTAAACGAAATATTTTAATCACAAATTTAAATATTATTTATTTTATCCGTAAATTCTTAATTTATCCCTAATGACCACTATTGCTTGATCATGTTAGAAGGGATTATGAAGGTATATATAGTTTAATATTAGAGTGTGTATTTTAGGGAAACCAACAAACATTTTCTTATAAAAGATTTTATTTAAATTATTTTTTATGTCTACAAGTTTATTAGCCATGTCTTATTTTTGTCAAAGGAAAAATTATACTATCTCCGGTCCTAAATATAAGACCTAATTGACTTTTTCGGAAAATCCTAAAAAGCAAAATATAAGTCAATTATAAATTGATTTACCTCATTTTTTTTTCTTAAACTAATTTATTTAACCTATAAACTAATGACTAACTTAAAAATATATCAAATATATCATAATTTAATAACATATTTTGTAACTTTAATATCTCTAAAAAAAGTAATGTAGATCTTATATTTAGGACGGGAGAGTATTTTTTATGGGAGACTGATTTGGCTTCCCATGCCTTTGTGCTAAACAAACTAAAATAACGGTGCGGTAGTTCATGCGGAGAGGACCCACAAAAAGATCATAGTGATTAGTGAGGAAGGGTTGAAATTTGTCTGATTTGGGAGGGAAGAACAAGTGGGTCCCTCTCAAAATCACGCTTTTTGTATATGTTTATATAGTGTTGCTTAAAAAAAGTAAATGAGGGATCAATGTGGAAAGGAAATTTAAATGATGAAAGAGTAAAGTTGAGTGAAAATTCAGTTCAAAAAACAAAGTTGAGTGAGAATTTATAATGTGAGGCTGTTTTGCATGATGGACGGGAACATTTGGAAGAAACAAGCGCCAAACAAAAAGAGAGTGAACGGCAAAACTTATTGGTGAAATGAATCAGATGTGCTGCCCCACACTCTCCACTTTTATGTTTCTCTCTTTTTGGCATTTCTATCCCAAGGTGTCTTCTGGTTTTGGTGTTTAATTAACATGGGCCTCTTAAAGACATGTTTACTCTTTTTTCCGTAAAAGTATCCACACTTATGTATCAAATGAGACTAATCTCATGTAGAGGCTAAATAGGGTAGAGAGTTGCATGTGAATTTGCTCCATTCACAAGGGTTAGAGTTTTTGAAATTCAATTTGTTTCTAATTATAATTAAGATCACTTTCTAACTTTTCTCGATTTTTTCCCAAATTAACCCTATCATGGTTATCTAAAATAACAAGAGAGGGAGAGTAAGGATAAAAGTATATAGTTGGGATAAATTGGTAATATCGTGTGTAAATAGCTAACTTAACAAACTTCCTTAATCTACTCAAATTAGGGAAAATGATATTATATTTAGGAACAAAGGGAGTAATTATTACCAACTTTTTCCTAAATTATTCTTGAAAATGCTTATAAATAATAAACAAATAGGAAAGGGAGAGTGGGGATACATATTATGTGATAACAAGCAATTCCAACATTTTAATCTAATCAAATTAAGTAAAGTGGTATTATATATAATATCGGAGGGTGTATATTCGAAGTCCATTCTAAAAAATAACTCAATCAAATTGAATAGGTCCTGTTTAGCCTGGGACTAAGATCGGGTTGAATTTGGTCTGTCGGGTTATTCAAAGACCCAGTTTGACCACAAATAAATTTTTTAAAAGATTTACCTATTAAATTTTTTATAGAAAATTAGTAAATAAATCGTTATTACTTTACATCTAAAATATAAGTATAGTTTATACAAGATATCCTACTTTCTGAACCAACAATGACTTTGTAGAAAATATCATGCATTAAAGAGGAGATATTGACACTAGTTTTTTGTCCTTAATAATATGCATTAAATATATTAAATATGAATGTAGATTTTTCATTTAATTTATAGTTTTATAAAACATCATTTAATTTACTTCAATTTTTGCTCATATATATATATATGTGTGTGTGTGTATGTATGTATGTATATATATGTATTATGTATGTATATATATGTATATATAAAGAATTAAGGGTATTTTTACCTTGAAATAATTTGTGAAGGGGCTTAAAGATATTTAAAACCCTTTTTGGCTCAATATCATCCTAAAAATGGTTAAGTTAAGGAGCACAATGATTTTTCATTGAAAATGTTAATGGTCATTGTGGTTTCACATATATGAATGGTGACGTTAGTCTTTATAAAAGTTGCTGATAAAAAAAGTCTTTATAAAAGCATCTTCAAGGGGATAATGAGTGAAGAAACTGTCAGATTAACACAATTCCTTTGTAAATACAACCCTTAACCTTGTAATTCTGAATAAAATTGAAGTGTTATTGGGATTTTTCTTGATTTCATTGAAACACGTTAGAAATGTTTTGTAACAAAATAACAAGATTTTAGCCTTCTTTAAATAAAAAGATGTTTTACACCTCATCCATGGCAATTGTCCAACTAATTAGTTTTTTTTTTTGAATTGCTTCCCCCAGTGTCCCACACCCTTCGGGTCTGTCGGGGGTTCGAACTTGGCACCTTTGGGCTAAATGGCGGGATCCACACCTTAGGGATCCTCTTCAAACCATCAAGCTACGCCCCCCAGGCAACTAATTAGTTGATTAGAAATAAATGTTGGCCTGAATGGCGCGACCACTAATTGGATGGATTGAAAGCTATTGTTTGGTTCAAAATTGAAGCCCCTAGAAGACAATTACAGCTAAATGATAGGTGCTGCTGACGGACAAGAAGTTGGAGCCCTTTGAATAATATTTTAATCTTCAAATAAAAAACTAACAAATTAAAATATAACTTATCTAATAATTCCAACTCTCAAGCTTTCATTAACAACACATGGCATGAGATTGTAGAAGGACCATAAGCCTAAAGACAGGAAGGCTGATGAATTCCATTCCATCAAATTAACAACAGATTATTGGTATTTGTTGGTAGCTCTACCTGTCAGCACTTCAATTTCATTTCTGCTTAAGTTTACCCATTTCCCCCCATCTTAAATTTGTTCTATTATAAGTCAAACAAAATGTCAAAATGTAAATATTAATGTCATGGGCTCCACTAAAGTAGGAGTGGCCACAAAATATCATCACATCTAAAACCCTGTGGTTCCTGTAACTCCCACGCCATCCTATCTAGTAAAAGCTTGTGGTCAAGAGTCCAAGTAATACTCATTCTCAAGACACAGAATTGCATAAAATGTATTAAAATCATAAAATGTACATGATTTTACTTGTTTTGATTTCCTTTTATCTCGTAAGAGTATCTGATTGCTTGATATAAAGATTCCAAATTTATAATTGAAGAACGGATCGGTAGGTATCCAATAGGTTCTTAGATGTTTTGATTAAATGAGATATGACACTAAAACTAATAATTTATTTAAAAGAATAAGAAGAACGATATCTCATATCTTCTAATCTGCTTACCTGTTCGAATATATTTTAATTAAAAATCCTAAGACCTTAGAAGGAGAGGAGTGTGATATAGAATAATAATAATAATAAGAATAAGGGTTATTCTAACCCTTAAAAGTAACTCAAACTAGCTGTTAAACTAACCCTTATTCTTATTATTATCCTATATAACAGAGTGGGATTGATCAAATTTGTATTGAAAATATACAGGATCAAAATAATACCTAAAAACATACACAGGCTTCACAGTACATTCCAAATTTCCTTGACAAAATATCCAAGGTTTGTAAGGCTTTCTAAGGTGCAATACATTTTTTTGAAGAAAATTAGAAATTCTTTAAAAAAAGGCAAGAATTCCACCCTCAACATACCAAAGTGGATGATTGACTTATTCAATACCAAAACGAATAATAGGAAATATATTTGTAACACATTCCTATTTCTCAACAATAGATTGAGATCAAGACAATTGGATGAATCCCACAACATACTACATTACAAGGAAGCAAATATTTTATTTACTAGATCGTGAAAAGGTTTGGTCTAAGACTCGAGAGAAAATCACACAAGACGGCTTGCCAAGCTGAACCTGAAAACAGTGGCCAAAGCCGAAACCCTCCCAAAATGATTGTATATTATTACTGTTTAAAATTAACACCCCAGGATAATAAATTTTGAAAGAATCCACGTCAGGACTTGAGGCTAAGGGATTTTCTTGATCAACATGAATATAGAAAAAATTTACACCCATAGAACTTGCCTATTCAAGCTTTGTTATCCCTTTCCATCTTCGCCCTACCTCCTCCAAAACAGCTGCTCGAGCTTGGCTTCTTCTTGCTTCATCCTCCACCCAAGATCTGCAAAAAACAGATCCAATGAGATTCACATTCCCTTCAGAATATAACTTTTTTTTTTAAAAAAAAAGATGAATATTGTAACAGACAAGGTAATAGCTCTTCTGCCAGCACATGGCATCTATACCACCAATATATAAAAGGCATCAGTAAAACATTAGAAAGCAGCAACCTATTGGTCAAATTATGCCTCAACTTCACAGCTACAGTTATATATATTACAATTGATACGTTAAAAGTGGATGCAGTTGCCCATGAAGGTGCACACATTCGAAACAATATCATGCCAACTATAATATATAACTTGGAGGATGACTACTATGGCTTTGACCTTGTTCCATACAGCATACAATAGGTTCCAAGGGCAATAGTTTTTCAGAATACAATTGATGTATCATATGCTAGGGGGCAAAGGGTATAGTACAAACAAAGCATCTGAAAATCACAAACAACCAGAGTTGGTTCAGGGGTTGTAGTACATTGAAGAAATGAAATATTCAATCGCCAGGTACTGCCTGACCCAACTAAGACAAGGTAGAGATCTAGCATCATGATGCTATCTAAAAATTAGCAAACACACCCTGAAGCAAAGACCATTCAATGTAAAGCATCTAAAACTGTTTCCACAACTGCAGCATTAAGGTATACACCTAAAAAGAGTGCTTAGGGGCTCTCATTTTGGTTTGTAAAAAATATAAGAAAATCATGAATATAACAATGATGATGGAAACGATGGTGCCAGTGATAGTTAAAAATCAAATAACAAACAACATAGATGCTCGATCGGACAATGAAATCGAGTATGACGAACATGTAAATAAGTTAAATATTAAAACCAATAAAGAGGCTCAGAACAAAAATAAATCACCGCATAATCTGAAGAGCCTCAATTTCAGCTTCTAGTGTAGATTTTTTATCAAGCATTTCTTCATGCTTGGACTCCAAATCTTTGAGTAACTGCTGCACAACGTGCTTTCTATCTATATAGGCAACTCTCTCTGATGACAGTGTTTCTGACATTACATCAACTTCTTCCTTTACACTAAGTAGAAGCTGCCTCTGACAATCCATTGCTGCCTTTTCTTTTAGATACTCAGAATATGTCCGATCTAAATTGACTTTCTCTTCTTCCAAGGTCTTTATTGCATCAAGATAATGCTTTTCTACATCAGTACCATGAACTTTCTCCTCATTAAACTTCTCATCCCAAAACTTCTGTATGTCACCTCTTCTAAGCAACTCAGATTTAATCTCTTCTGCCTCAGCTTGTCTAGCAGAATCCTCAGATTCTATTCTTGACAATTCAGAAGAAATTGCTTCCTTCATGCTGCCACTTGTCAAAGCCACAGCTGCCTGTGCTTTTGTTGAAGGCTTATTTGGTTGAAACCGCTTGCTCTGTCCTATAAAAAGCAACAGACGTTGATCTTCAGTCTTCTTTGCAACAATCATAGCTAGTCATAGAATCATAACAATAATCCACCTCTTAAAGAATATTAAAGAAGCCTAATTTTCCATACAGTCACTTTGTCTATTGCTGAATGGAAACGGAATAAACACGCTTACAGAAATATACTGCAAATTCACTGTAATTTCAATTTCTGCTTATCAGACTTGGTTGAACTACTAATTTTGAGTGATTTGGCCTTAACTTGAACTTCATCATTCCTTATTCCCATTATTAAAAGAAAGCATAGATTTATGGAAACTGGACTATTGTTTACTTGTCTTTGACGAAATTACAATTTCTGCTTGTCTGATAGGATCTCAACCAACAAAATCCCTTGGAAATGAAGATATAAGGGACAACTGGCATCATAGGATTAATGGAAAAATATTTCATATTGTTAAACAAATAGAAAGACTGCGATGCCATACCAAAAACTTTTCTGAGAAAGCTCCTATCTCCTGCCAACATGTCCACATAAAGTGCAGGGGACACATGAGAACTAATCTCCTTCACATCCATAAAGCTCACCTTTTTAGTTAATATCTGGACTGTAGACAAGTCAGGTTTTAAGAGCTGATAGACGCATGAACTTTCATATTTTGTACATTTGAAACTCAAAAAACACATCCTCTGAACATCTTACCTGATCAAGTACTTCTGGGGAAAATTTATACTCAAATTGAGCTCTCCAGTCCACTAAATCTTGTCGTGAAATAAATCTGAACATATAATTAGCAAATCAAAAATAGAAATTAACTGAAGAGAAAAGCTTGAAAGTATAAATTTACCTATCAGGAAAGAATTTCAAATTCTCTTGACCTTCAACACCAGAATTGAACAAACTTTTTGACGATAGTTTGCTGGGGATAACACCAGCTTCTGCTAAGGCTTTAATAGAAAATTGGGGGTAAACAATTAAAACACAGAATACAGATTTTCCACCAAAAGTAATGATCAACAATCTTGTACCTTGAATGGCTGCAAAATCCGGGTCTTCAGCCTTGATATCATCAAAAGCATTGACCAATGAACCAGAAAGGGTAACTATTGGGGCAATCCTGTGTTTTGGATTCCTGAAAGACACAGTCAATTTACTAAAAATCACAGAGAAAGAGAAGTTTCAGCTCTAACACATTCACAACTACAAAGTCATATCCATGCATTAGGTTAGACACTAACCGTTCCAGAATAGAATTTAATTTAACCAGCCATCTTGCAAATTCCCTTCTAGTGCACAATTCATGAGGCTCCACGTCATCTTCTATTATCTATACAAATAAATAGAAACCAGAATTTTCTAATAAGAAGTCAAGGCCAAGGTTGAAAACATCATCATAATATCAAGTAGTTTAGAAGCTAATTACTGGAAGTTGGATTTGGAACATAAAAAATAAAAAAAGAAAGTAGGAATAAACTACAAGTTGATAGGCACAAATCAGAAATTCATAGAAGCTATAGCCTTATGGTAAATCAGAAGTGGTAAAGTACATTGGAATCTAACAGATACATGGGATGTGTGTGTAGGCTAAAAATATTTTAAGATTCTGAATAAAAGAACCGAGCAGTCAACTGCATCAGATTACTCATGATTAAAACTACAAAAGACCCATAATTGTATATACCGTCAACACAATCTAGGGGAATACTCCTAGTCTCCACTATTCATAAAACATAATTGTACTTTTGGAAAACAAACCTTAAGCAGCTTCAAGAGTGAGAATGCTTCTTCTTGTGTAGAATCAACAGACACTGGAATTATAACACGCTCTCGCTTGTCAATAGCTGCAGATAAGTTAACAAAAATCCTATTACACCAAAGATACCAAACACTCCAACTTATGCTAAAGCACAAAGCACTACACTTACACCATTAGAAAATTTTCATAAAAAAATAACATAAGAGACCAATCAGAACATTACAACACATAAAATGTAAGAGCCACCATCCACATTACCATATGTAGAAGTTTCTATAATAGGAACAGGCTCACTTTCTTCATTCACCTCCAACATCAAATTATTCTCAAAAGACATGTCAGCCTCAGCAGTTTTATTTTGATCTTCATGAACTTTCAAAGGCCTCAAAATTCCATGCAAAACTTGCAATGGCCCTCCAAATTGAATCCTAAAACCTACATACCACAATCTTGACTATAACAAACTAACCCAGCAGGAAAAAAAAAACACCTTTAAACCTTAAAAAACACAATTTCCCATAACTAACCTTTCCTAGATAATGATAATCCAGCAAAGACAGCAGCCAAAACAACAAGTGAAGTTCCAATGCCAACTAAAGGAAACACTGCAAAAACAAGCAAAGTCAAAAGCTTTTCACCAAAACTGAACTTCCAAAGCAAAATTACCAAATTACCCCTCTTGTTTCTAGGTGGGTTTGGACACTCAGCAACAGCCCAGCCACCAAAATCATCAGAGGAATCCTCATTCAGAGAAACCCATGATAACCCAAAATTAGGTTGAGCAATTACAGAAGAGACATGGCGTCTAGAAATAGTGGGTGTATTATGATTGTGAGGGTTGAAAATGGGGAGAGAAGATGGGTGAAGAGGTGAGTGTGGTTTCTTGGAGAGGAAGAGGTAGGAGAGAGAGGAAGTAGCAGAGCACATTTCTGTGAAGAGGAGAATTAAGGTTAGGGTTTTGGGTTTGGAAGAAGGGATGTGTGATCAGAGTGAAGACATGGGTGGATTTGGATTCTTTGAGTTATGGTGGTGAGTAACTTGGAATTATTGATGGTGGTGAGTGACTATGACTATGTATGTACTGTGTCTAATGTAAATTTCTGAGTGGTCTGTAAATGGCTAAATGCTTATTTTCTTGTGATTTCTTTGTAAATTTCTGAGTGGTCTGTAAATGGCTAAATGCTTATTTTCTTGTGATTTCTTTGTCTCAGGGCCCGTTTGGAAGCAGGAAAGTTTTGCTCTGAATCTGAAAGTAGTGAAATGATTTCAGTTTACCAAGAAAGCATTTCAGGGGCGGCTGTTTGGTTGGCTAATGGAAGAATATAAAAGTGAAACACATAAATGACAGTAATGCCCCTTCTTATTGTAACATTCCCAAAAAGCCCCTGATTAAAAAAAGAAACCCACTAGGACTCATCTCTTTGTTCCATGAAGCTTGCTTCTCTGTAGCTTCAAACCACAAAAAAAAATGAACGCGAACAGAATGGAGAGTATCTTTGAGAAGAGAAGCGTGTGGTTTCAGGTGATGAAAGTGGGTGTGGTGAAAGTTTTTTTTTTGTTTCTAGGGTTACTTTGTTTTGCAGAGATGATGGGTGTGGTGAAAGTTATAAGGAAGAGGAGAAGGGATTAAGCAACTTCTTTTTTTTCCCTTTAGTACAACTGTTGGACATCTGACCTGATTTTTTTTAAAAGACTTCTCACATGAATTTTATTAACAATTTAATTACTTAAATTTTAATTTCACATGGTACTTGGTAGTAATTATTTAATTAATTGAAATTAAGATTGACATAATATTAATCGAGTTGTTAGTGATTTCAATTATTTGAAATCAAAGATTGGCGTGATATTAATTATTAAGGCAATTGATTGAAATTTAATTTCACCTCATATTAATTGTAAAGTTAATTGAAATTAAGATTGAAAAGTTACTAATTTCAGTTAATTGACATCAAAGATTGGCGTGATATTAATTATTAAGTTAATTGATTGACATTTAATTTCACCTTATATTAATTGTGACGTCAATTGATTTAAATTTAATTTCACCTGGTATTAATTGTAATTTTAATTAAGATTGCTGATCAAAAATTAGTAAAAGTTAACTAAGAGTGGTGTGATATTTAACATGGCTCTCTGCTAAAAAAGATATTTAACATGACTCTAGTTAGGCAGTGCCAAATCGATTGTGCCAAAATGAAATCGAGTTTTCCTGGGTAAACTCGAGTTTCCTAGGTGAAATCGAGTTTTCCTGGGTAAACTCGAGTTTCATACGTTTTCCTGGCAAACTCTGCACTTAACAAATTGACAAATCCTTGGATTTGTATGATTTTTATGTGTTTAATTGAAACAATTAACATGATTAAGATGCAATATTATCCAAAATAATTCCCCATTTTAGTATATATATTATTTTCACTATGCACATTATTTTGCCCCTCTGATTATCAAAACCAGCACCATTTGAGAGTTAATTAAAACATATAGGTTTTGATTTAATGATGAAGAATGGACCCACAGCCCATTATTTGCAAGGTGAACAAATGGCATTGTGAGGAAGACTCCACGTGGGCTGCAAGAGAGTGGGCTGAAAGCAAAGTGGGCTGAAGCAAGTTGAATGAATGTGGATTGAATTAAAAGGAAAGGAGAGGAGTGAGCAGGGAGACACGCAAGAAAAAAAGAAAAAGGGAAAAAAGGAAGTAAGGGAGCTGGAGGCGTGGAAGAGAAAAAGGGATGTGAGGAACAGAGGCGCCGAACTGCACACACACAAACCCATGTCTTCACATTTCTCTCGACTCCCCTTCCTCCTACCTTTATTTCCCCTTCCTCCTACCTTTATTTTCTCTCTTTTTCCTTTATCCACCCATGTTGGTTATTCATAAATTAGAGCTTGGGGTTTCTAAGCTCTTCTTTATGAGTAACTAAAATCCATTCTTGCTCTTGGGAATGATTTAAAGATAACTTGAGCTCATGATCTACAAAGGGGAGTCCTAATTCCTTTCCTTTCTCTTTATATTTTTGATTGCTTAGGTTTAGGTTTACCATTTATGTTTTGAGATTGGACTGGATTTGGTTATTATTGAGTTTATTTGTGATTTTGTTTTGTAATGAGATATTTGGACTCATCAATATACATGGTCATGTATATGTTCATTATGGTTTATTTGATATTATTCTATTTATTCATGGTATTGATAGATAGTTTGATTGAATTGAATTATAATTGAACCTAAATCATTACTAGTCATTAATCACACTCTAAGGTACTTAATAATGCCTAATTAAATGGGTTAATTAGATTAGGTGTTAGACTTGCCGGTTGGTGAGGTTTGATATTTTAGGAAACTTAGAGAAATTCAAAGTGAACCTATTACTTGTTTGAGTAACATTGGATATCATATGTTCATTATGGTTTATTTGATATCATTCTATTTTTTCATGGTATTGATAGATAGTTTGATTGAATTGAATTATAATTGAACCTAAATCATTACTAGTCATTAATCACACTCTAAGGTACTTAATAATGCCTAATTAAATGGGTTAATTAGATTAGGTGTTAGACTTGCCGGTTGGTGAGGTTTGATATTTTAGGAAACTTAGAGAAATTCAAAGTGAACCTATTACTTGTTTGAGTAACATTGGATATCATATGTTCATTATGGTTTATTTGATATCATTCTATTTTTTCATGGTATTGATAGATAGTTTGATTGAATTGAATTATAATTGAACCTAAATCATTACTAGTCATTAATCACACTCTAAGGTACTTAATAATGCCTAATTAAATGGGTTAATTAGATTAGGTGTTAGACTTGCCGGTTGGTGAGGTTTGATATTTTAGGAAACTTAGAGAAATTCAAAGTGAACCTATTACTTGTTTGAGTAACATTGGACTTCAATCCTTAGATTTTATTTTATTATGTGGGGTTCCAATAGTGAATTAAAATCTTAGGATTAATTAAGTGGCGATTCGGGGTTCCGGTCGTAGGATTAATAGTTCCTTGCAAACAATAGGTCCACAAGCACTAAAGAGCTTAACAATGCCTAATTGGATGAGGCCTCAACATTTAGGTATTGGACTCATGGGTCCATGGAGTTTGGTAAATTAGGAAATTAGTGCATTAAACTTCCCAAAAATCCTTAGAAAGCTATGATGACCATTGAAAATCATTTCCAAGAGTAATTCACTTCCATTCCACCCTTTTATCCAAAAATACCAAAAATAATTATTTGTTTTGCATCCTTCATTCTCATATTTAAAAATAAAAAAAAAATATTTTCTTTACCCAAATTCATCTTGCATTGCACTAAATTCATTAGGGTAGTTTAATTAAACAAGGCTCCTCTGAGAACGATACCCGGGATAACTTTCGCTTAACTTGATGTCTCAAAATTTCTTGAAGGACTAGACCCAAGACACACTACACCGACCGCTAATTCGGTGTCCTTCACAAATGCTGCACTTAACAAATGCAGACCTATAATATGACAAACTCCAAAAGCTTTTCAGAACTGAATTAAAGTGAGGATAAAAGGAACATGACAGACACCATAACATTACTAATTTACATACTATTTACAAAATATGCACAACATTTACAAAAAGATGCCTACCAACACTTGGCCCTAATTAGTTCGCAACCATCACTTACAGCATCCATTTTTCCACACTTTCGGCCATGTTTAAATATGTACACTTCAAAAGAAACATGGCAGACAGTGTGGAAAGCAACTGGAACCCCTATGTGCACAGTCAAAGTCCAGGTGCCAAAAGAAGACTATATACATATCCAAAAGTAACACAACACTCCACTCCACTAAGGAGTGAGCAAACTCCGAATCCAAGAGGCCTTGAATGCATCTGGAATCCTCTCAAAGGCATTCAAAAGCTGGGGAGATTCGAGCATCTTGATGTGGGCAGCATTTAGCTCCCTAGTTGAGAGTCCTTCCACATTCATCAGGTCAATGTAAAGGTCTGCAGCCTTAGCGTCCAGCCTGGCATGTCGGGCGTGATTGGACATCTTGTGATCACCCTATTGGATCACCCTATTCTTGTGATCATGGGCCAGAATGTTTAAAAATATTGTCACTTGTTCATCAACTAACATATGGGTTGTTGGTTTCAATCCCCCAATTGTGTCCAGCATGTGACATAACCTGTCAAACGTTGACCTATACATTCTAATTTGGTTGAAGCATGTTGTGTCGTTGCTATAGATCATCGCCCTTAAGCATGCCCTCTTCACATGGAAATCTAACCTATATGTGCTATCGGGTATGCGTCTTAGGTTATACGCGGTAGATGCTAGCATCGTCACCACAACCGTCCTCACAGCTAGCAGTATGGCTATGCAGGCAACCACAAATTCATAATGTATTTGAGCATGTATTTCATCCATTACCTACAAAAAATGACCCCACACCCTTTTCCTATATCAACAGGACGTACAACAAAATGCATCATACCCACCCACACACATGTTGAAAAACTTAATTGATTTTAGACTTTGCCTACGAAAATCGAGTTTGGCATCCTAAACTCGATTTCGCAAAAAATAAATAGATTTAAAATCGATTTGGTCATTGTAAACTCGATTTTGCCATCATCAGTTTACTCAAGTTGGACCTTTTCAACTGACATCACCCCCAAATTTTTCCCAACATTGTAGCTAAACACAAGCGCCTGGACAACAACTTCAAACAACACCCAGACAGATTTTTACTATGTAACTATAGTTTGGAAACTAATCATTGCTAACCCATCAATTTTAAAGTTCAAACCAATTCATTTAAGCAAAAAGCACGCATCACACACAAAAAACACTTCAAAAGAAACACAAACAGGGTCATGAAAAAGAAATGCAAACATGTTTGGGTTCACCATCAATGCCTAGACAAAAATAAAACTACTCCACCAATATGAAACTACATTGATCACCCTTACCTTTGTCTCCTTACTTGGCACAATGTGCAGCTAGTTAATTTGAGTTAAATGCCACCCACAACAACCCACACCTCCTCACTGACAAATTCGTGTCTTGCCTGAAGCTCCCAACGTTTGTGCTGTATTTGGTTAGAGTAAATGAAGGGAAATGTGGTATTTAGCACATGGGCCCACACTCAATTTTGGTGGGAAGCCAAATTTGTATTTCTATTCTTAATTTTGGAGGGAAACTGAAAATAGAAACTTTCTAATTCAGAGCTACAGTTTCTGGCTTCCAAACCACGCGAGAATGTGAATTAATTTCACTTTCAGATTCAGAGCAAAACTTTCCTGTTTCCAAACGGGCCCTTAGTACTTCAATTTGACATGAACAGTCACTAATTCAGGAGGGATAGGGTGTTTTGTATGCGTTGACACATTTCAAGATGAGTCAGAGCATTTAACAAAAATGAAAAATGAATTACCCCCACCTAATTTTTTTAACCTTTACTTCCACCTCATTTTATGGTTACTTGTTATGTTTTGGCAATTGCTATTACTAATAATTATAATTAAGAAAATTATGAAAGGAGGTGAAAACAAAGAAATATGTGAAAATTGGTTAAAAATAAGATGAAATTTGGGAAAATGACAAATAAAGTCTGCCCAATTGGCAAAACGACAATTGAGGTGGGTAAATTGTGGAAATGACAAGTTGGGTCATTTGAACTTAAAACACATTAACACATTTGGGGAAAAGATTAAAGTGCCCTTTACTAATCTAAAATATTACAACACAACCAAACATGAATCACACACTAAACAAAAAGAAAAAACATGATGCCCACACCCACTAGAAAGCAAAAATGAAACAGAGAATGAACACAAAACCCTAACGGTGACGGTGACGGTGACGGAGCTAACGGCGGTGGACGTTGGGTGACGGAGCTAAGGTATTTATCCTTCTTGGGTGGAGGTTAGGAGATATTTACACATCAACAACTTTGTTTTCTTCTTCCTTTCTGGGTTGAAAATTGTTGAGGACTATAATAATTCATGATCAAAAGAAAAGCTAATACAAGATGAAGATTGAAAACTACTCTCTTCAAGTTTATTTGGTCATTGTGTCTTTTAGTGTATGAAATAGAAAAATTATGTATGTGTATTGTATAACCCTAAAACCTTGTCTGAAATTTATTGGTGGAAAAAGAAGTTCAAGTGAACTTAGATGTAATGAAGATGATGAAGTAGATGTTCATTTACTCTTGCATTGATTAGATTTTGGAAATAAAAATGCATGTTTCTATGGTTAAAATGCATGCGACAGTGGTTAATACGCATGTTACTGTGGTTATTCGGCATGTTACAGGAAGCAAAAATGACACATCAACTCCAGGAACTATGTTGTTACTTCCATATTGGAGGGAAGTTTGACATTAATGCTGAAGGCGTTGTGCAATACAATGGTGGTTACTTGAAGATGAAATCAATGAGGGAGGGAATAACATTTGATGTTTTGAGGTCCATGATAGCAGCATGGCTTGGGTTAGATTGCAATATTTGTGACATGAAATATACTGTAAGACATGATGAGAAGATGCTTATCAATCTAGATGATGATGACGAGGTTATGAACCTGTTTTCCTATAATGAAGGGATTGGTCACATATATATTGCATCAATTGATTTTCTCAATAATTGCTTGCTTTGTTGTAGATTCATTGGTTGAATAATGATATTTGAAGAAGGTGAAACTTCAAAAGAAGTGGAGGTTGATGGAGAAAATAGTAATTCCTTTATAGATATCAGTACAAAAGTGGAGGCATATGAAGAAGATATTGATTGCAATGAATGTTTTTTGTAGCCTTTGTACTTTTTGAAGTTATTTCTTTTGTAAGAAGATTTAGGTGACAAAATTGTAATGAATGTTTCTTTGAGAAAATGTCAAAGTTTTTTTTTTATACATGATCAAGGTATCTCCTCACTCGACAAGTGAGAGACTAATCCCCCGCTGATTCGTAGGCACCTCAAAGGGTGAGACAGCTGACTTGGGAGATTTAATGCTTCTCCATACCCAACGCCAGGGATCGAACACCAGACAATTGGTTTAAGGGTGAATGAGTCCTTGCCACTCAACCACACACCCCAGGTTGAAAGTGTCAAAGTTCTGATTTCATCAATTGTATCAAAATTTGAACAAGTTTCCTTATTTAGTTGTTAATTTGAACAATGTAGTACATTTATGATGTGCATATTCAAATATTAAGTTTAATGATGCTGTTATTATTTCGAATGATCTAATTGTTAATTTCAGTGACATCGTTATTGTGGTTATTAGGGACGATGACGCGGTTAATTAGAACGTTCCAGTTGTTAATGAGGAAGATGCAATAGTTAATTCATAGCAGGTCCTTAGGCCCCTTAAAACACCACATTTAACGTCAAGAACATTGTGGTTATTAGAGATGATGACCTGGTTAATTGGGATGTTCCCGTTGTTAATGAGGAAGATACAATGGTTAATTCATAGCAGGTCCTCAAGCCATCAAAACACCACATTTGACTTTAGAGACGTTATTGTGGTTATTAGGGATGATGACATGATTAATTGGGATGTTCTCGCTATTAATAAGATAGAAAAATTCAAGCTTTAAGCTTTAATATAATCCTAGGAATCCAATGTATCAAAAATAAAATAGTCCTACGAATTCCAGCCAAACCCACCTTTAGCCTTAAAGACGTTGTTGTGGTTAATGGGGGCGATGATGTGGTTAATTTAGACGTTGTAGTGGTTAATGGGGGCGATGATGTGGTTAATTTAGACATTGTAGTGGTTAAAATTGAAGATGCAATGGTTAAATCATGACACGTCCCCAGGCACCTGGCAAACCCACCTTTAGCCTCAGGGACGTTGCTGTGGTTAACGGGGACGATGTTGTGGTTAATTTGGACGCTGCAGTGGTTAAACTGAAGATATAATGGTTAAATCATGACACGTCCCCAGACACCTGGCAAACCCTTCTTTAATCTCAGGGACGTCGCTGTGGATAATGGGGACATTGTAGTTGTTAATTGAGACATTACAGTTGTTAATAACACGGATGCAATCGTTAATTTACAGCAACGCTCTACATAACAATGTTTAACTGGGAAAACATGTGAAATATAATTACAAAGAGCTACATTACAATGCTCCAGTATAACATGTTGGTATGGTATAAACAACAAGCCTTCCTTTATATTGCCAGTACAAATGCCCTGGATGAACCAGTGAAATGACTAATTGACCCAAATAAACCCTTTTCTGCACCAAAATGTTTGATTCTGTATAGTGTATACACCAGGGGAAGCATCTTGTGGTATTCTCCATTCTATAGTTGCTTGACTCCTAGTA
Source organism: Mimosa pudica (assembly GCA_029929735.1). Taxonomy (NCBI): domain Eukaryota; kingdom Viridiplantae; phylum Streptophyta; class Magnoliopsida; order Fabales; family Fabaceae; genus Mimosa; species Mimosa pudica. The sequence goes on from JAKELP010000024.1 coordinate 5,904,508, forward strand.
CTTAACTTGGCAGGTCTTGATCATTTAAAGCGTAAGCAGAAATCATCATCATCATCAGCAAGAATTTAAGTGTCCTTATCTTGAAGGGCTTCCACAAAGGCAAATGTACCTTCAGTCATAAGGTCAATCCGAGGACAAGCCAACCAGAGCTTAACCGACACCATGTCGTCTCTCCTAAAGGTGGCGTTCTTCGGTACATCAGTGATGACATCCCCGAAGCTTACACCACGTGGAACTCCATCCACCACCACCACGTTCTTCTTCCCACAATTTTTAACAAGAACCAAAACTATTAAATGACAGGACATAATTTGGGTACACGATAGCCCAATAGCCCTACGGTTAGACATAACCACCTTAGTCATTCAAAAGCAACTCAAATGAAAAAAGGATGGTGACATTAAACTACATTGCATTCAAATGAAAAAATTTTCATGTAACCAGTCAGCAAAATGCTTGATGGATGTAGAATCTAATACATCCAGTTGGTGTGAAACTACATTAAGACCAGCTTCTTGCAAGGCCTTAGCTGCCCCACAACCAGCAGTAACATCCCTTGATGTTAATACAACAGTCAATCCATGTCTAGCCAGTTGTCTACAAATCTCAAATCCAATGCCTCTATTTCCACTAGTAATCACAGTGATTGTTTCCTTAGACCACCACCTGCAACAGTTATTGACAATTAACATACATGACTGTATATACACAATGCCATAAAAAGTGGGAAAGATTCTGAATTATTGTTAAGTGTAAACAGCAATCATACATGTCTGCCTAATACATAATACCAAATTTTCTTATTTCAAATACCATTATTTCGTTAGAAACACATTCACTAGACTAGAGCTATATTATTTGATCAAGCAAATGAAAAATTAAATTTTATCCATCCAAAAAAATTTCCTTTACATTAAATGTACCACTCTTGTTATTTTACAAGCATGTTTCAAAACAGATCTCATCTTACTCCCACTAAACTTTCACTCAACTATATATTATTTCCATCTCTTTAAAATCTGTCCTGTTAATGAAAAAGAACCGAATTTCTCAAACACAACATCATCAACAAGAGACAACGGATAAAAAATGGCAACACTTCCAAAATAAATTTTTTTATACCCAACTTGAGAACAATTATATAATTGGGCAGTAAAGCAAAACACAAAATGCTATCAATCAAAGCTCAACAAGATATCACGTGCAAGCTTGAGAACATCGACTATAAGCTTTATATAGGATTTTAGTCACAAATTTCATCCCCAAACAGACCCATTGGACATATGAAAAAGAGAAGTTAATAAGTGTTTCAGATTTCTTCATATACTTAACATGCATGGACTAAAACGATAATAATGTATCATATTACACAATTTTTACACCGGATAAATCAAACCTATATGAAGCTTCCACTTCGACTTCGCGTCTTCAACTTCACGGTGGCCGCCTTCGACTTCACGGCTTCGACTTTCAAGGTGGGCTTCGACTTCGACTTTTCCTTGCAAATGGTGACCGGCTTCGGCTTCGGCTTCGTCTTCGTCTTCACGGATTTCGCATATGGTGGCTAGGGTTGTCTGAGATGAAGCTTTTCTCGCAAATGGGGGAGAGGGGTGAGGGTTCTCAGATGATTTCGCATTGTGGTTCCCATTACTAAGAAAATGGAACAAAATCGTTTGAGGTGGTTTGGAAGTGTCCAAAGAAGACCAACAGTTGCGTTGACGAGGAGAGTGGACTAAACAATTTGGAGTCCAATAAAAAGAGGAAGAGGAAGACCAAGATGAACTCTCGGAGAAGTCATAGAATGTCACTTATTGGTTAATAATATAATAAAAAAGTTAGTGAATGATAAAGCACAATGACACTGTATAATCTATGTAACCAACCCAACGTAATGAGATAAGATTTTGTTGTTGTTGTAATGTGCAAAAATATATGCACACAATGTCTTGCACTCTTTCAAATTACTTTACCAAAACTTAATGATTGGCACATTTTCTATGAAGGATCACCATATCAAAATAAGGGATTACTAACATGTCTCTATTGATTTATCAACTTCCCAAATTTACCAAATTTTATTTATTACTAGAATTGTATAAAGGATTCCCAAATTTAAATAAGGGATCACCAAATCAAAGCCAATCAACTTTGCCTTAAATATTTGTTACACCAGAAATTAAAAACTTCATTATTTTTATAATATCATCCAAATATAAACTCAATAATTATCAGTGTCATCCAAATAACTTTAATTTTGACATGAAAAAGGTTAGTCCTAACCATGAAAAAAAGTGATAATATTCACACTAATCCAGTCCTACTGAATCCATCAATAAATGTCACAAACACGTAATATTGGAAAAGACAAACCCCCACCCCCACACACACGCAGAAGTTATGAAATATTATGGAAATATAATGTTCAAAATGTACAAGAAACTACAAAAAGAAAACAAGTAAAAGCAAAGACTTCGTGATGGAATCAGAGTAGGGAAGTTTGGATTGAAGAGATTGTTGTTGGTGCTGATGGTTCTTATTATTAAATGGTGAAAGAGCAGCAAAAACAACAAGTACGCCCAAGAGGGCAAGACCTAAACCTAAACTGTTGACCACCATGGATTCTGCACTGTGTTTGGATAAATTGGATGTTTTTGCAGCTTGTATGAAAATGAGCTTCTCTGCAAGTCCAGTTTCTGCTGTTGCTACTGCCAAACCATATGTGTAGAGTCCAAGGAATACATGCCATGGTAGTATTCTTTTCCTCACCTTCCTCACTTCCCCTCTGTGCCAAAAGTTCCAAAACCCTATCAACCACTGTACATTCACACAAAGTTCAAGCAACTGTCAATTAATCAAAAGTGATTATGTATTAATCATTTATTATTGGCTAAAGTATGTTTTTGGTCCCTTAACTTTGGAGAAATTCATGTTTTGGTCCCTTAACTTTGAAAAGTGTGTTTTTGGTCCCTTTAATTTTGGAGAATGTGTGTTTTTGGTCCCTTAACTTTGAAAAGTGTGTTTTTGGTCCCTTAACTTTAGATAAAGTGGTGTTATTAGTCCTTCTAGAACAGGATAAAGTATTTTTTCGTCCATTACTTTTCAAAATTAAGGCACTAAAACATGATTTTGTGCAAAGTTACAGGACCAAAAACATATTTTAACTGAGTTTAAAAGGACAAAAATCACAAAAATCACACTTTTCAAAGTTAAGGACCAAAAACACACATTCTCCAAATTTAAAGGGACTAAAAACACACTTTTCAAAGTTAAGGGACCAAAACATGACTTTCTCCAAAGTTAAGGGACTAAAAACATACTTTAGCCTTTATTATTTAGCTAGTGACACTATATCGGATATGGCTCTAATTGAAGAACTCCAATCAAAAGACTAGCAAGTAAAAGAGTCCCTTGAACATCTGAACCACATTTGTGAGACTTCTCCGGGTGATACGAACATTTTGCTCTTCATGGATAAAGAATAAAATGTTTCATCATCTTCCGTTCTGGTTTCATTTCTGCCATTTATCTTTCTGCAAAAAACTCATTTAATCTTAACCTGACGGGTTGGAGTGAGTGGTAAGTACTCTCGTCCCTTAAGCAAGTGGTTGGTGGTTGGGTTCGATCCCTAACTCTTGCGAAAGGAGCAAATTCACAAGCCAACCGTCTACCCTTATATGAGATTTCATAATAGTGAATAAAAAACTCACTTTATCCCCTAAATTTACAAATTGATTTTTCAGATTATCCCAGCTGAATGTGCATAACTTCGTATTAAGGGCCATCCCAAATGATTGATTTTTTTGAAGATATCAACACATGATTTTTTTTACAAATAAATATATTAACAAAAAATCTTAATTTCATTATCTAGTTATTATATGTCAAATATTATCATAGAGTAGAATATCTATCATAATGCTGCGCTGATTCTAAGAAAACGTGGGCTGTAGACCCCAACCAAGTCCATTAAGTTTTTATAGGGAGCAGGTTTCCATTGCAGATTTTTATTAATTTAGAAACTTTTTTTCAGCATGTCGTTCTAAGAGAAACTTAAGTACGATTTCTATATATTCATTGCCAGGACCATATTCCATTTTTTTTCTGGTTAAAAATAATGAAGATGTATATACTTTTTCATCACTAAACAGGACACTATATTGAATGTCTCAACATCTTGTTTAAATGCTAATTGGCTTAATTATTCATTTTAAAAAATTAATGATTTTTCAATTTTAAATATATTTGTACTATAGTTTTTTGGCAACACATTTATACTATTTTGATTTTGATACTTTAATTTCTTGACAAATATTAATTTCAACAGATACTCTTCATTTAAGATGATCTTTACTGGGATAATATAAAAGGGGAAGTATGATGTTTCCAAGACGAAAGAAAAATTATATTTTAAGTTAAATCATAGACAAAAGATTAGCTAAGCCCATACTCTCTCCTCCTATCCTGTATACAATAGAAAGCCTAATTGTTAAATGTAATTTTTTTTTCAAATACTCGATCTAATTTTTTGCCATCAAATACTTAATCTACTTTCTCATTGTTTTTTAATCTTATATTTAATACCGTTATGAGATTATCCTTACAAAATACTCCCTCCGGTCCCTAATATAAGAGTTAGCCGCCAAAAAACGCTTCTTAAGAAAACATATGAATGTTAGTTGGGTGTCTGGAGTTGATGCTTCTTTTCCAATATTGCCCGTATTTATTATGATAATTTTAAGAGAGAAATACATGAGCATTAATAAATATGAAAAAGAGTTAGGGGTAAAATAGGAAAAAACGCATTAAATGAGGAGAGAATATGAGATGAGCTCTTATATTAGGGACCAAAACCATTCAAATTTTGGCTCTTATATTAGGGACCGGAGGGAGTAATGTCCTTACTTCAAAAAGATACTTTTGAGGGGAGGGTGGCTGACATAAATTATACTAAAAGTGACATACATTTTGGGAAAAAAAACTCACAACTTAAATTTTAATATAATTTTTCCTTTTAGTATAAAAAAAAGATTAGAGTAGAAAAAATAGTTAGCACTTAGCAGCATTAGACTCTATTTACTACTCAATTGAGCAGGGCGCTTTCTTACACGGTACACTATATACCCCAAATTAAAATATCTACTCTAAGCTTGGGATTCCAATGAATTACTAATGGGAGTGATTATTAGTTCTCGGGAAGTAAAACCGACAGAATTAATAAAAAACAACAAAAATTTCACCAACTTGCAAGAGCTGAAACCAAAAGGCTCACAGATGACACAACCCAAGACACAAAAATAGCAAAACAATTTAGGATACATGAATTTTAGAAGGTAAAGAGAAAAACAGGGAAGAAAAAAAAATACCTGAGCAGCAAAGAGGGAGATGCAAAGCAAACCCATCCAAGAGTGAAGGCTATAGAAATTAGCCACAATGCCATCTTTTCCCTGAAACTTAGTCCAAATCCCAAAGAACCCACAAGTCATAGCCACCCCTTGAAGCCATAGATGCACACATTTCTTCAATCCTCTTGACCCAGGAAACCATCTGTGCACCAATATAGCTGCCCAAAAATCAAAGCACCAATTCAATACAATATTGTTACATGCATATATTATCATAGATAAGTTTATTGTTAGTAGCTTGCCTTCTCCACTGATGAGAATGAAGCCAATTACCATGAGCAAAGGATGAAGAAGCTGCAAACACAACAAATAAAGAAGGCAAGTTTAGTAAATTTTCTCCAAACATTGTAGAAACACACACAGATTGAAGGAGAGAGAGTACTGAGTAGAGAAGGTGTTGGTGAGAGAGGGAGGAAGGGAGGAAGCTGGAGGTGAAGGCAGAGGCCCAGAAGAGAAGAAGAAGTGCCACTGAAAAGCCCAAGATTCTGGCAAGGAAGAGGAGGGAGACGAGAGAGGAAGAGATGGAAGAAGAAGAAGAAGAAGAAGAAGAAGAAGAAGAAGAGGACATTATTATCAATGTTGAAGGAGGAGTTGCTTCAATCTAGATTAGAGTAGTGAGTAGTGAGTAGCGAGTACTGTGGGACAGTGGGAGGACTACCGACAAGTGAGCTTGAGCATTTTTATATTCATTATTTATGTATGGGGTCCAAACTATACAAAAGTGAATAAATAAATGATGGAGCACTAGCATAGTAGCCTTACATAAAAGGTGGAAAAGTGGAGCCCCACTTGCCCTCTAACCCCGCTGAAGCACTGAAAAAAAAATACTTACTCAACCCATAATACAAGAATTAACATGAGAATTTTTATCTCTTTAAAGAAAGTACTCCCTCCGGTCCCTAATATAAAAGTCAGCCGCCAAGAAAACATTTTGTTAAGAAAACATGTGAAATGTTAGTTGGGTGTACGGAGTTCATGCTTCTTTTCCAATATTTCCCATATTTATTATGATACTTTTAAGAGAGAGGAATACATAAGCATTAATAAATATGAAAGAGAGTTGAGGGCAAAGTAGAAAACAACACATTAAATAAGGAGAGATTGTGAGATCAACTCTTATACTCCCTCCGGTCCTAAATATAAGACCTAATTGGCTTTTTCTAGAAAATCCTTAAAAAAGCAAAATAAGTTAATTATAAATTGATTTACCTAATTTTTTTTTCTTAAACTAGTTTATTTTACCTATAAACTAATGGATAATCTAAAAATATATTAAATATGTCATTATTTAATAACCTATTTCGCAACATTAATCTCTCCAAAAAAAAGTCAATTAGGTCCTATATTTAGGACCAAAGGTAGTATTATGGACCAAAACCATTCAAATTTTGGCTTTTATATTAGAGACTAGAGGGAGTAATATGTAAAAGTCAAGATAATAAATGTTTTATTTTTATTTTGACCTAGAGGAGAGAGTAGGTATATAATACATTATATAATAGTAGAATTAGAAAACTACGTTATTTTTAACCTTAATGAATGACTCCACATTGATAAAAAAATGACTCCACTATATTTTCTCACTTTGTATGAAATGGTTGACTACCAATTGTAATGGGGAGATGAGGGAGACAATTGGAGAGAGCAACTCCCACCTCTCTCCAGAAAACCAAACCACCAGTCGCTGATGGAGGGGTTTGTCCTCAATCTCCATCGTTATTCTTCAATCTCCCCCCTATTTGACTGTCATCGAAAAGCCAGAAACCACAAACAAAGATTCCTCTAGAGAGAGAGCCTCTAGAAAGTAGGAAACAAAAAAACTTTGATCTTCTTTTCCAATCATCCCCTCAAGCTCTTGCATATTTGCGTGTAAAATCACGGGTGAGATGAGTAAATTTAAAGTAGATCCACCCATGTGGGTGTCATATAGTAGATATGGAAATTGATTCCCCTTAAGGTAACCTTCTTGAAATAAGGTAGATCTGATATGGTAATTGAGAGAGATAATGTTTTATTAGTCTTCAAAAAATTTAAAGTTGACGAGGATTTGAAGGAAAATGTTGTTAGGTTTATAGAATTTCATCACAGAGTCTATCAATTGAGAACCCATATGGTATGATACTTAATGTTGTAGCAAGCACTGTAATTATTTGGGCACCAAAATATCATGGTTAAATGAATTTGGCAGGGAGTCTTCTTTTTTGTTACCCAAGGGTGTCATAGGAGGTAAACAGCTGTCCTGTGAATTTGCTCTATTCACAAGAAATAGGATCAAACCCCCAACCACTTGCTTAAGGGAGGAGAGTAGTACTTACCACATGCCAACCCGCGAGGTTGGCAGGGAGTCTTTTTCTCCAAAGTCAAGAAGGTCTTTTATTCATTCTTTGACTTGGTGCATCTTTGACTCTGTAATAGTTGGAAGCTGAAAAAAAAAACTAAACAAGGATTTGTTACTAATATGAATATTTTGCTTATTTTATTTGAGGGTTTATTCAAGACAAGCAGGAAAATGTTACTATTACTTTTGGGTATCATGTTTTCCTCGTAAATGTAAAGGAGAAGTAAATGGATATTGTAGTAGGCTTTTTACGGAGTTATCATTCTCACTAGGTTTGTTGTGGTTTGATTTGGTTGGTAGTTAGCCTTGTCTTGTGAAAATTGTGCTATTTGGTCTGCCTTCCTCCTTAACATTATTTCTTCAAGGACTCCGACACCCATTATAAATGTTTGTTTGCTCACATCTCATCAACAGGGTGGTTCAGAGACCCCTTTTAATAACTTTAAAGTTATAGATATCATGGATTACCGTTATGAATTGGTAGTTCATGATGGCGCACTCTCATGTTCTTCATGCCATAGAAGTTGTCGAGTTATGTTAACTCCCGCTCTTTAGGACTTTAGAAGTGTTTGCTTTGTGGGAATTGTTGTTATTTTGAGATACGACTCAAGTTTTGACAGGTCTTTGAAGTGTGGATCATCTTTTGATTATGACATTTGCAGGTTCTCAAGTTATTCGGCTTTGTTTTAGTTGTTATTGTATTTGCATTCTTGGCTACATACCTAGTAGTGTAATAATTGGGCTTAATTACCACCCACCCCTACTCATGAGAGTTAGGGAATGTATAAATATAATGTTACTAAAATATTTATTGTTAAGAGACCTAGACTAGTCTATTTGTACTAATAGACTTCTTTAAAAGTCTGACATAAAAAAGGCATCTTTAAAAGGTCTGGGCCTGATCTATTTAGTTAAATAGGCTTTAAAAACAGTCTAAACCTAGACTTATCACCTATAAAACTTAAGCCTGGACATGCGACATGCTTGTAATAGTCAGGCTTACCACCCGTCCCTACTCATGAGAGTTAGGGAAGGCTTTCTAGTTTTTGAGCTGTGATCTGATGAGCCAGCTCAATTCTTTTCGGCAAAATGTTATTTGGGACCGAAATTCGGAAAGAATAATAACCCATGATTTGTTTTTTAGTTATTTGGGTTTATTCAGTTCAAACGAAGTAAGCCAATTTTGTTCTTTTAAATGATGAAAAAGGGGAGTTGAAATAAAAAAGGATTAGTAAAATAAAATAAACGCTGTCCCTTTTGTGTGATTGTAGTTTATTATCCCATTACTTCTTTTTGTCATAAATATAAGACCTATTAGAGGACATGATTTTAGTCTCAAAATAAAATCTATTTCTAATTGTTCCCAACTACTCCCTCTCGTCTTAAATATAAGATCTAATTGTTTTTTTAGAGATCAATGTTGCGAAATATTAGAGGACATTTGATATATTTTTATATTATCTATTAGTTCATAAGTCAAATAAATTAGTTTATGGGGGGAAATTAGATAAATCAATTTATAATTAATTTATTTTACTTTTTAGTATTCCACAAACTATCCCTACTAATGTTTTTTCAATAATAAGCACGAAAAGAGGGAGAGTGAAGACAGATGTATATGGTGAGGGTGTTTTAGTAATATCATATTATTTTAAATTATATAGCTAACATATCATTAATCTAATAAAATTAGATAAATAGACATTTATATTTAGGACTGAATGGGGTATTTTTATTTGTCTTCTACTAAAAACATCGAATCATGGTGAATCCGCTGAATCTGTGTGATTTGTATGAGTTGTCATTTGAGACTTGTGTCAAAAGAGAAAACTAGAACTACCTTGAATATATCGGTTTTAAAAAAACCTTGAATCTAGAAGTATAATTTAATCATATGAATCATTTTAATGATTGGTTTTCTTGTTTGGTACTGTACATTTAAATCTTGATTGCTTTTAATATGTAACTGCTTGCAAGCTCCTTTACTCATGATAGTCATGAATATAACTTAAAATTTAAGAGGTAATGTCCATCCTTTCAAAGATTTACAATTTAACTTGTATTTTTAAAATTTTATCGTAATTAACGATTTTTAAGTAAACATTCACTTTTCAACTGATACTAATAATAATTTTTTTTAGATTTTGTCAATACTTAAATATTTATTTAAAATGAAAATAAAGAACTCTTAATACATTGTTGTAATGAATCATCAATGCATAATGGAAATGAACTCTTAATGTATATCACTTTTGTAGCAGTAAAACCCATTACATCTAGGGCTATTCATAAAGCTTTTGTCTCGGTTGTCCCAGTCTTGTCTCGTACCCATTGGAACTGGACTTTCCCGGTCTCATCTTTGGACTTCTCGATCATGTCCTGATACCATAAGTATAACTATTCTTTCCTTATTTTTCAATTAATTTATGTGTCCTATGCCCAAATAATTATATTTTTTTTCTCTTTCTTCAAGGAATTATTTAATTCTAGTAATTAAAAAATCATTTAATTATATTGATTGATTCCGTGATTTAAGTAATGAATGAAGATAGAGTATTGAAGTAGAGAATGACATACTGTTGACAAATTCCTTAAATTTCTTTTTCATTTTTCAACAATTTGGTTTCTTTGAATTTGAATAATTAAATTTTTTATTATGGTTGTTGTCATGTTTAATTACTGCAGTTTGGAGACTTTGGAAGAAGTTTAAAAGGATTTGTTGGACCAAATAGTTGTTCCATGCTTAAGTTGTTTTTTATAACATGTAAGTATAACTATATCAGTAACTTAAATATAAATATGCATAGGTGATTCAATCATGAAAAATGATATTGCGTTAGAGAAAAATCGGACTTCCTGGTCCAAATCCATATCCCATACTCGTCCTGCTGGGTCTAAGACCCCTTCAATACTAGGACTAGGTTTAGGGCATAATGTCGTCCCGGAATTTTTTGGGTGTCAGAACTTGTGAAAGAGTGTCTCGGCACTTGAAACGGCCATAATTCCATCCTCATTCTCCATGAATAAGAGTATATAAAAGAAATAAAAAATTTAATATATTTATAAGTTAAGGTGCAAATATTTTTGGAAGTTTCCATTCATAAGCTATTTTGCCGGGGAAGGTTTTTTGAGTATTTCAAAATTTCCTAGAAAATTTTAAAACAAAGTAAGTTTCTTCACTTTTAATAAAAAATAACGATAATACCATATTTTTAACTGTCAACGTTTATATTTTAATGTAACAGGGAAAATTGCTAAATCTTAAAACTTTCGGGGCAATTTAATCAAAATAATTCCAGGACAAAATAACTCATGGATGAAGACTTCTAGGAAGAAAATTAGAACTTAACCCATAAATCTTCTATCTTAAATTAAACCAGTTTTAATTTACTGTTTTATCTCAATAATTTGATTAGTTCTAGATAATATATTTGAACTGAGGCGTACAAAGTATGACTATGAAAAAAATTCAATTAATCTATATATTAATCTCGTTACAGTAGTAATTATCATTGGAAAAGATGTTCCAACAAAGACCCATCCAGCTATTAATTACGACAAAAAAGCAGCTTAAGAACAATAGGGTTAGTTCATTTTTTCTTAGTTACTTTGTAAACCCGAATGTTCCTTTGTTTAACTTCATGGGATTAACTACCATGCAACTTTGAAGATTCTCTATTGATCATATCATCAATAATTATTTTTTAATTTAGTTAGCTTGAACCCCAAATTTCGTCCATTAACTTTCATTATTACATTTGTCTCTATATAGATTCATTTTGACTTTTAGTAAGGAGTACTTTTAACATAACTTTTTTGGCCCAAGTACTATGTTACTAAATTGATATCATCTAGGATTCTAGGGTAGTTTTTGTCTTTGTAGACGTACGTGATTGAGATTGGGCCAAAACAATTGGCACGTCTAAAGCAAAGATTATTTATTTTAATGATATAGTAATTGTTAATTTAAATTATAAGCACAGTGACTATTTTACCCTATACACATCTCACATTATAGAAGTCATGGATCATCAGTAAAAGATGGTTTTGATACATTTTTAGAAATATTTCATTGTATAGACTTTGTTTATTCAAAAACATTATTTCGGGATTTGTTTAAAATAGGAGTTATAAAAAATAAGTTTCGATGTATATTATTATTATTCATTATTAAAAGAATTAACTGAGGTTTTCATTTTCATTAAATTTAATGGCAGCAGTCACACGCCCAAGAGAATTGAAAGAATTAATCAATCATAATCTACAACATGCAAAAGGAAAGTTCACGCATAAAATAAGAGAAGTGGGAGGCCATACACAGATCAAAAAAGAAGAAAAACAATGAAGATGTTGAGAGCTTCGTCTGATTATTATGGTGCTTGGACGAGACGGACACTTGAGTTGCAATCGATCTCTTCTACTTGTGATCTCTTGGTGGCCTTAGGCGTCCAATTTTGGAATTAATTGCTCATATGACTATGATGAAAGCCATATACAATTAGTTTTCTTTTACAACCACCTCCAACTTTATGAACTTGAATTATTTATGATTTAGAGATTTTTCGATTTATTAGTTATCCTTGATTTTAATTCAATTTTTTTATTATTGCTTTAAATTCTTAGTATTTAGTGATTTACCATCATTAAACATGTTTAGGCAATTTAAGATCAAACTCAATGAAAGGAATTTTAAATTAACCGTGAGATTAATTAAAGTGGAATCAAATTTTAATTTAATTTGGGTCTAAGTGGCCACCATTGAACATGGTTAAAGATATAAGTAGTTCATTGATATTTATAAACACTAAAAATCCAAATTAATTAGCTGATTAGTTATTCTAAGAAGCAAACAATTTGTTTAACGCTTGAATTTATTTCGTATGAATGCTTTTTTTAGATCTTAGTTAATTTTTTATTTCTTTGAAATCAATTTTGTTTTGCTCAACTTCAATAAATAAAATAAGAGATTCAGTGCCTAATTATTAATTATTTTGAGTCTTTATGGACCTTAATTCACCAATTTACTGGTTTTACGGCATGTTCACTTATGAGCATATTTAGATTTGGTAGCATCAATAGTGGAAGGAGTCTAACTGCTTAGACATCAAATATTGTGAATATGAATATATGAAATATATTGAATGTTTTTGCTGAGCAAGAGTTACCTTTCATTAGCCCTAATAATGCTAGATTTTGACCCACTTACATAACTACATAAAAAATAGTCATCTATTAAACTAAGGGTTAATCTTTTTAATTATAAATGGATAGTGAAAATATATTACTTCAATCAAACAATCTTTTTCGCAAAAAAAAAAAGATTTTAATTCTAAAAAACTTCCAAAAAACTTCCAAAAATAAATTAGTATAGAGCCCTAATTTCAATTCTAAAAAACTTCCAAAAATAATAAAATATGACTCATCTAATGGAAATGTTAATAACTTAATAGACATATTTATCATTTCCCCTCAATCTAGGAAGTGCATAGGCACCCACTTTTACACCACAAGAAAAGCAAAATTAAATGTGCTAGATGAAGGAAAGATGAAGAAGATGGTAGGGTTTTTGCGACTGCATCGACTCACTCCTATCCATATTTACCTTTCTAGGTTTTCTATGTATTATCATTTGAATCTTTTTTTCAGACCTATTTTGTATTCTAATTTCCTGCTTTAATAAAATCATTTATATATGCTTCTTGATAAAAAAAATGTGCTAGATGAACATTATTGGAGAAAAATAAATGTTGTTTTTACCCTTTAAGACAACATGTCATGTTAACTTTTTATGTTTAAATAAATTATGTTAACTAACTTAACTGACATACTTAATATAATAAATCAATTAAATAAATTCTTTATTTAGTACAACACAATTAGTAACAAAGACAATTTTTATACTAGTCAAATTGTCTTGGCACAAATCAAGAAGCTTATACACCAAAAGCAACTACAAAAACGACAATAAGAATATTTTCATAGGGGATGACGATAATTAAGCAGGTAGAGCTTGACACATAAGTACTCCTACTCTGCAGCCCGTAGCCTTGTAATTACCAATTTCAAGCACTATATATAGTGATAGTGTGAACCTCGAATCCTCATCACATCCAAGGCCACTTGCCAAACAAAGATTTGATATCAGAGTTACAAAGAGACAAAGAGTGAAACAAAAAAGACAATGGAGTTCAATTGCAAGGAGTTCAAGGTAGGAAAATGTGAGGGAGAGAAAATAGTTGATGAAGAAACCATGCCTTTGGTTCTTCAACCTCCAGAACCAAACAAGAGTGACATGGAATCATTGCTCTCGGCTCTGAGAAACAACATGGACTGGTTTGAGCAGATGATCATCAAGAACAGCGCCGTTCTTCTTCGAGGTTTCGATGTCAAAAACGCTGTCGACTTCAATGACATCGTCGAAACTTGTGGCTGGGATGACATTCGTTATGTTGGACCAGCTCCTCGTACTCATATTTACAAAAGAGTTTGGACCGCTAATGAAGGACCCCTCTCAGAATTCATTTACTATCACCATGAAATGGTTTTGGTACGTTATACACTTACACTATTATACAAGTAACTTCAAATTGATGAATTGAACATTTGTTTCAGCAAGCAATGAGTTTCTCCTACATTAACATTTCATAATGGGCGAATGGTTAAACTTGTAAAATTTAACATGTCACGCCTTCTAAATAGGGATCAAATTAAAAAATTCATTCTCTAACTATTAACATTATACTACCTCCGGTCCTAAATATAAGATCTTGTTGACTTTTTTTTGGAGAGGTTAAGGTTGCGAAATAGGTTATTAAATCATGACATATTTGATATCTTTTTAGATCATCCATCAGTTTATAATTAACTTATTTTGCTTTTTTAGGATTTTCCAAAAAAGTCAACTATATTTTATATTTAGGATCGGAGGGAGTAAATAATATCATAGGATCATGCTCTTAGAGAACTCTTCATGTTTAATAATCACTTCACAGCCACAAACCAGAATGAGTATAAAGTTTTGGGAGAATTACAATAATGTCATGTCTCCAAAAATATCAAATTACTCCTCTAATCCTATTTATAGTGAGGATAGATATAGAATGTTTTATTTAATGTGATTCTATATATAAGTCACGTCATTAAATATTTCATGCAAATGCATGTACATGTTTACTCTTCATTATTTATTATATGATGACTTTATTTTTATATGGTATAGTGGATTTCAAATATGAGTATAATAGGAAATTGTTGAATTTTAGTGGAAAGGTAATAATGATATTTAAACTTTTCATTGGTACGTGTGAAATATGACGGAAGTGACTTATAATAAATAGGTTCGAATGATATTTAATATCCTTGAATTGTGGGTAATAAACTAATAATTCATTTAATATCACCCACATCCCTAAAGGGTTCAATGTAATTTGATTATTATTTTAGATCTACATACAATTAGCTCCCTTATTTATTTTGTGGCCTAATTATAATTTCCCCAGTCGTTGTTCTTGTACTCATTAGCAAGTGATAAAATATGTTCCTCCTAAGTTACTCAAAGGTAATTTCTTGTATGTTTTATGTGCAATGATATATGTATTAGATAAAGGAGTGTCCAAAGAAAGTGATACTGTTCTGTGAGATACCACCGCCGGAAGGAGGGGAGACGCCATTTGTGCCAAGCTTCAAAGTGACAGAGAAGATGTTGAAGGAGTTTCCGGAAGAGGTTAGGGAAATGGAAGAGAAAGGGCTGAAATACTCATTCATTGCACGTAGTACTCAAAATGACAATTCCTCCATGAGAGGCCGAGGATGGGAAGATGCCTTTGGAACCTCAGATCGTGAGGAAGCGGAAAGAAGGTTAAAAAAAATATCACACACACACATGTCAAAAAAGGAGTCTAATTTTAGATGAGTGGTTTAGACCCTCCCTTTTGATCATTAGATCTAGTAACATTTACATATCTTATGACATAAAATGGTGCAATTTTGATTCGTCTTATGTTTTATAAAATAAAGCAAAATGGTACAATGTCAGGTAAGTTTTCTTTGAAAAATCACAATTTTAACAAAGGCGAAGGTGCAAATATGTGAAAGACAATTTGCAGCTGATACAAAAAATTAATTGAAGTGCGAATTTACCGAGTACAATATTTTTTGTGCAAATTTGTCAGGACTATACTTCCTGACAAATTGGCAAAAAAAAATATTGTTCTTTGGCAAATTTACACAACAAATATTGTCGCATGATAAATTTTCACAAAAAATATTGTCTCTTGGTAAATATACACCTCAAAATTAATTTTTGTATCAACCACACTTTTGTGTAATTCTCTTTGACATAACTGCACCTTCCCCTTGTAACAAAAACTTGGGAGACTATAGGGGCATTTAATAAAAAGATACACAATCAGAAGCCTCAAACCCCAATAGACCGGTCTGTTAGAAAAGATATCCTTTACCCGAAAATATGATACTTTTCAATGTGATACTCATGACAATATTAATATATGTTGCAGGGCAAAAGCCCTTGGAATGGATATGGAATGGCTCCCAGATGGAGGAGTGAAGACAATATTGGGACCAAGGCCATTGACGAGGGTTTTTGAAGGAAGGAAAGGAAGAAGGATGTGGTTTAATACAATGGTGGGGATGTACGGCAAGGAAATAAGCTCCGCGGAAATGGCAGATGGAACTGAAATTCCAAGCCATGTGGTGAAGAGATGTGAAGAGATCATTGAAGAAGAAAGCATACAGTTCAAGTGGCAGAAAGGTGATGTTGTCTTCTTAGATAACTTTGCTTTGCTTCATGGAAGAAGACCTTCCCTTCCTCCCAGAAAAGTTCTGGTTGCTACTTGCAAGTAATATGCGTTTTCTGATTACTCCATCAAGGGACACATTCGCTTCAGAAAATTAAGTTATGATCGATCCTTCAACATCCATAAGACCATAACATATATACAAATATACACATGGTTTATATTTAGGTTAGAAGAATAAGAAATAGTCATGCATGCGATAATGAATAAGATTGAAGGGGGAAAGAAAAGAGAGATGGGTTTCTATCACATCATCTTATGGATGGCACAAACAAGAGTAATTTATCGTAAGATTGCATATGTGATCTGTCTTATAGTGAGGATATTGTCATGAAAAGTGCTTGTACTTAATAAAAACGTGTGTCATTTACTTCCATAAAGTAACTTTGTGCTATAAAAAAGAATAAATAAATGCAATAATAGAAGAATATAATATTATTATTGTGATGTCCTCTACTTCACTCTCAAAATTGTCCCCCTTGACTCAAGAACATCCTTACTGGACGTTGGCAATATAAGGCGTCGTGCACCCCTAACAGCGTCAAAATGAGAGGTATACAAACTACCAGTCATAAGTTGTTTTTTAACTGATATAAGCTGTTCACTCCCATCATATATTGCAATAGAAGTAGTTTCCATCCTCATCATAAAAAGATGATGAGCAGGGCTCCTCTGCTATGAACAGTTTACATTGATTGAATGATCCAGATCTAATATATTAAAGATTATGACATTTAATTTTAAAGGTTAATAGTCATTTTTACACCTAAAGTTTGCAGAGTATCATATATGTCCATGAAGTATTTTTCAACTCGAATTTGCCTCAAAAGTGTGCACGGGATGATAATATATATATATATATATATATATATATATATATATATATATATATATATATATATATATATATATATATATATGTTATGCACGAATAGTCATATTTGCCGCGAAATATGCACGAGGGATCAAATTTGACCATTAATGGTAAAGGGTTAATATGATCCTCCATGTATACTTTAGTATGGGCCAAAAAATACTAAAGGGTTAAATATAGTCTTTCATACATATTCTAGGGGCAAATACGCAAACGTGACCTTTGACCCCTGTTTAAAAAGGTAAAAATATAAAAATAAACACAATCTAACTCTTAACTATCATTTTGTTAAAAAATATAGTTTTATTTCAAACTTGTAAACTTTAAAATATTGATTTAGACCATCCAAATTAATTATATTTGAAGGGTTTAGATTGCATTAGCGCCTCCCTTACTCATTTTTGCAAAGAGCACTGGAAATAACTCCAGGACGAAATTCACGATGTTTCACAAACATGATTTATTTGTCATGTAGCTGTTTAAGGGTACGTTTGGTGACAAGAATGAAAGTGAGGAAAGTGAAAGTGAGAGGTTTTTAAGTAATTTTAATATATTCCTGGACCCACAAATTTTCTCTCTCTATCTCACACTTTTCATGGGACCCACAAACTTTACTTTCCCATCATTACTTCTCTTTCCATCTTCACCCTTTCACTTTCTAATTCTCCACTTTCCCTTCTTACAACCAAACACACTCTAATTAAGTGTATGTTAATACTTCCATTCCGTTTACTCATCTGATATGGTTGATGGTCGAGAAACTTGTTCAATTTTCTTACTGTAGCTACAAGGAGAACACCCAATTTTACTACTCCCTTTTCATAGGTTATAATGCACATTATCACTTTACTCAGTCCACAAAAAGATTAAACTTATTGCTTTAGTCAATTTATCTCCTTGCATAATCTAACTCCTCCCCTTTAACTTAATTAATCATTGTCGCCAATTACTTTCTATTCTTTCGTTGGTCTCTGTATCCTATTGTCTTTAAGTTCACTACTCATGCTACCTCTAAAAACATTGCATGAGAAAATCCTTTTTTGAACTCAAATCACCCAAAATTTATCTATTTCCCTAGTTTTTCCTACTGGCTGAGACACACAAAGGAAAGATACCATTTCTTATTTTGACGACTCCAAAGCTATACAAAAGCGCGCGTGTGTGTGTGGACACTATATATTATGATTTTTGGCATCATATCCTCTTGATTTGAAGCCCCGAAATTCACAAATTAAAAACCCAACAGCAATCACATTATCTAACACCATATCACTATACAGGCTCTATCCCATTTCTATGTTAGTTTGATTTAATTTTCTCATACTTCTCACTCTCTTTCTTTATTATTTTCTCTCTTTAAACTCAAACTTTCAAGAGTGATCGGCAATTAAATCCCTATATAAATGAGAAAAGAGTGTTTTATGACTTAGTTACTTGAACATATATACATATTGATGGATTGCTCGTAGTCGTGGCTTTATATATTTTCTTCCTCTTGCACCTACACTTTTTTTTTCTCTATCGCTATTTTGAAAACAGGTGATGCTGAATCAAAAATGAAATAGAAAGGGTGGGAGCGATGAAGTGTTTACGTGGGTGAGGGGGAAAATATTGATGGGTGTACTAGCATGCCACTATTCACTTTATTTTGCTCCCATTTTTGGACCAAACAAATTCAAACAATGTTCTCTTCAAGTCTTCATAATCTTATCATCAGTCATGCTGCCATTCACTATAGTTTTTGGGCCCAAACTTGGGCCCAATGAACTTTGGACTTATGGTGGGGAAATGGTAGCATAACTATGTTATGAAAGTTTGTCATTTTATCCAAAAAAAGTGGTAAGGATTGTTTTGGAATTAAGACTCCTGAAAAATATATTCCCATCACTTAGCTTTTATGAGTTTATACTACTATTATTTTTCTCATCGGATAAGATTGATGGTTTGCAATTAAGAAACTTGTTCAAATTTATTTAAATATTATAGCTTTGGCTTATAATAAAGGCTAACCTAGTTTAGTATAAAAACTAAATTTCAACCGTAAGTGATGATCTTCTTGAACATAAAAATAATTGTCGATCGGTGTGCTTATTAAACTATATGTGTGTGTATAATTTCTGATAACCCATCAGAGAGAGGGGACAATGAGAAGAAAATTTAAATTATAAATAAGGAAATAATGTAGAAATCTGAATTTTAAAAAAATAATCTTATAAAGTTATTAAAAGATGTCTCCCACAACAAATAGGACATTTCTAGTATTCCAATTAATAAAATAATGTAATTTAAATTTTTGTTAGGATATCTTTTAGTCCATACTTAGTAGTTGATAGATGAAGAAGATCTACAAAAATTTTAAATATAATTTTTTGGATAAAGTAATATGTGTGTGTATATCAATTATATAATATTTTTTTTGGAAGCATTCATAGAAAATCATTTAAATTGTTTTGATACATTGAAATAAGACCATTTGATTTGCCGATAAGGAGAGAAGACAAAGAAATATGAATCCTACAGAAAACTGTAGAAGAATACCATAACAATTACTCAGTGAATTTATAAAACAAAATCTTTTGACAAATAATATATTCAAATATATGGGCATCAACAGAACGCAACAATGTTGTGGGCTTCTTGTAGGTAGCTTTACCTAATGAGACAAGGCTTTTATTGTTGAAGATCTTGTGAGATAGATACTCATACACGTACTCTTTGTCATCTTCCTCCCCAATCGTGTGGCCACATTTATGCCGCCCTAGGCCAATGTAATCAGAATGTCCATTTAGTGGTTCCACTATTCATGACTAGGCATCACACTTCATTTCTTGTCTTTATCTTCTACATAAAATTATCCTTTCCTATTTCTTCCAATTTAATACTGACAATTCCTTCTATTTTTGGCAATCCCAACTAAAGCATTTCAATCACCACCTTTTTTTCATATTTTACAGGGTTAAATATTATTCTGATCAATAAACTATTTTAAAATGGTCAATTTAGCCAACGAACAGTAAAATGACCTATTCTAACCAATAAACAATAAAATGATTCATTTTAAGATTAAATTTACTCACTATGATGGTAAATGCCAATTAGAGAGATTGACCAATTCTTTTATAACTAATCTCCAGCTTTGTATCTTGCACAAATTTGCTGCAAACTTTTGTGCATGTTCATGAAAAGCTATTTCAAAAGAACTATTCTGATTATGAAACTCAGATGGATCCACATCATAGAAGATTGGTAAAACTGTATAACATTGTATGAATGTGTAATATTTCAGTGTCTCGCTCTTGAAATTGTCCGCTTTGAGGAATCCCCACTCCTCACGGCTTTAAAACGCGTCAAGAGGAGTATGCAAACTAACTCAACTGCAAAAGCCCCACTTCCACTATGGATTAATTTGTAACTCTAGAAATTGATAACCAAATCTGCATCGCCAAATTTAATCTAATGCTTTGCAAAAATCCATGCAGATGGACTTGAATTTCATAATTTAGAAGTTGCTTTTATGCACTTGTTGAGAAGGTTTGTCTCTAGGGATTTTCATTGAACTTACAGACTTATCAAGGCTTGATCAACCTTGTGGCGTCTTCCAACACTTCGGGTCCTTGTTCTTTCGTACATGCTCTAGGGTTCAAGTGGATCATTCAAACCTTTGTTTAGCTTTCTTGGGGCTGTGTATATCTTCGATTTCTTATGGCTCCGGGTTTATCCCTGGTGGGTTCTCACCAAGTATTCAGGCCCTTATAAGGCGTCTTTCGTTCTCATCCCCAACCGATATGAGATTTCACAGAATGCTTATAGAGATATCAAGAGAGAGGTCGCAAAGAGGGTCATCGAAGTCGGAGGGAGATTGGTGAATGGAGATTGGTGACCCTGGGTGACTTGGGGAGAGAGAGGGAGGAGTGTGGTGGTGGGTGACAAAGGGAAGGAGAAGGAGAGAGAGGGATGAGTAATTTCTTTTTTTAAAAGGTGGAACACACATATTCAGAAATTACGTTAATTAAGGCCAAAATGGTATTTTAGTATTTTCTAGTTGTCTATTGACCAAAATGAACCATTTTTTTCTCATTGGTTAGAATGAACTCTTTTATTGTTCGTTGGTCAAATCGACCTTTTCAAAGTAATGTATTAGTCAGAATGATATTTAACCATATCTTATAATAACTTGCTAATGGCACCTCTCTGATATTTTTATGTTGAATAGCCCCTCGGTTCTTATATCTAATAATTTACTTTCGCTCCATGAGATAACTCTTGAACACAGAGCTGAGTTTAACCGGGAGCAACATTATTCCTATAAAAAATAATACCGATTACAGAAATAATTTTTATGAGTTATAAACCAATTACAGCTTAGATAAGCTAAAGTGCTTCGTGAGAGCTCATCGGCTGGTCTCTTCTCGAGGTCCCAAAGTAGTTATATAGATATCTACTATTATTCCCAATATGTGAGTGTATAAATAGCAAGGTGACTATTCACTGCCATGGTTTTACTTTTTATTGTTTGTTTATTTTGTAAAGTAAATTGTTTTTCCTCTCTTGACATTGACTATTATTTTTTCTTCAATTTGTTGTAGGAAATTTAAATTTGCTAAAACAAATTGAAGAAAAATAATAGTCAATCAGTGTTGTAGATTTAAGGCAAATTTAAATTTGTGCAGTATACGTGTAGTAGTTAATATTATAAATTATAAATGTTGATATTGAATCAGTGTATTATGTAGTTTTAAATTATGGCACATATTCTTTCCTACTTTTTTATCAATTTTAATTAGATTTTAAAACCATTCACGTCTAAAAAGACAATTAAATTATTCTTTTTGAAGAAGAAATGGTTTTGTGGTATGTGCGCGCGCCCATGCACGTATGGTGTGTGTGTGTGTGTGTGGAATTTATATGATTTTTAAATGAGATGGACAAATATATGCGAATGAGATATATAGAGTAGACTCATAATCACAAACTAATAAGATATATATACAATAAAACAAATCAGTAATTAGCCACGAAATTAATCACAAAATCCATCAAAAAATAAATTGTTGATAAAAAATTGCCCATAAAATATCTCATTTTGTCATGGATTTTGTCTTTATTGACGGGATTTTGTCACTAAATTTCATAGCTAATGCACTATCTTTTTGTAGTTATATTATGAAATGAAAAAACATACATATGTGTGATTTAACCTTATCCTACGGCTACGAGCCTTAAATGCAAAATTATTTAAACAGTTGATTGCAATATATATAGTTGCAATTTCAGGTCATCTCATAGGGAAACAATATATAATTTAACTTCCTAGTAAACTAAATGACTTAATGCAAGAATAAAATGGGCAAATTGCATTGATGGGAGATATTACTGTAATGAAAAAAATAAATTTTTTGGTATTTTCATATAAAGAATTAATGGGATGGAAGGGGATTAAATAAATTAAATGAAATACTCTTGGAAAATGTTTTCAATGGTAGCGTAACTCATAAAACATATGACTAACGTCAAAACATCATTGGTGGTAGCAAACCTAGTGGGATATTATAAGATCAAATATCAGTCATCACTATTTGTCAAGTTTTTGAGCTCAATAACATGTAAATATCTTCTAGATGATTATAAATATTATTATTATTATCCTGTTTAGAAATATTTATCCACTCATCACCATTAGATATGGTCCTCTCATATCTTCTATAAGATGCAACTCTCCATTCCATAAGAGACAGAGAGAGTAATGTGTATCAAGTTCAAGTCGCACTTGAAGATAATTTGTCCTTATGGAATGTGATAAACTCCATAATTTCACATATTTCATCTCAATTTCCCTTGAATGTACATGATTTTTGGTGGTAAATGATTAAGAAAGATATGAATACACATAGAAAAGAGTAAAAACTAAAAGATAGATATTTTGGTGAATTTTGGAGTTATATGTGTGTGAAAGTGATTTGTGGAGCTCATCAACCCTCTTTCTCTTTTGTAGGAAGAGGTGGACAAGTGAAAAAGGCTAAGGAAAGCATGAAGCTACCAAGAATAATATAGGACAAGCTAAAGAATGGAGCAAGGGACAAAAATAAAAGGAAAAAGGAAAATCTCTCCCAGTTGTTCGTTGGGCTTTCGCTGCCCAACTAAGGCACAACGAATGGGGTTTCTTCTCTGCCTCTTATCTGTTTGTTGAGCATTCGTCGCGCAACGAAGGCGCGACAAACGTAAAAGAAACTCTGCATTTTCATACGCGAAAAAACGAAATTTCTTGGATATAAAAGTGAGAGCTCGACAGAAAACACTCATTCTTGACCTCTTGGGCATATTGGGAGCTAGGGCTTGGCATTTGGAGGAGTGGGTGTCAATGGATTGAAGTCTGGAAGAGATTTTGGCTTCAAATCTTGGTTTTTCTTCTCCATTTTCCTTTCCCTCTCTCTTGTTCTATGATTGTTCTATCATATGTATATATTCTTTTGGATTTCATGAACATGTGGAGCTAAAACTTTGATTCTAGGATTATTTGGAACCCTTGTATGGATTAACTCTTAATTCCTCTTCTTACTTTGTGATTAATGTTATATATGTGTTTATTTTACTCTTCTCTTAATGCTTCTAAGTGCTTGATCACCATTTAGATATTGTGTTAACTTGATTGATGCTTGAGAGAGCTAGGTTGAGTGTAGAACTTGGGTAAAATAGTGTGAGAATTTGAAGTTTGCATGACAAATAGATGGTTTTGTTGATAAGATAGACATATACTTATTGACCTCACATAGCCACATTAGGGTTGAAACTTAGAAATTGGGTTTTATTAATTGTGACAAGAGATTGCATGATTAATAGAATTAAACACTCGTTCTTGACTTGACGGAGCGTTTACAAGTATTCTAGAACCCTAGGTTAGCAAATATATAACCATTGAAAGCAATTGTGAGAGGAGACTCTTTAAGTTTATGAAGTACAAGGGGGAAAAATAATCTTAGGACCCATTTTATCCTTGAAGTTAAGAATCACTTGTTTATAGTTTTCTTATTAATTTTTACGGTTACCCTTCACATCTTGATATTTGAATCACTCAAATTGGGCGAGAGTGCGATAATCATTACTTGACCGGGTTTTGGAACCAAATCCTCGTGGGAACGATACTTTTCTTATCACTTTATTACTTGGCGCGACCCGTGCACTTGCGGTGCGAACAGAATGCCAATTTCCAGCTTTCTTGTTTTTTCTTATTCTCTTCCTCTTGCTCTTCTTTTTGTTGTTGCGGCTTGCAAAGCAAAAAAATAAAGCTAAGATCAAAATCCCAGGGCCATGGAAGCTTCCTGTATTGGGAAATCTTCATCAATTAGCAACATCAAGCTCTTCACTTCCACACCGTGCCCTTCATGAACTATCCCTCAAACATGGACCTCTCATGCACCTTCAACTTGGAGAGATTTCTACAGTGATAGTGTCATCTCCTGAGTTGGCTAAAGAGATTATGAAGACACATGATCTAGCCTTTGTCCAGAGACCATGTACTAGCAGAGCTAAGATTGTTTACTATGGAGCGAATGATATTGCTTTTGCTCCTTATGGTGATTATTGGAGGCAGATGAGGAAAATATGCACTATAGAGCTCTTAAGTGTCAAAAAGGTTCAGTCATTCTCCTATATACGACAAGATGAGGTAATACTTAAAGATATTCCATGCTGTCTTTTAATATAATAATTAAACACTTGGTTATGTGTGGGGATTTAAAAAGCTAAGCTAATTTTTTTTTTCAATTTTCTTGACCCTATAAATTTATAGAAAATATGATTACAGGCAAGCACTGTTATAAATAGTTTCGACATTTTTAATCTCTTAAATTAAAAAAATTAATTATATTAATGAACGAAGGGATTATTAAATAAGTGCTTAACATAAAATATACCATTAATTGGTAAACTCCCATGTATGCCATTTTAGCTATCCCTATCTATTTTTCCCATGCATTTTAAGCCTATCATAGGGTGTATTTTGAAATATTCCATTAATGTGAGAGTTTCAATAGTATTAAATATTTTTCACATACACCTTTAATAAGAGTAATTAATAAGAGAAAACATAAATTATTAATATAATGTTGGAGTTTTGTATACTTAATAATAAGGGTACTCTTCCAGTCCATATTTGATATTAATTAATAAGTCAATCATTTTACATAAATTAAAAGGCATGCTTGTTGAGTCAATTTTCCAATGCTATCCTTATGTCATTATCAAACATCTATTATTCGACTTATATATCTCTGTGTGTGTGTGTGTGTTATCTCTTATGATGTAGACAAAATATTTTCATATTATCTCTTATATTATGGAGTATTATGTACCACATGGAGTATTCAAAATCACCAGAATTTTATTATTACAATTTAATGTTTTAATTAATTTTATTGATATATATGTATGAATTACCTAGAAGTTATCACTTGTATATGAGACAAGTGAGAATAAGACTAGCATGTCAAGGAATCACGATGAAGTTTCTTGAATCTAAGCCAAGCATACGTGCTTTTAATTTCAACAATAGCTTTTGAAAAGCTATCAAACATTTCAAAATGAATCTCAACCATATTAATTATTCCCTCTTTATTCTTAAAACACACACACACACATATATATATATATGTCACTTTCATATTTCAATTTGTTTTTAAATATAAAATTATTTTGTTGAATTATACTCCCTTGATAATGCTTATGAACATACTCCCTCGGTCAGTAAAATAAAAGTCTAAAATTTGAATGAAATAAGAGCTCATTTCATATTCTCTTCGCATTTAATGCATTTTTACTACTTTACCCATTCTCTTTTATATTTCTTAGGAATATCATTCTTACCAATAAACTATTTTGAAAGTGTTAATTTAATCAACGAACAATAAAAAGTCTCATTCTGACCAATAAAAAAAAATGGTTCATTTTGACTAATGAGCTACTTTAAAATACTAAAATACCCTTTTGGGACCTAAGTAATTTTTTGAAGATGAAGATGTGAGTGTCACCTTTGAAAATAAAATATTACAAACCCCATTTCATGTGTATATTTGTTCTCTTTGTGAGTCTTTGTGTTAGTTAGTTAGTTTTTCTTTTCTTAGAACTTTGTGCATGGACTATCCTTGGTGGACTAATGGGGCAAGTGATGAATTTGAACATGATAATGATTATCCAACTTCTTATTATGACCCCAATGCTTTTCAAACTCAATATGAGTACATTTGTTGTAATTATTGTGGAGATAATCATTATAATGAGCAATTCCCCCATTTTTCAACCATGGATTTTGTTGAGGATGACTTTCCTAAGGTTCAAGCTAATTTGCATGATAATTCTTTTAACCTTAGCTGGAATCATGAACATTCATTGTCTTGGGATCCAAATTATTCTTTCCCTTCATATGCACCACAATGTCAAATATCACCTAATAGTTTAGATGAGTCTAATTCCATTGATGAGAAGGAGTCAAGAATAATGGATATGTTTCAACGGTATCTTGATAATGAGAATGAGTATAGATTTAGGGATGATGAAAAATGGAGTGAACAAACATTAGCTCTTGAAAATTTATCAATCAAATTAGGTGAGCTAACTTCTCAATTTGAGTCTTTAAGGCAAAGAGGTGTTTTCATTGATACATCAAATGACTCTTGTGTAGAAAATACCTCAAATGGAGAATTGATCATGGGAAGTGATGATGCGATATCAATAGTTTGTGACAATTGTGAGGGTGAAAGTGAATTGGAAATTGAAGAGGGAAAGAACAATATCGAGTGTTCAATTGGGGTTTCAAGCTTGGAGCCTAATCCTTGTTGTTGTGAACAAGTAGAAATCCCAACAATTGTTGTTCCAAATCCTTCTAGTGAATTTTTGACTCTTACTGATGAGGGTCCAATGGATTTTATTGGGTTTTCAAAATACTTTGGGTCTATTGAGGATGATTTTGGAACATTTGAATTTGAGCCCACCATGTGCCATATTGAAACATGTTTCTTAAAATCACTTTTGATTGAGAGATCATGTAAGTCTTGTTTGAATGAATTCCCATTGTCCTTGGAAAATGAAGACAAGGTGATCTTAGTTTTTGATACTTATGATTAGTGAGTTTGTTGGAAAGTCTGGCTGAAAACTATAAATTTAGCGCTTCTTGGGAGGCAACCCAAGTTCTTGCCATTTTCTCTAGTTTTTAATTTCCCTAACTATTTTATTTTAGTTTGGTAGATTTTTTTTTTCTTTTTTCCCTTTTCTTGGTCTCACTTTTTGTAGGAAGAAAAGTTTCCTCCCACACTTGGATGACTAGTTAATGAGGATGGCTGGAACTTATGTTTTGGAAGGCAAGAAGAGGTCTACAAAGGGGAGTACTATTCCAATCTTCATCTAAATTCATTTTTCCCTCCTTTCTTCTTCTTCTAGTATGAATGATGATGTTGATGACTGGAAATTTGTGCTGGGCTGGAATTATGGTGTTAGTTTATGCTGATTGACCAAATTAAGTTTCATGAACTGAATTGACAAGACTTGTTTGATTTTATTGAAATGATCTTCATTGTGTGGTGAATCTTATTTGCCTACTGAGGATGTGCTCAATTGATTTTTTGGGTGTTAGCTTGGTGTGCATATTGAGTTCATGATGTTCATATGAATGATTTTTGTTTGTGATATGAAAATGGCCTATGGTCATTGGTTTTGGTATCATTTAATTGGACATAGAACTGAGGAATGTGAAATTTGGCTTGTTTGTCTATGGATACATTTTTATTGTTGGGCACATTATGATTGATATATGGATTTTGAGGCATTGTGTGATTGAAGCATTAATTTGCTCAATGAGTCTTGTAAGTGGAAGATAGGGTGAGTTTTGGTGTTGAATGATAATGAATTGAGTGAAGGTATTGGGTGTTTGTGATGTCAATGTATGTGACTAGGTATATTTGTGGTTTATGTCTGCAGAAATCTGCAGAAATTCTGCAGAACCAGATCTGTTGGTCATGACTTCGTTGCACAGCGAAGCCACGACGAAGACACTCTTCCTATCTCTTTGCATCTTTGTTGCACATTCATTGCACAGCGAACGCGTGACCAAAGAACACCTTCTTTCTCCAAACACTTTTACTTTTCACCTTCATCACATTGATTTGAGAGGAGCATTTCTTCATAGGAACTTGTTGTGACTATATTCTTATAATCCTTATTTTCATAGAACTTGAGCAACTAGTTTTGAAAGTTTGCTTTAGACTCATCCATTTGCCATTGGAAAATAAAACTTGGTCTCTTTGAAATAAGACATATGCTCAAGTTCAATGCTAATGATGATTATTTTGACAAGTCATACCATTGATTATTTGGTGAATAGGGCAAGAAATTTGAAAAATGACAGTGAGGAATGGAACTTCAGGTTGATCTCATAAGAGAAGTTTACGATGTAGTATAGTTCAAGTTTGGGGGAACTTTTCTTTTAGGAACTTTTCTCTTAGAATCTTTGTTTTAGGATTTCATTTAGACTTCCTTAGGATAGTTTCTAGTTTTGTTGGTGTGATATCAAAGCTTTTTCCATGCTTGTTCCTATGTTCCTCTTATTCTACAGTGAGGACACTGTTTGTTTTAAGTTTGGGGGAGTAAAGAGGTGATGAGATGATGATCATTGTGAAACTTTTTGAGAATTGTGAATAAATTTTTTGTTTGCTTGTGAATAATAAGTGCACAAGGGAATGTTTTGACTCTATTGTGATGATGAATGTGTGACATTTTGTCCCAAACTAAAGTTGTTGTTTTTTTAAAAGAAAACTTGACCATGAGCTAGTTTGAAAAGATGTATGAAAGTCCAATGATAGGAATAAGTTGTTTGACTAAAGGGTATATAGAAGGTGAACTTATATGCTTTGCTTGAGTGGATTGTGGTGTTAAGGCAAATCTCTCCTTAATTCTCTTGAACAACTTAAGCACAAATGGAGTTAGAGTAATTGGATGATGGATTTTGTGAAGGAAAGTTGTAATAAACTAATGTATGTATTTTCTCTCACTTGATAATTCCAAAATTCTTTTTGGAAAATTCACATTTTTGACAGGTTGCACATAAGTTTGAAAAATGATTGAGGCTATCATTAAATGCGATTGAGACTTTCAAGCCATCCTTGACAATTTTTTCCCATTTGCACCCTCCTTGAGCCTTTTAATGAAAAAATCATGATAATTTTCTTTTGCAACCCACATTGGACCTAACCCTTATAGCCCGAAAAACCATGAACTACCTGAATCTTGAGATAATTGACATTTCATCAGTAGTGAGGATTGGTATAGCTGATAAAAGTGTGGAGATAGCTAGTGGCTATGAAAAGGAAAAATTTGTACTCCTAAGTTGAAAAAAAAGCAAAGAAAGTGAATTGAAAAAAAAAATGAAAACCAAGAAAAGAAAGAAGTATAGAAAGAAAAAAAAGTGGCAATAAGACTAGGAGTACAAATAATCAAAATTGAGATGAGTTTGGGGGAATTTTATGCTTCTTGAAAGAGAATTTTGTGAAAGAGTGACTATGATGAAATGTTTTCATTTATCTCAAGATATTTGACTTCCTTTATCCCATTCTTTCAATTAACTAAACACTTAAACCCCTGGCCCCATTACAAGCTTTAAAAGCCCTCTTGATTTTAAACTTATGTGCTACAAGTTGAAAGTCGGGAGAGAAGAAAAGAGTGGAGAAATTTGAAGAGTGAGAGTTTATACATACATTGGAGTATTACAAATGACCGGAGAAAAATCTTGAAAATTGTCTTTAACTCCACCACACACACACTAGTTCAAAGATTACGGAGAGTTTGTTCTTAACATCATGAATCATTTATCTTTGCAGATAGTTCATGTATTCTATATATCAATTAGGAAGAACAACATATGAGGACAAGTAATTCAATTGAATTAGGGATAGCATGTAGTCAAAGTATAAAGATTTCTTAATTGCTTGAGGACAAGCAAGGACTCAAGTTTGGGGGAGTGATAAACTCCATAATTTCACATATTTCATCTCAATTTCCCTTGAATGTACATGATTTTTGGTGGTAAATGATTATGAAAGATATGAATACACATAGAAAAGAGTAAAAACTAAAAGATAGATATTATGGTGAATTTTGGAGTTATATGTGTGTGAAAGTGATTTGTGGAGCTCATCAACCCTCTTTCTCTTTTGTAGGAAGAGGTGGACAAGTGAAAAAGGCTAAGGAAAGCATGAAGCTACCAAGAATAATATAGGACAAGCTAAAGAATGGAGCAAGGGACAAAAATAAAAGGAAAAAGGAAAATCTCTCCCAGTTGTTCGTTGGGCTTTCGCTGCCCAACTAAGGCACAACGAATGGGATTTCTTCTCTGCCTCTTATCTGTTTGTTGAGCATTCGTCGCGCAACGAAGGCGCGACGAACGTAAAAGAAACTCTGCATTTTCATACGCGAAAAAACGAAATTTCTTGGATATAAAAGTGAGAGCTCGACAGAAAACACTCATTCTTGACCTCTTGGGCATATTGGGAGCTAGGGCTTGGCATTTGGAAGAGTGGGTGTCAATGGATTGAAGTCTGGAAGAGATTTTGGCTTCAAATCTTGGTTTTTCTTCTCCATTTTCCTTTCCCTCTCTCTTGTTCTATGATTGTTCTATCATATGTATATATTCTTTTGGATTTCATGAACATGTGGAGCTAAAGCTTTGATTCTAGGATTATTTGGAACCCTTGTATGGATTAACTCTTAATTCCTCTTCTTACTTTGTGATTAATGTTATATATGTGTTTATTTTACTCTTCTCTTAATGCTTCTAAGTGCTTGATCACCATTTAGATATTGTGTTAACTTGATTGATGCTTGAGAGAGCTAGGTTGAGTGTAGAACTTGGGTAAAATAGTGTGAGAATTTGAAGTTTGCATGACAAATGGATGGTTTTGTTGATAAGATAGACATATACTTATTGACCTCACATAGCCACATTAGGGTTGAAACTTAGAAATTGGGTTTTATTAATTGTGACAAGAGATTGCATGATTAATAGAATTAAACACTCGTTCTTGACTCGACGGAGCGTTTACAAGTATTCTAGAACCCTAGGTTAGCAAATATATAACCATTGAAAGCAATTGTGAGAGGAGACTCTTTAAGTATATGAAGTACAAGGGGGAAAAATAATCTTAGGACCCATTTTATCCTTGAAGTTAAGAATCACTTGTTTATAGTTTTCTTATTTATTTTTACGGTTACCCTTCACATCTTGATATTTGAATCACTCAAATTGGGCGAGAGTGCGATAATCATTACTTGACCGGGTTTTGGAACCAAATCCTCGTGGGAACGATACTTTTCTTATCACTTTATTACTTGGCGCGACCCGTGCACTTGCGGTGCGAACAGAATGCCAATTTCCAGCTTTCTTGTTTTTTCTTATTCTCTTCCTCTTGCTCTTCTTTTTGTTGTTGCGGCTTGCAAAGCAAAAAAATAAAGCTAAGATCAAAATCCCAGGGCCATGGAAGCTTCCTGTATTGGGAAATCTTCATCAATTAGCAACATCAAGCTCTTCACTTCCACACCGTGCCCTTCATGAACTATCCCTCAAACATGGACCTCTCATGCACCTTCAACTTGGAGAGATTTCTACAGTGATAGTGTCATCTCCTGAGTTGGCTAAAGAGATTATGAAGACACATGATCTAGCCTTTGTCCAGAGACCATGTACTAGCAGAGCTAAGATTGTTTACTATGGAGCGAATGATATTGCTTTTGCTCCTTATGGTGATTATTGGAGGCAGATGAGGAAAATATGCACTATAGAGCTCTTAAGTGTCAAAAAGGTTCAGTCATTCTCCTATATACGACAAGATGAGGTAATACTTAAAGATATTCCATGCTGTCTTTTAATATAATAATTAAACACTTGGTTATGTGTGGGGATTTAAAAAGCTAAGCTAATTTTTTTTTTCAATTTTCTTGACCCTATAAATTTATAGAAAATATGATTACAGGCAAGCACTGTTATAAATAGTTTCGACATTTTTAATCTCTTAAATTAAAAAAATTAATTATATTAATGAACGAAGGGATTATTAAATAAGTGCTTAACATAAAATATACCATTAATTGGTAAACTCCCATGTATGCCATTTTAGCTATCCCTATCTATTTTTCCCATGCATTTTAAGCCTATCATAGGGTGTATTTTGAAATATTCCATTAATGTGAGAGTTTCAATAGTATTAAATATTTTTCACATACACCTTTAATAAGAGTAATTAATAAGAGAAAACATAAATTATTAATATAATGTTGGAGTTTTGTATACTTAATAATAAGGGTACTCTTCCAGTCCATATATGATATTAATTAATAAGTCAATCATTTTACATAAATTAAAAGGCATGCTTGTTGAGTCAATTTTCCAATGCTATCCTTATGTCATTATCAAACATCTATTATTCGACTTATATATCTCTGTGTGTGTGTGTGTGTGTTATCTCTTATGATGTAGACAAAATATTTTCATATTATCTCTTATATTATGGAGTATTATGTACCACATGGAGTATTCAAAATCACTAGAATTTTATTATTACAAATTTAATGTTTTAATTAATTTTATTGATATATATGTATGAATTACCTAGAAGTTATCACTTGTATATGAGACAAGTGAGAATAAGACTAGCATGTCAAGGAATCACGATGAAGTTTCTTGAATCTAAGCCAAGCATACGTGCTTTTAATTTCAACAATAGCTTTTGAAAAGCTATCAAACATTTCAAAATGAATCTCAACCATATTAATTATTCCCTCTTTATTCTTAAAACATATATATATATATATATATGTGTGTGTCACTTTCATATTTCAATTTGTTTTTAAATATAAAATTATTTTGTTGAATTATACTCCCTTGATAATGCTTATGAACATACTCCCTCGGTCAGTAAAATAAAAGTCTAAAATTTGAATGAAATAAGAGCTCATTTCATATTCTCTTCGCATTTAATGCATTTTTAATACTTTACCCATTCTCTTTTATATTTCTTAGGAATATCATTCTTACCAATAAACTATTTTGAAAGTGTTAATTTAATCAACGAACAATAAAAAGTCTCATTCTGACCAATAAAAAAAATAGTTCATTTTGACTAATGAGCTACTTTAAAATACTAAAATACCCTTTTGGGACCTAAGTAATTTTTTGAAGATGAAGATGTGAGTGTCACCTTTGAAAATAAAATATTACAAACCCCATTTCACCCGTCTCTCCCTCCTCCCTCCTTCACCCATTAACATCGGCCAAGAACAGCTCATCCTTCTTAGGTCCTGAGGATGTTATAACCTGTGATAGCAAACATTAGCCACTCCACTGAGAAATGTCACTGAAAATGACTAAGGATGTAAATATACCCACATATGTTAAAAAAAAATACAAATTAATTAGTCATGATCAGTATTAAACTACATCTGCTAGCCTACAGCAACGCGTAAGCCTTAGCTTTTTCTATATCTTATCTTTTGGGCTTTCATGCTTTATATAAACCACAGTAAATATCTCATCGGATAACAAAACCAAACAAACCACATAAACTAATCCCTACACCACAAAATCACAATCCTAAAGAAAGACCGCTAAACTCATCAGAGAATCACATATAAATAATCGAAGCAACAGTAAAGAGTTAGTGAAAAAGGAAACTGACAAAGCCATTGGGCGAGTAGGTGGTGATGGAAAACTTCTGATCGCTATGATAGTCCCTGAACAAAAGATATATAACAGAAAAACACAATCAATGAAAAAAAGAAAACTTTAAAGAATAAAACTCACATAATAATGAAAAAATCGAATACCTCTATAGCTCTCTTGCCCATGTCACAGTGTAGAGACTTGGACGCGCGTGTCACCGGGCTTTAGTTGGGAATTAGAAGCATTGAAGGGTGGGGTGGGGTGGAGTTTATAATTTTATATTTTTAAATGTGAAACTCACATATTCAGAAATTATATTAATTAAGTTCTAAATTATATTTAAAATTAAATTTTGCAGTAACTCATTGGCTAAAATGAAACATTTTTTGTCCATTGGCCAGAATGAGATTTTTTACAGTTCATTGGCCAAATTAACATTTTTTAAATAGTTTATTAGTCAGAATAATATTTAACACTATTTATTAATACATATGTATTTCTCTCTCATATATCTTTTTCAATATGAACAATATTGAAAAAAAGACATTAACTCCACACAGCCAACTACTTTTACATGTTTTACTAAGAAGCTATTTTTTGCAGCTGGACTCTTATACTCCCTCCGGTTCCTAATGTAAGAGCTAGCCGTCAAAAAAACGCTTCTTAAGAAAACATGTGAATGTTAGTTGGGTGTCTAGAGTTAATGCTTCTTTTCCAAAATTGCCCATATTTATTATGGTACTTTTAAGAGAGAGAAATACATAAGCATTAATAAATATGAAAGAGAGTTAGGGGTAAAGTAGGAAAAAATGCATTAAATGAGGAGAGAATATGGGGTGAGCTCTTACATTAGGGACCAAAACCATTCAAATTTTGGGCTCTTACATTAGGGACCGGAGGGAGTATTATGGACCGAAGGGAATATATTAAACAAATAAGAGAGAGAGATTGAGGATAAAGAGTGTGGTTATATTAAATCGTCATCTGATAATAACTAAATTAACTAATATGCTTAATCTAATCAAATTAACTTAAATAGTCTTATATTTACGAAAAGAGCTACTACAATTTGATGCTTATATGTGTGTGCACGTGTGTGTGTTAATAATCGATTTTAATCGTACAGAATTTCAATATTAACTTCATCTTATCTTCGTCTTCCTTATTACTATTTCATCAGGTATATAAGCTCATAGAGTTGGTTCAATCATCAGTCAGTTCGGTATTCGATCTCACAAGCAAAATTTACTCTTTAACAAGTACTATACTCCTGAGGGTAGCATTTGGCGACAAAAGCAAAGATAAAGGTGAAGAACTCGTTGCATTGCTCCATGAATCGTTGAAACATTTGGATGGGTTTCACTTAGCTGATTTGTTCCCTTCAATTAAACTTATCCATCTCATGACTAGAACGGAAGCAAGGTTGTGGAAGATTCATAAGAAATCTGACAAGATTTTACAAGATATCATCCAGGAGAATCTACATATATATAGTAAGCACATGAAAGCAGGAGGAGGAGAGAGTAGTCATTTGGAAGAAGAAAATCTTGTTCAAGTCCTTTTGCGGATCATGCGAAGTGAACGCTTTGATGTTCCAATCACAATAAACAACGTTAAAGCTGTTATTTGGGTTAGCTCTATTTGCCTTTATGTTGGTTTATCATATAAATACAAAAGATCTTAATTCACTTTACCTTCAAAATATGTAGTTGCATGTTTTATCTAAATTGGTATAAAACATACTAAAGGGATTTCCACTCGAAAAACAAAACTTGCTTCATATTTGTGTATCTTTTCACTCTTTTTCTAGATTTTATATAATGTACTTATAGTTATAGCATATTCTTTGTCTTAAAAATAGCTTAAACAATTCAGTAGCTAGACTTTATCTTTAGCTTTTATTCAACTTTATCAATCTTCCAAGTATATTTAGATCGGGACTAAAACAACTGATTAATTTTACAACGATTCTATGACATGTGGATTTGGTAGAGTAAATATATAATCATCACTGTTTGGTTATAATTATTGTAGGATATGTTTGGTGGTGGAACCGATACTTCAGCTGCAGTATTAGAGTGGGCAATGTCAGAAATGATGAGAAATCCACGAGTGATGAAAAAGGCACAAGATGAGGTTAGAAATGTTTTTAAGGGAAAGAAACACATTTGTGATCATAATAATGAAATGACACAACTCATCTACTTCAAATTGGTAATAAAAGAAACATTAAGGCTACACCCACCACTTCCTTTGTTGATTCCAAGAGAATGCAGAGAAACTTGTCAGATTAAGGGGTATGAAATGCCCATCATAACTCAAGTTAGAATAAATGCATGGGCACTTGGAAGAGATCCAGAATATTGGTATGATGCTGAGAGGTTTCTCCCAGAAAGGTTCCAAGAAAATTCTGAAATTGATTTCGGGGGGAAAAACTTTGAGTATATCCCATTTGGATCAGGAAGAAGAATGTGTCCAGGAATTTCATTTGGTTTGGCAAGTATTGAGCTTCCACTAGCTAGCTTATTGTACCACTTTGATTGGAAACTACCAAATGGAATGAAACCAGAAGATTTAGACATGACTGAAACATATGCTAGTGTAACGACTAGAAGGAAGAGTAATCTGTGCCTGGTTCCCACATCATACAATATTGCAACTGTTCTCGACAGTTCCAACTGAAGTATATTTCCACCTTTGTATTTATCTATCTATATTTACATGCTTTTATAAGTTTAAAGATGTATTTTTCATTTTTCAACATGTTGTTGGATTGAGTTAATATCACTGTTAGTGTTTTGTAGTTTGATCAGGTTTTTGTTATGTTTAATTTCATGTAAATGCAAATTACATACACTTGGTTCTAAATATATGATCTATATAGGGATGAGTTTGATTTTGTTTTAAATATAAGACATCTTTTTAGTAATCCTCAATCTTTTAGCAAATATTCCTTATTATAAGTGCTCCTCAATAATAAACAAGTAATAAGAAAGATATGTTGAGGATAAATGTATATGGTTATGGTGCATTATTGCTAATTTTATATTATTTTAACTAACTTAACTATTATTTTTAATATAATAAAGTCAGGTAATTAGGACTTATATTTAGAACTAAAGAAGTACTAGTTTTGATCCTATAATTTCATGTGACATGAATTCAAGTATAAAGACTTCTAAAAAATACTTGTCAAAAAGCATAGTTATTAATCATCAAACTCATATTTCAGTTCAAAAAGATCATCAAACTCATATCAAACCTTTGTATAATTTTAGGAACATATGACAATGATTTGAAAAATCTACAAAAGATCATTAAAATTGAAATCTTATTTATTTATGATTGAAGAGTATCATCAAGGATAATACATAATACGAAAAGTGTTTTGAAAAAATTAGAAAAATATCAACCTAGGGTGTGTGGGTGAGTGGCAAGGACTCATTCAGCCTTAACTAATTGTCTGGGGCTCGATCCTTGGCGTTGGGTATGGAGAAACATCAAGGGGTCGTTTGGTTCGCTGGAACTGAGGGTAGGGAAGTGGAAGTGGAAGTGGAAGTGGAAATCACCATTTGGTGTCTTTTTTTTTTTGGTTACCCAAGGGTATCCCCACCTACGTGTCAAGTGAGACTAATCTCTCGCTATTTTGAAGTCCCATATAAGGGAGTAGACAGTTGGCCCGTGAATTTGCTCCATTCGCAAGAGTTAGGAATCGAACCCCAACCACTTGTTTAAGGGACGATAGTACTTACCACTCACGTCAACCCGCCAGGTTACCATTTGATGTCTTTGATGTGGTGGAAAGTGGCTTCCACTTCCACTTCCATCAAAAATCACAAAATGGGTTCCACCCCAAAACCTATGGAAGTGGTCCACTTCCATAGGAACCCATTTTTTCGACAAATATATCCTCAATAGTTTTGTCTATTTCCAACTCTGTCCTCAATTTATTACACATGCTTCTTTCTCTCTCTTCCTTCCTTCATCACATGCGCGCGCACATACAACATCTCCTTGACACTTTCCTTCCTGTAACATCCCAATTTTTAAATTAGAGATAATAAATAATTTGCTAAGGTCTTAAGGTTTAATTTAGGAAATTTAAAGTTTTAGGAAGGAATTTTAAGATATTATGGGAAATTCATGAATATTAAATCTTATTTAGTTTAGAAATTAAAGAAATATGGTTTAAAGAATTATTTGGAGCTTGAAACCTTCAAGAACAAGTATTTTAGAAAATCTAGATAATATTATGATGGGAAGAAATGAGTAAATAATATATACAAACTTTTGGGCTAGAAATGTAATTAAGAATAATAATAGGGTAGTTAATTGAAGTTTTTCCTAATGTATATATTTTTCCTAATAGGGTAATTAAGAAAAGTTTTTCCTAATGTAAATACTTGTCCTCCCCCTCCTCAAACCCTAAGGTCGACGGCCACTACCCCTCCCACTCACAATTTCTCACTTCACCTCACCTCTCCTTCGTTTCTCTTCCCTTCTCAGTACTCGGCGGCGGCCGGCGGTGGTTTGGGGCGGCCTCATCGCCATTTTTCCTCCTCACACACTTTTCATTCGCTTTGTCTTTCTCCACTTGAGTTCCATTTTCTCTCTCACGAACCCTTCGTGCTCTTCCTCCTCCGTTCTCCTTTTTCCGGCGAGTCTGACGGCGCACGAACGGTGGAAGCTTGTTGGTAAGCTCTTTCCTTTCCTCTTGATTCTACCCTTTAGTTTATTTTAAGCTTTCTCAACAAACCCTCCATCGTTTTATGTGTTTTCCGGCAAGCTTGGCATCGGTGAAGCTTTTCCGGCGACGACGAAGCTCTGATGAGACATTGGGAGGTTGAAAACGAGTGAGGTAGCTTCATTTATTCTGTTGTACCCTTCAGTTCTGCGATTGGGAAGACTTGAGAGTTAGGGTTTCAATTGGGTCTCTGATTCTGGGCAAGATTTTCAAAATATTGATCAAATGCTTGAAATGGGTGGATATTTTGTTGTTCTTGCCTTTGTTATGTCTCGGATTTGTATTGGTTTGATCCATTTTTCCCTCTGTTTTGAGCATTGATGCACATATATGTGTGTAGTTTTGTTGTGATGCATGTGTATGTAATGTTATGCTGTGATTAAAATTATAAGGGCAAATTATTATTACTGTTGCATGTGATTTTGTGTGGTTTGATGCTTTTTGTTGATGAGAAAGGGGTTAATGAGGTTGAACAAAAGTTGGAATTATGTCTTGTATGTTACAGTTGTGTGTATGTTCTAAATTTTCAGAGTTTTACTGTTATGGTTGTATTTTTCTTGCCCAAACAGGTTATGGGCTTGTCATATTTTTTTTATTTGTGATTTACAACTTTAGATAAAGAGTTATAGATGTTTCTTTTGGGTTGTTTGCTCCTTGAAATGTAAGCTTAAACTTATTGGATTCCTGAATTGTTTGAGATTGTGTTTCACAAAACCCTTGACTTTTGTGTGTTAAATATGTTGGGGTCTAACTGGTTTTGGGAAATTTCCCACCAATCTGATTCTCTGCATCGCTGGGTTGTATATAGTATTAATGAATTGTGATGTATGTTTAGTGTTTGCATCTTGATCGGACTGTGCGTTGGTGATAGGTGAAGTTTTGGATTGTTGCTATGCCTTTTGATTGTTGTTGGTACATGATGAAATAAAAGTAATGGTGATATTGGTGTGTATAAAGATGGACATAACTGAATGAGAATGTGACATGTGATTATTATAATTTTGTATTTCTTTTACTGTTATGGCTGAGGGTAACTTATGATGAATTGAGTTTAATAATGTTATTTGAAGTGGATTTATTTACTGGAAGTATGTCCATGTTGACTTTCAAAGAGTTGTACTTCTTTTCCCCTATGACCGTACTGATCCTTGGCTTCTCTGTTTCAAATTTTTGCTGAAATGTGTGAGTAGATGTTGTCAATCTTGCTGGTAACTTATGAATTAACTTGAAAGTGTCATAATTCCTCTTGTTCTTTGTTTCTTTTAACTGAAAATGATTTGTGCTAGAGTGCTATTTTGAGCTACTGTTTTATTATGCTTTAGGCTTTGCTAATTAAGTGTACTAAATGTAAACAGAATTTGGGTGTTAGTAATGGAAGATAACTGTGATGTAAATTGTGATTTTTATGAGGAACGTGATTTTTTGAAGCAAATGATTAGTGAAATCTGTTTTAGACTTTATTTAGATTTGGTAAAGGAAAGCTAAAATCTGTTCTAGATATGTATGCTAATTATTGGTGGAAGGAGTTAATTTTTATCTGATTTGCTTTCGGTTTGGAAGTGATAGATTTCATTATATGTGTGTGTGTCTTAATTGTGAAGTGGAATTTGATTCATGTCACTTTGCTATGATTATAGTTTATGTGCTGTTTGAAAATTTGATTCTAATTGTCTTACATGTTGAATGATGGTACTTTTATTAATGTTCTTGTAACAGCCAAACCTAAGGTTGAAGAGAAAACACATTCTTTTCACTCTATGGATACTTCTAATCTCAAATAAAATATAAAGGGATACAAATTTAAATTATTCATGAATATTAGACAATGATTCCAACTTAAAGCCAAAGTTTTGAATTTCTATTGGGTCTTCGTTGATGAACATATCAGGTTTAATAAGGCCTATTCAAAGATTTTTATATTGTTGATACTAAGGATTTCCATAACCCCTCTTTCAAAACCGATGTAAAAAGGTATATAGGGGCATTCATAATGTCTGTTAATGGTTGTTAAATTGGTATATGATTGTA
This sequence comes from Mimosa pudica, assembly GCA_029929735.1. Taxonomy (NCBI): domain Eukaryota; kingdom Viridiplantae; phylum Streptophyta; class Magnoliopsida; order Fabales; family Fabaceae; genus Mimosa; species Mimosa pudica. The sequence continues at coordinate 5,945,403 of JAKELP010000024.1, forward strand.
TATTAAAATTTCAATGCTTTTAGGTTTCTTTTCTCATTGACTGGACCTGATTATGTCATTCCTCTAATATTTGGAATATGTTTGATAGAAGTATCTATGTGAATATAATTGTTGAGTTTGTTTGTGATTAAATACTAATGTTGAAGTTTATTGAGGATGTTTGATCTTGCTTATCATGAATTATATTTCATGTATGTTATTGATTAGTCAAACTTTGAGAATCATAGAAGATTAAAGCTAAAGAACTTAATTAGAGAATTAAGAAAATATTAAGTCAGGAAAGGGGCTGGGTAGTAATGTAAGACATGAGAGAGAGACGTTAAATTATTATAAAGTGGAAATATATATATATAAATATATATATATATATATATATATTAATTTATCATTTGTGTCATCATTATAGGAGTTTATAATGGTGATGACACTTGAAGAAATTTACAAGGAACGGTAAGGAAAGGAAGTGGAATGCTAAAGGGCGACAGGTAATCACACTTAACCTTGCTATAACATTGAAGGTGACGTTAGTTGGGATTTTTAAAATCCTTTCTCACCCTCTTTATATATATAAAGTCTTTGAAATGTTATTTTTATACAAAAATAGGCTATCGGGTGCCTTTCCGATGTGATTATTTTCATATAAAAGACTTTGACACACTATATATGTACTATTCTGCTTGGTGGTTGTTATTGAGCTGGAATGGTGTGGAGGATATATATAGGTATAACGTTCAGATAGTGGTTTGAGAGGTTATGAGGATAGAAAAGAAAGTTGGAAGTTGAGTTTGAGATTATGGAGAGTTAGGTTGTGGAAACCATGCTATGTTGACATTGTGATATTTAAGGGAATTGTGATATTGAAGGGAATTGTGAATGAAATGTAGAGATTGTGATGAAATATTGACAGGATATGGTGAGCATTGCATGACACTGGGTTATATATGTATCATCGCGCGATGATAACTGTCGATTGGCCAATCGACAGTTATTTGTACTGATGATCCTTTTCGGATTGATTAGACCGGGGATCATAGGTCAACTTATTGAGAGAAAGTGACCTAAGGTTGTTTGGCACTGGAGAGCCCAACCGTTCCCGTTCTGCAATGGAAACAGAATTGGGGTTCCCTCTCTGGGGATTGCCAGAGAGGGAAATAGTCCCCTCATTATGGAGAGGGACACAGTGTCAAATTCATATAGTGAAGATTAGATGCTGGGATGCCCCCTTGATGGCACAATGCATCTATAGGTGAGTGTGAGAGTTATAGTGAAAGTACTCAGTTTGGAGATGGAGACATGAGGTTTTGTTGGAATGGAATCGATTGAGGGATTCTGAGTGAGATATGGTAATAGGGATGACGATGTTGACTTTGATTTGGATGTGAATGAAGGGCTTGAGTGATGAATGAAAGAAGATTTGGTTATATACATATTACTGGTTTTTAAAATGTGGTACCCTTTAGACGTCCTCGCTACCGCACATCTCACTGTTATAGTGAGTTAAGCGGTGATTACTGGGACAAATTGTCTCATTCACCGACTACTCACATTTTTGCAGGTATTCATGCACAGACGCGAGCATCAGGAAAGAGAATTAGGTAGTAGAAGTTATATAGTTTATTTGGAATTGTATATTGCCAATTTGTATAGGCCTGCATTCGTTTCCGCATGTATATATATATATTTATTGTTAATATATTTATAGTAACAGTATGTTACACTTCCTTCCTTACTTTTTCTCTCTCCTCCTTCTATCACCCATGGACATGGACGCCGAACACACAGCCTCTGCCTCCACCGCCGCCCCACCGCCGCACCATGACGGCGACACTCCGGCACTCCATTCCTTCCTCACTTCCAGTCTTAAGCACACCTTGCTCTTTTTCTTCATCAACCTTCACCAGCAACGGCTCCACCACCGTCCCACTACAGACTGGCAACCGCTCCGATGTCGTCGGCTTCTCCGTGGTCTCCGGGGACCAGCAGTTCCTGCCGGAGCAAGACTCTTCTCTTCCCTCTCTCTCGGCAAAGACTCCGACGCCGACATCTTCAACGATCCCGGCTCCAACGTAAACCCATTTACCATGATGATGAAAGATAAAGCTAGAAACTTTGAAGAATAATGATGAAAGAGATGAAGAAATAGAAGGAAGCATTGAAACCTATGAAGCCATTTTAGCATAAAGACAATGAAAGAATAAACCCAAATGAGAGATGAAGAAGGTGTTATGGTGGACTGTGGTTGATCTGGTTACAAGGAAGTTCATTTTCCAGATCTGGTATGGTGGCTGCTATGGTGGACTGTGGTTGAGATTTTTGTGAGAATTTTTTTTTCTAGGGGCATTTTAGGAGTTTCATATTTTATATACATATATATATGTATAAAAAAATACCCCAGTTCCATCTATACTTACTGCATACCAAAGACACATTAAAACCCCACTTTCACTTCCATTTCCACTCCTACATCAACCTCCACTTCCACTTCCAACAAAACCTCTTCCATCCAACCAAACGACCCCTAAATCTCCCAGGCAGCTGTCCCACCCTTTGAGGTGCTACGAATCAGCGGAGGATTAGTCTTTCACTTGTCGAGTGGGGGGATACCTTGATCGTCGATAAAATAAATTAGAAAAATATCTTACATTTAATAACAAATTCATCTATTTAAAGAGATCTTATATTTAGGAACCAAGAGATAGGAGTAGCCACTTTATATTATTAAGGATCGAGTCATGCACGTGCATTTTCATATGCTCAACCTAGGTGTTGTTGGTGTAGAAACACACTTATCCAACATATCACTATCCCAATAAGCACAAAAGAAGCTACAATGTTTATTGAGATTATCACTCGTTAATTGGGTAATTAAAGTTGGTACAACGTGACATTTTTTTGTCTAGTTTTGATCCCTTCTTTGATTTCGTTTACCCAGTTTTTCTGGCCTTCAACACATTGAACATGCATTATGGCCAAATGTGTATGTGTGTGTTGTATGCTGTGTGCGCGCTCCAACAACGTCATTTAGTGGCAGTAATATTAGTGGCGCATTAATAAGAAAAGCCAATAAGGAAAGAAAAATCATATTATGGGTATTTAAAGAAGAAAGGATCAGTTACTTCTTGCAGACTATGATCTTAATAATTCATTAGATACTATCTTGGCAACTATGTACATGAATTTCAACCGAAGTTAAAATCGTTGACAATTCTGAGAGGAAAGAAGCTGATAGAATACCGTGGGCGGATTGGCTAGAAAACAAGAGAAAAAGAACCGGATGAACGATGGGAAGAAGAGTACCCATCTCTTACAACCCTAGTACCAAGACGCCACAAGGATGATCAACCCTTGATAAGTCTAGTATTCTCAAAAGAATACAAAGATGCAAGCAAAGCTCACACAAGAGAAACAAAATTCTCAATTCATTCAATTCCTCCCAAAAATGTAATACAATGCAAAGCCTATTTATAGGCAACAATGGAATACTCTAGAAATAAAAGACAACCTAATAATTAGTGCATTAATGATAATTGACATTTTGAATTGCATCATTCCATCTAAAGAAGATGACTTTTTCTTGAAGAAAAAAGTCAGCTTTTCAAAATAGGAAAACATGAAAAGGAATTTAGACATTCAATGCCCTAATGGCCTTATTTTTATGGAAATAAAATAAAAGACAAATAAAATCAAATGCAATCATATTTGATGTTTATTGACTTGTACAACACATCACTCTTGCATGTACTCCAAATTCACATGCTTGTCACATGCATTTTAAGTGATTTCTTCAATATGGTCACCACATGGACCTTGAACATCATCTTGTTGGGCTTCTAACATTGTGACCACCTTTCTTGGATCTTTAAGAATGTTAGTCTTTCATCCTATCATTGTCCATGACATGATCTTCATCAGAAGCAATGAGATATCTTAGCAAGAGTAGCTCGAAAAAATAAAAACAACTAATGGGTGCCATGTCTGCTAGGCCCTCTCGTGACAGTCATTTTATCAAAAAAAAAGAAGAGAATGGGTTCTCAATGTAAGAAATCCATTACTTCTGATGAGTATGAGAAATCAATAAGAAATCCATTACTTCTGATGAGCATGAGAAATCAATTTCTCTCATCTGTGCTTCTAGATAACTCTCCTAAGGCTCTTGTCAGGGTAATTAGTAGTGTCTTCTGGAAGCAGAGGCTTTACCAAGTTCTCATGAAAATTTTCCTTCACTTTGTGAAATCTTGTCAATAAATACAGGCAAAAGTGTATAGCTCATTGTACTTCATTCGTGTTCGTATTCTTTAACCTTAAACACCAAGGAGTTTTGCGATACGAGGTAGGTAATTTTGAGTGAATGATTGTGCATTTGTGCTGTTGTTTGTGCCATCTCTGTTTCCCCCTTATGCTAACGAAAACTTAGTAACTTTAATTCCCTAATGGTAAAATATGTTATTTATTCTGTATCAAAAAAATGTTATTTATTGCAAGGGCAATGACCCTATTTTATACCCAAAGTAACCACCCTGGACCACCCACCACCATAAACTAACAGGTGGTACAATATTACGCCCAAAGTAACAAAAGTGATTCAAAAATACCCCCAACCGACGGTCTTCAACGTTTGACCGTTAGTTGGATGATTTGGCGCCCACGTGTTATATTTTTTCCACGCGGCACCTGTGCAAATGCCACCTGGATGGGCAATGACCCTATTTTATACCCAAAGTAACCACCCTGGACCACCCACCACTATAAACTAACCGGTGGTACAATATTACGCCCAAAGTAACCAAAGTGGTTCAAAAATACCTTCAACTGACGGTCTTCAACGTTTGACCGTTAGTTAGATGATTTGGCGCCCACGTGTTATATTTTTTCCAAGCGGCACCTGTGCAAATGCCACCTGGATGCCCACGTGACATTTCTCTTCACTTCTTTCAATACACATGCATCCCACTTCGAATTCGCACTTGGATTTCGCAAAATGAACACAGGATTTCGCACGCCCTCCTCTCTAAATCGCTGCCCTAATCACTGTCGATGCCCTAGGCTTAAAAAATAAACAAAAAGCTTGTCATATATGCGTCTCTGCCCGAGGCTTGAAATATAACATGTGGACATCCAGGTGGCATTTGCACAGGTGCCGCGTGTAAAAAATATAACACGTGTGCGCCAAATCATCCAACTAACGGTCAAATGTTGAAGACCGTCGGTTGAGGGTATTTTGGACCACTTTGGTTACTTTGGGTGTAATATTGTACCACCTGTTAATTTATGGTGGTGGGTGGTCCAGGGTGGTTACTTTGGGTATAAAATAGGGTCATTGCCCATGTGGCATTTGCACAGGTGACACGTGGAAAAAATATAACACGTGGGCGTCAAATCATCAAACTAACGGTCAAACGTTGAAGACCGTCGGTTGAGGGTATTTTCGGACCACTTTGGTTACTTTGGGTGTAATATTGTACCACCTGTTAGTTTATGGTGGTGGGTGGTCCAGGGTGGTTACTTTGGGTATAAAATAGGGCCATTGCCCTTATTGCAACTTTTGATTGATTGTGAAACACTAATATAGCTTGATTCACTTAGTAACTTAACCCTTTTTCTTACAATTCGTATGCTTACGGAAACACCTCAAATTTTAAATCTTGAGGACAAGATTTAATGTATTGACTTATAGGTCATTTTTGGTCATTAACGTAAGCGTACAGGTCATCAAAATAGTATAGAAAAGTTGTGGCTTACACAGAGACTAAGGTGAAATGGGATTAATAATTATAATTGTGTTATCAATCAAGTTGAGTGACAATATGAATTTTGGAATTTTAGAGTTTATAAAAGATAATAATTTGACGAAGACTAAATTAAAACTTTAAAATCAAGACAAGAGAAATCTAAGATTATTTATCATCATTTCATTTCATGACTCCTAATTAAAACCCTGCTAATCAAACCAAGTTCAAATTTCTACTTGTATTAATTGTACAATCTCTTTCTACAATTAATATATATAACTTCTTTGTCAAAACCAACGACAATGTTGGGTAAATAACTAGATTTCTATGTTACCAACTAATCATCCATTAAAACTTCAAATCTAACAAGTTTTATCTAAGTTCTAAAATAAAATATATTTTCTCAATTTATATTCTATTTAACTATGGAAGTGGTGATCAAGCACTTGGAGCAAGGAAAGATTAATATAAAAACTACACATGAAATTAATTAACAACTAAATGAGGTCTTAAATAAATCTCATTTCATGAAATGAGTCAAAATAATCCTAAACCAAAACTAACTACTTATAACTAAAACTATAACTAAAACTAGAAATGGTATTAACAACACCATAAATTTCAGAGTTTACACAAGAGAAATCAGAAAGAAATGAGAGACAAAGAGTAAAAACGGTAAAGCAATCTTGAAGTCTCAAATCATAATTTCTCCAAACCTCAAATCTCCACCCAAGTTCTTCTCTTCTATTTCACTGCACAGCCTCTGTTTTTTTTTACCTTTCTCCCCCAACGTCTGATTCCCGCTTTCAAAGTGAAGAGGTCCAAGTGATGTCGGGTATATGGCGGCCGCCTCTTGCTTTTCCTGAACCTTCCCTCCTTCGTCAGTTTGTCTCCTCTCTTTTCTTTGATCTTGCCTATTCACCTCTTTGAATCTGAGTTCTGATTTGGTGTTCATCACTCATATTGTTCATCACCTCTGATACAAACCAGTCAATTGTAATATTTACAATGTATCCCAAATAATGCACCATTGTAATATTTTCTCAAAATCTAAATTGCCTGTTTGATGGGCCAAGGAAAGTGAGAGAGAAATGGAAAGTGAAGAAAGTTGGGATTTGTTTTGTAATTTACATATATCCTAGGGTCTACAAGCTTTCTCTCTCTATCTCACACTTTTTTTGGGGCCCACAAACTTTATTTTCATCATTACCTCTACTTTCTATCTTTATCCTTTTACTTTCATTTCTCCACTTTCCCTTCTTACAACCAAACCATCCATTCATTTAGTGATAATGACTCCCCAAATATATTAAGAAATATCTCAAATCAATAAAATATAGGGAGTCATCAAAGGTTGGTAGAGGATAAAAGATGAGGAAGAGGGAGAAAGAGGGAGGGGTTAAGATTAGAGGGTAAAATAGTCCATATGTGGTCATAGAGAGGGAAAAGAGAGAAAAGAACAAGAACAATTTCATTCACACCTCATAATAAAATGGGCTACAGTATTTATATGCATACATGCTGACGTCATCAAATGTAATTAACTACTAACCCAGTAACTAACTATTGAACCAATCTTAACAGCCTAACATGTGGCCTTTACAATTACTAAATAAAGTGTCTTGAGTATTCTCACATGTATCAATACTCCCCTTATTAGAGATCCTTGTCCTCAAGGATTAATACAAAGCAGAAACTAAGACACATAATAGCAAGCTAAGGATAATATGTTTTTTTCCAGACACGTTGCTAAAATGTTGGTAAAACAAACAATCAACTAACAAGGCTAAAGAACATATAGAGAGTCTTGGCATCTGTAGTAATCCTTCAGCTCGTGGGTAAACTTTTTGAAACCTTGCAAGCCCAAGAAACACCAAATGGTGAAACTGAAAAAAACAATTTAAAGCCTTTGGACTCGTGCAAATGATAAACATTATTAGATTTCTTGACAACCTCCTCCTCCATGCATCCAAGCTTATCCATGTGGCCGAAAAAAAATTCTTGAAGTGCCCATAAAAATCCAAAACTCATGACCTTGCAAAACTTTTCTTACCCCAAAATTGGCGAAATTCCGACACAATTTCACTCTCAACCCATCTTCACCAAACCCCTTACTCGATCCACTAAACTCACCCCTCAAACCTGAGCCACCAAATGGATGACGGCGTTCATCGATCATAGTTTCTTTTCTTGTAAAGTTGTCTTTTTTTTTGTTATTCACCGCCCGGTTTAATCCGGACTCGAAGGGTAGGAGTGTTGCCCACATAGGCAAGGTTGTCCCCTCTCTTAATGAGAGTGCTTCCCCTGGATTCGAACACACATTCTCATCCATACGAGGGTTGTGGCTCACTCACCAACTCAACCAACTAGTCATTGGTTTCTTGTAAAGTTGTCTTTATTGACAGAATACTACCACTAAATTTTGTAGATAATGCACTATCTTTTTGTAGTTATATTATGAGATGAAAAACCATACATAAGTGTGATTTAACCATAATATCCTACTAATATTGGAAGTAAATGCAAAATTATTTAAACAAATGATTGCAATATAATTGCAATCTAAAGTCGTCTCATTGGAAGCCAATATATAATTTAACAACTAGTGAACTAAATGACTAAATGTAAGAATGAAATGGGTAAATTGCATTGATGGGAGATATTACTGTAATGAAAAAAAATAATATTTTTGGTATTTTCAGTTAAAGAATGGAATGGAAGGGGATTAACTAAATTAAATGAAATACTCTTGGAAAATGGTTTCCAATGGCAGTGTGATTCAAAACATCAAGGTCAAAACATCATTGGTGGTAGCAAACCTAGTGGGATATTATAGATCAAATATCAGTCATCACTATTTGTCATGTTTTTGAGCACTGTAACATGAAAATATCTTCTTAATAATGATGATGACTATAATATTCTAAAGCTTGCCTTGTACCACAAAATAAAAAATAGAAATATTTATCGACTCATCACCTTTAGATATGGTCCTCTCATATCTTCTATAAGATGCAACTCTCCAATCCATCAAAGAGAGTGTGTATCAATTTCAAGTCAAGTTGAAGATACGTCCTTATGGAATGCCAATTTTCAGATTTCTTGTTTCTTCTTATTCTCTTCCTCTTGCTCTTCTTTTTGTGGTTGCGGCTTGCAAAGCAAAAAAACAAAGCTAAGATCAAAATCCCAGGGCCATGGAAGCTTCCTGTATTGGGAAATCTCCATCAATTAGCAACATCAAGCTCTTCACTTCCACACCGTGCCCTTCATGAACTATCCCTCAAACATGGACCTCTCATGCACCTTCAACTTGGAGAGGTTTCTACAGTGATAGTGTCATCTCCTGATTTTGCTAAAGAGATTATGAAGACACATGATCTAGCCTTTGTCCAGAGACCATGTACTAGCAGAGTTAAGATTTTTTACTATGGAGCGAATGATATTGCTTTTGCTCCGTATGGTGATTATTGGAGGCAGATGAGGAAAATATGCACTATAGAGCTCTTAAGTGTCAAAAAGGTTCAATCATTCTCCTATATACGACAAGATGAGGTAATACTTTCAGATATTCCATGCTGTCTTTTAATAAAAAAACACTTGGTTATGTGTGGGGATTAAAAAAAGCGTAATGAACTAATCTACCCTCCAAGTAACCACCCAGGAGCACTGGGCACCCTGAACTAACAACAGACCTGTATTTACACTCCAAGTAACTAAAGTGTTTAAAAAATACCCCGAGTGGACGGTCAATCACGTTTAACCGTTAATCTGCCCATGTGGCCACCACGTGGATTACATTTTTGCCACGTAGGATAAAGGTAATGGACCTAATCTACCCTCCAAGTAACCACCCAGGAGCACTAGACACCCTGAACTAACAACAAGCTCATATTTACACTCAAAGTAACTTAAGTGTTTAAAAAATACCCCCACTAGACAGTAAATCACGTTTGACCATTAATCTGCCCATGTGGCAGCCACGTGGGTTAAATTTTTGGCACGTAGGATATGTCATATGGGGGTGACATATAAAAAAGCATGTTATGAATTAGATGGAGTATATATTAAAAATCACTAGAAGTTTATGACAAATTTAATGTTTTAATTGATTTTATTGATATGTATGAATAAGTTAGAAGTTATCACTTGTATATGAGACAAGTGAGACTAAGACTAGGATGTGAAGGAATCATGATGAAATTTCTTGATCTAAGCCAAGTATAAGCGCGTTTGAATTCAGCAAAATAGCTTTTGAAAAGTTATCAAACATTTCAAAATGAATCCTCAGCAACATTAATTTCTCTCTCTGTTATTAAATATAGGGCTAAAGTGTAACAGTGTCCACATAATTGTTATATAGGTGTAAAAATACCCATGTAAAATTTTTTGGAACAAAACTGCCCATCAGAGTTGATTTTTTTACTTTTTCATTCATAATTCTTTGTTGCATCATCATCAAACAAGGACAAATAAATACATAAGTTTGCTCCAAAAAATTTCACATGGGTATTTTTGCACCTTCATAAAAATTACATGGGCATTTTCGCACTTTAGCCCTTAAATATATTATTTTCAAATTTCAACTTGTTCTTAACTATAAAAATCATTTTGAAATTGTTCCTATTTTTTTCCAAATTAACTTTGACAATGCTTATGAATATATATCAAACAAATAAGAGAGAGATTGAGGATAAAGATTATGGTTATGTTAAATCGGTAATATCATGACTCATGAGATAATAACTAACTTAAGTAATAACCTTAATCTAATTAAATTAGGTAAAATAGTATTATATTTATATTCAAGAAAAGAGCCACTGCAATTTGATACTTATATATATATGTGTGTGTGTGTGTGTTAATAATTGATTTTAATCGTGCAGAATTTTAATATTAACTTCATCTGATCTTCATCTTCCTTATTACTATTTCATCAGGTATCTAAGCTCATAGAGTCGGTTCAATCATCAGTAGGTTCGGTATTCGATCTCACGAGCAAGATTTACTCTTTAACAAGTACTATACTTGTGAGGGTAGCATTTGGTGACAAAAGCAAAAATAAAAGTGAAGAACTCGTTCCATTACTCCATGAATCGTTGAAACAATTGGATGGGTTTCACTTTGCTGATTTGTTCCCTTCAATGAAACTTATCCATCTCATGACTGGAGTGGAAGCAAGGATGTGGAAGATTCATGAGAAATATGACAAGATTTTAGAGGATATCATCCAGGAGAATCTACATATTTATAGTAAGCACATGAAAGCAGAAGGAGGAGAGAGTAATTATTTGGAAGAAGAAAATCTTGTTCAAGTCCTTTTGCGGATCATGCAAAGTGAACGCTCTGATGTGCCAATCACAATAAACAACGTTAAAGCTGTTATTTGGGTTAGCACTATTTGCCTTTATGCTGGTTTATACAAACACAAACATCTATGTTTACTTTCATCATAAACATAAGATCTTAATTCACTTTACCTTAAAAATATATAGTTCCATGTTTTATCTAAATTGGTATAAAACATAATAAGAAAAACAAAACTTGCTTCACACTTTTTTTTTTTTAGTTTCATATCTCTGCACCACTCTAGTTCTATGTGTGTATCTTTTCACTCTTTTTCTAGATTTTATATAATGTACTTACAGTTACAGCATATTCTTTGTCTTAAAAATAGCTTAAACAATTCAGTAGCTAGAATTTATCTTTAGCTTATACTCCCTCCAGTCCTAAGTATAAGACCTAGTTGATTTTTTTGGAAAATTAAGAAAACAAGATAAGTTAATTATAAATTGATTTACCTAATTTTTCCCCTAAAACTAGGTTTTTTAACTTATAAACTAATGGATAATCTAAAAATATATCAAATATGTCATGATTTAATAGTCTATTTTGCAACCTTAATATTTCCAACAAAAGTCAACTAGGTCTTATATTTAGGACCGGAAGTAGTATTTAACTTTATCAGTGTTTAAGTATATTTTAGATTGGGACTAAAACAGCTTATTAGTTTTATAGCGATTCTATGACGTGGGTTTGATAGAGCAAATAATCATATCACTGTGTGGTTATCATTATTGTAGGATTTGTTTGGTGGTGGAACCGATACTTCAGCATCAGTATTAGAGTGGGCAATGTCAGAAATGATGAGAAATCCACGAGTGATGAAAAAGGCACAAGATGAGGTTAGAAATGTTTTTAAGGGAAAGAAACACATTGGAAATCTTAATAATGAAATGACACAACTTAGTTACTTAAAATTGGTAATAAAAGAAACATTAAGGCTACACCCACCGGTTCCTTTGTTGCTCCCAAGAGAATGCAGAGAAACTTGCCAAATTAAGGGGTATGAAATACCCATCAAAACTCAAGTTACAATAAATGCATGGGCACTTGGAAAAGATCCAAAATATTGGTATGATGCTGAGAGGTTTCTACCAGAGAGGTTCCAAGAAAATTCTGAAATTGATTTCGGGGGAACAAACTTTGAGTACATCCCGTTTGGATCAGGAAGAAGAATGTGTCCAGGAATTTCATTTGGTTTGGCAAGTATTGAGCTTCCTCTAGCTAGTTTACTGTACCACTTTGATTGGAAACTCCCAAATGGAATGAAACCAGAAGATTTAGACATGACTGAAGCATTTGGACTTACAACTAAAAGGAAGAGTAAGTTGTGCCTGGTTCCTACACCATACAATATTGCAACTGTTCTCGGTAGTTCCAACTGAAGTATATTTCCACCTTTCTATTTATCTATCTATGTTTACATGCTTTTATAAGTTTCAAGATGTATTTTCAACATTTTGTTGTTTGTTTGAGTTAATATCAGTGTTATTATAGTGTTTTGAAGTTTGATCAGATTTTCGTTTTGTTTCATGTAATTGCAAATTACACGTATTTCTAAATATAATCTATTTAGGGATAAGTTTGATTTGGTTTTAAATATAAGACATCTTTTAGATAATAAATAAGCAAGAAAAGATGTTGAAGATAAATGTAAATGGCTATATTATGGAGCATTATTACGAATTTCATATGATTTTAACTAACTTAATTATCATTTTCAATATAATCAAATAAGGTAATTAGAATTTATATTTAGAACTAAAAGAAGCACTAGTTTGAATCATATAGTTTCAAGTGATATGAATTCAATTATCAAGACTTCTAAAAACGAAACTTGTCAAAAAGCTTAGTTATTAGTCATTAAACTCATATCGAACTTTTGTATAATTTTAGGAACATATGATAATGATTTGAAAAGTCTTCAAAAGATCAATAAAATCAAAATCTTATATATTTATTTATGATTGAGGAGCGTTAGTAAGGATAATATGAAAAAGTATTTTGAAAAACTAGAAAAACATCTTACATATCTTACATTTAAGAACACATTCATCTATTTAAAGAGATCTTATATTTAAGGACCAGGGTAGCCAATTTATATTATTAAGGATCAAGTCATTCACCTGCATTTTCATATGCTGAACCATGATATTGTTGGTGTAGAAACACACTTATATCCAACAGATGATTATTCTTTCTTTATTTTTATCAGTTAAACAGATGATTATTCTAATATGCACAAAAGAAGCTGCAATGTTTATCGACCACTTGTTATTGTTGGGGGTAATTAAATTTGGTATAACGTGACATTTCTTTGTTGGTTTTGATCCCTTCTTTGATTTCGTCTACCCAGTTTTTCCTGCCTTCAACACATTGACACACCTATTATTAGAATTTTCTTACTCACCTATTATCAGAATTTCGTCTACCCACTTGTTACCTAAATTTTGAAGTAAGAATATAACAATAGTTTTATTACTCACCTATTAGGCTATTACCAGGATTTTTTTGTGATTAGTTGTTCCTTGCTTGACACACTTTATCACATTTAATTTCTCCATTATATAGAACTAGCGGTATCTCCCGTGCGTTGCACGGGAGTTTCCCGCGCTCCGCGCGGTTTTGTTTTAAAATTAGCATTAACCAAAAAAACTATTATCTAACCTTAACCTTAGAAAGAAGAAAATTTCAATGACAACTTCTAGTTTACATTATCAAATGACCATTTTTCTGTAAGTTATAATGAAAATTGAAATTAAATCTAACTGAACACATCTTCCCTATGTGAAGAAACAACTATTCTTTTTGTGTTCTATATCTACATGGAACAAATTTTTTTAACTAAAATATCGTGTGAAATAAATCATATAATAACTAATTGTTTTTTAAAAAAAAAAAATAATAATATACTATATTATTTTTAAGGCAAATTCACAAAAAAAAAATATGTGACCCAAATAAATTAGCCCAAGAAAGTAAAGAATACGTAGCCCAAATAAATAGGCAAATAAAAAGACACAATAAAACATTTGCAGATATATATTAGGTCAAAAAGATCATCACAATGACAACACTAAAGATATAAATTTTTAAGGCAAATTCAGACAAAAAAAATATGTGACCCAAATAAATTAGCCCAAGAAAGTAAAGAATAAATAGCTCAAATAAATTCGCACAAGAAAGCAATCACATATTAACAAATTTGCACTAAAAATATATGACAAATTTTTTTAACTAAAATATCGGGTGAAAAAATTCTTATAATAACTAATTTTTTTTAAAAAAGCAAATTTTTTAAAAAAAAAACAAAAGAAATAACAATATATTATATTCCACCAAATCACTGTTCATGAAGGAAAGATAGGCAAATAAAAAGACACAATGAAACATTTGCAGATATATATTAGGTCAAAAAGATCATCATATTGGTGAGACGACAAATTTTTTTAACTAAAATATCGGGTGAAAAAAATCATATAATAACTAATTTTTTAAAAAAAAGGCAAAAAAACTTTTTTTTAAAAAAAAGGCAAAAAAATTTCTTAAAAAAAAGAAAAAAATAATAATATATAATATTCCTTGATTCCCCACCCACGTGCAGACAAACCAAGGCAAATGTTTAATTTTTTTAAAGTAAAACTGTATGATTATAAAATAAATTCGAATATTGTTTAAATCAAAATGGGTAAAAACGGTTATATTGCAGTGACTACGGACTAGTGGAGGTATAGAAAATAGAAAATTCAGATAGATTGATCTTGAAGAGGGATCAGCATATCCACAACATAGGGGATCTAAATGTGAAGTACTTATTTTATTATCATTGGGGTCCATTGTAAAAATAAAAAAGTAGAAGATTGCCTATTACTGCCAAAAGAAGGCACACTATAGGTTGTCGTCGTCTGTGTTCAAATATGCTCAAGGGTAAGAGATAATCTCAATGTCATCGATTGTTACAATTTGTAAATTTTGTTCATTAATTACGATAATATTTCAGAAATAGTAAATGATGTGTCATCATATTGGTATTCAGGCATGAGAAAAAATTGATCGGTAGATCGGCGGGTTTGTTGGTTTAAAGAGATATATATATATATATATATATATATATATATATATATATATATATATATATATATATATATATATATATATATATATATATATTTGAAAGACAACAGCAAAATATGTCAGCGATATATATATATTTATCAAGGATCAAAGAGAAAAGCAATATGTGTCAGTGAAATAAAGATCACAATCAATATAATATAGTTTTTTTGACTATGTGACTCAAAAAATAAAGCAAACAGACCGCCATAGAGAAGTAAAGTGAATGAAGAAATTGCGATTTGACGTAAATGGCTAATAAACGACTAATGAACAGTGATTATATGTCTAGAGCCATTACTAAAAGATAAGCTTGGTGAAACACATTCTATATATATTGATGATATTGATTAAATGTTATGCACCATTATGATTGATTGTATACATTTTGTGGTGATGCTTTCGATGACCCCATATAATATATAATAGTTTAAAATGAACAGTTTGCTTCACTCATTATTTGGTGGTACACTACCAACTGTATAAGGAGATTAAACAAAAATCTTCTTGTAGTTATCCTGTACAGTGTACAGTGTACAGATCATTATAGTCCTCACATTTCTCTTCTAAGCTACTTAATTAACCCTCCTTCCATTTATGTTGATAGATTATGGGGCCACAAACTCACAAATACCAATTTTCATGATAATAATATTTTAAGCTAATCATTATGGAATGTCAATCTTGAAACTATACGGAAAGCCCATTTCATATGATCCAAAGGACATCAAACGTACATAGAACTGAAAAACACACTACAAAAAGTCTTCTGACATAATTGTGGTTAGCCTTGGAAATTAACTCAACATTGCATATATGGTCAATTGGCCATAAACACTAGAATGGAATTAGTCATCTTCAGAAGCGGATATGAAGCTTTAAAACAGTGTTATAACGGTTCTGGAATTGAAAAGCTTCAACTCAATCTCAAGTGGGGATATTTGGGCCATAAAAACACATTTTTTTACAGCAAAACCTTGCAACCTTGGTTTGTACTAAACATGGACATATACTGTCATTTTAGTTGTAATTATAACATAACGCACAATTTTTTATAAAAATGCAAGATTGAAAGGCAAAATAATTCTTAACTTAATGAAAATACGCTTGGTTTCCAAAAATAATTTCTAAGTAAACGATCTACTATCACTTGTCAGAATTCATCACATCTATAAACTTTGAACAATTAAAGCACGTCTATTATTGGCAGTTACATATTTGCAAAGCCTAAGCATGCACATACATGTACTACACAAATTTTCCATTGAGTCATAACACAAGAAAACAAGATGTCATGACTCAATTGCATGCCTGAAAAAGGTGACTTGCATTTACAATGCAAAATAATTCTGACCTGATTTGCTTACATTCCTTAACAACACAAGTACTGCAAAGAAACTAGTCTAATCTTTTTACCTTCTTGATTCGCTAAAATAGAAATGGTGTAAAATTCTTCCCATCCAACCATGTGCTCCAGAGGATAACAAAGAGTGGACAAAACGAAGAGCTACGAGACAATATCCTACTTATTGAGCGGAAAAACAAACCAGAGAAAACAGATACTGCAGCATAGCCTGTAGATAATTGCTGCTTTAGACAGCGGCTTTCGCCCACAAAATTCAAAACATAAATAGCCACCTAAGGACGATGCAATACGCCACGTCCTCGCCCTCTTGGTGTATAACCATACCCTCTTCCATAATAACCACCACGAGAACGACCGCCACCCCGCAACAGGCCACGGCCCCCTCGACCACCTCGATGCCTCACAAAATCACCAAATGTCTGCACCACACATGAGAAACATATCTTGATAATTGAACACTATTTCCAGAAAAAAAAATTGTCAAACCAAGATAAACTTTACCTCAGTATCAAGCTTCATTTGTTCAGAATATCTGGTCCTTCCATTTTGGGGGTCATGGTCATGCGAATTGCAAGATAGTGAGTCGAAGAAATCATCCTTATTGTAGACAGCCTGTGTAAATCATGAAAAAGCAGAATCAAGCAATGAACAATATTTAATACACAGATAGAACGACCAAACTTCAAATTTTGCATCACGATGTTCAATGTACTGACCTTAACCTCAATTTTTGATTCTTCACCGTTATACCCATCTTGACCACCATAGTCATCGCTTTCATCCTCTTCCCCATCGTTTTCTTTTGAATGTGACTTGGTTTTACCAAGATGACCCCACACTTCATCCTTGTTGAACTTCTCATTCATTGCCATGAAATCAAAATCTTCAGTGAATTTTGTGACTGGCCGTGGACCCTGCAAATATTACAAATTTCAACTTTTCTCATTTAGAATTGTACAGGCTCACACATATTGGTAATTTGAACCAACATATCAAGTTAAAAATAGTCAAAGAACCCCTGCGCAGATATATGATAATATTCCTTCATGTCATTTGAATTGTTTGACCAGCATTAAAAGAGAGGAGGGGGTACAAAAATAGTTAAACCACTATATATCTCATAGTCACATCAAGAAATACTGTACCGCATTAATCAAAAAATTTGATTCACTAGTAATAGAAAATGTCAAATCTTACTAAAAAAGGTCCAAGTATCCCAATAAACTTTACATCATACACGTTGCATATAAGGTTTGCTATCACCAATTTATCAAACATTAAACAGTATATCAAGTAGCATACCCCAATTCCTCTTCCTCTTCCACGACCTCTGTAACCATAACTATGATGCTGATGAAGCTGATGTTGATGATGATAACTTTGAGCACCTCCACTGGGCTGAAGAAAGTGCAATAAAAACTGTCAGCCCTTGAAATAAAGATGGAAAGAGAATTTGATGCCCATCCTGTTGAATTTTCGTGATACATATGGATGAAACAAGTCTGAATTTTTCTTAAATCGTATAAAAAGAACTATCAGCCACAATGTTTGTGAATAAACCATAAATCAATCCAGATAAATCCTACCATGCATCTAAACAAAGGAACAAATGGATGACCTACAATGAAAAAGAGAGATAGATTATTGAAACCCAAAATAAAAATCCATCAATGACCAATTTGAAAAATAACTGGCTCATAGAATATACAGTATGACTTGTCTCCATTACCTAACAGTGCCAGTAAATCAAGAAGGCAAAAGAGGATGAAAAGATAATTCACATCAATAACTACTCTCCAGTGTCCAAAAGTAATACCACATAGCGCACACAGACATACAGACAGACACAGACATACACAGAGAGAGGGGGGGGGGGGGGTGAGAGAGAGAGAGAGAGAGAGAGAGAGAGAGAGAGGAATACTCTGTGATTAGGCCGTGAATTCACTGGCAATGGCAATATAGGGGGTTGATTTTCACCGGAAACTGGAACAGCAAGATCTGGAGTTGATGTTGATGAAACTTGAACCACTTCAACATCCTTATGGGAGGTTTGCACAGAATTAGATGAAGAGATTTTTGTTTGTCCTGACTGCAATAATTGACCTGGTGTTACCAGAGGAAGGTTTGTTTCCGTAGGAAGAGAACTTGTTCCAGCATAGGCAGGTGACAATTGAGGTGCATTTTGATATGACAAACTTGAACTTGAAACAGCATTAGGTTTGCTGGGAATCTGTGGCACTACAGCATTTACATCTGAACTTGTAGCAACCAAAGGAGTCAATGACGATGAGCTAGACGCGAGATTGACTGCCGCAGGTGAAATTGCAGGTGCTTTATTAGGCACTGATACAGGAAAAGTTTCAGGAGCAAATGAAGCTGAAGGTACTGGAGGTAAGGATGACGCCAGATTTGATGGAGGTAAGGCTGATGCCAAATTTGACAGAGGTAAGGCTGAAGCCAGATTTGACGGAGGTAAGACTGACGCCAGATTTGATGGTGATGCTAGATTTGACGGAGGCAAGGCTGATGACAGATTTGACGGAGGTAAGGCTGATGCCAGATTTGGTGGGGGTATAGACGCAGAAGTTACAATAGGGGAACTAGAACTTGCAGAGACTGAAGATGGTGAGAATTCTGGCAAAGTTGAAGATCCATTTGGTGGAGCAGGATTAAAATTAGGATACTGCATTGGCAACTGCAATGAAGAAGGCATTGGTAAGCCAGAAGGTGGTCTAACCAACGATTGCTGGGCTATATGAGGAAGGCCATTAGGGGCACCATAATATCCTGGCCAATACATTGGCATGGGTAGTCCACCACCATTTGCATTTGGAGCAGCTTGTGGAGCTCCCCATGATCCCGGGTTCCCTCCAGGCTGATACAAAGGCAAGGGCCCTTGAAAATTTGGCCCAGGCATTCCAAGCTGAGTAGTATGAGAATTAAGATCATTCAATGGCCCAGTTCCAGAAGAAGGTAAGCTGGTAGATGTAATATCTGGGCGAGGATAGTGAGACTGCAATAGCAATTAAATAGAATCAGAGGGCATGTAATGTTACTTCAATCCTTGTGTAAACTAAAAACATCTCATTTACCTGAATAATAGCCGGATCATTGTTTATTGGTGGAGTAGGCTGTGCAGGTGGAGAAGCTTTAACCTGTAAATCCTGTGCAGGAAAAAAAGAGCAGATATATCAACTGACCAGCTTCATGATAATATATGGAAAGAACTATTTAAGATATGCAGATAGATCTTCATGACAAAGCCTGGGTCGCAATTATTATGAAAAGACACAGGGAATCTGGATTTGCAATAAAATGCCCTAGGTTTGAAATGACATGAATGGCATTGCCTCTCTAGGAAGAATGTTTGTTCTATAAAAACACAAAAGTGCAATGATTTAGGAAAAGAGAAAAGTTCATGTGTTTCTTGTAGTATACCTTGATGTCACTACCACGAAACAGTATGTATTCATACACCTTGTCACCTGGAGGAATTTGTGGACCATCCTTTTTCCTCCCCTCTGTTCCAAATGATCGCACTGCCTCGCACAAACAGAAGAGTAAGTGGATGAGAATAGTTCATTACATTTTAATCTAATAAACATATGAATAAGTCTTTAGTTAGCATGCAGATCTTTAAATAAGCCAACAGTACTTGAAGCAACATACATCCAAATTGTGGAGGCAAACGGCAAAACATTCTGTCGACTAAATTAGCCATTAAATTCATTTATTATCCATCATTGACTTATGCTGGCATTAGTCCAGTTTAAACCATTTCATAAGTCAATGCCAGTTTGAATTTTTAAAATCAGTTTCATGACCATTAGTCCAGGCTATCAATAAAATGATAGAACTACAGATAACCCTCTCACTCCGGTGAAGTTCAAAATTACTACTAACATATTCCTATCAATACCGCAAGACATATGAGCGATCATCAAATAGAGAAGAACATAATGATATCAATATGAACAACAAATTAACAAGGACACCATTCACCACAAGAAGCACATTGACAAATCCCTCCAAAGCTAGATCATTTTCTAAGACTTCCAAACACAAAGCCAAGAACAAACGAAACAAGAAAAACATAAAAGAAACAGCACAGCAGCCAAATTCACAAACAAAACACATCAACTATCATAAAATACACAACAAGAATGCCAAATAAATAAATACAATTATATTCCATATTATTATTTTTCCAAATCAGCACCAAAAACCCATCATTTACAACAAGAACAATTCAAAAAACCCAAAAAAGAATCAACCAAAACATGAAAGATCCAATCTTGAAGAACCCCAAGATTGAATTTTTGAAAACAAATGAAACCCAGATGGGAAAATGAAGAAAAACCCAGAAAAGAGAAAGAGAAAATACCATTTCTGAGGCCAATACTAGACTCATCGGTGTTAATATTGTAAAGAATGCCTTCATATCTGATTTCACTCTTGGAAGTCAAGCTTATCAAGCTTCCAACATAGGAATCGGCGGCAGAGGCAGATCGAGAGGCACTTTCAGAGGTCATAATTAACAAATCATCAAATCAAAAACCCAAGACAAGAAGAGAGATTATTAGGGTTAAAGGTTTTGGCTTTTAGGTTTTTGTTTTTGTTTTTGTCTATTTATTGTGATGCTTTCAATTGGTTCATCCTCCTTGAGAATGATATACTATGAATTCACTTGTGAGTTGTTATTTATTTATGAACATGGTTTTGTCTATGGGAAAATTACAAATAAAATCTTCTCAATTGATTAAAGGACAATTGAGGTTGCTGAATTGTAAAAAGGACAAGTTGAGTCATAGACACCTAATACACATTAACGAATTTGTGAGAAAAGACTCAAATGATCTTAACAATTTAAGATTGGAGAGGGTGGGGTGGGAATCGAATGGTGTGTTTTGTGAGGGTGGGGTAAGTGTGTGTTTTTAAAGGTATTTGAGTCATTTGCCTAAATTTGTTAATGTGTATTAGGTGTCTATGACCTAACTTGTCATTTTTGCAATTTAACAACCTCAATTGTGTTTTTACCAATTAAGAAGACTTTTTTTGTCTTTTCGCTTTTTTTTATAACAAATCTTTTGGCTTTTTTTGTTTTGGTGAAATGGGATTTATTTGTTTATTTTGATTTGGAAATAAGAAAAAATGATGAGGGGACACGTCAGCTTATTTGGACTTGGCCATCGTTATCATAGGAATGGAGTCCAATGTGATGTGGATTTCTTATTTTTAGTTGATAATGTTGGAGGACTTCTTTGACATGATTAATTTACTTTTTTTTTATCAATGGCAAGATTACATTACTTATGGGACATGTCTAAATCTAAAGATGTTGTTGGCCAAAAAGATAAGAGTAATTATTAGTATCATACGCGTTATTGTCAAAATCATGAGTAAACGTCTAGATTTTGTAATTTTCACCTTTCATTTCTTCCTCCCAAAATACTTAACTTTGTCAACTTGCTTCTAAATTTTGTGTTAGTTTATTTTATTTGATTTTGCCCATAAATCCTGTAGAAATTTGTTTATTAATTTTGGTAAATTACGAATATGTAATTTCAGCTATTCATATTTAGTAATTTTCTGTATTTTAGATATGTATTTATTCAAGTAAACTCTTGCAAACTTACTATTTGGACTCACGATCCACATTTATATTTTTCACAAATTTGTTTAAACTCACCTGATCCACAAAATTTTTCATCCTTAACATAGCTATGGTAACATTTTACACATCATTTCTTAAAAGAAATTTCGAGTTCTTCATCTCACCAAAAAATATAGTCATAATTATCTTTTAGATTTCACATCGTTTGGCACATCATTTACTCATGTTTCCTTCCTACTTCCTCCTATATATCTCTGTAACCATCTCGTTTACCTTCTTCATTTCTATACATCGACGAATATACCTCGTATGTTGCATAGTTGTTATTTTTGAATCTTATATGTTGTGTTGTGTTAATTTGAGTTTATTTTGTAGAAACTTTAAACGTGTAGGATGTTTTGGAGTTGAACCTATGAAAATATAATCTATATCATGATTTATTTCGCAAGTTCTTTCACTTTTTATAATTTGTTTCTATGCCAAAAGAAATAATAGAAAAACATTTGATTAGAATTTGTGGCAAAAGATAGTGCAAGTTTGGTTATTAATTTCTAACAAGCTTTTTATCCCGTGCGTTGCACGAATGCTTTTACATCAAAATTTTATATACGATTGTTTAAAAAAAGCTATGGAATATGTTAACGGTGTCATTAAATAAATGAATGACTGTTTCATTAATGCAGAGTAGTGACATTTGTTAGACTAAATTAAAGTATGAACTTTGATTGAGTGTGACATTTATTAGACTATATAAATAGTATTAAACTATAGAACATTTTGAATGAACACCAAAAACCAATATTTATTTAAATGAGTTTCGTGTGCATTGTATGTAGAGCTAATTCTAATAAAAATTTCCCTTGAGCTAATTCAATCTAATATAAAAATTCCCTTAAACCAATATTACTCATCTCTTAAGTGAGGATGAATGATACAAATCAATGTGCATCGTCTTCATTGAAATGATCATATTATATATTCCAATTTATATCAAATGTACCACATTCCTCTCAATATTTATTGAACTTCATAGCTCCATTGTAAATCAACATGTATAAGATGAAGAAAAATAAAAGGTCACTTTTTTGAGTTTTTTCTAATACTCAATGGCATTAGAAACCTTCATCATCTTCAAAATGCATGCCCAAGCTAAGTCAAAAGCATCAAAACCCTTCATAATATAAAGTGACAAATAGAGAATAATAAATAGTTGGCCAAAAAAAATAGAGAATAATAAATTTAATGTAGCATCATGAAGCCTTGCTGGAGAAAGACAACAATATATCTAAGCAGCAGTATATACAACATATAGATTGTGACTTAAGATGCATAAGAATGCCAGGCATCACTATGTAACATCATCCTCCGATGGCAAGTAATCAAAAGTGCCATGAAGTTGCTCCTTCCATTTTAACAAACTTTCATCATCCTACGAACATAAAAGCAGAAAACACATGAATGAATTAGTTTCATCAGAAAAGCTTTC
Source organism: Mimosa pudica (assembly GCA_029929735.1). Classification (NCBI taxonomy): domain Eukaryota; kingdom Viridiplantae; phylum Streptophyta; class Magnoliopsida; order Fabales; family Fabaceae; genus Mimosa; species Mimosa pudica. The sequence continues at coordinate 5,969,051 of JAKELP010000024.1, forward strand.
TTTCTATTTTTCAACTAAGGCGCCAAATGTAAAGCTCTTCTGGGCAATCAGTTAAAAAAATGTAAGGGGGAAAAAATCTAATGTGGCCTACATTTATCTTTACTCTTTTGTACGCCACTTACATTCCTCAAAATCTCACATTTCCTTGTTTTACACATATCCTTTGGGATTCCCTCATCGATCTGCTTCCATGGATTCACACGAACCCCTTTAACATTCATCAACAGAACTTTATGAAGAAAAGGACACTATACTGCAGAATGAAAGAGGCCTTAGTAAATTGCATAGGCTCAGACGTTTTTATTATATACTGTGATAAGAATACAAGATGATGAGATACTACACAATACAAACAATCTAGGCCCTACACGTATTAGTGGTGAGCTGTACACAAATAACAAATTACATTTTTCTTATACAATTGGCTGTAATAACCGTAGTGTATTGGATGCATGGCACTCTGCACAATCACATGGGCTTGTCAGTATAATGTAATTTTACTATCCTATCCTTTGACAACATAAACACCAACACCGACCACCGCCACAATTACAACCTCAGCCTCAACCGCCCGATGATGATGTGACCCAATCGGCGCCGAAGAGGACGTTGTTGGGGCTGACGTGGAGGAGGATGACGGCATCACCTCTCACCTGGACGGAGGTAGTGTTGGACGGCCCAGTTATCACCGCCACCGCGTATCTCCGGCGGGCCAAGGAAGTGGGCGTGGGACACGGTGGGGCTGCGAATGCTCTTCGTCTTCACTATCACAGGTTTCTCAAAGCCTCTCGCGCAAAGCCTCTGCATTTTATGAGAATAAATGGGTGTGTATGAGAAAAATGAAACAAAAAAGAATAGAAGAAACTGAGGAAAATCATCCAACCTGAACTTGACCATAACTTTAAAGCCATCGCTGAGAGGATGAACTTTTGACAATGGGATATATTGGAGATCGAGTCCCTCCATCTGAACTTTTGTTTGTGAGCTATTTGTTGGATGCTCTTGAAAGGCCGTCGAACTTGACCATGACTTTGAAATTATAGCAGAGAGGATTAACTTTTGACAATGGAAGACATTGGAGATTCAGTTCCCCATCTCAACTTTGTTTGTGAGCTACTCATTTCTTAGATGCTCTTTAAGAAAAGAACAGGAGAGCTCTTTGAAAGCACATGTGTTTTTAAAGTGTGAAAATGAATCTAAACATGAAATATGTAGAGGTAGAACGTGAGCGGCAATTTTGAATTTGAATTGAAAATTTTCAAATTTCAATTTCAAATACCCGTAGCCGATGAAAGCGAAAATGGCTCTATGAACAGTGATTAGTGTCTGTAGCCGTTTAATTAATGGACGAGCCGACGGGTTGCAGTGTATTTGGAATGGGCGGGCGGTTGCACATTTATATTTTTAATAGATATGCAAACTGAAATGTTGGATTGTAGATAGTTAGTGGCCTTAAAAGCAATAAATATTATCCAAAACTTGGAGACGGACGCAAGGAATACCACCTAACCAAGTGATATCGGCCTCTTTGTACTAAAAAAAGCAATAAATATTACTATTAATAGATAAAAACAATTAATAATAAATATAACAAATACATAAGACCGTCACTCATGTCACTAAGACTAGACAAAAAAACTAACGAAAAGATAAAAATCTACCGGCAAAACGGATGGGAAAGACTCAACTTTAGTAATATACTACTCCATATTGATAGAGGAACCACTTCTTTGTATTTTGATGGTGACAATTTTCAAGATTCGACCTCGGCGCCGCTACCAACATAAAAAGTGCTGGATGGTGGCGCAAATATCTACTTGGGTGTGGCTTTGAAGGGGTAGAGGGTGATGATGGGTGTTGAAAGGGAGATGGAGATGGAAACGTTGGTGGTACTTTCATCCAAGCAAATACCTGGTTGCATCTATGTCTATATTGGAACGATCCATGATGGGGGTATGAGAATAAAACAAGATAATGAGAGAGATGGTAGAGACAGAGCAAGTTAGGTGTAGTTTGAACGAAGATGGAAAGACCTCCAAGTAGGAAGGAGCTATGAAACATGAAAGTATGAGGAAGTTGATATAAAATTAAATCTATTAAAAGGATGTGGCTATCACTTACTTATCGCTTGTTCAAAAAAGTGGTTCTAAAACAAAATGTCAATGTTTGACAAAAAAAATATTAGTGCCTAAGATTTTAATCCTCTGAAACAAATCTAATGTAAGTACATGTTCGTACCTCAAATCAAGTAAATTTTCAATATTTTTTACTGTCAACATTTGGGAATACGTTTTCATTAAGGATTTCGGCACCTTTCTTGAATTGATGGATTATAGCTCCTTATGACTCTTTTAGTCCATACTCCATTTTACACGTTGCACAACATAGAGACCACGTCCTTTTAAGTTTTAGCTTAATAGATATCTGCTCTTAGGATATCTCACTTATGCTAGGAATTGGGATACTTGAGTTGAAAAACCAAATTTATTCTTGAGTCTAAAGTTGATGCAACCCTGCTTAAATTTATCATGAGTATCTGGCGTTGTTAACTGACCGATTAATCAAATTCATACTAATATAGCTCGCAATGGAGTGAATCTTAATACCTCCAAATATAACATGGAGTCTAGCACAATATCCGCCAACAATGACTTTTTTTTACCTGAAACGACGACTTTAATTTTAGCAAAAAGAGTAATAGCGTTTGGGAAAATACTTTGGACCTTTAACAATAATCGAATTTGGGAAAACAGACATCTGGAAATTTAAAGGGAATGCCCAAAGACATGTTGAAATTATGGATTTTTTAAATTTTCTCAAAATACAATAATTACTGGAAATTTAAAGGGAATGACCAAAAACATGTTGAAATTATGGATTTTTTAAATTTTCTCAAAATACAATAATTAAATAATACTCCTTCGTTCCTAAATATGATATCACTTTCAAATTTTAATTTGTTCCTATATATAAACAAATTTATGTTTATTTCTCAACTTTTTTCAAATAAAGACTAATAATGTTTTATATATGGTAAAAAAGTAAGAGAGAGTGAAAATAAAGATATATGGTTAGGTAGATTAGTAATATCATGTACTAATAACTACCTTAATAAACATCATTAATCTAATCAAATTATGAAAGTGATCTTATATTTAGTAACAGGGGAAGTAGTAAGTGAAATCAAATAAAAGTTGAGTGATTGATTAGTTCTTCACGAAAATATATCAATGTCTGATGATAATGCTATTCTTTTTTCCTTGTCAATATAACACAGATAATGAATTTTGGGATTAACCACATTTAAACAATCACGGAATATCTGGACCAAAACAAAAAAAAAATCATGAAATATAGCTGGACAGACTTATTTAAAGGTAGGCCCAATCTCAGCCCAATTAATATGCAAGTTACCCGTTTGGGCCGGTTCATAGCGGTAAAGCAGGAATAGCCTAATCGGCCTCTTGGACCTCCTGGATTATGATAATTTGGCTATTATTATTTTTCAAGACTTTCTTTGGGACATGAATTAAATTGAAAGAACAACTCAGTGTCCAGAATTTTTTTTTATCAATTTGCACCGAAAACTTAAACGGGTAATATTACTACATTTTGTATATTTCCGGTGCAAACAAACAACAATCTTATCTTACTACGTAGGTCGACTACATAGATTATACGACGGCATTGTAATCAAACACTACGCAGGGTCGGTTACATGGATCATACGGCGTCATATAAAAGCGTTGGTCACAATGCCGCAGTTTCATCCATATAACTAACCTCGTGGTGGGATAAGACCAGTTGTTTTTATTTGCATGGAAAAATTAAAAATATACAAAATGTAGCAATATTAACCCCTTTTAAATTTTTGTTAAAAAAACCTTTTAAATTTGACTATTATTAAATAGTAAGTCAAACATCCTATGTGTCCTGCCACTTCTTTCTTTAACCGACAACCATGGAATCAGAAACTCACCTCCTCGGACCTGCTTAAATTCGCTGCCATCCACTGGTAGTGACGGCAAACCTGGTGTGGAAGATAGTTGATTATTGCAGGAAGTAGGAAGACAAAATAGTATGCTTTTTTCCAAGGGAATTTGAGAGTCATTTGTGGGGATATACACACTTTTAAGTTTGGGGCCAAAAAGAAACAAAGAGGCAGCTGACTTTTAGAGCCAAGAGATTATTGGCCAGAGAGAAAGGAATGAGGTGAATGGCTGGGGATTTTAAGCAGGTCGGGAGAGGTGAGTTTTAGACTCCATGATTGTGGGTGCAAGAAGGATTTAACGGAGAGAGGGAGAATATGATGAGGTGGCACATAATATATCTAATAGGATTGACGTGGATGATGAGGTGGCAAGACACATAGATTAGATTTGAATATAAATGATGAAGTGGCGAGACATGTAAGATTTTTAACTTATTTATAGTGCGCACTTAAAGATAGGTATCATTGCTACATTTTAATTATATAACTTTTAAGGCAAGATTGATAAAAAATACTTCTACACATACACTCACTATATTGTTCCTTATTCAACATACACTTGCTGAGAAATCTTGTTCAAGCATTGTCTTTTATATTTCCTGTTACTTTGGTTATTTATGCAGTCTCGAATAATCAAGTTTTCTTAACCGAAAAATAATTAAGTTTTTGGGTATATTGTACTAAGTTGATCAACTTTCTTTCCATTTTCTTATCATTATTGAGAAATGAGAATAAGAGCTCCACGTTTTTTTTATTTTTTATCAGCAATAAGAGCTCTACGTTTTCATAATCATTCAACTCAACAACTTTGAGAAATCTGGTTTAATAATTGAGTGATGAGCACAGTGTAAATGAAATTATTTTAGGAATGCCACTTATTTTTAAGTTTTATGCTTCTTTTATTCTAATGTAGAAAAAAAGGAGTTCTACATTTAAGATTTTATGGAGTTACTAATACGGTACAAATGAACAGAAAAAAAATATTACAATATGATCGAAAAATGGGAATTTAACCTCCTTTTAGCCATTTCATCATGACATTGTGCCATAAAAAACTGAAATATCACCATGCTCCCACTTAGGATGAAATGAAATAAATTCTTGAGGGTAAAAATATTCCATCACCTTTGCCTTTTGTTTAAAACTTGATACATTTGTGAGACAAGCAAGCAAATTTTCAAAATAAATATACTCTTAAAAAAGAATATATACAAGATAACATGTCACTTACATGACATAAAATTTCTAATACTCCAAATTTGCTTATTTCCAACACAAAAGAAAATATTTTCAAAACAACATGTCATTTTGCAATATAAATATAACAATTTTAAGACAAATATGATGACTCAAATGAAGATATTTTCAAGACAACAAGTGGATTCACAACAAGTCTAAGTGAAAAGAATAAATATACATACAAGAAAATATGTTTGATTTGTAAGATAAATTTGGAAATTTCGAAAACAAATACTTATGTTGATTATTTCCATTTTCCAATGTGAATAAAGATAGTTTCAGGATCACCACGTACAAACAATTAGGAGAAAAAAAGACAAAGGTTATAGATAAAGTCATTCCACCCTCAATATTCTATTACATTATACTCCCTCCGTTCCTAAATATAAGATCACTTTAGCTAATTTGGAGAGATTAAGGAAGACCTTCCAATGAATTAGGATTACATGATCTTCCCAAAATACCCCTCACTTAAATTTAAAAGACAAATAGGGATTTGAGAGAGAAGTGATGGAGCTAAGGAGTGTAGAGGTAATTTGGACCAAAATTGAGACAAAATAGAAAGTAATCTTATATTTAGAAACTTATTCACTTCCCCAAAGTGATCTTATATTTAGGAACGGAGGGAGTATACCGGAAGAATACAATGATATTTCATAGGGGGATTTGCAGTATAGTCCCTGGTAAGGGAAATTAATACTGGAAGGTAACAATACATTCCAAAATAATTATAAAGTCCCAGGGGCCCTTTCCTGCAATTGTTTGCTTAACTTCAATGACCATTATGCCCTCATTAAAGATGGTTGTCATCTCACAGGTCCCTACAGGGGGACTATGCTTTCATCTTATGAGGGCAAAATGGTCATTGAAGATAAGCAAACAATTGCAGGAAAGGGCCCCTGGGACTTTATAATTATTTTGGAATGTATTGGGACCTTCCAGTAATAATTTCCCTTACCAGGGACTAAACTGCAAATTTCCCTATTTCATATTTGATATTAAATGGTTACTTAGCATTCTTAAATGAAACTTTAATTTCTTTGATGAAAGTTGTTCAAAAATAATACTCCTACTTGTGATGATGATGACCAAGCATCGACGAAAGATGAGTACAAGAGTAAAAAGTACGTGGCAGGTAGCGTGTGGCCCATTTTGGACCACATTGACCGGTTGTCCCCAACATTTCACTGCGTTTTCCCTTCCATGTATCTCTTCATGCCAAGCTCATCCACCCCCACTGACTTATTTGATGCGACTTATTTTTAAAATTTGAAGGCATCAACTTAAATTTATTTGATGTGAGCTTACAAAAGTGTTTAGAGTTTAGACTTTAACGAAGAAGGTAAGGATGCATGATAAAAAATGATAGCCCAAACTTACTCTATGTGTAAATTTTCCCCGCCAAAGTTAAAAGGAAACTAATTTCTCAACCGATGATTACCTTATTATAAAGAAACCTGAGCTCATTAAATTGTATATCACCTCTCTTGTTAAGAATGTTCTCTACTATCATAATGGTATTCCCATTTGTTGGGGGTATTTTTATCTTTAAAAATTTTCCATGCCCAATAAATACACACACATACACACAAACACAAACACACACTTTTACTTCTTAAGGAAGAATATTAAACCACTTAATTATAAAATGTGATAAATATAATTAGACTATAAGTTAGTGTTGGATTTCGGGCGTACCTGGAGTCCGTAGGATTCTTCAAGTACCCATGCGAAATTGAGACCACCGTTATGAGATCCAATTACGATTTATACGACAGAAACATTTGATAGAGTTAGAGAGAAGAGAGAAGGGGGATTATGACTTTTTATGTATTGAACGTTATTTTCTTCGTCCTCCCCTATTTATAACTTACTTCATAACGGAAGTTATACTCAGTTTGGGAAAAATAATCAATTGAACCCATAATTTTCTCATATTCACATATTTGCCTCAAATTCTTATTGGGCTTGTATTGGGTCATAATGAACTAAGTGTGGACTAGGTAATTTCCTACAGTTAGTTTATGAGTAAAATAACTTAGTTTTGTGAACAAAAGATTAATATAAGCATTTTATAATGATTAATTTTACATCATTAATTTCTCGAAAAGGTTAAAATAGTCTTATAATCATGACAAGCTAGAGCCATGGAGTAACTTTCAACACATCACTGTAAACAATGTAAAAGTCATTAAAATTTCAACTTTGCCATTATCCATCAAATTTATACCCTATCTGTTTTCCTTAATGTTCGTTAAGGCCAATAAAAATATGGATAAAAATAAAAGTAAAAATTAACAACTACTTATATTTTTTCATCGAAAAAAAATTAACAACTACTTATGACACACACACACACATAATTTCTTTTAGATAGAGTGACCCATATATTTTTGGATAAAAAGAAGAACATTTGATTTTAATTATTATATACCATGGCATTTTTGCTAAGAATATATAACAAATCATCTACATGTTATTTATAAATATATAATTTATCTATTCCAGTAATCTTGATTATTCTTTTTTACTATAATTCATTAATTCATGTATCAGTTACATCTTTAATAAATAATTCGACAAAACATGATACTAGCTACTTTTTAAAGAGGTGTTTGGTGTCATTTGAGTGAAGACCCGAAAATCTCAATATGTCACTGAAATAACCATATTTATGTGTGTTGATATAACACATTCCTATTGTGTCCCAAAAAGTAACACAATTGTAGAAAACGAGGTTAGATTCATTAACAATTCAAAAGCAAGGTGCCTAATCTATTTAACAAAGTTTACAAGTCTAGGAGCATATATATAAATGCAATTACCTATCTCTACGAATATATCTTTGGATAAAAAGGAGAACATTTGATTTTAATCATTAGATATACCATGCCATTTTTGAAAAAGAATGTATAACAAATCATCTACATGTTTATTATAAATATATAATTTATATCTATGACATTAATCTTGATTATTCTTTTTTACCATAATTCATGCATCCGTTACATCTTTAATAAATGATTCTACGATAAAACATGTTGCTACTTTTAAAAGAGGTGTCTGGTGTCATTTGAGTGAAGACGCGAAAATCTCTATATATCACTTAAATAATCGTATTTATGTGTGTGTTGATAATACAATTCTATCGTCTCCCAAAAAGTTACACGATTCTAGAAAAAAATGGTTAGATTCATTCACAATTCAAAAGCAATAATGCGCCTAAATTGTTTTGCAAAGTTTACAAGTCAGGTAGGAATGAAATCAAAGTTTACCTCTAGCTAGCTCAAAAGCATTAAATACATGAAACTCTCAAAGTAGGTTGCTTCACTCAATTACAAGATCTCTTTTAGCACCTGCAGCTGAATCGAATTCCCTTCCTTTCGTTTGAATGCCCAATGTCTTTGTTAGTAGAACCATGGACAGCGTAATTGGAAATTGATTAAGTTGGTAAGTGAGTCCACTTCCATTAAAATGAAAACATGTGTTTGAATCCCAGAAACGCTTTTATTGAGATAGGGGACAATACAACCATGTGGATGATACTCCTACTTCTCGAGTTCATGTTAATCGTTTGTCAATCGACACCAAATTACCGGATGATGTTGAAAAAAAAACAGTCACGGTGTACCATTTTTGCATTGTGTGAATATTTATATTTGTACTATTCTTGATTTCTTGTTGTGCTTAAAATAACCTTATTTTTGTATATATTTAGAGTGTGTGTGGGAAGGTGGGCTTATTAATTGAATATAGGCAATAATAAGAATAGGAAGGAGGAGAGAAGAGAAAAGGACGTATGAAGCTATGGGAGTTTTTAGTCCTCCAATGCATGGCAAGTAGATGGGTGCTCGCGATTGAAGATATTTATGATTCGATGCCCATCTATACTTATATTTGCAGTGTGGTCCTCACCCTATGACTGTGTGTCTATATAGGCATATGGCTACCATATCTCTCAAGTCCCTTTTCCCTCCCTCCGCCCTCCTTTCCTTCTGTGATTAAAGTTTATTTGCACATGTGATGGGTGAATGAGCTTGGGTACTTGTGTGACCTATTATTGATTTGGCACCCTCTTCTGATATCATATTAACCCGCTTGTTTGGTTGTATGAAAAAGTAATAAAGAATTGGAAAGTGTGAAAAGTTGAGGGTATTTTTGTAATATACATATATCTCAGTGCCCACAAGTTTTCTCTCTCTATCTCCCACTTTTTTTTGGGTCGCACACACTTTATTTTTCATCATTACTTAATTTATTTCTACTTTCCATCTTTACCCCTTTCACTTTCCTTCTTGCAACCAAACGACCCTTAATTATCAAAGATGACAGAAGTGGGCTGAAAGAGTTTTTCCACACCATTCTTCGTTTGTTTTGCTTTTTTATGTTATGATTTGTATTTTTCTTAAGAGGGCTGAAAAGTTTAAGTTAGAAGATTTATTCGGCCTATTAAAACTATTAATATGAGGATTTGGCTGATCAATAATATGCAAGTACTTATTTGATTAACTTGTGAGGCCTTGTTTGAATTCATCCTTTACTAATCAAAAGGATTTTCAAATAACGTCTAACTAACTTAGATGTGAGAATTGTTAACCAAATTGAATACAACTCTCCTAAATTTTAACCTCAAGTTTAAGAAATCAAACTCCCATCCAACAAGACCAAAACACTTATCCACAAACAAATTTTTTGTACTAATAAGTTTAGATACTTTTTAGGATCAATTTGCATAATTGGTGTGATCCTCTAATTCTTACAAGTCACTTTTAACATGATTTATTTTTTTTATTGATGATCAAGGTATCCCCCACTCGACAAGTGAGAGACTAATTCTTCACTGATTTGTAGGCGCCTCAAAGGGTGAGACAACTGGCCTAGGAGATTTAATGTTTTTCTATATCAAACGTCAAGGATCGAACCTCAGACAATTGGTTAAAGGTGAATGAGTCCTTGTCACTCAATCACACACCCCCGATTTATACATATAAAGAAGAACAACATATTTCATTTACCCTTCCTTTAAATTAAAAGTTCATTTTAGTTTTTTATGTTGAAATATATGATCTACTAAATAAATATGTAGAGAGAGAAGAGCCAAAACACACAGAGGTAGAAGAAGATGGTCCAGGCCTATAGGTACTAGCAATAGCAAGTGTAACCAAACCAAATTGTTAGCTTTAGCTTTCAAAGCCAGAGAGATGGCCCTATTTCTCTCTCATGTCCCTTTTGTAGCTGAAATTTCAGAGAAACTGTTAAAATCCCATACCCCACAAAAGTAAACTACCCAACAAAAATCAAATCACTTGTCTTTCATACACAGCCATCATTGCTTTTTGCATGGATACAAATGGTCCCCTCTCTTATTTTTACTTACTTCACCAATCTTATTCTTCAAAATCTTCCATTTCCATTTATACCCATAAAAAAAGATAAAGTCTTGACCTTTTTTCTGCAACCATTATTATTCCCTTCAACTTCCAAACCCTTTGGTTCACTACCAAAACTTAAATATTTCCACAATTATTATTTCACATTCAGAAAGGTAATCAACAGGGGGTGTTTGTAAATTTCAGAGTGAGACAGGACCGTAATATATAGAAGGGTAAAACTGAAAATCCTAGCTTTCACTTTCATTTTTATAGGCCTCAGTTTTACTGCTTCACTGTTCTCATTAGAGTCATTACTATTATTAAGTCTTTCATGTACTTTGAGAACTGTGCTTTTGAACTTGTTTACGTATCTTCTTTCTTTCTCTATCTCTTTTGTATATGGGAAATTTGCAGTTTAGTCCCTGGTAAGGGAAATTAATACTGGAAGGTCCCAATACATTCCAAAATAATTATAAAGTCCCAGGGCCCTTTCCTGCAATTGTTTGTTTATCTTCAATGACCATTTTGCCCTCATAAGATGAAAGCATAGTCCCCTGTAGGGACCAGTGAGATGACAACCATCTTTAATGAGGGCAAAATGGTCATTGAAGTTAAGCAAACAATTGCAGGAAAGGGCCCATGGGACTTTATAATTATTTTGGAATGTATTGGGACCTTCCAGTATTAATTTCTCTTACCAGGGACTAAACTGCAAATCCCCCTTTGTATATACCCATCTTAAGCGCCAGTTTGGTTGCACATAATTTGCAGATAAAATTGAGTTTTGGAATTGAAAGATGTAATTCCCATATGTCTCAGTCCCACAAGTTTTCTCTCTCAATTTCACACTTTTCCTGGGCCCCACAAACTGTACTTTTCTATTATTACCTAATTTACCTCTACTTTCCATCCTTACCCCTTACACTCAATTTCATTTCCATTTTCATTATACACTTTCCGTCCAATCAAACCGGCCTTAGCTTTTCCATAAACACAAGGTGGAAGAAAACTAGAAAAGGAAATGGGGTTAAGATATCTTCTCTCTACAATTGGGTTCCTTTCTTTTTTTCTTGTTATTCAGTTTTGAGTATAAATTTAGGATCTTTTTCATTTCCTCCTTGATGAGTTGCTTCCCATATTGAGTACTTGAAAAACAAAAACAGTACTTTGTAGGGTCCTATGTTGGTATTTATCATGATACCCAACTTCTATTTTGAGTGATTTGAGCCTCCTGTTTCATCCATTTTAACTATGTCTGCATCTAGAAAAGTGACAATAAAAATGGCCATGTGGATCAATGTGATCATGTTGCACCAAAACTTAAACAAGTACTCTTGATGACTTCAACTCACTCTGAGTTCTTCATCATATCATCATTCTCCTTCATCATCATCTTGAGTTTCTCTTGATACAACAAACATCATGAAAAGAAGAGTTTTGTCATCTCTTTTGGTTCTCTCTTTTGTTGTCTTGTTTTTGGGTGGAGGTTGTTATGGAGAAGAAGAGTTTGATGCTGTTGCTCCAATGGAGAAAAGAGAGCTTGAAGCTCTATATTCAAGTATACAAGGCTTTGTTGGGAAATGGTGGAATGGCTCAGATCTCTATCCGGATCCTTGTGGGTGGACACCAATTCAGGTACTACTTTTTTGACCCTTCATACTGTACATATACCGTACAAAAAAATGTGAATGTCCAAGCTAATGCCTTTTTCTCTCTCAGTCTGCTGGGATTCAGGCTTCACTATTTCAAATCTTTTTCTTTCTGGTTCAAGCTTTCACCTTTGTGTACTCATGGAATTCAGGGAAAAAATTAATAACATGGAATATTTGTTCTTTGATGATATGGTTTGGTACTTAAGTTTATTCTTTTTAAACTTTGTTTTGAAACATATTGAAGAGCATTTATTGTTAAGATGACTTCATGACATTTCTTCCTTTTTAATTATCAGTCAAAATGGCTTTTATGTTCTAAGTTTTTATCCCTTATATGTTTCAACTTCTTGATGAGTTTATCAGCATTTTGCATTCTACTGAAAGTTAAACAAACTAAGCTTAAAGAAAAAATATCACTTGGTTTAAATGTTAGCTTCACACTCATGTCCAAATCTAAAAGGATGCTAAGCCTCTTTCATGTTACTCGCTCCAATCCTAAATATAAAACATATTTAATAACTAATTCGAGTCAGTTGAGGATGTTAGTTTTGTTGAATATTATTGAGTGTTTTTATCTAAAATATCCTAATGATCTTCCTTTATTCCCTCTCACATTTATTACTTGATTATTGTTAGGGAACATTAATAATAGGGGTAATTTGGGAAGTAGACAAAAATTAAAATTATGTCCTACATTTAGGATTAAGATCAACTGCTCCCCAAATAGGGAGGGATTACATTATCAAAGTTTGCAAATTTCCCAGAACACCAATTATAGACTATGTTTTAACCAAAATTTTCATGCTTACTGATACTGCAGGGGGTTTCTTGTGATCTATATAATGGGTTTTGGTATGTGACTGCCTTGAACATTGGACCTATCCATGAAAATTCTATATCCTGTTCCCAGAAGTCAGAATTTAGGCCTCACTTGTTTGAGTTCAAGCGCTTAGAATCTCTCTCCTTCTTCAACTGCTTTGTATCAAAAGAGAATCATCCAGTAAGTATCCCAACTGGAAACTGGGACAAACTCTCTGGAAGCCTAGAATCACTAGAATTTCGTTCAAATCAAGGTCTCATTGGAAATATACCCTCAAGTTTTGGCCTCCTCAACAACCTCAAATCTCTGGTATTACTAGGAAATGGTTTAACTGGTGAAATACCACCACAAATAGGCAATCTCTTGAAACTGAAGAGACTTGTTGTTTCACAAAACAATTGCAGTGGGAAAATTCCAGATATTTTTACAAGGTTAAGTGAGTTATTGATATTGGATTTAAGTAGAAATTCACTTTCTGGGGTCTTACCTTTATCTCTTGGAAGCTTAACTTCATTATTAAAGCTTGATGTTAGCAACAACAACTTAGAAGGAAACCTTCTTAATGAGTTTGGTAGTCTCAAGAATCTGACCCTCATGGACCTAAGAAACAACACATTCCAAGGAGGGTTTGTGTTGTCTATTCAAGATATGCATTCCTTAGAAGAATTGGCCTTATCTAACAATCCACTAGGTGGAAGCATCAGTGTCCTAAACTGGCAAAATCTTCAGAACTTGGTAAGTCTTGATCTCTCTAACATGGGACTGACAGGGGAAATACCAGAGTCCATAACTGAGTTGAAAAGATTAAGGTTTTTGGGCCTACGTGACAACCACCTTACAGGAAATATTAACCCAAAGCTAGAAAGCCTTCCTAGTCTCAATGCATTGTACCTAAGTGGAAACAATTTGACTGGATACCTTAAATTCTCAGAAGAGTTTTATGGCAAAATGGGGAGCCGTTTTGGGGCCTATGATAATCCTAACCTTTGTTTCCAAGTTGGAGAAATGTCAACAAGACAAGTACCATTTGGGGTAAGACCATGCAATGAAGAACCCAAGTTGCTTGAAAATGATTCAACAACATAATCTGCTAAAATGAGGGTATGTTGGGATTTTATCTTCAAGCTATGCTACTAATGGATTCTGGTGTGTTTTTCTGGTACAGTTATGAATGATAATGATTATGATGGGTCTGTTTCAAAACTCTTTTATCTTATAGAATTTTAATTTCAATTACCTTAAGAAATGAAGGTTACTATCACATTAATAAGCTTATTAATGTGATAGTAACCTTCATTTCTTTCCTTTTCTTTTTCTGCTTTGCTCCCTCTATCTCTATATCTCTTTTCATTAATGGTCTTGTTCCTTTTTATAACATCTTCTCAGAGTTTATTTGATTAATAAATACACTTTGACAGATTATATACATAATGCATAGATTGATCTGTTGACTCAAACATATATTCTCTCTCTTGTTCATAGATAATGCATTTTTAGAAACAAACCATATTTTACAACTATTTATTACCTTACACTAATTTTAATGGTAGTTAGTAGTGACCACATACCCATTCTTCTTTGGTCAAATACCACATTTTTTTTGCCATGGTCAAATACCACTTGCCCATTTAATAAATAGTTAGGTGAGGGGTACCATGATAAATTTAGTGCCTTTGCATATCAATCATTGCATTCAAACTGGTAATAAATAAGAAGCAGAATGGGATTATGGATGGTATGCAGGGCGTAGATTGTATTGGGCCCCCAAAGCACTAATCCATCTAGTGAGAATCTTTGATGTACATGAATGCGATTGTCTGTAAATGTACTTCGTAAATTATTTTTTCTAATTTCTAACTTCATAAATATGCTGAAGGCCTAAAGCATTAGTATATCTAAATTGAACTACATTATTTTTTTTTCGGGTGAAAAAGGAGATGTATTAATAAATCAGTGTTTACAAGAGATGCGTATGTAATTACTTAGTCCTGGTTCTCTAAAGTACCTAGCAGAGGCCCAGAACTAGTAACAAAATGCAAAAGTGAGAAAGAAGTGATACAAGGATTCCTTAGATGATTTTTTTTAACTGGATTTCTTAGATGATTGGGTATGCTTAAAAATACAACATTTGCGGTTCTCCCATAGTTTGTGGCATAATATGCCGAAGAAAATTCTCCAATCTTAGCTTTGCTTGCCCGGTTTAAGATTTCCATGTAGCCATTCCTTTGGCTTGAACTACATTATTCACAAAACAAACCGACTCACCAATCAGATATTGCGCCATAACAATACGCAGTGCAGTATTAAGAATAATAATATCGCGGTTCTTGCTTAAACACAACATAATTCGCGACATTAATGTATATATTTATTTGTGAAAAAAACATTTTCTTGGGGCACGATATGATGCTTATATAATATTTTTTTAAAAAAAATTGAGGACCCATGGGCCTCTATTTTTTTAAAAAAATACTAGAGGCCCCATGTTGCTCTTGGGGCAAGACATGTGACCTCTACTTTTTATTATGGGCACAAGAAACATATATTATTTTTTATTATGTTATTTTTGTCGCGCCCTAAGATGCAACATACATTATACTTGTCATGCTTTTAAAATGAAACAATAAATAAATGGTAAGAATATAATCTAGGAAAGAATATAACTGGATTGATAGGACATAGTACTCTAGACGAGCTTAAATGGTAAAATTAGGCACAATTAATTTAGTGGGAACAAGTTAATTAAATTTGAGAAGAAAAAAAGACATTAGTGACTCTAAGTTATTTGTTTGACTCTTGAATTTAATGTGTGTGAATATTTTTTGTTTTTATTAAGATTTTATTTAATAACTTTCCTTCACTAGTAGTACTAGCTTAAAGTCACTTATCTCTTGCTTAACTTCAACAAAAATTGGGAGAAATAAGCTAAATATACTTGTGGCGGTTAAAAGCGTGACAATATACACTTTTTTGTGTGACTACTGACCTTTTTTCGTATAGTGAAGGGACTTTTTTTTTCAAATAGAACTTTTACGAATTCAAAATTGGGTAGAAGTTCAACTATATATGTAATGTGATTTATGTTTGAATTAATAATTACCAAAGTGACTTTTTCAATATGATTTTACAAACATGTTTTCATGATTATTTTGAAAAATAAGTTCATATGGAATATAATTAAAATGGACGTAAATTTTGTTAACTGATTTATCTATGTTCTATGTATTTTTTGTTTTATTTTATAGAGAACTAAGATCAAGTTAGTTTTTAATGGAGGGATTAAGAATATTGCTCAATAAGTAATAGTCATATTTACCACTTTTTCAAAACTTATTTATTTTACATAAAAATCAATGTGATCATACAATTACGACCGCAGAGAGAGTAGTTATTGCCATCTTATTACTAATGGTTTTAACATTCTCTAAATGGTCATTCATACTTAATTATCATTTGATTCAATTCATACATTCGCGTATATTACTAGCTTGCTCAAGGTTTTAATAAAAATGTTACTTAACTTGATTTTGGTAAATGAAGTAAGCTAAATAAATTACTTAATTATAATATATCTTATTTAATTTTCCTGAAATATACAAATAACATTATATTATGCTACTACATTCAGTCCTTATCATACACGTAAATTGACTACTTTTGGAACATGAAAAATTAAATAAATTACTTAAACATAATTTTTGTTTCTCATCCCTTCTTTTTTAGAAGTACTTAGGTGTATTAATGTTATATATGTGTATATATCAGTTTATAAGTTAGAAAAATAAGTTTTTTAAAAAATTAAATAAAGAAATAAAATAAAAAGTCATATATTTAGAATTAAATATAGCATATAAATCGATATAATCACTAAACTAGGTTAAATAAAAATGATTAATATTAAAGATAATGGGAAGATGTATTATATTTTTTACTCGAAAATTTTCTAACTAGCTAGATTATATAATTAGAACATTTGTTGAGTTATAAAAAAAGATAAGAAGGTGATAGATGACAAAGGCTTAGGGGCTGCTTACACGTTTTAGAAATAATTCAAGAACATACAAGTTTTGACTGGCGAATTTGGTGAGGTACTATGCATGAATGAAGAAGGCTGCTGTAAATGACGATACTTCATTGTTAAATGTCATTATCCGTGCTTCGAATAGTTTGAGAAAAAAAATGGATGGGGTCAATCATCAGGTACTTTCATCTGAACCGGTAACTACTTATCACTGTTCATCACATTTCCATCCTTATTTTTCATACTACTTTCAATCTTCAATCACTGATAAAAAATATATATCAATTGTATGATATTGAACTGCCCACATTGGGTAAGAATATGCGTCAATCATTATCAACCTTGTCCATCTATCACACACACAAAGCTATACTCTTATCCGTACACTGTTAAGTGTGTGCGAGTGTGTACGTGTTTGTTGTTATATCTGTGCTCAGAGTTAAAATTACAGAATTGTTTGCATACACTTTGTTAGAATGCTTCGATTGTTTTTTAGGAAAACTACTATATAAATCCCTATAGTTTTATTTGGTATTTCATCATGTTAAAATAGTTTTAGTTGTTTTTAATATGATCCTTGTAGTTTTTAATCAATTGTTGACTATAATTTCTCTCGATAGTTATAATGAGGGTCAGAGATAAGATCCTTGTAGATTGTTTTCTCTTTTTTCTTTTAAAAACTCATCAAATCATCTAAGATCATAGCTGATTTCTTGTATCTTTCATTTTTCTCCCAAAAAAGTGCGGTAGTTACTGTCTCAGAATAATGGGTCTCAATATGATGAAAAATCCCATCACCATCATAGCTCATGTCAATCAAGGAAGTCACCTTATAATTTGTGGCACCTGAATTAATATTATTGAAACCTTAACTAACCTTCACAATGGACTTGCCAAAATACATATATACATATGCATTAAATTGATCACTAATTACATTTTTTATCTAGTCTATTCAAGTTACGCTTAAAAATTACAATGGCATGTTTATAAAGGACCAATCATTTCGAATTTATAACTAACCTGCAATAATTAGATACATATACGAAATCAAGTCTTATAAAATGAAAAAAAAACACACTTTGGGATGTTATTCTCCTTATTTGACAGGGGTTGGCTGAGTATGTCGTATTTACAAAAGTCACGCGCGCGCGCGCGCAGATGCATGTATATTGGAATCAAAGGGCGTGGGAAACGCGCAAAGACTAGCTATCTACATGGGAAATACCTATGCCTGAAAATCTTCCCGAATAATAACTCTATACTCCGCGGGTAAAACACATGGTGATAGTTTTGATATCACTTCAATTCGATGACCTTGACGAACAAAACGTACAAAAGAATCAGCACATCAACTAGTCTTTTTAACATGAAATCAAAATTAAACAATCCAGTCTATCTTAAGTGATCGTGTGGTGTAACTATTGAAGGATGATATTTGGTTAGGTCGTTATTGATCAGTAGTAATGCGTAATGCTTCTGTATAATCACTAAACACACAAATTTTATGATAATTTGATTTCAATTCAGGCGAAGTCCTTCTTAAATTTCCATGATTTAGGCAGCGGTAGGAGGATTGTAAGATAATTTTTCAATTAAGAAACCCATTATCCAAGTGCCTTTGCTATCCTATAGCAATGCACCATAAGTAACTTTACCATTTTGAAAAGCAGCCAACAATGTCCAGTCTCAACTAGTTTGAAGAGCGGTTCACATGTGAAAGATTCACTTGATGACGGATTGAGTAAACATTCAAAAAAAAAAGTAATTCTCCTACTTTACTTGAAATAATAACTTTAAAGCCCCTTCTTGAAGCAAAAGATTGAAGCGTGGTTAATTAAGTCATAGATTATTTTGTAATTTTCTTATAAAAGTTTATTTCTTTGAACTGGTCAAAATATTGAGAGAGAGAGAGAGAGAGAGAGAGAGAGATAGAGAGATTAGAGAGAGTATGTCTGCAGTCTGCCACACTTACATTTTGGAATGTTTGCCCAAATTACTATTCCTCCTCATCACAATCAAACATATCCTTCTCTTTGAAGCAACCAAACTTCATTTATTGAACCCTTCATTCTTTCCTTTTAATACATGAACCCTTCATTCTCTTTTCGGTTTTTTTAACAACTGACAAGTGATGAATATTAATCACTATAAAAATATTTGTGTTTTTGTGTTTTTATCCTAAAGTATAATTTGTTCTTCCAGCATGTTTATTAATTAATATAATGGGTAATATAATGAATTGTTTTCAGCAAACATGCTTCCACAATTTATGGTTGTGTTAACCATAGCTTATGTTTACCTTCTCTATCTGTCGGTCTCACCACACGCATTTTTTTTTGCCAGACTCACCTCACGCGTTATTATATATTTAACTAGGGTTTGACCCCGTGCGATGCACGGGATTACCCGATTTTCTTTGACAAACAAATTGCAAATTCGAAGCACTTTCTTAAAACCATCATAGTCTTCAACATGTTTTAATTTACATCAATGGGAGGAAAAATTAATACAAGTCTGAAAATGATAGAGGAATATAGAGCGACACGAATTGGGAAGGCCACTAAAAAGATATTGAAAGTGTAATAATGAAATAACATTAAAAAGTATTTTTATACTCTATTTGCAAGGATCCCAATCAAACCCCGCGGGGCCAAAAAAAAACTAAATTTTCCCGGAACCTCCTCCATTCAAATGTTCACTTGGTCTAAATTTTTTTGGTAGGCAATCTTTTCAATTAATATCAATTTAGATTACATGTAATATTTTAAATTGACCAAAAATCAGACTTGCTTGTGTATTAAAAGAAAAGAAAAATCAAACTCGATCTCCAACAACCCCCACCCAACCCCCTCCCCCCATGGAAAAAACAAATTCCCGTGCAACTCACAATTGATCTAGTGATTAACCCCGTGCGATGTAGGGGGATGCTGTTTTATTATGTGATTTTTTATTATCATCTGATCTTAGATACAAAATTAACATGAACAATAGTCTTAGTCCAATTCATATAAGATGATTAAAGTTAAATATTATCTGGAGATATATTGATTAACAAAATTTTTTAGAAGTTATGCTTTCCTTTTTATCTTTTAGTACCTCTTATAAATTATTTTACTATGTATTTTCACGTCATTTACTATCTTATTTTGTGGGAAAATGTTTTGACAAAAATGGAAAGTATTGAATTCTCCATTTTAACTCTTACATCTCATTTACTATCTTACTAAAGCCCCATGTCAATAGTTACAATAACAGCTACGATACACAAAGTTGTTTCTCAAGTCTTTCAAAGCGTAATATTATTTCTGATATAAAAAGCGTAATGTTATAAATAACTCGGTAAACTTCTTAATCAATTCATAACGGTAATAATATTTTAGAAGTATAAATTAATCCAATTTCCAATTCCAAAACAATAATGTTGGTTTCAAACTGATAATTAATTTTCAGAACATGCCAAATTGATATTTTTGAGTTGTACTAAGGGTCTTGTATTAAATCACAAAGTAAACTAATAAATGCTATGTAAATTGTTATCTTTAATATAAAATGATGGAAAGGAAATTAACTAACTTCATGGAACCAAAGAAAATAGCCCTTAACCAAGGAAAAGGTCTCAAGTCTCAACCATAAATTATATATAAAACAATTAGTATTTTATCCTAAAAATACATAGAATATTAATCAAAGGATATTTCTCACATGATGAAATTCTCCATTAAAAATACATAGAAAATAAATTAAAAAACCTATCAACTCAAAAATTTATAACCATACAACTCAAAATAACTTATCTCTGAGCAAGAATACAACTCCAGAATTGGTAAGCAGAAAAAACTCACAATAAAGTTGAAGAAAAATGTAAAAGAACTCAACTGAAGACTACTCCTACCTCCCTCCTTGATTGACATTTTCCTTTATTTTGTGCTTTCTCTCCTTCTCCTACCTAGGTCTCTTTCAACTTATTTATATTTTGTATATCATCTACCTCAGATTTTCTTTCTCCCTACAGAATGATGCATATCATCTGCTGAACTTTCAGTAGCTATTTCTCCCCCTCCTTGTTTCCACCATATCATAGCATAATCGAATTATTAATCAATCAAAGAGAAAAAATAGTTATAGAAAAAGTACACCGGTATATGCAATAACAATGTAAATGAGTTCATCATTCCTTCAATCATATAAGAAACAATATGATTGCAACTAAATGACATTTACATAGAAATATTCACCATAGTATATATAAAGCACACATGCGGAATCAAGGGTAATTAGCTAATTAATTTATCATTTCTTTTTATTTTTTAATGGGCCAAGCCCATAACACTAAATTACAACTCTCCTAGGCCATTCTCGCCCAATAATATCTTCTCGCAGCAGCCAACTCAATTCTGTAGGGGGCTTACTCCAAATAACTTTCTACTCACTTTGCAATTCAGTCAGGGTAGCCATTCTGTCTGTGCACCTATTTCCCTCCCTATATATGTGGCTAAAATCCAGTTGTCATGGCCTCCTTGCAAGCTCAATTATTAGCTTGTTGATGCTCATGCTCCAGCAAATTTGTAGACCCTCTAGAATTGCAGCAATCACAAAATATGCTGGGGTGATCCCTTTTAATTTAATTGAAAAGCCTATCAGCCACGCTCCTTGTGAATCTCTCAAGGTTCCTCCTTCGCCTGCTGTTGTGTGACTCACATAGCTCCCGTCTACATTCAATTTGCACCATCCATCAGGTAGGGGATGCCAGGCACACAATCATTAAAATTTGGGTTATGCAATTGACATTCCTTCATCCCCACGCAAACCAACAGGTTACAGCGAATGTTTCTGGTCATAAGGGGTCATCTAACAGCCTGCTGCTCCTCACAATGTTGAGGTTTATCCACTCCTTCCAACCTGCCTTGAAGAAGATGTGTCATTTTCCTGCAGGAACTCTTTCTGGAATTTGGAGTCTCCAAATTTGCTTCCATTTACTATGTCTCCTGCTTGTTGCCTCTCCTAGCCATTTATAAATGCTGGCTGTAGTGAACTCCCCATTGCCTCCAATATACCTGTATATCGAAGATTCATAATAATGAGCTTTTAACAGAATCTGAAAAAGACATCAATCAACAGTGATTGAAATCAGAATACCAATCTATTCAAACATCCCCAATTTACCAATCTATTTTACTTGTATAATCATAAGTTTAAACATTCAATTTTATCATCTCTATTTACACCCATTCAGCAACATCATAAAGCAGAGAAATCAAACTTTTAAAATCAAGACAGACCACCAATATATTAAATTAGAATCTAAACAGATGAGCCATGAATGTATCTATAGTATTAACTTTAGTGAAAAAAAAAGCCTATATCATTTGAAATACTGTCATTGAATCAACTGCAAATGTGATTTGAGCAATTCCAAAAGAGCCTATCTAGATTTAGATAAATACCATACATAACAGATTGAATAAGCACTTACCTTATTATTTGCAAAATTAAGTCATTTATATAACTTCTGTTCAACACTGGTCAAAATTACATTTGCAGGTGAATGATATTTTGTATGTCCATAAATGCTTATTGAATGACTTAATAGATACTTGTGGTCAACACTTACCTTATTGTTGCTATTTTTTTTAATTATACTTGTGGTCATATACTTAGGTGTTGCAGCATGGAATTCTCGTATGCTGACCTTTTTTATTCCTATTTTTTTCTTGTACCTTATTGTACCTTTTAAGTTCAGGTAGCATTGTTTGTCATTTAATGTGATTTTTATATGGCATATGAGCATTAGCAAATAGAAAGTATAATCTTACTCTATACACCATATAAAGCAATTCCAAAAGCATGTAAACATGCATGGTAATTTGAGTTTACTAAATCAATCCATACAGGTATGCCTAGCAACACTTGAAAACAAAGAAATGGTATCATGAAATGGTGACAAACCTTGTTTTTAGTAAGCATTATATCGTTCATCAATATCCTTGTTGGCACAATGGTTAAGAGTGCCAAAAACAAATCAAAGAAATCAACATCTATAAGCTGCAAAAGTATTCCATGTTTTGATAAAAAAAAATAATGTAGAAACATAATGTATGAATGAAGATATATGACCACAAATTAACTAACATCCAGTGAAAGCAGAGGCATACCGCTTCAACCAAACAGATGACAACTTCAGTAATATCACCCCCCAGTCATATCTTCACTTGATTGAATGGTTGCAGATGACAACTTCATTTAATATCTGTCTCAATTGAATACATAGTTGCTCACTAACTTTGGGATTCTGCCTAAGAAGTGGTACTCCTTGACTGCCACATGTCCTCTTTGCCATTGTGTTGCTGAAATCTAATTGAGAGGGTTCCAAATGAGAATTAACAGAGTCTAAGGTTGAAGAAGAAGAAGAATTAGAGAATTAATGGGAGAGTGGAGAGATTAAAGAATAAAAGAGAAAAGAAACTTACCCACGTTCTATTGAGCTTGACGGCTCGAAGAAGAAGAGAGGATCGATGGTGAGTGTGAGAGAGTGACGACCAAAAATAGAGAGAGTGAAGGCGAGAATGAGTGATGAAAAAATGGGAGGAAGAGTGAAACACAATGAATTTGAGAAGGCACCAAGATTTAATGACGAAGTTAAGTGCTACCAAACCCAAAACCAAACTGAAATGGAAGCGGAAGCCACACAGCCAAAAGACTAAAGGATTAATAAACTGAATCATTAAAACCCACTAAATTCCAACCCACAAATGAAACCAGCAGCATCAGGTGTGAACACACCAAAGATTCCATACGGGTAATTATGTGTTATATTAGATTGGTTTTATTTTTGTTTTCCACTTTGGTTTGAACTTAACCTCATGCTTCCTATCAAGTTGACATTTTTCACGTCACATTAATTAATCTGGTATGTATGATAATATATTATAGGGTTGATTATTTTCATGTTAAATTGCGTACCAACTCACAGATGACTAAGCAACTGCCACACGTACTCCATTGGTTTACGAGCTGTATGTCACCTTTTCATATCTTACGCTATCTGATCCATGATCCTTCCCTTAATTTAATCATTAAATCCCTTTCATTTAGTAGGTAATAAACTTATGTTTATTAACCTATCCGTGAGTTCATGCAAGCATGTGTAAAACCTAAATAGATGAAAATAAATGAGTAAGAGTAGAGAGATTAACACAATTAACCGATCGTTGATTTAATCATCACCTGACTCGCGTACGTCCGATCCTCTTATAACTTTAAAGATTTTTCTAACTACAAATAAATTCACCAAACACAATTCCAATTAAATTTTACGATGAGCTCACTTACATGCTACAACTTATTAAATCAAGCTAGCTTACAAGTTGATTCATCTATTTTTTCCATTTTTATGTTTTCATGCTATATAAAAATGTATAAAGTTGTGTAAACTCATTCTTCAATTTGTATTATTAGTCGCAAAGTTTGTTACGTTGGATTTACAAGTTTTCTCATCCAGTTTATTGTTTTTGTGCTTTAAGTTTACAAAACCGTAACTGTCAAGTTACTTGTTAGTATTTATATTGGCTTTTTATAGAATTGGCTATCTTTAGTGATTTTTTATATAAATTTGTCTGATATGTATATGATTATTTATCAATTTTGATAAATGTAATTTTAATTGTTAGGTTATAAAATATACTTATACCAAATTATTATCACTTATAATTTAATTATTTAATTATATACCCTAGCTTTAACAGTTACCTAGCTGAGTTTACCTACTCAGTTTTGTTGGAATTTATAAATTTGACAACTTTGAATACAAGTATAATTAAAGTTTGTTCGTTTTTCTCTCAATTGGTTAAATTGCAAATATGCAAACTCGTTCACCTCTGAGACAATGTTTATGGTGTAACGTGTATTTCTTAATAATATTCCCTTTTATGTACATGTTCAAGCTTTTTGATTAACAGGAATGTGATCTCCAAGACTTTGAGGCGTGTGATATCTTCAAATCGTCCCCAACATAATTTTCTGTAATTTTTTATTATGTTGCATTTATATGCGTTAGCAAAATGTAATTTCTTTTATTTCTAGAAGAAAATGTAATTTCTTTTCAATAAGCATGCAACAATATATTATCATTCAGCTAACTTATCGCCGTTTGATCTTTTAATTTTTACTATCGATTGATAAACGGCGTCAACTATCACACTACAAAAAACTCCTAATCAGTGACAAAAAAAATTTTACCGACAGAATTACATTGGTAATTTGAGTTTTCTGACAAATTTTAACATATTAATTAAAATTGAATTTACAGAAGGAATTGGATTTTCAGTAATTGTCAATTTTTCCGTTGGTAATTAATTAGGGACAAAATTTTTGTTCCGTCGGCCTGTAAACTATAAATAGAAATTTTTCGTGGCTAAATTAGCCATGTGTTGCCACCAGCCCGCCATGATTCACCCTCGCAGCATGCCACGTGTAAATTTCATTGCGTGTGCTGGTGCCTTAGCCAAATCAGCTATAAAAACCATGCGTTATGATATGCAAACTACTCCATATTATATTTATAATATTTAAACACCTACTAATATAATTATGATAATATTATTTTTGTGGAATAATTAATATAATTTTTAAAATTTTTATTATAGTATATATAATTAAATTATAATTATTTTCAATTATTATTATTATTTATTCATAATAACATACAACAACAACTAAACCTTATCCCACTCAAGTGGGGTCGGCTACATGGATCACACGACACCATTTTGCACTGTCACTAGTCATTCCAGGAGTTAAATATTTCACTAACAGATCTCTTTGAATAACTTCGTTTAAAGTTATCTTTGTTGATTCCAAAATATTTAGTTGATTCCATTAATAAAAATATATTAATAAAAATAATAGTTTTAAAGTAAATATATTTATTCTTGATAAAAAAAAGTAAATATATTTATATATTAATTTTTATTGTATATTATTCATTAAATAATTTATAAAAAAATTAAATAAAATTAAATAATGTTTTAAATAATTAATATATTAGAAACGGTAAATTAGTGAAAGAATTTTTCCATAAGTGATTCTATCGGTGAATTCCGTCGATAATAGCCTGTTTTTGTTGTGTCAACCTATCATCATATTTTTTGGTCAAAAAAAGAAAAACCCTATCATCATATTTGGTTTGAAGTAATTTATGATCTTCTATGATAATTAAAACCATCAAATGGACATCATAAAAAACACCATCAAATGGACAACTAAAGATAAATGTTTGATTCTATCAAAGTGAGTGTTATCTTGTTTAGTTGAAAATACCATTTTAAGTTAGTTTTCGTTTTTAATTTCGATTGAACCACTCTGTATCAGGTGCTTTTTCTACCATGTTACCATGTGTTGAATCAATCAACTAATGACCTAATTCAACAGAGAACCATTAAAGAGTTGGGATGTCCCAACGATATATAGTTTTTTGCGTATGTACTACTAGGGATCAAACTTCATAGCAACCAACGAAGCAGTCATGCTACCTCCCATTAGGGTTAACTCTTGTTGCTTGAGTGAATCTTCTCTTCATCATACTTTGTTTCCTTTATGTTTGAAGTTAATATACCGTATCATTATATTTACCGTATAAGTTAACCTTAGAAGTATTAACAATGCAAGAAAGCTATTTTTTCTCATACACTAATAATAGTAAAGAACCTACTGTATCAAAAATATAATACTATTTATAATACATGAACCAACATTTTATACTTTCATTTTCACATAATACTATTTATAATTTAAATATAGATTAGAAGAAAAACGATATATATATATATATATATAGATAGATATAGTTGAATAGTATTATATAGGATTATTGCAGGAGGATAAGTGGACCCGGAGAATTGCTTGTTTACTTATACGAGCCTCGCACGCAAAAGAAGTATACACCCTTGAAATAATTGGTCATCTATCCCAGCATACATCTTTATCCTCTATAATGTCCTTATTTATAACGCACCTCATATGCGCGATATGGCAATTCACCGAAAAGTTATCACCTTTTAATTTATTTAAGTCCCTACAATGATGAAAATAGCAATTTAATAATTCTATGCAAATTATAATTACACTCATTTATTGACATATATGTACTCCAACTTTTAAATGATAACCTGTAATTGATCACATGCAAAAGAGTTGTTAGCTTAGTCAATAGTCTTAAACTCAAATCTTCAGTACGAATTGAAGTTGCATTGAATACTTGTTATGAGAGTTTAATTTTCTCAGTCCTACCTAATAAATTGATTGGTGTCCAAATTACAACACAAACATTTATTTGTGCGATTTGGACACTATTTAATTAATTTCTTCAAGGTTATGCAATGTGGCACGCATTTCTATATATAACTTGTTCGAGTTTGTTTGATTTCACTTTCACAGTAAAATTGCCAATAATTAATGTCTTTTTTTTCAAAAGGGCACTTCCGTGTTGCCTAAATTTGGAATGAATGAATCAATTTGTGTAGGATGTTTTAGCAACTAACAACACTATATATATCAACTTTCTAAAAAAGAGAGCGAGCACACTCGTACACCCATATATGAATATAATTGGGCTCTTTGATTGCTTTTCCCCCACATCTGTGCACAAATTTGTTCAATTCATAACAAAATCAAACACTTTAGAATGAATCAATAACTAGTGGTCCATATATAACTTGTTTAATTAATACACATTTTTGTCATTACAACCAAAATTACACATAATTATTCTCAAACATTTACAACTTTTATATCTCAAAATATCTCACTTCTACTGTGACGATACAATTATAATTCTAAAATTGTTTTTTGAATGATCGGCTCCTCCTGTCTCACATCTAGCGCTATACTTCGAGAAAATATATTGAGAATATATGTTATTTTGTGATAATGAACGTTTTCAAATATTAACAAACTATAAGGAGAAAAAATAAATTTAATAGTGTTTCTATGTATTCTTTTTTTTTTTTACTCAAGGTTATCCCCACCCGCTTGTCAAGAGAGACTAGCCCCTCGCTGTTTTGAAGTCTTATATAGAGGCAGACAGTAGGCTTGGGGTAGTGATAAAATCAAAACCTTGTGAAGGAGGCTGGTGTGTTTCTATGTATTCTTGCATATGAGAAAAATAACAAAACTGTTTCATTTTTTATAGAGTTAAAGTATACATTTATTTTTTCCAGAAATTTTTATTAATGAAAAAATGTTGCATTGTTTTTTGTTTTGTTTTGAATTCAAACCTGCTCCAAAATTATTAAAATTCAGCAATGTTGTTCTTAATCGTTGAAAATTTGAATGATCAATGTCAATTTTTTAATTGGATAGGATAACATGATGAATATTTCTAAGCTAAAATCAGAATCAAATATATTCTCTTTGATTATGGCAAGGTAGGTAAAAGTGAAAAAAAAACCTGAAAATGGCCGATAATTAATATCTTTCGTTTTCTTTTTTGACGAAAGGATCATAAATATCTTTCGATAATAAATAATCCTCTAATTCCGTCACTCTGTTTGTGTGTATCAAAATATTGAAATCTATAATTATGTCAATTTCTCAGAGTTAGGTTGAGATAAAAAGGATCGATCAACTCAATTAATACAGTACGGTTGTATTGTTTTTTCCAAGCACGCTAACATGTGATTGAATTTTCAGCTTACTGAATTACGCACGCATTGGCATATTATTATTTAATTATCAAGGAAAATCGTTCTCATTGACTTAGAAATTAACAAGAACGCCTTATGTATAGGAATTAATATCTTACACACCAAGAAGTAAGAAACTTGGATGGGCAAAAAAATTAAAATAAATGATGTGTCAAGGTCCAAGAATACAGCCGGTGCCAAATATTTTGTACTTTATATAATTCTTTATTCATGCAGTTGACATTTATTTGCTCTTAGTCTATGGCGTGCCTTTCAGTACTTCTCCTTAATTTTTCTTTTGAATTGAAAAGCAGTCATTAACAGACCATTAGGATACAAATTACAATAATTGGCACTTCTCTTTTTTTAATTTGTTATCTTCCTAAATTCAAGTTCAGGTTTTCTTAAAAAAATATTACTGAAATAAAACTATGAACATTCTTTTAATTGGTTTTATTCATTATAGGATTAAAGTGCAAAAATACTCATGTAGTTGAAGTCAATGTGTAAAAATACCCTTGTGATTTGTTTTGGAGCAAAAGTAACAATAACATTTCAAAAGGAGGCAAAAGTACCTATTTTTGTCCCTGTTTTGAAATGTTATGGTTACTTTTGCTCCAAAAAATCACATGGGTATTTTTGCACCTTAGATATAATCACATGAATATTTTTGTACCTTCATTATATATACACACTCTTAAGCTTTATTGGGATTATGTGCATATAATTCAAAGCATGAGCATATAAGTAAAATTTAAGGGATATATAATTGATAGTTAACAGCTGATTATTCGCTTGTACTTGAAAGCTATGAGGAGTTTATTATCGAATTTTAAATTTTAGTCTAGCTATGTGTATATAATTCAAAATTCAGAGGATTTTTACGTCATTTAGGCATTTAGCTGTTTTCAGTCGTAGAGCTACTATGAAAAATAGAAATTAAATACTTGACGTTAGCTTACCTTATGACGAAAGTTGTTAAAATATTAAGTATGCATTCACAGAAAATAATATGTATTTAAAAAAAGTAGAGAGATTTCGGCATCCTCTTACTGTGTACGGTACTTTCCTTTTGATTGATTTCTTTTAATTTATTTCTTTTCCAAAGTAGTAATTGATTTACAAAAATAAACTTATTCTATTCATATAAACTAGGGAAAATGACAAAAAAATGACACTTGAATTTGAGTTGGATAAAATGGGGTCTCCAATTCCAACTTGGACAAATAAGGGATAGTCCCCAATTTATCCTAAATGAAATTTGTGACTTTATGTCAAAGAGTAGTGAATGACATATTCTAAAGTAGTTAACAGCGATACTTAAGTAGTTAATGGTTAACTACTCAAGTATCGCTGTTAACTACTCAAGTATCGCTATTAACTACCATTTGCAATAACTACTCAACTATCACTGTTAACAGCGATACTTGAGTAGTTAACAGCGATACTTAAGTAGTTAATGGTTAACTACTCAAGTATCGCTGTTAACTACTTTAGAATATGTCATTCACTACTCTTTAACACAAAGTCACAAATTTCATTTAGGACAAATTGGGGACTATCCCTTATTTGTCCAAGTTGGAATTGGAGACCCCATTTTGTCCAACTCAAATTCAAGTGTAATTTTTTTGTCATTTTCCCTAGTTTATATGAATAGAATAAGTTTATTTTTGTAAATCAATTACTACTTTGGAAAAGAAATAAATTAAAAGAAATCAATCAAAAGGAAAGTACTATACACCACCACCCAAAAAGTTTGAGAGGAGGGGGAGAGAGGATAGAGCCAACTCAAGAGAGCCGGCCCTATAAATGTGAATTAGTGTATGGTTTAAATAATTTAAAAGTTAGTCATTTCCATGCAAAATCAAATCAAATCAAACCACCTATTTCATTCTCTCTGACAAAAACTTTGACCAATAAACAAAAATAAAAAATAAAAAAGAACACAAATGACCGTCATAGTTTCTTGAATCTCTAAGTCCTTCATATATATGCAAGGCAACTAATTTATTTAGCATATGCTCTCTCTTCAATGGCTCCTCCTCCTTCATCTTCATCTTCTCCCTCTAAATCTCTACAACTTCACTGCAAATCATCAAGAAACATGTTGATGCTGGTTCTCTTCTTGATCTTGGTTCTTCTTAGTGGCTCTTGTGGTGCAATAAGAACAGGAAAAACAAGTTCAGAGTATCAGATTCTGAAGAGAAAGAATTTACATTACAGAGCCAGAGGAGGCTTAATGTTCAATTTCTTCCCCAAAGGAAATCCCGTACCACCTTCAGGTCCCTCCAAGAGACACAACTCTGTTGTGGATTCTACGCCTCACAACTGATTTTACACACACACAAAGAAAACCTTTTTTGTTCTATCCTGAAATTAAATTGTATGATGATTTGATATCATTTTAGCCTTCTTCTTATTCTTCTTCTCATTCCTTTAACTTTCTTTGATTTTTTTTGTCTTCATGGGGAGGGTAGGTTTGTACTTTGTAGTATATCATGTATGAATGAAGCAGATTCAGATCCTTGAAGGGACTGAACAATTTTTTTGGGTTTCATTTTTTTTCCTAGTTTATGTGGGGTTTGGGATTATTGTTATAATGCAGTGTACAGAGAAATGGTTGACATACATAGTAATATATAATTATTTTTGGATATGATTTATGTTTCTATATACATCTATATGAAGCTTTTGATATTATTCTTTGTTTGTGGTCCAATAATTGAAGTTTAGGATTTGGAAAAGATCAATCCAAGTTCAAACATGGATGTAGTCGTGTACCTTAAAAGTTTGCTTTTGCTATGTTCATTCACAAGAATGATCGGAAACAGGGGATAGTTAGAATAAGATTCAAGGTTTTCAACTTTTTATTTACGGTGAATTTCTCCTTACAAGATTTTCATTCGTGCTTTTGATATTATTCTCTACCTGTTGTTGAATTTTGACTAATGACTAATAGTATTGGTGATATGGGGCCGGAGAGAATTTGGTGGAAAGGTACAATTTGTATAATTTCAAGAGGTCTAAAAAAGTTGCATTATTTAGACATAATACCCCAAGTTTTACTTGAGTGATGCTTTTTCAAGAAAAATGAAAGTCAAATAACGCATTAGATAAGAGGGTATGGTTCGATGGGAAAGTTAAATTCTTCATCCTAGAAATTGGAAACATACGTAATGTTTTTCCTTGTAGTAAGTAATAGTTGATTGTTGGGTTGAGAGGTGCAGGGACGTATTCAGGAAAAATTAATTAGTTATTACTATAATTTATACATTTGATTTAGTTTTACTTTAATTCACGAAATTTAATTATTTCAACGTAGTTTTTTTTAAAAATATTTTAATTATAAGAAAGTATTTACGGACAGTGCTCGAACTAATTAAATACTCCCTCAATCCTCTTTTAAGAAATCATTACTACTTTCTACGAGAGAGGGTACTCTCTCTTTTTTCAAAATCTCATTTCCACCTTCTAGATCAATGAATGAATTACTTATATTTAATATTTTATTATATTACTATTATAACATATACATAACAATTCACTTTTTATTTAATATTTTATAAAAAATATATTATACATTACAATTCACTTTTTTAGTTCAATTATAAACGTATAGATATGATTATAAGAGTTCAAATCTATTTATTTGTGTTTATACTAAAAAACATTATTAGATAGTAAATGTAGGCCGCTCTTTATTTTGATTTAATTGTGGGATTCTAAAAGAAAATGAGAAAAGCTCAACTCTGTTGCTACAAATTTGATCAAACAAATAAAGCAATATCCTTCAATGAAGTTGTATATTTTAGATCCCACAATTTAGTTTCCTTGGAAATGGGATCAACATATCTCTTGCACTAACTCTCTTTATCCAGTTGGATAATTAGACATATAAATTGCAAATGGAATAAGGATTCTTTGTGTTCATCTGAGATCTTCTTACAATCACAAATAATCCACACTTTCATTTGTAGAATGGACAAATTAATGTTCTCTAATTTCACTTCTCCATGTTTTCATGTTTGCTCGCTTGAATACTCTCTTGTTATCTTACCAGAGATTACAATATTTGGGTTTTTGCACAAATTGTGTCCCAAACTTTCCTTTTCCGGCAAACCAATAATTTCAAATGATATCATTTTGCAGGATACAAAGGAGCTGCTAATGCTATAGAGATTTTCTCAAACATACTTCTTCAAAGATGTAGATTTGTCAAATTCCACTCTTTGTGTAGTTTCTTTTCCGGTGTCTAGCTGCAATCTATTGAATATTTTGCACTTTTTAATGTAGCCTTTTTTAAGTTATTTAATGATAATTATCTTTAATTAAAAAAACAGAAGTTTCCTCATATTATTTTATTGATTTGTCATTCTGCCCTCGTTGAATCACTCATATTAGTATTACTCATATCACTCATTGTATTTAATTCCCTCCGATGATTTTTTTTTTTGAAAAAAATACACTTTTTTAACATTTTTATTTTCTATAACCAATTTTTTCATCAACATGATTTGGTTATCTGTCACATGTAAAAACAATCACATTACCAAAAATACCTCAATCTTAAATATAGGAGTTATTTAGAGTTAATATTCGGTCCTAGATTTAAGGATTTTATTTTGTTTATTATTTTTCAAACTAGTTTGTCTTACTTATAATTAATATATACCCTATTGATATATATATAAATTTTTAGATATGTCATATACTCCCTCCGTTCCTAAATATATGATCACTTCAGGGAGGAGAACTTGTTCCTAAATATAAGATCACTTATTAATTTAACTCATGTTTTCCTCAAATTACCCCTATACTCCCTCCACCCAAAAAATAGTGGTTTGAAGAAGGTGAGAGAATATTTTTAAAACTTAGGTGAGGGGTTTTTGAAAATTTCATGTAATCCTAACTCATTGGAATGAATTCCTTAATATTTCCAAATTTACTAAAGTGATCTTATATTTAGGAACGGAGGGAGTACCATAGATTATAAATAATAAATTTATTTATATATCTTTATTAATATCCAAATTAATCAAGTGTACGTATATTGAAAAATGTTATTCATTAGGTGTAGCAAAGAAAAAAACTGGATTTCTAATAAATGGGGTAGTGATAAATTAAAAGAGTTGCAATTTCGGTAAAATCATTAAATAAGCTTAAATTCCATTAACAAACTATTTACTTTGATTTCATAAAAAAACTATTTACTTTGAAATTCGTGGGCCCCACTTTCCAAATTTTTAACAGATTTTAGGCTAATTTATCGGCATTACCAAATTTGTGATATTTTTAATTCCTCATTATTACAGCGTGACTGAAGGATCACATTTGCCCCTTAAGTATGCATGTTGGATCATATTTGCTCCTAAATATTTTTGTGCCTATATGTCTCTAAAGTATGTGAGAAGATCATATTTGCCTTTTACAATCAAAATATTAATGATCAAATATGATATTTGTATATACTTCAAAGGAAAATATGACAATTCTTGTATAATTCTGGGGGTAGATGACCCTTTGTGTATACTTCAGGGGCAAATATAATCCTTGGTGCACACTTTCAAGGCAAATTTGGGTAAAAAAATACTTCAAGGCCATATATAATCCTCTACACATATTTAAGGGGCAAATATGATCCTTAACCCTTACCATGTGAAAAACCCTAAATGATTTTTTTTTTTTAATTTAGCACACCAGATGCTATAATTCAATATTAATTCGTCACTTCTATTCTAATAAAAACCAGAGTAATTTAATGTGATTATGTGTATAGATGAAAGTCGCCCGTTCTATCTAACTTAAAAGAATTAATTTACTAGCTTTAGGTCCCCCTCCATACCCAACTCTAATTTTTCTTTGCCAACTTTCTAATCATCAAGTTAGAGAGATGCTCTCCCACATATTGTAAACCAACGAGCATCTCCTATCGTTGAGCCAATTGAATTCTAATGTCAGTTGGTGCATTAATCAATCTAAGAAAAGGGTGATGTAAATCGTACTAAACTATCTATTAGTTCAAAAAACTTGTAAACTATGTAGTTGTTGAGATTGACCTCAATCCCCTCTTTTGCTGTGAAATAACTTTATTTTGAGGTTGAATTTCTCATATATATATTTATACCATTAGATTCTATGTAAAATCTATTGCAATCGAACCTAGTCAAGCCTGACCCAGTTAACTCGAACGAAACTCACAAACTCAGGTAAAAGACTAGGCTGGGTTAGTAGATGACTCGAGTCTTTATTGACCCGTAGTAACTCGTCTCAACCCAACAAACTCGAGAGCAAACCGGAAAACACGACGAGTTGATGGGTTGACTGGGGTTGCATTTTATTTAAAAGTTATTGTTAAAATTAGTTTTAGGGTTAAACCAACTTTTGGTCCCTATAGTTTGGTGTGATTTGGGTTTTAGTCCCTGAAGTTTAAAAGTGGAGGTTTCAATCCTTATAGTTTGAATCAGTTTTGGTTTTAGTCCCTATACTTTTAAAGAAGATGTTTTAGTCCTTCAATTTTCATTTTGTCCAAACAAATGGTCCCTATAGTTTGATAAGTTTGATAAGGGATCATTTTGTCGTCAATTGTGATGATGTGGTGAGATGAGTGGGAAGCTGGAAAACAAATCATAAATAATAATTAAAAATGAATATTTTTTTTTAAAAAAAAGCTCCTCCCCTCTGCTTCCCCGGCGACCCACCACCATTACCACCTTCAAAGCTATCTCCGGCGACTCCATCTCCGCCAGCAGCTCCGCCACCCAAAACCACCTCCAACTCCAGCTTCACCACACCCTCCTTCTCAACTATTCTCATCAATGAGGGACTGTAGATCTAATAAAGTTTTTAGGGAAAATACTGGTGGTTGTGGATCACTTCGAATGTCATGGCAACTAACTTCTTCAAGATCAGTGATTATTCCACATATGCTTTCCTTCAATGTTCAAAACCCGCTCAAGCTCAAACGCACAAAGCCAGATCCTTTTTTTCAATTTAGAATTAGAATATCCATTTTGGAGTGACGAGGGACTTAGCTCTAAAGATAGAGATTATTCAAAAAGTTCAGTTAGATGAAGGAAAAGGAGGGGTTTAATGTGTGAGTGAAAGAATGGATGAGAAATGTATTGATGGGTATTTAAGAATTGAAATGATGGTGGAGATGTAAGGGACGATGATGGTGAAGACTTAACAGCGAAGGGAATAAGAAAGGTGTGGTTGGTGGAAGATGAATGAAATTTGAAAACAATGGGGATGGGTGAAGCTAGAGTTGGAGGTGGTTTTGGGGGCGGAGCTGCTGGCGGAGATGGTGTCGCCGGAGATAGCTTTGAAGGTGGTAATGGTGGTGGGTCGCCGGGGAAGCAGAGGGGAGGAGCCTTTTTTTTAAAAAAAATATTCATTTTTAATTATTATTTATGATTTGTTTTTCCATGTAAACTTTCCACTGATCTCGCCACATCATCACAATTGAGGCTGATATGTCAGCTTATTTAACACCATTAAGTCCTTATCAAACTATAGGGACCATTTGTTTTGACAAAATGAAATTTGAAGGACCAAAACCTCTTCTTTAAAAGTATAGGGATTAAAACCAAAGCTGATTCAAACTATAAGGACTGAAACCTTCACTTTTAATCTTTAGGGACTAAAACTCAATTCACACCAAACTATAGGGACCAAAAGTTAGTTTAACCCTTAATTTTAACAACAAATTTAATGTTGATAATATTTAGTATAGTGACCAAAAATTATCTGTAAGAATATTTTGTTAACATTTATCGGTTTTAAATTTTATTTAAAATAAAATTTAATTATTACTGAATACTGACTAGCTATAATGTCAATGAATAATAGATTGATATTATTGGGTCAATATTTCAAAGAAATAGTGATGATTAGATAAATACATATTAGTTTGTTGGTAATTGAATGTATTAAATTTGTATATTCAATATTTGAATATTTGGATGGTATGACAATAAGTTTATAAATTTGAATTATTTTATTTCTAACCGGTCTAATTCACAAGCTGATTACGAACTAGCCCATTGACCCTCTACTCACTCTCTTGTTCGGTGTCACTCTAGGCTTGATAGTCTTGGTAAAATCAGTGACCTTTTGATATATTATTGGTAAAATCAATTTTATTTTCATTTTGTATGATTTTTTAAAGGTTTTGTTCCAGAAAATGTTGAATTTTTCCCAGTTAAAAGCATTAAATCTTTGAAAAATCATATAAAATTTAAAATAGAACTAGTTTTTGTCCATAAAATAATAAAATGTCACTGATTTTACATGGAATCTAGTGGTAAATATAAAATATATGAGAATTATTACCCAAAATGAAATTGTTTCATGATAAAGAACGTGAGCAGGCCAACAAATAAAGAGAGAAATCAAATACAACGGGATTTTTTGGTTAATCACCGTTCGGTTTAATCCGGACTCGAGGGGTAGGAGTGTTGCCCACATAGGCAAGGTTGTCCCCTCTCCCAATGAGAGCGCTTCCCGGGATTCAAACACGTGTTCTCATCCTTACGGGGTTGCAGCCCACTTACCAGCTCAACCAACTACCCATTGGTTACCAGGAGTCTCTTTGATTGATGTATTACCTCTCGGCTTAATATTTTTATCATTAAATCTGCTTTAAAAAGTCAAAGTTTATTGCAATTAAAATATAGTAGACAAGCAACAATAAATAAATGACCATGTTTTTCAATTGTGATATATCTCGATCATTAATAGTAAATCTAGAAGTGGAGATATAATTAAGAAGTGAACTATGCAGAGGAATGCCCCCTCATCCTTTTTTCTCCTCATTCATCCTCATCCCATCACTGTCCTTTGATTGTCAAAACTAATGGTTCAAATTTATGAGTCAAATTAGGATTAATACTATATAATTATAAATAAACTTATACTAAGATTGTATTAAATCTCTTAGGTTACTATAGTATGATCTAAAACTAATAAAAATGAGGAGAGAATTCTCTTCCTTTGTGTACTGCTTATTATTTTGGTTTCATATAGAATACAATGAATTAAATAAAATTTGGATAAAATAAGTAAGATTAACAGCTGCAACATATAACTTCTTTATTGTGTATAAACATATGTTCGGATTAAACTATCATAATTATGTATAGAGAGTTAAAGACAGCAAATATTTTTTTTAAGAAAACAAAGGTCATTGAAAAAATCAAATTGAAACATGCATCCTTTGTTTGCACCGTGGCTGGGTTGAATGAAGTAATCTCAATATTTTACATTATTATTTTCCGACAACTAGTTAATAGTGGTAAACAAAATATTTGTGCACATGTTTAATAAAAATAAAAATTGATTAAAAAGTCCGTACATGAAACTTCTATCAAGTGAGGTTGTTTGAGGAAGGGCAAAGTTTCATAAAAAAAATTATTGAAAAACCATATTACAAATAATTAATCCAAAGATAGTTATGGTATGTTAGACCAATCATATAAACAATAACAAGTATATGATGTCTAATATTATTCTGAATATAGAAACAGAAGACTTATAATTACTTCTTGTCATTGTTAGTCGATTTAATTTGATGCAGAGATCTACGTGTCTCGATGATCTGAAACCATAGAACAAAATGCTCTTCTGACTGGATTCCGACTCAGTGATGGTCTGAGTTAGTTGCCTAACCAGTCAGGGAACCCTAAAAGGAGCAGGCTACCATATCGCTATTAACTTAGTTTGGTGTACACACATCTTACCTTTCATCAAGATTATGACGTATATATATAAACTAAACACAACCCTAATTTGACTGGGCCTAACACGACTAACGAGCCACCTAATGGATATTTTAATTTCACAACATAATAATATAAATAATATATACATACTAAAATATCTTACATGGTAATCATTTTTTAAAAGATTATTAAACTGATGACAACAATATTTGAGGTGACCACTCATTTTAAACGAATCTAGACCATATATTTATATTGAATAAAACTTTTTTCCTTATTAATATCTCACTAAGTCTAAATGGGAGTAGTATTTTTGTTTGGGGCATTGACTATGGCTACTGCCAACTGGTAAGGAAGGAGGGAGGGTATCGTTTACTATTTATAGTTAGATGACTCTTTGTGAATGGCGTTGCTTTAAAGTGTTCTTAGCCACATTGGTTGTGTAGTAAATCACTTCACATCCGACTCCTACTTGCTTATAAATAAATCTCTTGTTTACTCCCAGTTCGTAAAATACTAAATCAAAACATAATGACAGGTTAAAAAAAATTCAAAATTAACTAATGTGTTCGGCCAAAGAACATAGTCTGTTAATATAATCTTGAGTATTCTATCACAAATATATATAAGATCTATTTAATTTTTTCAGAAAATTCTAATAAATCTAAGTAATTTATTTATGAATAATTTGTTCTCTAAACTAATTTATTTAACTTATAAGCTAACATATTATCTATTACTCCCTCCATCCCTAAATATAAGAGCTAGTTAACTTTTTTGGAGAAATCAATAAATCAAAATGAACAATTTAATCGTAATGCCTATTGTATATTACTACCTCCGGTCGTAAATATAAGACCAAATTGACTTTTTTTTTGAAGAGGTTAAGGTTGCGAAATAGACTATTAAATCATGATATATTTGATATATTTTTAGATTATACATTAGTTTATAGGTCAAATAAACTAGTTTAAGGGAAAAAATTAGGTAAATCAATTTATAATTAACTTATTTCGCTTTTTTATAGGATTTTTTTAAAAAGTCAATTAGGTCTTATATTTAGGACCGGAAGGAGTATTGTATCAAATGTTATCTTATAAATTAAATAAACTAATTTAAATAAAAACATTCAAGAAAAAGAAAATCAATTTTTAAGTAACACACATAGTTTTCTTAGAAATCTAAAAAAAGATCAACTAACTCTTGTATTTATGAGCAGATGGAGTAATACACAAAACACAATGTAACTAAGTGCCTCATTTAGTTTCATTAATTCATCCCAAAAAAAGTCAACTGACCGTATATTGAGGAACAATATATTTTCAAGGGCTTTAAAAAGCCCTAGTTAGTCTATTAGCTATGTGCTCATAAAAATATATTCCATCTATCCTATTTTTAATGTAACATCTAATTGACTTGCTGTTTGATATGAAAAGGTTTAAGAAAACTAAATAAATTATTTATGAATTGATTTTACTGAAGTTTTTTTTCTAAATTAATTTATTTGGCATAAAAATTAATATATATTATAATAATATATTACATATTATGATTAATTAATTAACTTATTTAGTTTCTTTCCTCTCACAAGTGAACTAAATCTTGTATAAAGAATTGTGGGAGTATTGGCCACTGTTAAATTGAAAACGTCATCCTAAATAATGTCCAGTCACAGATTTTGAAAGTCTCATTAAAAAATGATATTACCGCAAATTGTAAATATTTATGGGAAAATTAGAACTAGATTTTTCATAAGAGAATTCATCACAACCAAATATTAAACAATCATCAAACTACATTGGAATCTCAAGGGAACTAGGTGATAGTATTAAATGACTTGTCATTGATAACAACTCTTTGAGTTTTCAATGATAACTAAGTTTTCAAAGAACTCTATTGATAACTATTGAGTCGTACCATTTAATATAACTCAGGCTCTTCGAGACTTCGATGTAATTCAATAACAGGGAGTTGGTTGTGATTTTCCCAATATTTAACTGGTAACATGAGTTATGACTCCATAGGTGATTAATACAGGACTAGATCAGATCATGAAATTATCTTGGTTTAATTTTTTTTTTTAAAATTAAAAAAAACCTCAAAACTCAAAAGTCCTCGCCCTAGGCAATTGCTATAATTGAATATTGTATGAAAAAATAATAAGAAAGAAGTCCTAGGAATATCTCTAGCCACTCGTTGAAAATACAGACAAGCATAGAGTGAAGAAAGTTATGTTACACTCTACATGCAGTATTTTTTCATACACTTACGTAATTTAATTTGTAAGTATTCTTAGAATCTCCATGTTGTGCTACATTAATCCTTTCTTTTGACAAACTTATTTTAATTTCCTACACAATTGATAATTGTGACGTGATGATATCATATGTAAAATAATTGAGAAGGTAGATGTAGGTCATTGTGTGAGTGTCTGCGTGTAATGAATACTGATTGTAAATAGTTTTTCAACTAAACACGACAATAATGTCACTCTTTACTATTTGAGTCGAGATATGCACGGCACTAGGAGATAATGATATTAAAAAAAATACTAAATCCACAAGAGAATATCTATAAATATAACTTTATTTTAAAGCATATAAAAGCGACTACTAAAATTTGTGTACGAATAATAAAAGTGAGCAAAATCCAAGAACTCCAATTTTCTTTCAGTAGAAAGGCGAGCAATTTGCTGTTTTCACGGAACTCATTTCCCAAAGGCTTCAATTTCTGTGCAACACATTTCTGTGTATTGACATTCACGCAAATGCGCAATCTAAATGATGTTCTAATCTCCATGTACTCCTACTACTTTTTTCCATTATAGAAGCTAAAAGGTTTATATGAGTCTAAAATATACAAAGACCTCAATTTACTTATAAAAAGTTATAACTTTATTTTTTCAAATTATCTAACAAATTTATAACTTTATTTTTTCCAAGTATATCCCTTATCTTTTTTATTTGAACTGAAAAATGTTCCCTTATCAAGTAGAGCAATAGTGAGAATGTACACATGAGTTCCAATAATTAATTATTATGTTTCACTTTAAATTTACCCCTTGCAAGAAAGAGAGATCGGATATTCATCAAAAAAAAGAAAGAAAGAGAGATCAGAGGGTGACAGGTAACGAACTCATTTGAAAATTACTACATTCCTTAGTAACGGTAAACTAGTTTAATTTATCAATTTAAGGAACATTAAATGGCTGAACTAACATTTATTGATTAATTGCCAATGTCTTAAAATTATGGATCATACATTGAGAAACTATATACTCAAAGATGTGTGTGTATGTGTGTTAGTTTGAAAAACTGAAATTAGCATCCTCACGTGGGGGTATATTTTAAGATGTGTGTTTGAACATTCCAAGAGTAGTTTACATGAAAAACATGTAACCACTTGCAAAGAGAGCCTGAGCTTTATTGGAGTACCTCTTTTGCTTTATGGCAACAAAAAAAAGAGAGATATTATGCCAGTTCCCACAATTAGTGAATTATCAATCTTACTCACTTATCTTTAACCTCCAATGTTGGGCCCCAATACCATATTTCATGTCAAGTTATCTACTGTATTAAACTTGAAACTTTGAAAGTTATCAAAGTAAACTCAGGCGGTGTTCAGTGGATTTTCTAATACAAGAATCTTAGATGTAACAAAGTCAATAATCCTGATTTTGTTTTATTTTTATTTTATTTTATACGCGCCATAACATCTAATAATATGACCATTTTTTAAAAAAAGGGGAGGGAAGGTGGCAAATGATGGATAGGTTCTCTGAATTCGAAAATAATAAGCATGTCCTTATACTCGATCATAACTATAAAATAAATCACGGGACAAAAATGTCCTTACCTTGTCAATATCGCAGAGATCATAGATTTTGAAATACCGAGCGGTCAATCTTGGAATATATGTTAGATATTATTTGAACAAAATTCAAAGATGTGAAATAAAAAGTTGCAAATTCTACAATATATATATATATATATATATATATTAGTATCAGAATCATTTTTGTATGAACTAGCAGCATAGTAAAAGCCAGGTTATGAGAGCAATTTATACATCATTTTCATGATTTACAACTGATTTCTCTATATTTATTTATAAAGACTAGACGTACAGGAGAACAATTTTTTACTCATATTTTTAATGCATGTCATTGAACTCTTATAAGTTTACTGCACTACAAAAAAAATCGAATAACTAAATTTACTAATAGAATTTCTATCGGTAATTTAAACTATTGACAGATTTCCATTGGATCCTGAGATTTCTTAACAGAATTTCCGCTGGTAGTCGCTAATCTCTTGATTGTTATGTTTAGTGCACTTTTACTAATAGTTGGTGCTAGATTTGCACCTTATAGTAAAACATTATATAAATGACTTATAAATTAAATGGGGATAGATGAGTAATTATTGTACATTCAGAACTCATCACAACTTTATGTGCAGATGGTATTGCAGTTATTTTTTTTATAGAATTACGTTCAATGTCTGAACTCTGAAGCCACATGAAAAGCTGAAACCAAATCATAATAAATGATGTTTCGTGGGGGTGTACCAAATAGGGGAAATATTGGTGTTCATCGAGAGCATCCAAAGGCATAATTTGTGGCGATGTTTGGTTTCGCGCCCGATTCTATTAGTAGCACTTCACAGTTCACACGTATATTCAATTATCCACACCAAGCATCTTTGCCTTTATTTTTTTTATTCCAACATGTTTGCCTTTATTATGCTCAAGTAATTTACTTTAGTAACTTCAATTTTTCCTCTAAATATTTTATAGGTTTAAATCGGTGATAGCCCAATGTCTACACTTTGACTCATTCAACTTAATTGGTGTAATTTAAACTCACATCCATGTAGTTTAACATTCTATATTATTCGTATCTATATTCTTAAAGTAAAGTTATATATTTCAGTAAGTGTTTAAATGGTTAAAATCTATATATAGGAGTTTAGTGACATGATAAATTTTTGAATGGACCTGAAGTCACATCTCAATAATATTTTAATAATGTTTGAAGAATTTGAATATGATTTGAGGTGCTATGTAGCCTTAAGTTTTTTCCATAAAAAAAATAAATAATAAAAGGGGATCTTTTCCGTAATACAAATTTCATTCCAAATTAAAATTTCTCATAAAGATATTAAAATATTATTGATGCTTTTACTTGTGGTTATGATTCATCATACAACAAATAAATTATATGAAGAACAGATTTTTATAAGGTTTGTCTAAAGGGTAAAGGTGCGAAAATGAGTCCAAACTATTACGCCAGGAGCACATAGGGGTAACAAGTATTTTCGAGTTCAATTCTGGGACTGAAGAATAAATATTGGTGCAATATAAAGAACGCCGTTTATTTTGATTGTTAAACACTGACGTGGCGGGGGAAATAAGATTTTTTCCTTACGTGACATGCTTATGTGGCAATACTTTTCTGAGTGTGTGGGCCCACATTATTTAAATTAATAAAAAATATAAAAAACGCCCCCCACCCCCTTCTTCTTCTTGGGACTGGAGGGGGTGGGTGGTGGGGCTGTGTTTCGTGGTGGTTGGGGGGCTGAGACTATGATGGTTGTTTGTTTTGAGGGGGAGGCAGCGGCGGCAGCGGGTGGTGGGGATCGGGGTGAAGTGGGTGGGTGGTGGGAGTTTGTTTTTTTTGTTGGAGGGGGGAAGGGGGGTAGAGGGTGCAACAGCCATCACGGAAGAAGAAGAAGAGAAGAAGAAGAGGGGGATGTGAGTGTTTTTTATATTTTTTTATTAATTTAAAAAATGTAGGCCCCACACACTCATAAAAATATTGTCACATAAGCATGACACGTCAGCAAAAAATCTTATTTTCCCCGCCACTTGAGCGTTTGACGGTCAAGTCAGTCAACATAAACGGTGTTCCCTATATTGTACCAATATTTATTCTTTAGTCCAGAATTGAACCCGAAAATACTTGTTACCTCTATATGCTCCTGGTGTAATAGTTTGGACTCATTTTTGCACTTTTACCCTTGTCTA
Organism: Mimosa pudica; assembly: GCA_029929735.1. NCBI lineage: Eukaryota > Viridiplantae > Streptophyta > Magnoliopsida > Fabales > Fabaceae > Mimosa > Mimosa pudica. The sequence continues at coordinate 6,013,573 of JAKELP010000024.1, forward strand.
AATTCTGGGATTGAATTTCAATAATGTCAATAATAAATAATGGACTGAGTCTACTCATTTCCGTTCGAATTTCGAATCCACTGAATCAAAAGTAACATGTACCAAAACAAAAACTAACAAGGCTTTTCCTTGGACATTTGATGGCAAGACGTAATATAAGTAACACACATTGGGATATAAGCCCCATTGAATAAAGTGTATTCACCGAAATATCTCATATTCGACAATAGCCTAATGGACTGTTTTTCTTCTATCTACTGGCCCATTGGCCCAACATCGTATTGTGTATCTTAAAGTTGTGATCCGTTGCCTTTTCGTTAAATGTTTTTTTAATCCTATATTTCTGTTTGTAAAATCAGGGTTTTGTTTAGGATGATTCTAAATCTTTTGAAGTTTGAACTTATGAAGCAGGTGAAGTTGTAGCCTTGTAGGCTACAGAACTTATTCAAAATTTTTTATTGCCCATGAAAAGGTATTATTTCTTTTTGGAATGACTAATAAGATGTCATTATTTGATAACCAAAAATTAGATATTGATTACAATCAAATAACCAAAGACAAATTTTGATGATGACTTATGATATAAGTCACTACCCTTTAGATGCATTTAAATATCACTATTTAGTCATGAATATTACACCTCTCCTTAATTAATATGAATCAAAATTGTTGCTATTTCAGATTCCGATTCCTAATTTATTGTTTTATCCTATTAGTTTAATTCTACCACCCACTGACCCACAATTACATATGCCTCATTCTCTCTAAACTATGACATTAAATAAACATATTTTAGACTTATAGTTTTCATGCGAACTAATACTTTATTTACTATCATTATTTTAGGTCCTAGTGTAAAACTTACCATCATTTTTTTAGTTCCTAGTGTAAAACTTGTTTGTAGCGGATTTTAGTCCTAATCATATAAATATTTCTTTAAATTTTTTATCTTATATTTATTATTTTAATGCTAATTTGTTTGACTTATAACTAATATGTAACTTAGTGTTATAGATATAAGTATTTTGAACATATCTAGTCACCTATGTTATAGTCAAATAATTTACTTAACTTTCTTAATAAATTTAAATTGGGACAATTGCACCTAAGTTACAAATAAGAGATTTAATTTTGAAGAGGTATCAGGAGTTATTAATAACTACTATTAACATCTATAATAGTCTTCATTAATATGTGATAACAACTCCTTAGGACCTATTTGGAATTAAGTCTCTTATTTGGGACATAGATGCAGTTGTCCCATTTAAATTACATAAATCGGTGTTACATTTAGGACTAAAGAAGTATTAATTAATGATAATAATATATTAATTTTTGTACAAAACCATAAAAAAACACTGAAACAACCAACAAGGATCGGGTGCAAGTGGAAGCTAAGGGAATTGGCTCCCTTAACATCTAGTAGGGGTTTCTCTTAGGGTTGCACAAAAGGCTAGTGGTTCATTTGGACCGCCACGACCCGACCCGACCCGGTCATATACGAATAATGGTCCGCCACGATGTGGTCCTGAACCAACCCGATTAGAACATGATTGACCCATCAGGTAGGACAGGATCAGAGCATATGCTCCATGACCAATCAGGCGGCCCAACCCGATTATTTATTAATATTTTTATAATATTTTATTATTTATCAATATTTTTTATAAAAAATGTTTTATTAATTTTACTTTTAAATGTTCTTTTCTTTGCTTGTTTCTATTATAATAACTTCCTATTCCTATATGGTTTATGTTAATTAATTTCTCTAGAGTAAGCTAACTCATATTATGTTTACAATTGTATTTGCATTTTATTAATCTTCAGCTAACCATTTTCATTTAAAAGCCACTCAACTATCTCTTTAATTTCAATTTAGAGTGGCGGGGGCTATGTGACTCATTATATTTATCATTGCATTGATGTTTCTCAATTGTTATTGATGAATTATGATTATATTTTTCCTTTGTTCTTTCTGAAATTGGGGTTTTTTTTTACCTAATCTGAAATTGGGGTTGAGTTCCTCTCATTTTGTGCTATGCATGACCATCATGGCCCGTCACGTGACCCTGTGGTCATGTCCGGCCCGATCTCGGTGTCGGGTCAAACAGAACACCAAAAATTCTGGCCCGACAACTATTTGGGACAGGACCAGAGCATATAGTTGGCCCGGTCCTGTCCGTCATTTGTGCAGCCCTAGTTTCTCTACCCTTATTAGTACACTAGTACTTGACGGTTTTATGAGAAATTAGTCTATCACTGTTTAGAGACACTCTTGGTCTTATTATAAATCATAACATTGAAGTTAACATAGTACTCCCTCCGTTCCTAAATATAAGATCATTTTAGCTAATTTGGAGAGATTAAGGAATACATTAAAATGACATGATCTACCTAAAATACCCTCACTTAAAATTTAAAAGACAAAAGTCTCAACAAAATCGCTCCGCTTCCTCCCTGCGTCCTCCCTGCTGACGTCATCACCACCAGCAATAAGCAACAATACTCGTTGAATAAATTAACGGAATAACGCTGACGGAGTGGATGGGATCGTAAATTAATGGAGCTTGTTTGCTGTGTGGATTTTCGCGTACAGAAATGCTAAGAATAATTTGCTCTTCGATGTGTAGTTGCATAGGTTGAGTCATTGTTCTTATTCAGGATTTTGGCGAGAGGTAGAGGAAGGCGGGGTCCACGAGAAGAAAAAGCATGACAGTAATTTACTCTTTGAATTCAGGACGAGGCATTATTAGGAAAAGGGGAGGGTATTCACCGGAAAAAAAACAAAAGAAAAAGAGGAAGATAGTAATTTTTGCTTTTAACTATAGAGGTAATTTGGGCAAAACTTGACACAAAATAGAAAGTGATCTTGTATTTAGGAACTTATCCACTTCCTTAAAGTGATTTTATATTTAGGAACGGAGGGAGTATATGTTATATAGTGGCACATGTATATATGTGGCTGATTTTTGAGTTAAACAAAACAAAATTAAAGCAAGATATAATTGTTACCTAAAAGGTTTAAAATAGAATCAGATGTTGTTCAACCACTGCATCTCATGGTCGGTACCAAAGAAAAATTTAAGACTTCAATTGTCGTAACATGTAGCTAACACTATCACTAATCCCATTTAATTCGCATTTCTAGGTCTTTTATGGTTACGTCGTCACTTAAAGTTCTTTATATATAAAAAAACAAACTCTCATTAAAATAACCCTCACACGCACTCTCACACACACACAGAGGCTAGAATAAAGAAGAAAGGACAAGAAGATCAACCAAAACGAAGCCAGTGTTGCTCGTACAAAGTTATCCTACAGTCATACAATGCAGTGTTACATTTCCTCATAGACTCTATCAGTTATTTTCTTCTATTAACAAAATAAAATAAATTATTTTTGCAATATAATTATTTAGGAAAAATGTGCAAAAAATACCTATGTCATTGCCACCAAGGTTCACCTAAGATCATGTAAATTTTGTCAGAGCAAAAGTAACGATATTTTAAAATTAGAACAAAAATAACAAAGACATTTCAAAACTTGGGCAAAAGTAACCATGACATTTAAAAAATCATTGGTTACTTTTGCCTCAATTTTAAAATGTTATGGTTATTTTTATTCCAAAAACATTACATGTTATTTGGTGCATATTTGTCACAATTACATGGGTATTTTTGCACCATAACCCTATTATTTATATAATTTTCTCTTAAAACTAATTTATTTGAGTTATAAAATTATATATAATCTAATTATGATACGATTAAGAGATTTATTTAGCTTCCTAAACCAATTAAAATGTCAATTTGATTTAATATACTAATAATAAGAATAAAATGACGCAGTGTTAAATTTTTCACAATATATCCGAAATAATCAAAATAGCATAAATTTCAGTATTTTCTTCAAAACATCATAAAATTCAAAACTACACCATTTCATAGCCATAATATATTAAAATAATATATCACTCATTTTACTAAAATAATCTAATGATAAAACCATTAGGGAGAGATTGAGACGCTACAAATTAAAGTGGTCTAAGAAATGGAGATACTAGAAACTCCATACCCCCAAAACCCAGCTTCAAAATCCCTCCATAAAGGCAAAGAACATTAATTAATATTATGTCAAACGTTTAATCCCTTTAATTATACATGCAAACTAATTAAACTCGGAGGAGGAAAACGCTTAACTCAGGGCCACCACTTCCATCATGGTTATTAATGAGATAGTAAGCTTCAGAGTCTTTGGACCCTACCACCCTCTCAAACCTTGCTCTCATATACATCACCTCCCCTTCTCCCTCGCCGAAGCCGCCGCCACATGTCGCCGGAATAACGCCAGCACCCATCGATATGGGCCCCACCGCCTTCAATATCTTCCACTCCTCTTCCCCACACTCAACCCTATTAGCATACCCACATTTCCTTCCATTAATATAGCTTCTCCATACTGCTTCCTCCACCAACTTCTCCTTCTTCTTTATCTTCTTCTTCATGTCCTTCTTCTTTTCGCATTCTAAAGCAATTCTTACTACCCCAGAAGCCATTTCTCTTACCAACACGCTTGTTGGTGTGGGAAGCTCAACAAGGAATGGTGGGTGGGACTTTGAGTCTTCTTGGAAGGCTATGTGGACGTGTCCTCTTCGGTTTCCGAATAGGGTTCCGACCACTCGGGTTCCGGCTAGAGAGTGGTGGCGGTGGTGGTGGTGGAGGGAGCGGCTTTTGGTGAAGAGAGTGAAGGCAGACTTGAATCTTGAAGTAGAGTAATTATTATTGGTGGTGTTATTTTTGGGGTGGTTGATGTGTTGTTCTTGGTGGAAGGAGGGAGTGATGGTGAGGACTTGTTCTTCCATGTTGTGGTTTTCATCGTCGTGGTCGAATTTTTTGTTGAAATGGAAGTATCTTCTGGAGAAGGAGAAGGAGGAATCATGGGGAGACTTTGCAGCCATTATGGTCTTCATGATGATAATGAAGAGATCTAGAGAGAGTGGTTAATGCAAAGAGAGGAGATATGGATGTGGCTTGGAAGCCAAGTAGGGAGTAGTGGCATGTGAAGGTGAACAAATGAGGGAATTGGGGCATTAATATATTGCATGATGCATTTTATTGGTAGGAGCAATTGGTGTGTGAGAGTGAGAGATATATAGATATAGATATAGTGATGGATAGAGTGAAAGAGTAGCTAGGGGGATATCTAGAGAAAGAAATAAAGGAGAGGGAAGGTGAGCAGACACACCTACCTGTGTGGGGTTTTAAAACCCGAGCCGGACGTCGAGCCGGAAAACTGAGCGGGTCATGGTTGAAACGGTTGAAACGGTTGGACCGTTCGGTCGAACCGGTGACGTAATAATTTAATGAAAATTAAATATATAAATATTGTTAATACTTAATAACTTAATATAATTAGGATGAAGATATTTTTTTAATCAAGTTCATTTTTTTTCTGTTGATATATTTTTTTCTGCAGTTGTCAAATTCTGGCCGGGTCAAAAGCGGGTCAAAAGCGGTTCAACCCGGGTCAACCCCGGGTCAACAGCGGTCGACCCGGGTCAACTCCGGGTCAAACCGGTTTGAACAGTAAAGCGGCCCAATCGAGGTGATTGGGCCGTTTTAGTCACCGGCCGACGGTCCGACCGGTCGGACCGTCCGGCTCGGTCCGGGTGTGAAAACCTTGTGTGGGGTTTAAGAAGAAGAGTGAGATTATGGAGGTAGGGTCACTCCACAGCCCACAACAACATCTCTACGTATACTCTCCTACACCCTTTACATATGAAAGACTTTACATGGCACTATAATATTCCTAATTTTATAGTTACAATATTATCTTTCGGGCTATATAAATTGGTGGTGAGTTTGAATGATTTTTGGTTTTAATGTATGCTAGCTGTTTTCAAAGATTAATTTTGGTTCACATGTATAATGAGACGACTTAATTGGTCTGCGATTAAAATAGGGGATTGACATACACCAAAACCTATTACAAGTATAACCATTTGTTAAACTGATCAGAATAAAAACATCAAGAAACTATACAAATTTTAAATTATCAAACTGTCAAGATGATTAACAATGATATTTACCTTTAGGGAAAATCCCAAATAAATCTCTCCCAATACCCAAAATGACAAGTGAGGAATCTAAACTTCCAAAAGGACTATAAAGGAACTAGTACCTACCTGTCACTTTAAAATTTCGCAAAAAGACAAAATTACCCCCATCTTAAAACACAAATTACTACCTCACCCTAAACCCACCTAATACCCACCATCTTCTCACAATTTGTGTTTTAGGATGAGGGCAATTTTGTCTTTTGACAAAATTTTAAAATGACAGCTAGGTGCTGGTGGTTCCTTCATAGTCCTTTTGAAAGTTTAGGTTCATTACTTGTCCTTTTGGGTATTGGAAGGGATTTATTTGGGATTTTCCCTTACCTTCTTTATCATTTACTTTTCATAATATTTGTTATAATACTCCCTCCGGTCTCTAATGTAAGAGCCCAAAATTTGAATGGTCTTAGTCCTTAATGTAAGAGCTCACCCTATATTCTCTCCTCATTTAATACATTTTTTCCTACTTTACCTCTAACTCTCTTTCATATTTATTAATGCTTATGTATTTCTCTCTCTTAAAAGTACCATAATAAATATGGGTAATTTGGGAAAATAAGCATTAAATCCAGACATTCAATTAACATTCACATGTTTTCTTAAGAAGCGTTTTTTGCGGCTAGCTCTTATATTGAAGTATCAATTATGTATGATGAATATTGGGAAATGTGACGATAGAGTGAAAGAGTAGCTAGGGGATATCTAGAGAAATATTGGGATATGTGAAATATTACTTGACAATTTTTTTCAACGTATGATTTGTTTTAGCAAGAGAGACTCCTCACCACTCATGCTACCGACTTAAATAATTTCCAAATGAGTAGACTCTTGAAGAGAGAGATGAGAATTATGAAGATAGAGAAGCTGTTTAGTTGAAATATCATTGTCAATGTGAGAGAAGCAGGTCAGGCCACATAACTACCCCTACTATCCAACCCATGCATCACAGGCCACTCTTCCTCCCACTATCACTACCTCCATTCGATCAGGTTGTGCCATGAACTGTTTTTTAATGTTTTTAAACTATTTTAATGGTTAGAGAAAACAAAGTGAAGATAATATCTCAATTGACACTTTTTAAATGGTTAATTAATTTGCATTCAATGAAGTATTAGCTCAAAACGTTTAAAATAATTATGTTTTGTAAGATTCTTGTGTACCAATAAATTTTAAAATGGAGCGTATTAACTAACACCACTAATACAGACTTAACAGCTTCCCTTGTGATGATGGTGTGGCATGCCATGTGCATAATAGCATTAGGCACCAAGTTTACATGTGTCTTGCCACGTCATCACACAAGCTGACATTTGTCTCACCATGTCAGCACAAACAGATATATTTTAGTATTTCTTGACTATGTTGGTCAAAATGATCTATTTTAAAACTTTGATGTCATATAAGAACCCTTCAAAATATAAGTGTGTCAAATAATGCTCGCTCATAGTCTAATACATTATTGACCAAATTAAAATTTTCACTTTATCTCATTTTTAAAAATAGATTTATATTTTAAAGTTATCATTTTAAAAATTTAAATGTAGATCATTTAAATTTTATGTAGACAACATAGATCTCACCGCGGTGTCGGATGTATGAGTACCCAAATCAACCCGGGACTACTTCTCCACATTATCTTACAACTATCTCTCACTCTTTTTTGGACAACACAAAATCATATTAATAAAATAGGACATTACAAAGTACTTGTACTCCGTTCATATTATAAAAGGGAGTATGAAGAACTTTTATGGTCATGTAGTATGTAAAACACAAGATGACATCGTTTTTGTATCACATGTTTCACAACATCAGACGGAATAACCATAGGCGAACGTATTGATGAGTCTAGGGAGGGAGGGAGAGGGGAGAGAGATTTAATGATTTATTTTTAGTTGTAATATTTTTTCAAGTAAAATAGCACGTGTTGGGTGGCCATGAGGTGACTTAAACAGTGACATTTAGAGTGTCGCATGTCATTTAATAGTTAAATTTACTTGATTGACATAAGATAAAACACTTTAGATGCTAGTAGTCCGTACTCCTTAGTGGATACTTTTGAAGCAACAATATTTCTACAACATAAGTTATACGAGGATTAAATATAATCGGGGTATTAAATCACTTTTACTTATAATAAGTTATTTAATTATAAATTTCCTTTATTATGTAATTTGATTGAGTACCTCTTAAATCGTGGAAGGGAAGAAGTGTTAGTTAATAACATGATAAAAAGAAAAATTATTAGCGCTGCCACGAGGGAGGGTCATAAAAAAAGAGACGAAAAAATTATTGAGAACTCACATCGTTTCAAATGATATTTTCTTAACACATCATGAATTTTATAATTTTCAAAAGAAAATGTTGTATATTGCACCCTCGTGTGTATTTGTGTGTCACTATAACTTTTGAATTGTGTGTGACACATACATACATCGGGGTATTTATCACTTATACTCCAACAAAATAACAGAGTATTGGTGAATAAAACAAAATAATAGAGTAATGTTACGTTGAATATGAGTGTTCTTCTGGGTTTAAATGGGTTATATATAGTACTCTCTTGGTCCCTAAGGCAAGATTACGTTGACGTGTTTGCATATAATAATAAAGTAAAATAAATTATTTCGTGATATTTAATTTATTATTATTATATATTTTGATATTTTTCCTGATTTATAAACTACTATATATCTAAAAACACGTAATTTATACTTTAACTAGTTTATTGAGTTTCATTAATTCAGTCAAATGAAGCCAACTTTATCTTATATTTAAGGTTAAAGTACATTTTTGGTTTTTTATATTTGCATCAAGTTTCAATTTAGTCTTTTATGTTTGGAAAATACACATTTAGTTTTTTTTTGTTAACACCGTTAGTTTCATTTAACAGAAAATGTTAATTTCACAATTTTAAATGATTATTCTAAGATTAAAATATCAAAACAATTCTTAAATTAAAATATTTTAGTGTAATTATTTTTATATTTTTAAGATGTATCATTTTTTACCCCCTTCGATCCCCGTGAGGGCCAATAACAAGGCTTTAATAATGATTTTTTAAGATTTAAGTGAAAATAACGATATTAATAAAAAAAGATTAAAAGTGTATTTTTCAAACATAAATAACTAAATTGAAACTTAATGCAAACATGAGAGACTAAAAGTATATTTTGTCTTATATTTAATATTCAGGAATATATGCACCAAAACATACCTCTGATTTTTTACGAAATTAAATATAGAGCATATATACTTTTGTAATACAGCCTGTTTTTTACACAACAATAAAAATTGCACTCTTGAGGGATGGCTAGCTCATAATGAATGTGAGTTGTTGGAAGAAAATAAAATAATGTAAAATATTTATAAATTCGTTATGGTTAGTCAACAAACCATCTACCACTACTAACTCAAGGCACTTATTTATAAATTTCAAGATTTAAAGATAGTTAACACCAACAACTCAATAATCCAAAAGCTATATTAATAGTACTCTCCAAAGTAGCCCAAGGGAGTCTAGACCAGCTGGTAAGAAAGGGGAAGTTAAGACACCGCATACCCACCAGGTCATGAGTTCGAACCCTTTAGAAGTCGTTACCCCCAATTGGAGAATCCTGGCGGCGACTTCGGATTAGTCGGTTTCTCGAAGGGCCAGACACCGAAGGTTCTAAGCGAAAGAAAATAGTACTCTCCAAAGTATTATTCACCGTCACGGTCATCCGAGTTTTCATTACTGTAATAGGAGGTTAATTTTCTCTCACAATAAAAAAGGAGAATTATATACGTAAAAAAATTATAAGTAACAAAAATATTCAATATTATAATCAGATATCATGCAATATGAACTTGAAGGGGTTGGGGCGTTGGGCCTTATTTTCATCCTTCTTATAAATGTTATAGTTTCGTTCCTGTTGAATTTAAGAGTGTTACCCTAAAATGAGAATCAGAAGCGATCAATATTTCCCTTCCTCAAAAGTAAATTAATTAGATTATTAATTTGCACATATAAAGAAGTTATCAATAATTTCTTTATAGAAAAAATATGTTGACATTTCTAAAATGATATTTGTAATCATCTGCATTGGATACTATTCTTCTGATGGAAAATCGCCTTTATGTGTCCTATAATCTGCATTGGTACCTCTTTTGTGAGGGAATATTTTATATTAACGAGTAAAACGATTTTTTTACTAATTCTTATATCTAGGGTCTTATGAAGTGCTTATTACTTTATTAGTTATTATACTTAATTAGGACAAACTAAACTTGCGCATATATATATATATATATATATATATATATATATATATAGAGAGAGAGAGAGAGAGAGAGAGAGAGAGAGAGAGAGAGAGAGGGAGAGAGAGAGAGAGAGAGGTGTTAAAGTATACTTTTAGTCCCTTATGTTTGCATTAAGTTTCAATTTAATCCTTTATGTTTAGAAAATACATTTAGTCCCTTATGTTTGCATCAAGTTTCAATTAAGTCCTTTATGTTTAGAAAGTACACTTTTAGTCCTTTTCTATTAGTATTGTTAGTTTCACTTAATAGAAAATGTTAACTTAACAATTTTAAATGATTATTAAATACTGAAAGAAATGCTTATATTAAATTATTTTAGTGTAATTATTCTTATACTTTCAAAATTTATCATTTTTGCCTCAATTTAATTATGAAATAATCATTTAAATTTAAGTGAAACTAATGGTGTTAACAAAAAATGACTAATAGTATACTTTCCAAACATAAAGGACTAAATTAAAACTTGATGCAAACATAGGGGATCATATATATATATATATATATATATATATATATATATATATATATATATATATATATATATATATGACCATACCAATTGATAAGGGTAATGGGCGAGAGCAATAATCTTTAAATTGAAACTTGTTTAAGATATATTTAATGATTTTAATTATTTTTGTTGGAATGTATCGTAATATTATTAACTTTAAGAATGACATTATTTTTTTTTTGGCCAACAAGAATGACATTATCTATTATTCCTATATAATTGGCACAAATTTCATGTTGGCTTACCAGACCTTGCGTTGTTATGCTTATGCACCGTGCGATGCCGCATTTGATTATTCTCAGATAAGTTCATATACCCAATTGCACCTCCTTAAAATAAATTACATTAAAAATGATGTTCAATATATATAGATGATCTAAGCTTAAAAAATATTAAATTAAGTACGGGAGAATTTGCTCGTTATTACTAAAAGGAAAAATTTTTTCTTATATTTTTGTTAGAATTTTGAACTGTTCGTATTAAAATTTGCAATATAAATTTATCGATTTATTTCCATAAAAAATTATTTACAGATCTTCTAACTCATGATTTTTTTTATCAGAATCTTCTAACTCATGATCAATTGAGCTAAAACTAGATCATATTTTACCAAGATTGTTTTCTTTTCCGCCATATTTTGCTAAGAGTATTTTTGAACATAAATTTTCTGATTTTACCGGTAAATTCCACCCTATTCTCCCTAACAAAGCCTCATTCATTTCTTTAGTACTTCTAAGTTCTAACTTCTAATACCCAACCCACCATCTTGTATGGGCTTGCATAATGTATCCCAACTTTCTTGTCCGAGTGTATCCTAATTCCTAACCAACCACATGTATTTTACGGTTTCTATTCACAGATCCCCACAGATTTTCTCATTCTTCATTCCTCTTTGCTAACATAAAAAATTCTGCTTATCTCGGTGCATTCTAAGAGGAAAAAAGATAACCCGGCAGGTTGGAGTGATTGTAAATATTCTCGTCTTTTAAGTGGTTGAGGGTTCAATCTTTAAATCTTATGGATGATGCAAATTTCAGGTCAATTGTCTATCCCTATATGAGACTTCAAAATAACGAATAATTAGTATTACTTGACATGCGTGTGGGGATGGATACCTTGGAAAATAAAGAGAAAAAATGTCGGTTTTCTGCTTATTAACCTTATGACCAGATGATTCTCCAAACATACAAATCAAGGAACCCAACAACACATTATGAAGCCGTATCCCAAAAAGAATAACAACAGAATATCATTTGCAAATATAAGATGAGAAATACGCACCGTATCCCTTTTCCATAGCGTGAACAAACAAATAAGGAGGTAAGAGGTCACCTAAGCTTTAGTAAACCACACACACACACATTTGCGATTGCTAATGTCATTAACTAATGAAAATCTCCTAGATGGGGATTGATATTCAAAATTTATTCTTTTATTATTTTTTGTTTTAAAATAAGAATTTGAGAGTTGGGGTATATATAAAAAAATTATAGGTCAAATGAGCTTCTAATCAAGTCAAACTAATTATCTTGACTGGTATGTGTAGATGTGAAGAAAAGTCTAAAGGAAAAACTGTGGAGAGAAAAAGGGAAGAAACAGAAAATGTTATCATTTCTATTATTTTGATGGTCTGATAAGAAGGGAAAAAAAGAAATAAATTAAAATTGGTCACTGATAAAAACATTTTTAACTTCAATTTTTTTTCTTGCAATGTAGCTTAAAAACAAAGTGCGAAATCAGTGATTTAACATGCACTAAGGGGAATGAATATACCACAGGCTCTATGTTTAAATAGGGTCCAACACTTGTACGGTTAGACCAGAGGTTTTATATTGGGAAAATGACATATAAAGTTTGTCCAATTGGAAAAATGACAATTGAGATGGGTAAATTGTGGAAATGACAAGTTTGGTCATTTGAATTTAAAACAAATTACCACATTTGGGGGAAAGACTAAAGTGCCCTTTAGTAATCTAATATATTACAACACAACCAAACATGAATCCCACACTAAACAAAAAGAAAAAACACTATGCCCACACCCACTAGAAAGCAAAAAATGAAACAGAGAATGAACACAAAGCCCTAACGGTGACGATGACGGTGACGGTGACAGTGACGGAGCTAATGACGGTTAGGAGGTATTTACACATCAACAACTTTGTTTTCTTCTTCCTTTTTGGGTTGAAAATTGTTGAGGATTATAATAATTCATGATCAAAAGAAAAGCTAATACAAGATGAAGATTGAAAAACTACTCTCTTCAAGTTTGTTTGGTCATTGTGTCTTTTAGGGTATGAAATAGAAAAATTATGTATATATATGTATTATATAACCCTAAAACCTTGTTTGGAATTTAATGGTGGAAGAAGAAGTTCAGGTGGACTTAGATGTAATAAAGATGATGAAGTACATGTTCAGTCACTGTTGCATTGATTAGATTTTGCAAATAAACATGCATGTTTCTGTGGTTAAAAGGCATGCGACAGTGGTTAATACGCATATTACTGTGGTTATTCGGCATGTTACAGGGAAGCAAAAATGACACATCAAGTTAAAGAACTATGTTGTGACTATTGACATGCGGGACAGCTACATGTTGTTGGAGGACGTCACGTATCTTCCATTGTTGTATCCACCTAAAACCAGCCGAGCTTCTGGGTGGCCTAAAAGTAAGAGGCGTGAGTCGCAATTTCAAGACAAGAAGATTTATCATTGTGAAAGATGCAATGAAGTTGGTCACACCCGAAGGTCTTGCCGGAATCCAAACCCAAGCTGAAGATTCATGCATTTTGTGGTGATTTTTTTGGAGAAGCAACATTGGTTGTAGCTAATTACCCCATATATGTATTTTTGGGAAAGCAACTATGTCTATTTTTTGGAGTTACAACATTGGTTGTAGCTGATTATACCATACATTTCTGAACTGTATGTCTTTTATGTATTTTTGGGTTATATATTTTTGAAAATTTTGATGTGGTAACTTCAGTGACGTTGTTGTGGTTAAATGGGATGATAGTATAGTTAATATGTATATTTACGTGGTAAATATCGATGATGATTAACAATGAACATATCCAGGGTCATGGCAACCCCAAAGAATCAGGGAAGTAAACATGGTTAAATGGGAAGCTGGTGTGGTTATTATGCACGATGTCGTGGTTAAAATGGAAGCTTAATTGGTTAAACCATTCCACGTCCACTTGGACCAAACTGTAAAAACAAACCCACCAAAAACTCAGCTACATAACAATGGTTATCTGAGAAAACAAGCAAAATATGATTACAAAGAGGCCACAATACAAGGCTCCAGTATTTTGTACAAAAAATCAAGGCAATACATAATGCTACATCAAGGTCATACGTAATGTTTTTTAACTACATGATAGCCCACATAATATCAAAGTTATTAACAAAATGGCCTAACAATGCTACATCAAGTCAATGCAAGGTTCCGAGGGTGTGTAGTAAGTCAATGCATCAAGTCAGACCTGAACTTGGAGACGTCGTCCTACATACAGCCAAATCTCAAGTAAATGTCACCAACACAGTACGCCAATAATTAAATAACCATACAGTACACTGACATTCTGCTACTGTTGTTTCTCTTAAATGCATACTCAAACTTGTTTGCAATGCTATATTTGTATAAAGCCTTTATAAACTCATCTGTGTCTGCAAATGTTTGCATCAGACCTGTGAATAAGTTCCTCCATTTTGCTGAGTTTAGCTCTGTGGCTACAATATGTGTCTGTGTAGGTGTGTCACGGTACAAACTATTGTCGCTTCCAACAACTTGGGTAGTGCATTCCACACCACTATCAAATGGCAAAGGTGGAGTGACATTTTCTACGGCCCTTGGAGTCAAACTTGAGGAAGGTTGTGATGGTTCAGTGATGCTACCAAAATTTTGATAAAAACTCCGCAAGTGTACGGATCGTAAATTTAGTAAAGTGGTAGTTCAAGGTCGATCCCACAGAGACTCAGACAATTAATAACTAGGCATTAGACCTCCTATTTTCATTCAAGTTGAGTAAATAAAAGAAAATTGATTTTAATTACCTAATATCTAAGAAAATAAAATAAAACAAATATTCACACAGATGAAATTCACGAGTCAAAAGAACAACCTAGAGCCACTAATCCCTTATCTGCTTCTTAGATTTTATTCCCACTAATTAATTATGAATTAATTCAACTAGCTAATCTAGAGTACTAGTGTCTATAAATGCCTTCCGGTCCACTTACATCCTTGCCTAGCTTAATTACACAATGTCTTGCACTAATTTACTAGGCTAATTTATCTCGGTATCGCTCTACTGTGACTATGTAGGGCTTCTAGGTATATTCCTATCCTAGTCGCAAATCAGATTAAAATCCAATCCTACACTATTTAATCCCATGGTCTATTTAAAATTCCCTCTTCCGAGTCCAATTCTAAATTCCCTAAACATGTCTAATGGTGATCAAGCACTAAACAAGTTAATCAATAATAGCAAGATTAAATAAACTAGATCAAATTAACCATGACTAAGTAGTGGGAAATAAAATATCTAAGTTACAAACAAGTTCATAGTACTCTAGGTTGTAAAAGGAAACTAGCCACACATAAAGTTCAAATCAAATCAAAATACCAAACGGTACAACTTGCTCCCAACTCTGATTGAATTTGGCGAAGGAAGAAAATCAGAAACTTCAAGATCCCTCCCCTCTTTGTGTGCGTTGATAATTGATTGAGAAGACTTCAAAACCATGCCACCTCTTCCTTGTTCTTTTTCGTCTTTTGTGCTATGCATATAATTTCCACTGTACGTACGTGTGTATTGGAGAATCCAAAACTGCAACTTGCTTCCCTTTCCTCTTTTCAACGTGAATTTTCTCTAGGCTTTAGAAAATTGGAAGAATTATGTCCAGCCTCCTTTCTTCTCAATTGCATGTGTATATTTATAATAAAATAGTCCAACACCATATTGTCTTCGCCTTGCATGTTAAGTTTCTTTTCTTTCCTTTTCTTGTATGATGAATCCACATAATCAAATCAACCTCTTTCTCTTTATTTCCTTTTTCATTAAATATGCATTCATGAAGAGAAAGAAATAGGAAATAATCACAATGACTCAATCACATAATCTCATTAATAGGAAACTTCTCATCAAAATATTTCTTTTAATATATTAAGTTTCCTATTTCAATTGAATTTCAGATTTTCCAAAAGAATGACTCATATAATCCTCAAATTACTTTCTTTCCAATTCATAACAAAATCACTTATTTATATAATTAATGACTCCCCAAATACAATAAAATATTTCCTAAAAACCACTAAATATGGTGAGTCATCACACCCCCACACTTGCATTAAATCTTGTCCTCAAGATTTCAAATTGTTAACACATTAGCGCAAAAATGAAATCAAGTTTTTATCATCACAAAGTTGGAATTAATTCAAACTCTCAACAATTAAATCCTCTTAGAAATCTCTCTCACCATCCCCAAATGCAAGTAATAAGGTAATCAATTTGATAGAGATAAATCACAAAAGCATGTCCGTCACCGGTCAAAGTGTTTACACTCTACTCTCAAAGTATATAGGGCTTGTGTTTCGCTCAATTCCATCTATGTAGTCCAGCTACCATAGGCTTGTTTATCATCTCGATATCCACTCTTATATCTCAATGCACACACAAATCAAAAGGACTTTTAAGGGTTGTAATGAAAAAGGTAGGATAATGAAATGAAAATGAGATGGAGGTATATTTGAAAAGTGCTGAACCATTTCAATTATAGTAAGGAATGAATGAATCACTTAACTTGATAAGCACATAAGGGTTGACTCTTTTGAACTCCACAATTCTTCAATTCTTTCGATTTTCATCTTCTTCTTCTTTTTTTTTTCACACTTTGTGTGATTTTTTTTTTCTTTTCCTTTTTCACCTTCACTTTTTTTTTTCTTATTCCTTCACCCCTTTCCATATGAATATAGTATAACACTTTTCAAAGCGTAAATGGAAGAAATAGATAAGAGATGAAAAATTGCATCAAAAGAATTCAAAGGCTAAAATATGCAATCTTTCTTTTTAAAAAAAAAAGTAGGCTCAAAGGGGTTAAGCAATGGAAATAATGTAAAAGGGATGACTTTTTGGCTAAACTAGCTATGAAACGAAGGTCTTAATCATTTTTGTGCATACAAGAGATTTGAGCGTCAAAAGAGATTCAAGACAAGTTCTAGAGGGGAAATTACAATAGATGTACTCACTCATGAAAGAATAATATTAAGGCTCAAATTCCTCACAGGGCTTTTTGACATACTAGGGTAATTTACCTAAAGCAAAGAGTTTGCCTTTTCACTTACATTCAAAGAAGATGAGATCAAAGTCTAATCAAATTCAATTATTTCAAGTCCAAATCAATCCCAAAATTGGCAAAAAGATTTTTTTTCAAGAAAATTTTACAAAATGAAAGTTTGAGGACAATCTTTAGAGAACAATGATACCCTCATACCCCCAAACTTAAATGTCACATTGTCCCCAATGTGAACATGTAACACAAGACGTGGAATTACAAAAATATCCATAGCAAGTGTAGGAATGATAAAGTTATTTCAAGTTCCATATCAGTCATGCAATTCAATCAAGAGGCAACACAATTAAGACTAATCATCACACAAGCACATATCAACAAACACCATCACTCATTACCAAAATAATTCTCAGTCAAATAAAATCAAGAAAAAGTTAGAAGAATACTCCCCTTCCTCTTCTCGATTTCCACTCTTAGCTCCTAGTCCATCAAGATCAAGTTGAAGCATCCTTTTAGGCCAAAAGAAGAAAAAAAAAATCCTACAAGCTCAAAAACAAAGCATCAAATACCAAAACCTTGGGTTGCCTCCCAAGAAGCGCTAAGTTTAAAGTCTTCAGCCAGACTTTCCAAACAAATCTTAGTCATAAGTATCAAACACAATAATCACCTCATCTTCATTCCTTTTCAAACAATATAAGTAATCAATCAAACTAATTACTTGTGCCTTTTCAATCATAGACAATTTCAAAGAACAAGCAATCACTGATTTCAAAGGAATTAGAATATGCTCATACAAACAATTAGATGTATGTCTTTCTAAGAATAATGAGCATCCAATAAAATCAATTTGACTCTCATCAGTAAGAGTCATCACATTAATAGGAGAATCATCCAAAGCAGTTATAGGAACACTCACATCAACATGTATATCAGAATCACAAGCATTTGAATTCACATCTTCAACATCAATTAAACACCCATCAATCTCTTCTAAACAAGTTTCAGGCTCTATGACAACCTCTAAATCTTCTTTAACTTCATGGTCATCTCTATCCTCAATTATTGATTTTAACCTTTTCAAACAATCTTCTAACCTTTTGAAACTATCCTCTTGCCATTTCAAACTATCCTCTAGCATTATCAAAAATTTACCGGCTAATCTTTCTAATCTGTCAAGTCTTTCTTCTAAACAAGAGTTTACACTATCCTCAAAATTGTTTACTTGAACTCTTGATCCAGAACTATTGTAATATTTCTCATTCCTTTCCAAAAAGATATCGGCTGATCTTTCTAATTTGTCTAACCTTTCTAAACAAGAATTTTCATAATCAATATTTTCTTGAACATGTGAAAAAGACATGAAGGGTGTGTCTATTGCATGTGAATAAGGATCTAAATGTGGGTTCCAACACTCATCTTGCTCAAAATTCCAACTACGCCTAGACAAATTATCAACATAAGTTTGTTGCCAAAGCAAAAATGGACAATTCTCAGGTAGATGATCACTTCCACAACAATAACAACGATAACACTTATAATTAGCCTCTGAATAGTCCATCTTTCTATTTTCTCCAAAAGAAAAAAAAAAAAAAAACTCAAACTAAAAACTACTAAAGAATTTCTAATTCTAATTACTAATTGCCTTGAGTCCCCGGCAACGGCGCAAAAAACTTGATGCTACCAAAATTTTGATAAAAACTCCGCAAGTGTACGGATCGTAAATTTAGTAAAGTGGTAGTTCAAGGTCGATCCCACAGAGACTCAGACAATTAATAACTAGGCATTAGACCTCCTATTTTCATTCAAGTTGAGTAAATAAAAGAAAATTGATTTTAATTACCTAATATCTAAGAAAATAAAATAAAACAAATATTCACACAGATGAAATTCACGAGTCAAAAGAACAACCTAGAGCCACTAATCCCTTATCTGCTTCTTAGATTTTATTCCCACTAATTAATTATGAATTAATTCAACTAGCTAATCTAGAGTACTAGTGTCTATAAATGCCTTCCGGTCCACTTACATCCTTGCCTAGCTTAATTACACAATGTCTTGCACTAATTTACTAGGCTAATTTATCTCGGTATCACTCTACTGTGACTATGTAGGGCTTCTAGGTATATTCCTATCCTAGTCGCAAATCAGATTAAAATCCAATCCTACACTATTTAATCCCATGGTCTATTTAAAATTCCCTCTTCCGAGTCCAATTCTAAATTCCCTAAACTGTTAGAATCTTAAGTTTTGATGGTGACTAAGGTATGATATGGTCTAGTACTTAAGAGAACATAATCAACACTTAGGAGGCATTAGATGACATGGTTAGAATCCTGAGTTAGATCACTTGAGAATGCAAGATCACTTCCGGTTAGATTAGGACTTGCGCATGCGGATGAATGCTTTCATCCCCCAGCGTCAGCAAGTAAATCACTAGGGATTTAACTTAGTCCATGAGAATTAGGTACACAAAACCTTAAGACTAAGCTATGTTTCAATCGGAAGTGAGTTTGCTTCCTGTTAGAATTAGACTGGCGCAGAGCGACAGAATAGATATTACCCCAAGCGTCAGTAAGTCTACTTCCCCAAGTGAAAGCGCTTCCTGTTAGACTTAGACTGGCGCAGAGCAATAGAATAGTTAGTACCCCAAGCGTCAGTAAGTCTACTTCGCCAAGTGAAAGCACTTCCTATTAGATTTAGACTGGCGCAGGTTGATAGACTAGATATAACCCCGAGCGTCAGCGGAAATGCAACATCAAGTGAAGTTGCTTCCTATTAGATCTTGACTGGCGCAGACTGATAGAATAGATTTCACCCTAAGCGTCAGTGAATTCACCACGTCAAGTAAAAGTGCTTCCGATAGCTCAGTGACTAGCGCTGAGTGGTGGAATGAAATAGACTAAGCGAGAGCAAGTCATGGTGAACTAAATCCCTCATCAAGTGAATTTACTTCCGGATGTAGAAGTGCTTCCGGATACACCTTAGATTTAGGATCACCCACTGCATGAGACTATATGATTATATTGCTAAACTAACGTTCAAGTGCAGCACACTCAGTAAGGTTGCTTCCGGATGAGAAGTTGCTTCCGCAAGCAATCAGGATGTCTGAACGTTCAAAGAGATGCAGTGTCAGAATGCTTTTAACAGAGCAGAGGTGTCAGGACTACTTTTCAGAGATAAAGCAAGTCAACCCTGCTGAAGCATTTAAGAAGATGTTCCTTCCAACGGTAACAAGAGGATAACAGACACATTCAAACAACATTGTTACCTACCAAGCATGAGGAGTATGAGAACATAATCTGAAGATTCACTCAAGGTGTCAAAGCTCATACTGCCCACAAAAGTCAGAGTCCATAAGAGAGCTTCTGATAGCAAGAGAGGATCCAATAGCAAAGCACTCTTATCATTCATGGACAAGTGCTTGGAAGACAAAGTTCCTCTATGTGATAGCAAGCAAAATGTTAGAGTCCACGAGCTTCAGATAGCAAGAGAGCTTCCGATAATGAGTCTCTTAACATCCTGGACTTATGCTTGAGGAACGAAGTCTTCTCTGACAGCAAGCAAGAGTCGGACCGTACAAAATGTTCAGATGTCAGAACGACTTTTGTCAGAATAGTATTGCCAGAACAGTGTTGACAGAACAGCTTGGTCAGAACACCTTTTTAGATAAAGCAAAGTCAACCCTGCTGTGCATTAATGAGGACAACGTAAACAAGGCCCCAACGTCTATAATCAAACGGTCTTATTGCCTCTCCAACGGTTAGATATTCAGAGGCTGGTATAAAAGGGATGTTCTTCATTTCTGAAGAAGGGGGCTTGAAAAAGAGAGAGAGAACAGAGCTTATTGTCTGAAACACTATTCTACATTCCTCTCATCTTCTACTCTCGGACTTTGATATGTAATATTCTTAGAGAGTGATTCATTTGTACTTAAGTGAGTAACATCATCCACTCTTTGAGAGAGTTAGTTTTGAGCTTAAGTGTTTAACAAAATCAGTTCATAGAGTGAACTTAATTGTAATCTTACATTTTGTAAGGGGGAGCATTTAGAAGTTTTCTAAATCTCCATAGGTTGCAAGTTAGCCCGTAAAACTTGCGTTTGTAAGGTTTGCAGGTGAACCCGTTGTAAAACCTGTGGGTTGTTAGGTGAACCCGTGCTCGTAAAACCTAAAGTGTAAAGGCTTCTCTTGTGCCCGGTTTAAACAAGAATAGTGGATTGGAAATCTCAGGTGTAGCCTGGGGACTGGATGTAGGTCTGGGTGACCGAACCAGGATAAATTTATGTGTGCATATATTTATACTTGATCATTCTATTTTGCATCACATAGCATACTGACTTGTGCATAGCATTATTTATTATCATCATCACCGAGCACAAGCAGTCTTTCGAAAAGAGTTTAAGTTTTATTCCCTCACCCAATTCACCCCCCCCTCTTGGGTGACAGCCACGAATTTCATTTGGTATCAGAGCAGGTCACTTGTTTAAAGGATCAAACGATCTCAAGTGCAAAGACCTTGGCTGATTTGGGTTAAAATGTTTTCCAAAGGCTTTGATCATACCATTCCACCTGTGTTAGAAAATATTGATTTTTGTTGGTGGAAAGCAAGAATGGAAAGTTTTATAAAATCCACTAGTTTGAAAATGTGGGATATTTTTGAAAATGATTTTGATTTCAAACCAAGAGGAAACTGGACTGAAAGGGAGAAAAATTTGTTTTCCTTAAACATTAGAGCAATGCAAATTTTATACAAAGGCTTAACTGAAAATGATTTCCAGAAAATCAAACATTGCTCTAGTGCTAGAGATATTTGGAATACTCTTGATGTGATATATGCTTCTAACCCATCTCTTGAAAGCACAGCTGTCCAAAGCTCAACTCGTGCTCTTTGTGGATCATCTACTGATGAGCTTTTGGAAACTGATATTGAGGAAGCAGACTTCAGTGAAGAGAGTATCCATCTCTGCCTAGAAGATTCAGAAAGTGAGGTATCTGGATCTGAAATTGAACTCTCTGATTTGCAAGATGCATACAATTAGTTATATACTGAATATTGTAAACTTGCAAAAGAACTTCTAGGCTTAAAAGAAAAAGATAGGAAACTTGAAAAACTAATTTCTTCTTCTACATCTAAAGTTTCCGAGGGTTCTTTTAAAGAACTAGTGGTTCCGATAGCTAGCCCACTATCGGTAGGGAAAACTTCAACATGTCTTGAAAAATGTTTTGATTGTAAACACGTGTTGAAGGAAAAAGAAAAGCTTTCAAAAGAAACTGAAATTTCAAAGGAACAAAAAGCTTTTCTAAAGAAAACTAATCATGATAATGATAGGAAGCCTCATTTTGATTATCATTCCATTATCTGTCATTATTGTGGTAGATTAGGACATAATTCTCACACATGCAGTCTTAGAAGAAATTCAAATGTGAGAAATAAGTTTGTATGGATTCCTAAAGGACAAGTAAGGTCCAGTGCTAACCATGTAGGACCCAAGTACAAATGGGTACCAAAACATTCTCCTAGTGCCTTACTTGTGCAGGAAAAATCAAGAGTTCCTCTTATCCCAAAGAAGAGAACTCGTGGTGATGCAACTGCTGAAACCCACTGGTACAATCATAAGAAGCTGTCGGCCACCACAAGGGACAATGGTTCTGTCTCAAGGATGAGCTATCACAAAGTTCCATTCAATTATCTTGAGAAGAACAAGAGAGAGTGGATTCCTCGATCATCATTGGAAAGGCTCTTGAATCCTACCTCTCAGAAGAAAGTGCTTCGAACCAAGGATAAGTATAGAAGATCTCCTTGGGTAAACAAGGGATCACTTAGCAACGAAGCATTTGATAGTAAAATCTCCTATGCTAATATTAGATGGACTTATTGAGATTTTACATTAAGCATCCTAAGATGTGAACATTATATTCATCATTGAAGAAAGCTTAAAGAAATAAGTAATGTTCATAATCTACATGAGATCCATGACTATCTTGATCAAAAACCTTGTATATCCTTGTGCATATAGTCATGATAGATTCACCATGCCATACACATAGCAAGTAATCTCTAAGTGCATGTGAATTACATATAGCCTACAAACTGACCTTCAGATCCAGACTTGGATACAAAAGGAAGGAACTATCTGATATTTTGTAGGAAAGGCAATCCGGAGGTTCAGCAAGACAAGGGTGAAGATGAGTTATGGGCTAAAATGAACAAGGAACATGAACAAAATCAGAGAGAGATAGGCTAAGATAGCCACCCCTCGGACTTGACCAGGATGTCACTGCTGCCCTCAGAAGGGAAATTGAAATGAAGCGGATTGCCCAAGCAGGAAGGCTCGCCCTTGGGGAAGCCATCTGATTCATGTGCCCCCAACAGTCTGCTGGCACAGAGGCAAGCTTGAGATAGCACTGAGTGATCAACCTGCGGAGATACCCTCTGCTGAACCTGTGTCTCTCTCTGCGCCAGCACCTAATCTGAGTGAAGAGCTGTGTAAGAAGTATGGGTTCAAGAGGCGAGAGATGCGAGTAGTAGTGATCACCAAGTGAATTCATCCCTCTGCACCAGCTCCAATTCATCCTATTAGCCTCAACAGGACTCAGGACTGTACCTCATCTGAACAATTAGTCAAGTCTTGATAAGCATTCGTCACGCATAGATTTTGGTGCTGCTCTGAAAATAGAATCCTTGCATTGTCAACCAAAATCAAGCGAGCTACTGCTTGATGCGAATGGAGCTATGGTGATATCATTCTTACCCTCCTCTTTACTTGAATAATCTTTTGGGTAGTAAATGCATGATGAGCTTAACAGATTTTATTTCTCTGAAATTGATATGATTTCCCTTATCTGTGATAACCTTATTTTCTGTAAAAATGATCCTATCATATCAAATTCATTTTCTGATATAATGCATACTGATTTTACAGATTCAAGAAGTCTGACACTTTGAAACTGAACCTTTTTCAAAACCTACTAAATTTGTGCATGCTGAATCGTTGTGTTCCAAGATTTCTGACATTGTTAAGAAGATTCAGAACTAGTTTCAGAATTTTGACACAAACAAAAAACCTTCTTCAGAGTTTTTCATATGGTGTCTAAATCGTTTTACTCATATATGCTTAGCAATTTTTTTTTTTTGGGCGCCTCTCAGAAAAGAAAATAGTTTATACATTCACCTTGATTTTTGAAAGATCCTTTTTGAAATGCAAACTTTCAAAACAGATTCCGATCCTCTTTAAACTTACATGACAACCATTCCTCATGATAGCATTCAAAAGTTATTTCTGATTTTCCATTTCATATGGTATCTCTTGCATCAAGTTTTTCAATGCATAAGCAGCTATGGGTTCGAGAACAATACATCCCTCTTAATTACATCTTAAGTTCTCAATCTACTAATGATCTCGATTCAAGTTTGTGGTTTAAGAATGTTGACACAGATTATTGAAGCTTGAACAATGAGAATGACCAAGAGAGAATGGCAACGAAAATGCCTCTTATCAAGATGTGTGGAATGGCTATACTAAACCTGAGAAACTCTCGCCAATACACATGAGCATTTCTATCCCTTACATATTCTGTTGTGAAATTTAATGGATAGTCTCTCTCTTGTCTGACATGCATTAGAAATCTTAGGAAATGCCTTGAATTAAACTCTGCTAGATCTGTAAAACATGGCATAGTATCACAAGCATGCTATAATCTGTATTAATTTCGAGCTTGTTGATATCCTAAGAACAATGAGATCACACTGACCATATCTAGAAGAACTTGAGCTAAAATTTGGAAATTATTCTCGTAATCACATGCTGAAATTTGGCTGTTTTTGTAAACCGGATTTAGTCTTGAAATCAAACTATTTTGTGAGGACGAAGATTTCTCAAAATTTCATTGTGTTAATAATTCACATGTCTTCATGATCTAACATGAACATCCTTGAGGCATATTTATTGAACTATACTTGCTTACGAAACTCTGAAAA
Organism: Mimosa pudica; assembly: GCA_029929735.1. NCBI lineage: Eukaryota > Viridiplantae > Streptophyta > Magnoliopsida > Fabales > Fabaceae > Mimosa > Mimosa pudica. The sequence continues at coordinate 6,038,778 of JAKELP010000024.1, forward strand.
TATGCCACCTGTTTGATACTCGCTATACTATCACATTGATATTTATCTATGAGAGTATAAATGGAGTTCATATCTTGATAGTGAAACTATGTGAACGTGTAGACAATTTCAAAATTAGTTCTCACATAATCATTGCTCTTATTTTCTTAAAACCAAATTAGCAAGCATGATTTCTTAAAATTATTAACTTGTGCTGACTAACACAGATTGACTTGAATGTCCTGAGTATGGTCTCCAATGTTAAATCTTAAGTTCTTTCACTGACCATCAGGAAGCGCTTGCTTCCTCAAGCACATGCAGGACCAATCATCAAGTCTGAGCAAGGTTGCTTTCGCAACAATCAGCGTCTTCGATAGCAGGCCAACTATTGAACCATGGGAAGAGTAGAGTGACTGCCCAGTCATGTCCGCTTGTGGTTGTAGCTCAGCTTGCCGAAGCGAATCATCAAAGCACTTGCGCTAGGGGTTTCCACTTGAGATAGCACACCTCTTGAAGATGTCAGGAAGCATGCTTATCTGCGTATGATTCAGATTCCTGAGTCTAATAGAGTATGAGTACCCCTCATCTGTGGTAACATCTACACCTTACCATTTCTTACATATGATGCATACATGGCATTGGTAAGGGTGTCAACTTAGGATGTTTCTCTCAATCTGCATTGACTTCAAAATCATTCACTGTCTTAGAAAATCATCCTAGCTCACACATCTGTATCCTCTAAATGACATGCTGGAAAGTAATTGATAACATACCTCTCTTATATGCTTCCTTTCTTGATTTAATGATGATTAATCTTAATATAGAAGAGAAGTAAGTGGACATTACCTGTTAATGATCCCTTGAAAATAGAGAGTCACATGCTGTCATCGATAATAAACTCTTAAGATGCTGTGATGCAATTTGTTTGGAAATTATTTTTGGCACTTTTAAAAACACAAATTTCATTTGATTTGATTTCATTTCATATGGTATCACAAATTTCATTTGGCATTCAATCATTTCCTTTGATACCACAAGTTCAAACTCACAGATCTCATTTGATTTCATTAGGTATCAGATTTCATCTCATTTGAATTTTAAAATCACATATTTCATTTGATATCATAATCATCATTTTTAAACACATCAAAATTACTTTTGATATCATGTTAATCAATTCGAGAGGATCAAAATTACATTTGGAAAGAATTTTCACCTTCAAAAAGAAAACTGTTTTGTATGTTTTGATCTTAATTTAATTATGATTAGATTTGATGTATCAATATCTCCTTTGAAAAACATGTTTAACTATCCTACATAGTGTTTAGGGAAAATACAATCATTTAGGATCATGAGCCATTATTGCTGTTCCTTGTTAATTCTCGTACATTGTATTGAATAGTCTAGAACAAATCTTTATTAGCGATACATAGGGAGAAATATTAGGTAGAAAGCCCATTCCTAGGAGAACGATAAAAGTATCCCCATCCCTAAGGCTAGCTTGCACCTGTTGGATTTTGATGAAGCCAAAAGGGGGAGAGAGATGAGATGTCTAGAGATGAGATATAAGATGTCTAGCTAGAGATGAGATATGAGATGTCTAGCGAGAGATGAGACATGAGATGTCTAGAGCTGAGAGATAGATAAGATGCCTAGATTTTTGGGGAGAGAAATGGGGAAAGGAATATAGCTCTAGGATGAGTGATCTAAGTTTAATTATGTTCTCTAGTCAGATGTCTAGCTAGAGATGAGATATGAGATGTCTAGCGAGAGATGAGACATGAGATGTCTAGAGCTGAGAGATAGATAAGATGCCTAGATTTTTGGGGAGAGAAATGGGGAAAGGAATATAGCTCTAGGATGAGTGATCTAAGTTTAATTATGTTCTCTAGTCATCTATGGGTTTGTCATCATCAAAAAGGGGGAGAATGTTAGAATCTTAAGTTTTGATGGTGACTAAGGTATGATATGGTCTAGTACTTAAGAGAACATAATCAACACTTAGGAGGCATTAGATGACATGGTTAGAATCCTGAGTTAGATCACTTGAGAATGCAAGATCACTTCCGGTTAGATTAGGACTTGCGCATGCGGATGAATGCTTTCATCCCCCAGCGTCAGCAAGTAAATCACTAGGGATTTAACTTAGTCCATGAGAATTAGGTACACAAAACCTTAAGACTAAGCTATGTTTCAATCGGAAGTGAGTTTGCTTCCTGTTAGAATTAGACTGGCGCAGAGCGACAGAATAGATATTACCCCAAGCGTCAGTAAGTCTACTTCCCCAAGTGAAAGCGCTTCCTGTTAGACTTAGACTGGCGCAGAGCAATAGAATAGTTAGTACCCCAAGCGTCAGTAAGTCTACTTCGCCAAGTGAAAGCACTTCCTATTAGATTTAGACTGGCGCAGGTTGATAGACTAGATATAACCCCGAGCGTCAGCGGAAATGCAACATCAAGTGAAGTTGCTTCCTATTAGATCTTGACTGGCGCAGACTGATAGAATAGATTTCACCCTAAGCGTCAGTGAATTCACCACGTCAAGTAAAAGTGCTTCCGATAGCTCAGTGACTAGCGCTGAGTGGTGGAATGAAATAGACTAAGCGAGAGCAAGTCATGGTGAACTAAATCCCTCATCAAGTGAATTTACTTCCGGATGTAGAAGTGCTTCCGGATACACCTTAGATTTAGGATCACCCACTGCATGAGACTATATGATTATATTGCTAAACTAACGTTCAAGTGCAGCACACTCAGTAAGGTTGCTTCCGGATGAGAAGTTGCTTCCGCAAGCAATCAGGATGTCTGAACGTTCAAAGAGATGCAGTGTCAGAATGCTTTTAACAGAGCAGAGGTGTCAGGACTACTTTTCAGAGATAAAGCAAGTCAACCCTGCTGAAGCATTTAAGAAGATGTTCCTTCCAACGGTAACAAGAGGATAACAGACACATTCAAACAACATTGTTACCTACCAAGCATGAGGAGTATGAGAACATAATCTGAAGATTCACTCAAGGTGTCAAAGCTCATACTGCCCACAAAAGTCAGAGTCCATAAGAGAGCTTCTGATAGCAAGAGAGGATCCAATAGCAAAGCACTCTTATCATTCATGGACAAGTGCTTGGAAGACAAAGTTCCTCTATGTGATAGCAAGCAAAATGTTAGAGTCCACGAGCTTCAGATAGCAAGAGAGCTTCCGATAATGAGTCTCTTAACATCCTGGACTTATGCTTGAGGAACGAAGTCTTCTCTGACAGCAAGCAAGAGTCGGACCGTACAAAATGTTCAGATGTCAGAACGACTTTTGTCAGAATAGTATTGCCAGAACAGTGTTGACAGAACAGCTTGGTCAGAGCACCTTTTTAGATAAAGCAAAGTCAACCCTGCTGTGCATTAATGAGGACAACGTAAACAAGGCCCCAACGTCTATAATCAAACGGTCTTATTGCCTCTCCAACGGTTAGATATTCAGAGGCTGGTATAAAAGGGATGTTCTTCATTTCTGAAGAAGGGGGCTTGAAAAAGAGAGAGAGAACAGAGCTTATTGTCTGAAACACTATTCTACATTCCTCTCATCTTCTACTCTCGGACTTTGATATGTAATATTCTTAGAGAGTGATTCATTTGTACTTAAGTGAGTAACATCATCCACTCTTTGAGAGAGTTAGTTTTGAGCTTAAGTGTTTAACAAAATCAGTTCATAGAGTGAACTTAATTGTAATCTTACATTTTGTAAGGGGGAGCATTTAGAAGTTTTCTAAATCTCCATAGGTTGCAAGTTAGCCCGTAAAACTTGCGTTTGTAAGGTTTGCAGGTGAACCCGTTGTAAAACCTGTGGGTTGTTAGGTGAACCCGTGCTCGTAAAACCTAAAGTGTAAAGGCTTCTCTTGTGCCCGGTTTAAACAAGAATAGTGGATTGGAAATCTCAGGTGTAGCCTGGGGACTGGATGTAGGTCTGGGTGACCGAACCAGGATAAATTTATGTGTGCATATATTTATACTTGATCATTCTATTTTGCATCACATAGCATACTGACTTGTGCATAGCATTATTTATTATCATCATCACCGAGCACAAGCAGTCTTTCGAAAAGAGTTTAAGTTTTATTCCCTCACCCAATTCACCCCCCCCCTCTTGGGTGACAGCCACGAATTTCATAAACATGTCTAATGGTGATCAAGCACTAAACAAGTTAATCAATAATAGCAAGATTAAATAAACTAGATCAAATTAACCATGACTAAGTAGTGGGAAATAAAATATCTAAGTTACAAACAAGTTCATAGTACTCTAGGTTGTAAAAGGAAACTAGCCACACATAAAGTTCAAATCAAATCAAAATACCAAACGGTACAACTTGCTCCCAACTCTGATTGAATTTGGCGAAGGAAGAAAATCAGAAACTTCAAGATCCCTCCCCTCTTTGTGTGCGTTGATAATTGATTGAGAAGACTTCAAAACCATGCCACCTCTTCCTTGTTCTTTTTCGTCTTTTGTGCTATGCATATAATTTCCACTGTACGTACGTGTGTATTGGAGAATCCAAAACTGCAACTTGCTTCCCTTTCCTCTTTTCAACGTGAATTTTCTCTAGGCTTTAGAAAATTGGAAGAATTATGTCCAGCCTCCTTTCTTCTCAATTGCATGTGTATATTTATAATAAAATAGTCCAACACCATATTGTCTTCGCCTTGCATGTTAAGTTTCTTTTCTTTCCTTTTCTTGTATGATGAATCCACATAATCAAATCAACCTCTTTCTCTTTATTTCCTTTTTCATTAAATATGCATTCATGAAGAGAAAGAAATAGGAAATAATCACAATGACTCAATCACATAATCTCATTAATAGGAAACTTCTCATCAAAATATTTCTTTTAATATATTAAGTTTCCTATTTCAATTGAATTTCAGATTTTCCAAAAGAATGACTCATATAATCCTCAAATTACTTTCTTTCCAATTCATAACAAAATCACTTATTTATATAATTAATGACTCCCCAAATACAATAAAATATTTCCTAAAAACCACTAAATATGGTGAGTCATCATTCAGTTAAACTAGCAACAATACATCAACAATCTCATCAGTTACCAAATTAGCAACAACAATGTCAGAATTAACAACATCATTATGTATACATCATTCCTTATTGGAGATGAAGTATCATTCCCTCCTGATGCAATATATATGTGGCCAATCCCTTCATTATAGGCAAACAGGTTCATAACCTCGTCATCATCATCTAGATTGATAAGCATCTTCTCATCATGTCTCACAGTATATTTCATATCACAGATATTGCAATCTAACCCAAGCCATGCTGCTATCATGGACCTCAAAGCATCAAATGTTATTCCCTCCCTCATTGATTTCATCTTCAAGTAACCACCAATGTATTGCACAACGCCTTCAACATTAATGTCAAACTTCCCTCCAATATGGAAGTAACAACATAGTTCCCGGAGTTGATGTGCCATTTTTGCTTCCCTGTAACATGCTGAATAACCAGAGTAACATGCGTATTAACCACTGTCTCATGCATTTTAACCATAGAAACATGCATTTGTATTTCCAAAACCTAATCAATGCAACAGTGAATGAACATCTACTTCATCATCTTCATTACATCTAAGTCCACCTGAACTTCATTTTCCACCAATAAATTCCAGACAAGGTTTTAGGGTTATACAATACACATACATAATTTTTCTATTTCATACCCTAAAAGACACCATGACCAAATAAACTTGAAGAGAGTAGTTTTTGCTTCCCTGTAACATGCCGAATAACCACAGTAACATGCGTTTTAACCACTATCGCATGCATTTTAACCATAGAAACATGCATTTTTATTTCCAAAACCTAATCAATGCAACAGTGAATGAACATCTACTTCATCATCTTCATCACATCTAAGTCCACCTGAACTTTTTCTTCCACCAATAAATTTCAGACAAGGTTTTAGGGTTATACAATACACATACATATTTTTCTATTTCATATCCTAAAAGACATCATTAGCTTTTCTATTGATCATGAATTATTATAATCCTCAACAATTTTCAACCCAAAAAGGAAGAAGAAAACAAAGTTGTTGATGTGTAAATACCTCCTAACCTCCACCCAAGAAGGATAAATACTTTAGCTCGGTGATTGCACCATATATTTGCATATCTTTTCATGGCCAAATCCATTGAATTAATGCATGTTTTGATGATAATTGCACCTAATTTGCATAGATTCTAACTATTGCACTAGTTGTTGGAATTTGTTCTAATCAAGGGCAATTCAGGCTTTTTTAGCATGCTATAATGTTTTACATGTTTTCAAGAACATTTTGATGCTACCTTTGAGACATTTGAATATGTAGGTTGGGAGGTTGAAGGTGAAGATTCAAGAAAATGGGTCAAAATAACGTTTCTGGATGAAGTTTGCATTTTAGTCCTGAGGCAGGCCAACTGGCGAGCCACTCGCCACTTGCTCGCCAGTTGGCGAGCCACTGGCGAGTACATTCGGGTAACTCGCCACTTGCTCGCCAGTTGGCGAGCCACCGGCGAGCCTGACACTGTAAAAAATCAGACGCGATTTTTAGGGTTTCTTGGACCTATATAAGCTTTCTAAGAGCCCCCAAACCTCTCTCCAAGCACCCTTTGGCCGAAAATAAGTGTCCCAACCTAGGGTTCTTCAATTTTCTCCATTCCCCACTCATTCCAACTCATTTCTATGCATTCCAACTTCATTTCCACCATATTCTCTACCATTTCTTCACTTTTCCACCATCCTTGTACCATGAATTGGGCATTGGAGCTTCTCTTGGTGGCTTCATCTTCTTCCATGTGTAGCTAGGCTTCCTCAAGCTCTCTTGGTGATGGGTTAAAGTGGCGCAAGCTAGGGTTCTACAATAGGGGAGTTTTTCTTATTTCAATCTTATATTTATGACTTCCAACATATTGTATTTGGTATTTCTCTTGGAATTTCCAGATTTTATGTGTTGTTGAGACTATGAATATGTAATTGTTGATAAGATACTTGTGTTGATGGATTGGGTCTTGTGTTGAGAACTTAATTTCCCTATTGTTAAATTCAATTGGAGTTTTTGTGGTTTTATTGTCTTGCATGATGTCATGTGTGATGATTTAATCAATTAGCTTGTTGATGTTGATGCTTATGTTAATTGTTATGGTTGAGTTTATTTAGGTTGAATTGCCAAGTTCACTAGTGCTTGGGTAATTTAATTAATTGAACTCCCATTGTAGTATTCAATACAATTCCCTAATCTAATCCACAAGAGTAATTGGGACAAGCTCCTAGTTGGATGATATTGGCCCAATTACTCCTCACACCCCCTAATGTATGAGCCCAAGTTTGCCACTAAGACCCTAACCAAGAGAGCCCTCATCTTATTGATTGTCATCTATCATTCCATTTTACCCCGAAAATCCAAAAATATGTATTTACATTTAGTAGTTTAATTAGATGATCTTCTAAACCAAACCCCCATATTAATTCCTTTGTTTGTTTCAATTGCATTTAGTAGCTTAGGTAGATCATTAGACTCCTTGCGAACGATCCGGGGTTGTACCACTCGTTACAATCCTTGGTTTTATAAATAACTTGCATTTAACCCCCAAGGCGACTAGGAACCGGTTAAATCACTCGGTCACCCAACGTCCACAGCCGTTAGCTCCGTCACCGTCACCGTCACCTTCACCGTTAGGGTTTTGTGTTCATTCTCTGTTTCATTTTTGCTTCCTATTGGGTGTGGGCATAGTGTTTTTTCTTTTTGTATAGTGTGAGATTCATGTTTGGTTGTGTTGTAATATATTAGATTAGTAAAGGGCACTTTAGTCATTGCCCCAAATGTGGTCATTTGTTTTAAATTCAAATGACCCAACTTGGACTTTCCACAATTTACCCACCTCAATTGTCCAAGTCCCAATTGGACAGACTTTATATGTCATTTTCCCTTTTATATTTGTATAGTGTTCAACACCTCAAATTTTCAGTGATTCACAAATGTTCATCATTAGTAATTTGCCTAGTCCATCATATTTGTCTAGTCCATCCTACAACACAAATTGCGAGAAAAAGGTAGGTGTTAGGGTGAGTTGAGGGTGTAGTAGTAATTTGTGTTTTATGATGTGAGCAATTTTGTCTTTTCGCAAAATTTTAAAATGACAAGTAGGTACTAGTTCCTTATAGTCCTTTTAGAAGTTTAGGTTCCTCACTTGTCCTTTTGGGTATTGAGAGGGATTTATTTGGAATTTTCTCTTAATTCTTCTATTTTTTTAGGTGGGGTTAATTCTTCTATTTTTAATTTAACCATTTCTTACTCATTTACAATGTATTTCTTATACCTTGTCTTAGGCTAGTTTTAGCATTTTTACAAAACAACTAACAGTTATATATGTAATGTCTTAGGGATTAGGACGCGCTTTGGCCAAAGAAAAAATTGGAGGATGTGCTAAATTGTACAATTTTCGATCAAGCAGATGACACACTCAAGTAGGGGTGTTCAACTATGCCCATACCCGTTAAACCCGCACATACTCGCCCACATTTCCTCGTTTAGCCCCGCCCATTTAGGGCCCATCACATTTTTACGCCCATACCCATTTATCTTACACGGGTATGAGTATGGGCATACCTTCGGGCATGCCCATACCTGTTTAGATGCCCATTTATGATTTTTTTTTAATTTTTTAATGAATTAATCTTATTTTACATCACTCTCTCCTCGCACTTAATTTTATTTTGTTGGTATTGCTTATTTAAAATAAAATGGAATTCAAAGTTTATTAAAAATTGAATGCATGCTCTACTCTTTGTGGGATTTTTGTTGGATCTTTTTTAATTTTTTTTAAGTTTATCTTATATGGGCCGCTCATTTAACTTTGTTGCCCGCCCATTTATTCTGCGCCCATTTATAGCCCGTCCGTTTATGGCTTGCCCATTTATCAATATTTAGCCCGACTATTTATGTTATACGGGTACGGGTATACCCACAGGCAGCCCGAACCCGCCCGTTGAACACCCCTACACTCAAGCATATTGGGAATGTGAAAGAGGAAGGGCGGAGGCCAGAAAGATTTATTATGAATTTCAAAGGTTAGCTACTCTTGCTTTCATATTTTCTCTCTTTTTTAATTTTCTTTTTATAATAAATTTATTATAATCCTTCGTATTCCCCATATCACCATTTTTTTTGTTACAAAATTTTAGGAAGGGGTTGGTCTCAACACAATCCAAGGGCAGGACACCTAACTCATGTCCCTGTGGGCTCTGAAGCATGACCAACAAACTCATTCTTACTATCCACACAGGTATAAGTTACTCCCAGCTTCACTAAGATACGGAGATGTCTCCCCAAGCGCCGCGATGAAGCCATATTTAAGTGTTACTCCCCAGGATCGAACTCGCGACGTGGTAGTCAACCCGACATTCATTGTTCAATCTCTTCGCCACTGAACCCACAGATGATGTGTTATCTCTCTGTTTTTTTTTAACTGACCCATATCACCACCTTATTGACTTTGTCTAACTTTTCCATTTACATTATTTGGTTAATAGATTCGAATAATTAGGAAAAACATAAAGTAATGAACAACTGAATTTCAATTCACACTTCTTTGATTTCTTTCCTATAATATTTTCTCAAACCTATCCAAAATTTGTGCTACATGAAACATAATGGAGATTTTGTTTAAATAATGCATTTAACATCGAAAGATAATTTTTGAAGTATCCATCACCATGATTACTTTTAAACCAAAAACATTGAGATTGTTTTTTGATACACTCAACGCCCAGTTATAAAATTAATTTAGGGAGTTTGATGTACTTCAATATTTCAAAGCACTAAATGCAACTAAAAGAAACATGAAAGCATTGATGATACCAAGGCGAGCTAACATGTAGTTTTACTATCCTTATGACCTTATAGGTCTTATTTTAGATGATAAACAACTTGATTTGTCAAATTATACTTTTCAATCTTCATAACATAAGGAGGAATTAGCTATGCCTGGTTGGTTGAAAGTGAAACAAGCAAAACAGACTGAAGTAATTGCTTAATTGCTTATCTTTGGAACAAAATGGGCCGTCATATGCCCAATTCAGGTCAAAAGAAAAAAAACTACATGCAACTAAAATTCATACACGCCCCATCACAATTACATCTAGCACTAAAGCTATTGGTTAACCCAACAAACAAAGCATGTCCATAGACCTTGATGATTAACACAACTATCAAGTAGTACTAAGGAAATGGGTTAAGCCCTTCATTAACCCATTTTTCCAGAGGCCCAAACAATGGTTTAGGGAGATTATCCCAATCATACCAATCCCACCCATCACACTTGTCCGGTTCCATATTCTTGGGTTCATCCTCTGGACCGGCCGGTTCAGCTCGCATCAAGATAGTCACATAGTGACAAGGTATGGGTTCATCCACCATCACATTGTTTGTCACCATCATGAACTCCAATTTTTTAATCTCCATCGCTGTTTCCTCCTTCACTTCTCTAATCCCACATTCCTCAAAGCTCTCCTCTAAACCCACAACAACAAATTCCGAATTTCATGAGTAACAAAGAGGTATAAACAAAATACTCAATCCGTCCTAAATAAAGATAAACTTTTTCAAAAAATTCAAAGAAAACAAAATAAGTTGCCTATAAAATAATTTTCATATATTTTATTTAAAAAATATAAAAACTCATTTCACATTTTCTCCCCGTTCAATTACTTTTTCTTATTTTACATCTAACTCATTCTTATTCATATTTATTAATGTTTTTATATTTATCTCTTGAAAAAATATCATAATAAATATAGGAAATATGCAAAAAGTAACTTTTTTTTATTGCATGAAAAAAACATTAACTCAACAACCAATTACCTTCTAATATCTTTTCTTAAGAAGTCTGTTTTGGCCACTGAGTTCCTATATTATACTACCTCCGGTCCTAAATATAGGACCTAGATAACTTTTTTTTTGGAGAGGTTAAGTGTATTAAATGATGACATATTTGATATATCTTTTGATTATCCATTAGTTTATAAGTAAAATAAACTAGTTCAAGGGAAAAAATTAGATAAATCAATTTATAATAAACTTATTTTGCCTTTTTTTCTAGAATTTTTCAAAAAAGTCAATTAGGTATTATATTTAGGACCGGAGGGAGTATTATGTATATCATGGGAGTAATAGGTAATCTAAAACTACATCAAATAAATTATCAAAAGTCAAATGCGAAAAAAAAATTATGAAAAGAAGGGAAAAGAGAGTGTGACCAAATTCTAAGTGGCCGCCGGGAAGAGCGAAAGTGGAGTTTCCGATGGAGGAGCGACGGCGGCCTAGGAGGACCGATCTACCCTTTAGGATGAAAACCACCACGCATACTCTAGGAACAGGTGCCGGCGCCGCCGTGTTCATACCGTTCATCTTTTTCTTTTGGACCTATGGTGCAATGTTGTCATTCACTGATTCTGACTCGTCGGGAGTTTTATAGGAGTGAAACTGTGGAGACGTCGTCGTTTTGAATGTTTTGGTGAGGGGAATGTTGCAAGACTTGAAGTCAAAGAGTGGGTCCTACATTTCATATTGTATGTGCATTCGTTAATAGTTGCTTGACATGTGGTAGTGCTGGTGCTTTACTCCTTTGTTTTTCTAAAGAATAAATAAATAAATATTCTTGGCCTCCAAGTTTAGTCCTTTTTTCTTATTATATATTCCCTCAAGTGCTATGTGAAAAGGCTTATTAAGGGAGTGCTTTTAATCTAAAATATGACATTTATTTTTAACTTTCATTATGTTTTTAAATTACAATGATTTGTGTTTCTCCTTATGAGAATCAGGTAAGAAAAATGGGGGGAATTGAAGAATATTATAAGGGCATTTTAGAACAAACATGACATATCAACTCACTTGCTTAACATTTTTCAATAAAATATTTAACAAACATCCTGAATGTAATCAAATTAAATAAATAAAACATATATTTAAGAAAGTTTTGCATCTTTGTTTAAATTGGTGATTTTTGAAAATGTCATTAAATCTAATGAGGAACTAGTTTTTCAAAAATGAAGCGTATTGATAATGTTAGATGATGGATTCATTTTTTATCAGAATAGATGATGGATTCATTTTTTTTTATCAGATTAGATGATGGATTCACATGGAATAGCCAGATGTAAAATTTTCTAACGAAGCAAAACCTATTTAGTTATAAAAAAACCTACCTATTTAACAGATAACTTTAATCAATATAGATTAAACGAAAGATCATATCTAAAGTATTCTTTTTTCGGACACAACATTATTTAATATATTGATGATTAAGAGATCTTTCAAGTAGGTTTGAAAGTCATTGTTGGATTTATCATACACACACACCTTTTTAAATCTGATTTCCTAATCAGAGTTGTGGATATGGTCATATAGCGAACAAAGAATAGGGTATCAAGGTATAAAATAAATTGCGGATTTATAATGAAAAAAAAAAGAGGAAAAAATTTATTTTTTGTTGAACTAAAGAGAATGATTATATCATAATCAAATAGAACCATTGTGGTCTATATTTATACATCTTAATCCTAATTTCTCAACACTTTCCCTCAAACTAGGAACTAAATATATCAATTGTTCCCATTTTGAATAAAAATCTTGTCTGTACCTCTTTTGTCACAGGTTTAGTCAATTGTTCCCCTTCAAACTCACCGCAAATGTTCTAAAAACTATGAGCTTTCGAAAATTAATCGATTTGGAGTAGGCAGGACATTCGGTTTTTCGGTGAAAATCGAAAATCGAATTATGACTATTCTCAAAACCGAACCGAAACCGATTAGTGTTGGAAACCGAACCGAAATATTTCGGTTCGGTTTCGGTTTTAACCGAAAAAACCGAACTTTATTTATTTTATAATAAATTCAATTTTTTGTTCATTTTCAACATATAAAACTCCAAATTTTATATTGATATATTGCATATCATTTTTAATTTAAAAGAAGGAATACAAAAACTATAGATTTAAACTCTAATTTTTTACTTATCTAAAGAAAAATATGATAAAATAATATTTTTTTATTTTTTTATTAATTCGGTTATTCGGTTAACCAAATTATTTTTTTAAAAGCGAACCGAAAACCGAACACCCAAATAACCGAATTATAAAACCGAATAAGAACAGAAAACCGAATTAACTGAACCGAAATAACCTAATTCAATTCGGTTCAGCTCGGTTTTCGGTTTGATTTGCTCACCTCTAATTTGGGGCAAAGCCATGAAGATTGCATTGAAAGGTAAATAAAAATTGGGTTTTTTAGATTACATATGTAGAAAAGACAATCAAAGAACCTCATCTTTTGGTTCATTGGAGAGGTGCAATGCGTTTTTACTCTCTTGGATTCTTAATTCGGTTTCTAAAGAGTTGACCAATAACATGGTGTCTTTTAAAGACTCATATATTCTTGATCTTCGTGAACGCTTTGACAAGATGAGTGATCCCAAAATTTTCGGTCTACATCGTGAGATTACTAACATTCGACAAGGTTTTCTCTAAATAGCAGTGTATTATTCACGATTGAAGGATTTATGGGAAGAATAATCCTCCTTGATGACTGTTCCTCCATATTCTTGTATCATTACACAAGTTTATAGTAAAACAATTCAGGAACAGAGGGTGATTCAATTTTTAATAGGGCTTAGTGATGGCGACTAGTAGAGCGTTTCAAGGGTTATACGTTTTAGAGCTCTGATACCATGATGAATAAATTTAAAAAAAAAAGTATTATTTTCTATTCAAATAAAGAGAATGATTACATCATAATCAAATAACTGTAGTGATCTATATTTATACTTTAACAATTACAACAAAACTGGACCCACAAGCCCAGAATGTTTAGCTCATTTAAAGGTCCAACACCTTTACCTATGAAACAAAAAAAATTACAATTACATATAAAAAAATAAATTCTCTCTTTCTAACCCATACATATAAAAAATGTAGTCTAATTCCTCATCATTTATTTATAAAAAAAAATAAATTGAGATTTTATATTTAAAAATAAATATAACATTCAATTAGCTAATAAATAAATAAAAAATGAAACTAAAAAGGCTCACATGTAAATTATGGTTTGTAAATGGAGTACTCCCTCCTGTTCCAAATCCAAAGATATTTATATGATTTGATTAAATGAAAACTGAAAAATTTTATTTAAATTAGTAGATATAAATATTATTTTTCTAAATACATTCATAACCTTATTAAAAATATCCTCTAGTTTTAACTTATTCTCATCAACACTTAGATTTAATATGATTTAATTTGTCCATTAAATTTTCTCACTTCCTATATTTTTCTCAACAATTTCCATTTGTCCCTTTTTAAAATATCCTCTAGTTTTAACAGTCTCACTTCGTATAATAATTGAATTTGTAATTAGATTCCTTGGGGTATCACTTCCTATAGTTTTCTCAATATCTCTTTTTTTCCCTGCTTCCCAGTTGATGGGAAAGCTGTATCGTATTTGCGCTCAGCGTCATCTCCACATAAAAATGGCATACATAAAAGGTAAGATACTACTGTTGGACCCCGTTAGGTCCTATTGGGCCTGAACCCTTCTGGAGGCCCAAATGAAGAAATAGACATGACTGGAGCCCAAAACTCTGAATTCCAACGGTTATGACTCAGAGAGGATCAAATGAAGCAGTCACCCACCTATTTCGTACCAGTCGCCCATACATGTCGGAGCACGTGCAACACCCACCAACTGTAACTGTCGCCCAAGATTTCTCAACTACCACAATGACACGTAGCATATAAAAGGAATTGAAGATCATGGGAACCTACAAGCAATCCTCTACAACAACTCGCATTCTCTCCACCTCTCTGATCTTATTTCATCTCAAATCTACATTCTGATAATTGTAATCCTTTAGTTTTAAGCTCTATATCACGTATTAGGCAATTGACGCCTACTTTGTAACCACCGTTGTCGATGACCCTATTCTGTATTTAATCATTCATCAATAAAATTCTATTTATCCTTTTTATTTTATAAAGTCTCCCCTAATCGAGCATCAACAACTACTTAGGATTAACTTATTCTCTAATCCCATCTAGTTTGTAGAGGCTTAATATGAGAAGAGGGAGAGAAAAATGAGATCTGGAACTAAAATTGGAAAACCCATAACAATTCAAGTCACAGAATTGGAGTTAAAAAAGGGGAGATTTAGAAAAGAATATTGTAACTTAAAGAAATTTGAAAAAAGTGAGAACATTTGTGGTTTGCAATAGAGGACTCACACAATTTAGACAAGCATGGGTGCAATGGAACAAAGCATTGTGAAATATACAAAGGCTTCTTACAAGTAGTCTATTCATTCCTAAATATAAGATATATTCATCTAATTTAATTTGATTAATTTTGTAGGCTAAGTTGACAACAACAAAAGATATTGTCAAGAAAACCTAACTATAACGTTTTTGTTCACATAGCTCTCTTGTCTATTATTTGGGGAGCATCACAAAGAATTTAAGGAAAATTTGAGAAAATAATAGAACAACAACCCTTTCATATTGAGGAACATGCTCATCTGCCCATATAAGTCATACATTTAAGCATAGAGGAAGTATATAAAATTAATTTTTGATAGAAATGGACATGAATATGGAGTTTAAAAGTACTCCCTCTAGTCTTAAATATAAAACACATTTGATGATTTGATTAGATTGGAGATGAAAGTAAAGTTAAAATCAAGTAATATTACCACTGCAACCTCACCACCTACATTAAGAGCCATTATATAAGTAAAAATAATTTAGGAAGAAATTTGATACAATTAGAAATGGACCTTATAATTAGGAACAAACATATTTTCTCAACTAAGTCTTATATTTAAGATCGGAGGGAGTATTTACTATGTCATGGAAATATGACTTGATCTTTATATAAAGATACCATTCTCATCCCTGAATCATCAAGCTGCAAGATTTTGGGTGTCACATACTGTTACTAATTCCCTGATTAATTCAATAATACCTTCACTAACTATGATAGAAAAATGATTTCCATAATATCAATAAATCTATCATAGTTAGAAAAAGAATTTCCTAATAATATTCACTATCCATGATAGAAAAGAATTTTCTAATATAACCTGAACACTATCATGGATAATTAATAGCTAACCATGTTAGAAAAAAATCACCTAACATGGTTAGAAAAAGAAGCGACCTATTACAATTCTCCAATTAACCATTAATATCAATACAAATAAAAATATGCGGAAGCGAATGCAGACCTATACATTTTGGCAATATACATGTCTAAATAATCTAAACAACCTTTGAAACTTAATTCCCTTTCATGACGCTCGCGCCTGTGCATGATCACCTGCAAAAATGTAAGTAATCGTGGGGTGAGACAACTTGTCTCAGTAATCTACTACTCAACTCACTATAACAGTGAGATGTGCGGTAGTAGGGGCGTCTACAGGGTACCACAATTCAAAAATCAATATATATATATATATATATATATATATATATATATATATATATATACACAAGAACCCAGTCTTCTTCCATTTACCCTTCCAGGCTCTCTGTCACGTCCAAAACTAATCAAATTCATCATCCCTACTTTCCTAATACGACTCAAAATCACTCACTCAATTTCCACATCAACTACACTTCGCCATCTAATCTCCAATCCATACTCTCATCATTATAAATCTCATTCGCACTTTCGCAAGTCCAACTTCTCGGCTCACAATCATGTACATTCCTGGTGCTCTACTCATGCCATCCCGGAGGCACTACACTCGAGCCCTATATGTGTTCTGAATGAATTGACACTGTGCCCCTCTCAAAAGTGAGGGGGCAATTTCCCTCTCTGGTAACCCCATGAGAGGGAAACCCCAGTCTGTCTCCAATCAGAAAGGGAGCAGTCCCTGTCTCCAATCAGAAGACTGCTGGTCACAGTCTCCAATCTGTTGACCACTGGTCACAGTCTCCAATCTATTGACCCGTACAAATAACCGTTGATTGGCCTATCAATCGGTTATCACCGCGCGATGGTACATATCTCAGTGTCATGCAATGCTCATAATCCTTTTCAACATCTCAATCACAAATTTTCAATACTTTCCTTCAACACAACTTTCCAATTCCTCAACCACAACGTATGATATTTCCAATCCACATCACTTTCCAACACCCCTGTCCAAGTACCAATTATATATAACACCACCACAACTTCATCAATTTACATCGAATAACCTATCAACACCGCTGTCAGAGCACCTCACCCATATATATCTAACTATTTCAGGAAAAATCACGACCACCAGACAGGATACTACATATAATGTATAAAGTTTCTCTATACAAAAATAATCGTGTTTAAAAAAAAGGCACCCGATAGCCTGTTTGTATAAAAATAACTTTTAAAGATTTGAGGGTTAGAAAGGATTTTGAAGATCCCAACTAACGTCACCCTCAATGTTATAGCAAGGTAAGAGTGATTACCTGACCCCCAACAGCTATGCGTTAACCCGTTTTTCTTTCTTGATGCCACAAAATCCACCTCGCATCCAATCCTATAATAATATAATATAGAATGATAAATTAATATCATCTCTATTTCATAATATTTAACGTCTCTCTCGAATCCTAATATGCTACCCAATCCCTATTCTCTTACTTTGTCTTAAACGAGAATTTCAAACGCAATTCAAGCTAATAAACAATAATCAATATAATAAAATTCAATCACAAACAGACTTACACATCAATAGTCTTGCTTCCATGAATCCGAAGCAGAAACTTGAAAGTGAATTATTATTCCTTTAAGCACCTTTAAATGAGAATCAATTATTTTAGCAGAGCCAATAACAAGCTGAATTTCAGCTTTTACCCAACATCATGTTCTCGATTAAAACATTCACACCCTTAATAAATTCTTTAAACATCAAGAACTAATTCCTTCGCAAGTATGAAATCCCTACCTTTTCATAATATCTAACAACGCTAGCAAGGATTTACACATCTATACACCAGTTAAATATTCCAACCTCAAAGTTGATTAAAAACTCCATATTCAAGACTCCAAATTACTCATAATTAACATAAACCTCCAGAAATATGTTCAAGTATAACTCTTTCAAACTTAACTTATCAACAATTTGATTCATATGACCCATCCACCAACTAACCTATATAAAATTATCTATGAACATCAAGGCACCTTTTAAAAGCACTTCATGCAGTTCCTCACACCTTCAAAATCCATCGCCTAGCCAATCTTATTAAATTTTGAATTAAAGAACCTTACACAAGGCCCAATCCCCTCAAATTAACATTTACAACTTTCATTAAGTTTAAATAACTCAACAATAGCCCATAAATCGCCAAAAGCCTTTTTAGATCGCAACTCACCTAAAATGCCAAGAAATCCAATTTAACTCAATCATTCACAACTTCCTTATTCCATAGTTTTCTTAAGCTAATTACATTTCATAACTTTATCAAAGTCAACCTAAAGTAATCCCTTTTTCTTTGTCAAACCAGCACCACAATCAAATCACCACCTTCCTCCCTCACCACAATTCTCCAAAAGAAATTTAATTGCAAGCTATGCTAATCATCATCAACTAACTTTATCATCTAACCAGATCACTAATTCCCAAAACAGTGCACATAAAGAATAACATGAAATTTGCAAAGAATCATACAACTTGATAGGTATGCATACAAAACAATATTGTAGCTCATTAGCTTTCATTATTATCCCACTATACAGAACATTCATTCTCACAAACATAGCAACAGTCCAAAGTTTCACTAATCTCATGCAGAGTTATTTTACAACCAAACCAACTCTTGAACAACCATCCTATACTATTATTTCATTAAATCAATACCAATCACATCAAGCAGAGTATGGATCTCATCTCTTCACACTTCAGCCACAAACAAATGAAATAGAGAATCCTCATGCTCAAAATGCCAACATCCCTAGAAAAACTTACATTTCACATTCAAAGAACACTATATACACAGAAAATGCTTTCCAAACTTAAATATATAGTCATGAATTCCCCAAAACTCATGAATTAAATCAGCCAATAAAAACATAATTAGTGGCTCGTAAACAGTGCACAAATCAGCCAACACAACAACAACTCTACAAAATCATCACTTTTACACAGCCTATGGAAGAACAAAACCAGAAACTTCAAATTTTCATTGATTAGTTAAAATAGCCCAAACTTAGTAATTCAATCCTAAACCCTAACTCTCAAATCTCACCAAATCGTAGAAATAGGCATAAAACCGGAATAAATGAAACTACCTTTCTCATTTTCGACTCTCACTAATTAGCCGGAGCTTCGCCGTCGCCGGAAATCGCCCATTATAGGGCTGGCCGAACTGAAAAGGGAGGAGGGCCAAGGAAAAGATGAGCTGAAGTTGGAAAATAGAAGAACACTCGAGATACTACGATAAAAATCGAACCTTTGTCATCACATCCCGTTTCCGCCGGAAAATGAAGAAACCCGCCAGAAAATGAGTGAAGTGAAGAGGAACAGATCGGCTTAAGCTTAGGAATAAACGTAAAGAGGTGAAGCTTCGGAGGGAAGTGAGGCCGACGGCGTCAACGCCGTCGTCGCCTGTGACCGCCGCTGGAAGCAGTGAGAACGATGGGGAGGGTGGAAGGGTTTTAGTGAGAGGGAAGGAAGCGCGGTTTAGGGAAGAGAAGAGGCAAGGGAGGGGGTGTCGGCGCCGCCGCGCCGAAGGCCGCCGGAGTCGCGTGGCAGAGGAGAGGAGGGAGGGTCTGATGAGAGGGGGTCGGAGGCGGAGGGAGTTTGGGAGTGAAGGAGAAGGAAGGAGTATATATATATGTGTGTGAAAATTACCTCTAAGTACCCTATCATTCATTCTGAATTATATTTTTAGCCCAGAAGTTTGTATATATTACTATATCTCCTTCTTTTCATCATAATATTATCTAAACTTCACAATACTTTCCAATAACTCTATATTTCTTTAAATTCTAAAGTGAATCAGATTTAGTATTAATAATTATCCTAAATATCATGAATTACTCCCTAAGACTTAGAATTTCCTAAATAACACCTCAATAATTTTATTATCCTTAATTAAAAAATTTGGGATGTTACATTGGGCCTGTTTGGATTTAGCTTCTGAAGAATAGTTTTTGGAAAAATAGCTTTTTGAGAATAGCTTTTGAGTAGAATAACTTTTCTGAAAATAGCTTTTGATGAAATGAGAGTGTTTGGATTAAACTTTTTGACAATAGCTTTTAAGAATAAATTTTGAGTAGAATATAGTTTTTCTGAAAAATAGTTATGATGAATAACTTTTCATGTTTCTTTTATTTAAAATAAGTGTTTTTCCTTAATAAGAGATCGAAACTTTGAGCTGGAAAAGGAGAAAAATGTAGTTTTTCTCAAAATAGCTTTTGGAACTCCAAACCTAGCTTTGCTTCTCAAAATAGCTTATCCAAAAAAATTGAGTGTTTAGACGTCTTTGGGTGAAACCTAGGTTTGAGAGTCAGAATAGCTTTTGGAAATGTATCCAAACAGACATTTTATTTAATAAGCGTTGTGTTCCTCCATAATGCCAAGATCAATTCATTGGCCACATCTAGCTCAATAACCCACAAGAACACAGAAGAATATAGATGAAAATTTGCATTGTACATGAAATTAGAAATTTAAAAGGAGAGAAAATGATGGAACCTATGAAAATGCTGGAATGGAAGAATAAAGGGAGTGGCAATGGAAGAAGCTTCATAATGATCGCCATCATCGCCAGTATATTTCCACTCTAGAATAAAATAAAATACTCCCTCCGTTTCTAAATATAAGATCACTTTGGTTAATTTGGGGGGATTAAGGAAGACAATAAAATTACATGATCTTCCCAAAATCCCCTCAATTACTTAACTTTAAAAAGAAGAGGGGTTTTCAATGAAAAAAAGACTATAAGGGTAGTTTGGGCAAAACTTGAGATAAAATAGGAAGTGGTCTTATATTTAGGAACTTATCCACTTCCCCAAAGTGATATTATATTTAGGAACGGAGGGAGTAAAAGGTTAACAATTCCGTTAAAAAGCGAGCCTAGTACTAATAATTAAAAAATCCAAGAAATAAAGCTATTATTTTTCTATCAAGTGGGGAGGTGGAATATGGAAATTAAATCTAAGTGTTGATGAGAATATTGGTACTGGCTGGTTGAAAGTATTCAAGCCAAACGTCTAGATATGTATGATTGGAAGTGTAGAAGCATTATTCAAGATATCTTAAATCTCATGGCATCAAACGTTGGGTTCTCAATTACTTTCCTTCCTAGATTTGGTAATGCTGCAGCACATTGCATAGCAGCAGAAGCTTGTAAAGGGGTGTACCCTTCGGAGTGGGTGTCTCAACCAACACTCCTTTTGAATTCCATTCTGACGAAGAATGCCCGGATTTTTGATGATGTTCCTCTAGATGCTTCCATTTCCACTCGGCTGGGTGTTAGCTAAGATTTGTCTATTAGTTGTCTTTTTAGCATATGTGTTTTATTTTCAGTTTGTTGTTTTTCTGAAGTTGACATAAATATTTACTCCTTTATGAGTGTGGTTGTATTGTTGAAACATTTTGTCATTTGCTGATAATGAAAGCAATATTTTCGATAAAAAAAAATATTGGTACTGGAAAAATAAGATGAATAATGAAGAATATTGACATTAAATAAGACTCTACAACAATCTATCAACACCACTTAAGTTTGGATCAACCATCTATCACATGAGGTGGTGCATATATTAGTCTAATTCTACGAATTTGAGGCGAGAGACCCAATTAACATCTCCTTCATCCTTGTAATGCTTTGAGGATTCTATAACTTATTTTTCAATAAAAAACTGTATCGGCACTAATTGAGCTTTTCACGCGTGTCTTTTGAAGGCTCTAACTGTTGATAGGCCATAATTCCCAACTCCAATGGGTCATATGGAAGTCAATTTTAAGGTATTGGATTTATATTCTTCAAATCCTAAATATAAAATATATTTATTTAATTACATTAGATTAATGTTGTTAGCAAGGTAAGTTAAATTCCTAAATTCATTTTATCAAAAAAAAATTCCTAAATTCACTCAAATGTGGTTGAAGCTAATGCTATTTTCCCCAAGGTAAAAAAAAATTTCTATTTTCCCGATATTACCAATATTTATTATGATACTATTAAAACAGAGAAATACATAAACATTAATAAATAAGAAAAAGAGTTAAGTATAAAGTACTCTCTCTGGTCCCTAATATAAGAGCCAAAATTTGAATGGTTTTGGTTCCTATTATAAGAGTCTATCTCACATTTTCTCCTCATTTAATGCGTTTTTCTTACTTGGCCCCAATTCTCTTTCATATTTATTAATGTTTATGTATTTCTCTCTCTTAAATGTACTATCATAATAAATATGGGCAATATTGAAAAAGAAGTATTAAATCCAACACCCAACTAACATTCACATGTTTTCTTAAAAAGCCTTTTTTTGGCGGCTAGCTCTTATATTAGGGACTGGAGGAAGTAGAAAAATACAATAAATAAATGAAGGGAGAATATAAGATAAGTTGTTACATTCAAATAGTAAAAGTTATCATTAAAAAATGCACAATAATTAATTGATTAAATTGATCTATTTCAATTTTAATTTATAATTTGAATCCCAAAAAAGCAAATCCAAAACCAAAACCAGGCGGCGTACAATCCTCTCCCTACGCACATCGCCGCCTCAGCCGTCACTCCGGCGACCCTTCACGGCGGAGTATCTCTCCCTTCTCAGTCCCACCTTCCAATCATCGCCGTCCCCTCAACCTCAGGTATATATATACACGATGATGGATTTCTCAGACTAAGCAATGCTCTCAAACACTCTTCACTCTATTCTAAACCATGTTCTTACTTGTGCAATGGCTTTTCAAGTTCTATACAACACACTATAATGCTGCCTCTATTAACTGTAATACCCATCTATGGTTTACATTGTTATGACTTGACTTCATGGTTAGTGGAACATAGTTTATAAATAATGTGCAATGCTATTTCCATATATACCCTTTACACCAAATCATCAAACACCCAAAAAGAAACGACCTTTCAACATTTGCATTGTCAAATCAATCCTTGAAGCATCCTCCATTGGTCAACTATCCAAAGCTGTTTCATTGTTGGACTTGTTGGTTGTTAAAGGCATTAGGTTACCGTCCCGGATTATCGGTCATTTGTTGTCCAAGTGTGCGGAGAATAAGGCTTATAAAGAGGGGAAATTGGTTCATCTTCATTTGAAGTTGACGGGTTTGAAGCGGCCCACGACGTTTTTGGCTAACAATTTGATATGTATGTACTTCAGGTGTGGCCGCCATGTGGAGGCGTGTAAGGTGTTTGATAGAATGGAGGTGAGGAATTTGTACTCTTGGAATAATATGCTTTCTGGGTTTGTTAAGTTGGGAATGATTCATCATGCTAGGAGGTTGTTTGATAGGATGGTGGATAGGGACTGTGTGTCTTGGAATACTATGGTTATTGGGTATGCGCAGAGTGGTATGTTTGGTGAGGCTTTGGAGTTTTATAGGCAGTTGAGAAGATTGTCTATAGGTTATAATGAGTTTAGTTTTGCAGGTGTTTTGACTGCGTGTGTGAAGTTGAAAGGGTTTGGCCTGTGTAGGCAGATTCATGGGCAGGTTTTAGTTTCTGGATTTCCGTCGAATGTGGTTTTGTGTAGTTCAGTTCTTGATGCGTATGCAAAGTGTGGGAAAATGGAGGATGCCAGGAGGTTGTTTGATGAAATGCCTGTCAAGGATGTTTTTGTGTGGACTACATTGGTTTCAGGTTATGCCAAATGTGGGGATATGGATTCGGCTGTTGAAATTTTTAATCAGATGCCTCAGAAGAATTCTATTTCATGGACTTCTTTGATTGGTGGGTATGCCAAATTGGGTTTGGGTCATGAAGCTCTTGAAGTATTTAGAAAGATGATCGTGGATCATGTTAAACCCGATCAATTCACATACAGTAGTTGTCTATCTGCCTGTTCAATCACTGCTTCATTTAAACTTGGGAAACAGATACATGCTCATCTTATTCGAAATAACATCAGAGTCAATAATATTGTTGTAAGCTCTATTATTGACATGTATTCAAAATGTGGCGACATGGAAAATGCCAAGAAAATGTTCCATGTCATGGGAGATAAGCAAGATGTGGTGATTTGGAACACCATGATTGCTGCACTAGCTCACCATGGTCATGGTGTAGAAGCAATTGCATTGGTAAGGGAACTACTAAGATCAGCAGTGAAACCAAATAGGATCACTTTTGTTGTCATTCTTAATGCATGCAGTCATTCAGGTCTTGTGCAAGAGGGCATTGAGTTTTTCAATTCCATGAATCGTGATCACGGGGTAGCTCCAGACGAAGAGCACTATGCATGTCTTATTGATCTTTTGGGGCGGGCTGGACGATTCAATGAATTAATGAAGCATCTTCAGACAATGGATTGCAAACCAGGTGACCATGTTTTGAATGCGTTGCTTGGTGTGTGCAGAATTCATGGAAATTTAAATATGGGAAGAGAAGCAGCTGAACACCTTATTAAATTGGATCCTAAATCTCCTTCTGCCTATGTTATGCTTTCAAGTATATATGCTGCACTTGGAAAATGGGAATTGGTAGAGAAAATAAGATTGCTTATGGATGAGAGACAAGTAAAGAAAGAACTGGCTATTAGTTGGATTGAAATTGAGAATAAGGTCCATGCTTTCACCGTATCTGATACATCACACCCACTGAAGGAAACCATATACTCAGTTTTGGGGCACTTAGGTAACCAGATGGAAGACAATGTCTTGTTGCCAAAGATACCTTTGTGAAAGTCAGCAAACCTTTTAATTGGCAGGCCCTTTTCACAAAGAAGAGCTTCCCTAACTACATTCTTTTCTTTATTGATACCAGATTTTGTACACATAGGTCTTTGATTTCATGAAAGCCTTTACATTGGCATAAGACCTTGCCTTGGTAAAAGTGGGCAAGGAAAGAACAGGTAGGGGAATTAGTGTAGGAAGAGCTAGTAGATTTCATGAAAGCTGTTATGCTTCCTTGTATTCCCAAAATTTTGTGTATTTTTTCTTTGCAATTGATGAGATAAATTTCAGGAAATTGTTATATATATGTTTTACCCTTTTTGAGGAAATAAACTTTAGCTTCTGGGTTATTGTATTAGTTGGTAGTACCCAGGATTTGCTATTCTCTCTGTAGTGTCCATCCAGTCCACTCACTCACCATTTTGTTTGTTTGTTTGCTTTCATTCTTCTTCATTTGTTCTTTCTTGGGTGTTGAGTCTTTTTCTTTTTTGGGACTGGCGGTTTGTTAGTTTGTTGAGTAGTGGCAATGGCTGATAACACAGACGACATAGAAGAGGAACTCTCTTTTCAGAGCATTGATGATGACTGTTGATTGCTTGGTAATATGCTGAACGATGTCTTGGAAAGAGAAGTTGGGGCTTTGTTCTTGGAGAAGCTCAAAACGATCAGAGTTCTTGCTCAGGTTTTCCCTTATTTGCTCTATGATTTTAGCATCTGTTTGGTAATTTATCCATTTTGTTATCATGGGTTTTCTTTCTCTCTCTCTCTGCTATATATCATTGCTAAGAAAACGGAAATTTTAGTAGCAAATGCATTAAATGTTTCATGATGTTGCATGAGAATTAGTGTATGAAGAAAAGCTCAACTGATGCTTAAGAAAATCCTATAGGACTGACTTTGAATATGTATAGTTCTTCTGGAATCTTCGATTGAGGAATCTGTATATAGTATAATACTTTTAGAGATGTGAAATTATAGTTGGATTCTTCTATGCTTGTTAATGATGTCAAGTTTCTTGATTAGAGTGCTTTTAATATGAGGCAGGCTGGGATTGAGGACATGGGTGAGATGGTTGAGAATCAGTTAGCTTCAGAGCTATCTGATTCTTGCTTGTGCCTTTGGTCCTTATCTTACTTTGACAGGCATAGCCGGAACCCACCGCAGGTTTTTTTTCTTTTGAAACTATGAAATCAATTTTAGTTTAGGACATGAAGAGGAATAACATAATTTTTTATACTGAACACATATTGTTCCAATCAATTTTGACAAGTTAAGTGAATCTCTTATTGGAATTTTGCGGGGTTCATAAACAATGTAATGTGGCTTATTTATCAAAATCTTGTGATGACACCTTTAGCCAGCTGCTGCAGAGTGAAGCTCCTCCAGACGAGCTTTATAACACGGTCTGCAAGCAAGTCTGAGATATAAGAGCTACTGCTAAGAAAGCGAAATGAAATAGCTAAGAAAGCGAAATGAACCACTTAATCATAATATACTCCCTCCGGTCCTAAATATAAGACCTAGTTGATTTTTTTAGAAAATCCTATAAAAAAGCAAAATAAGTTAATTATAAATTGATTTACCTAATTTTTTCCCTTAGACTAGTTTATTTTACCTATAAACTAATGAATAATCTAAAAATAAATCAAATATGTCATGATTTAATAGCCTATTTCGCAACCTTAACCTCTCCAAAATAAAGTCAATTAGGTCTTATATTTAGGACCGGAGGTAGTATTTTGTATATTATTAGGTCATATGTTAAGTTATAAGTCAAATAAAATAGTTTTGAGAAAAAAATTAGGAAATTCAATTTTTAATTACCTTATTTAGCTTTCTTAGGATTTCTCAAAAAAGTCAACTAGATTCTATATTTAGGAATTGAGGGAATATACTTTTTTTAAGCACCTTCTGTGTCTTCACATAATCAGCCGCATACTACTTTATGAACTGTTCATCTAGATCATATCTTGTCATTGTTATATTCTTAAAAAATGTTTGATACTTTTAATCTGCTTCTAATTCTAATTGTTAAATTGTCAATGTTGCTTCTACCTTTTCAGAAGCACTTTTAAACTGTTTGAAGTCAATTCAAACACCATGGTCAACAAGCTCCACTTCCAACACAGCTGTTATGCTTTTTTTTAATCCCAAAAGTTTGTGTATTTTTTCTTGGGAAAATGACATTTAAATCTCTCCGAATATACAAAAGGACAATTCAGGAACTCAAACTTCCAAAAGTATCATGAAGGAACTAGGACCTAGTTGACATTTTAAAATTGTGTGAAAAGACAAAATTGCCCTAATCATAAAACAGAAATTACTAACCACTCTATTGAAAATGGTGGGTGTAAGGGTGGTTAGTAATTTCTGTTTTATGATTAGGGCAATTTTGTCTTTTCACACAATTTTAAAATGTCAACTAGGTCCTAGTTCCTTCATGGTACTTTTGGAAGTTTGAGTTCCTGAATTGTCCTTTTGTATATTCGGAGGGATTTAAATGACATTTTCCCTTTTTTTCTTTTAAATTGATGAGATAAATTTCAGGAAATTAACACAAACACACACACACACACACACACACACACTTTTACCCCTTCCCAGGAAATAAACATTAGCTCTGGGCTGTTGTATTAGTTGATAGCACCCTGGGATTTGCTGTTCTCAAATTTGAGTAAATGCAAAGATTTTACCATATTTAGTGTTTTGGATGTTCATGTGCACATTCTAAGATCCTAGGCTGGCTGTGGTTGATTGGAAAATTGTTGAACTTGGTTAAAATGTTTTGACGAAACTCGCGAAAGTAATATGTGTGGTGTCTTAATCTCAAGTCACAAAATCAGTTTTGTGATCAAATTTGAGTAAATGTAAAGAAGCAATGATGGATCATAGAAAGTCCTATTATATTGGACACCTGCAAGTGCTGTGTATAAGCATATTTTCTGGCTTTTGTGGTCAAACTCTGATGCTAATTGAGATCAAAAGGGGTAGCTTTTATTATCATTGATTGTTCTTTTTCTGTCTCAAATTTTCTGTTTAAGTTTCTTTTTTGGGCTTAGCTCTACGTCCAATTATATTTGAGAGTTTTTTTTTCTTGTTTCTTGCGACAAAATGTATTGGTGAGTAGATACAAATCCAAAACTTCCCAGGGAAGGCCTGATGTGTTTTCTCTTTAAAGAGGCATGACTCAAATCCAAAATTGTTGCATATGTAGGCCCAAATTTAGGACGGTTCTCTTTCTTCTTCTTATTTTTTGTTTTGCTTTATCATTTGCATTCTTCCTAAAGGCTAATGCCATTGATTTTGTAGTTACTACATAAATCTCCCCTATATTACATTCCAATTGTGTATATGTTATGGTTGAGTCAAGAGGAGAAATTAATTCTTACCAAAAAAAACGAGGAGAAATTAATTCTATACTTTTTGTTCAAAAAAAAAACTATAGACTAGAGTTTCAGAAATCAGTAGAATCAAAATACTTCCACTTGAATTTTGATAGGAGAAAAGTTGGTAGTGATATCAAATCATTTCTCAAATGTTATAGTTCAAACATTTGAGATTTAATAAACATGGTGAGGATATGAAATTTATGAGATGTTATACATAGGATATTTGTTGGGTGATTTAAGTGATAAGAGAGTGTTACAAGGCAGTGCATATTGATTTTGAAGCTATATGTGATAAGACAGTGTATGATGAATAAGTATACAAAGTTTATTGAACTATAAGACTAGCAATGTTACAAGGTATTGTTTATTGGATTTAAAAGGAATAAGAAAACCATAAGGTGATGCAACAACTGTGAGTATATTGAGATGAATGTGTAATAAAAAAGAAAAGATAATCTTGGTAATAATAAAAGTATGTGTGGTTTCTATTGAAGAGAAAATAATAAAAAAAAAGAAACTTGTTGAGGGTATAGAGAGGTATGAATAGAATGCACATAAGATTAAATAGATCTATTCAAAAATGTACACATGTCACAGGAAGAAAAAAAAGAATGATAATGATGAATAAAATCATTCAATGACATATTCTAGTCAATAATCTACTTAAAGAATTAGTTGTGAATAGAGTATAATAAGGTGTAATTTACAATGTCAACCCTGTAAAGTGAACGAACAAGAATTATAGTGATTGATAATTAGACAGACTCGCACTGTTTAAAGAAATTTGCAAACTTTGAAATTGAATATCAATGAGAAGTGATTTCATTCAGTCATTCTCATATTCGTGAACAGACGTGAGATTTAAAGTTGAAAATTGAAAGCTGAATATGTGGATCTAATGAAAGACGTATAATGCATATTCTAATAGCATATCCTTAAAGGATGCCTATCCTTATCGTCCATGACTTTATTATTGGTCATATAATTTGTTCTGAAAGAAAAACTTTATAAAGAACAACCATGATTTATAATCATTGCACTCTTTCATCCTTCAATGGTGGATAAGCACCTTCAATATTTCAAGAGAAAAAAAAATAAAGGAACGCACAACTCAAAACCACACAATGTATAAGATCGTTTGGCAAGAAAAATTTCAAGATCCTTTGACTTTCTTTTTTAAAAGTTAAGGAAATTAAACAATTTTTTTTCCATGCAGAAGTTAAGGGAGCAAATCAAACCAATAAATTATAACATATGTCATATAGGTTAGTTTATATGTAGAATAAATTAATTTTTGAGGAAAAAGATAATTATATACATTTCAAATGATTAATTTTACATAATTAATTTCTCCAAAAAAGTTAAAATTATCTTATAATTAGGATCAGAGATAGTATGTTTATATATATATATATATATATATATATATATATATATATAGATGCTTTGATATATGTGTATATATATTCATTCACAATTTACTGCAGAATCATTTTCTTAAGAACTGATCGACTTTTAAAAATAATCATTATATAATATAAATTATACTTGTATTCTATTTTTTATAGAAAAAAGATGGGACTGAATAGGAGTATCATAGTAGTCTGTTGGAGGGATTTTATCATTCCTTCAGTTGTCTAAATAATGGATCGTCCTCTTCAAAATTCGAAGGATTTGATGAGGGTCTAAATTTTTTATAGTTTCTAAGCTAGCACCCAAAGTTATTTTATTTTTGGGCAATTGACCATAAGTTGTTTAAAGTCATATAGATGATTACATCCATATGAATTTCAATCTGGTAACTTAAGTATACAATAATGACCAATTCCATTACCTAAAAAATATTATCCTGTGTTGCTATCCATCATTTTCGATGTTCAATCTTCATTATACGTTTCTTCATTTGTCACATTTTTCTTTTCTCTTCCTTTAATTATTGTTAATATAATTGGCCTTTGGAGAAGCATACAAAATATCAATAGTTTTCAATCAACTTGACTGAGACTGAAAAATGAAAATACAAAATATTATTAAAACTAAGATAGTTTAATTTTATTTTCCCAAATCACATTTTCGTTGTTTTAAGAATCACCTACGTCATTACCTTTCTATCTTCTGTCTAGGAGGCAAAAAAAGCATTCGAGATTGCCTTTTCTTTTTCTTTCTTTTTTTTCTGTTGGCGGCTTAAAATTTGTAATAGGATAAGGTGTTAGTCTATTCATATAATTTGCTAATTTATAAGAGAAACAATGTTAATAACTTATAATATGGTTCTTACTCAACACACATACACGCATACACACATAACTATATTTAAAGATGCAAGGACTTGATTATAAGCACAATAGTTTATTATAGTTTATGATAACTTATATGTAATTTGATCCGTGTTTAATTTATATCAGATCTAACAAACTAAACATAATTAAACAATATGATAACTATCCTATTGTTTATGTTTATGTTTAAATAACTATCCTATCGAATCTGTATTTCCTTTGGTATATTTCTTTACCTTAGAAGCAGTTGTTTTTGGCTTTGAGGACTATGAAGAGGTTATTTTGAGGTGACTTATATATATGCTCTCAAGGTTCCTAAATATAAGACTCATTTTCCTAATTTCAATAAATTAATAATATTTATTAAGTTAGTTATTAACACATGATATAAGAAATTCACCCTAACCATATACTTTTATCCTCACTCTCTCTCTCTCTCTTAATTTTTTATTATATAACATTATTAGGGTTAATTTGGGAAAAAATTGGGGAACAATTATAAAATAATTTTATAATTAGGAACAAATTGAAAATTTATCGGTGACTTTATATTTAGGAATAGAGTAAAAGGGAGTATATCATAAATTCAAATTTTAGAAAGAACCTATCTCCTTATAATTGTTCTTATAAAGTGGAAATAGGGTAGATAAGTTATTTAAACATAAACAACTTGATATAAAATTCAAACATAAACCTCTCTCCTTATATCATACACGCACATTTTGAAGTATGCAACTTTATATTTATAAAGTTGCATACTTTTGTATCAATGGGTAGTTGGTTGAGCTCGTAAGTGGGCTACAACCCCCGTAAGGATGAGAACGCGTGTTCGATTCCCGGGAAACACTCTTATTAGGAGAGGGGACAACCTTGCCTATGTGGGCAACACTCCTACCCCTCGAGCCCTCGAGTCCGGATTAAACCGGACGGTAATTAATAGAGGGAGTTTTGTAAATTAAGTTGTTCTTATTAATGTACATTTAGGCTTTTATTTTAAAAAGAGCTAGTTGTTGAACTTAGTTTTTATCTTGAAAAAAATGTTAATTCTGGTGCTATTATATTTGACCTTTGGGTTTCAACTTGAGCCATATTGTAGGCGAAATGCCAAAAGATGTGCCTGTGTCTGTGTGCGCTTGCTGAATTGTGTATGCAATACAGTACGCCCACATATTATACTTGTATTTTTTATAAGAATATTATATATAAGCATTTCCTTTGTTCGGAACCACATCTGAGTGAAATAATTTCGATATGAGTTTTCTTAACAATATCTCTTAACAAGGCTTTAAAAGTTATACAAAAACAAGGCTTAAAATGTTAGTTTTTGTTTGAAATATTAAAATCAATATTTTGAACAGTACAAACCGCTAGGATTTAAATAATTATTTTTGTAAAAATAAATTGCAAATATCAATTTAACTAGTTGTGGACAGCGATCACACATTCAACTTTTTTTAATGATATTAAAATTTAATTATCGAATCACTATTTAAATCTATCTAGGGATCATGTTTTGTTAATGAAATTAACCAGTGTCAACTTTTGGCTTTATATAGCCACTACAACAAAAACCGTCTTAAAAAATGATTTGGATTAAGTGGCATGACCTCATGATATTTTAGCTTAGTAAGGGCGTTTATCAGAGTAGGACTACTTTTTGATCCGTGAGTTCTTCACACTTGTTCCATGCAATTGGTCATGGCACATGAATACAATAAATTAAAACCTTCTCTTTTGGAAACTCACACCTAACTCAATAAAAATTCATTTACAACCTGTGATTATCAACCGAAAAAAGCGTACTCAACTTTATTTAAACACCACTACCAATAATATAATATGGATTAAGATTCTTTGTTCTTCAGGAGTTTTTGTTTAGGAGTATTTTACACCCTTAGCTTAAAAGCAATTTTTAGTGCAATTTTATTTTAGAAGTAAAAAAACAAAACGATTTTACTCTTTGTTGTTAAAACTTAAAACATTAATGGTCAGTGTCAAATTTGAATTGCCAAGGTGTGAAATTTTTAATTATTGCATCATTTCGAAACTTTTACGACAACTTTGGAAAAAAATGTACTCCCATTTTGGAATGAATTTGGGAGTACATTAATGTTTTATACAAGATTTTGAGTCAGAGCATGAAAATTTCCTGTAGAATTTACTGAACCAGTCAAATAACGATATAAAAAGCACTACCCTAAACATAAATACACACACAAGTCACTACTACACATGGATGACGTGAGAGTAAATGGTAAAACAGAATACAAAAAGAATAAGCTAATAATAGTTGAATGACACGCCATGCCTCAGTACTTGCACCATATATAGGTCATACATGAGTAATACAAAATTTTTTAGTGATCCAATGTAAGCAATATGTAAGCAGGCACGTAGGCAGATGGCAAAGAAAGAAGTAAATAAAGCAAGAGGCATATAAAAAGGCCAACCCAGTTGGATCCATACCTAGGGAGGGTGTTAAGAAAAAAACATACCAAACAATACAATTTTACCTCCGCCTTTTTGTAGCAAGACTGATTTAAACTCACGACTTCATACCCTATGACAGTTGGACTTATGATTCAAGCCTATGCTACTATTCTATGAATGAAAACAACATACTCGACAGTCTTACAACTGAATCAAACGAAGTTTTTGGAAAAGAAACATACTTGACGGTCTTACATCTACTTTTTTGTAGTGAGACTGATATAAACTCACGACTTTAAACCTCACGATAAGCGAACTTATGACTCAAGCCTACACCATGTTAAGAATGAAAGCAAAATGCTCGACAGTCTTACCGCTCAGTCAAACAAACTTATATGTTGGGAAAAGAAACATACTCCACAATCGTACCTCTGTTTTTTTGTAGTGAGATTGATTTAAACTCACGTCTTGAGACCTCAAGACAAACATACTTATTTAGCATGCCTACACTATGCTATGAATGAAAGCAACATACTCGACTCGACGGTCTTACCACTTAGTCAAATGAACTTCTGTTGGGAAAAGAAACATACTCGAAAGAAGTCAGACCTATGAGAGACATGCAAAAGTAAAACTAAAAAGAAGACGTCATGGTGGCTCATGACTCATGCCTATGCTAAGCTATATATGAATGAAAGATGATAATATCATTTTTTAATGGCTGTGACTATGAAGAAGGAGAAGAAAGTCATACATACCTTTACGTTAATAGTCTCAGTCTTCTTCCTCTCTCTCTCTCTGCCACTTGGTATTCACTCCTTGGAACCTTTCTGCGGCAAACACAAAGTGGGCCCCACATTGTCCTCTCTCTTGTAGTATCCACTCACTCAATCACTCACCCATTTTGTTTGTATGTTTTCATTCTTCTTTCTTCCATCTTTTGTGGGTGTTGAGTGTTTTTCCTTTTTGGGGTGTTAGTTTGTTGAGTAGCTGCACCAACAACAATGGCTGATAACACTGATGACATAGCAGAGGAAATCTCTTTCCAGAGCTTTGACGATGACTGTAGACTTCTTGGCAATATGCTTAATGATGTCTTGCAAAGAGAAGTTGGCCCTTTCTTCATGGAGAAGCTAGAGAAAATCAAAGTTCTTGCTCAGGTTTCATTTTCCCTTATGTTTGGTACTTTATCCGTTTTGTCTTCATGGGTTTCTTCACTAAGAAAAAGAAAGTTTCTTTTTTTAGTAGCAAAATGCATTTAATTTGTTATGATGTTGCATGAGAGTTAGTGTATGGAGTAAATCTCAACTGATATGATTGACAAAATCCATAAAGAGTGGTTAATTGAGGAATCTGTACACAGTATATTCCTTTGGAGATGTGAAAATTATGGTTCGAATCTGCTTGATATGTTTGTAAAAGATGTGAAGTTTGTTTGTGTAGAGTGCTTGTAATATGAGGCAGGCTGGGATTGAGGACATGGCTGAGATGGTTGAGAAGCAGTTAGCTTCAGAGCTGTCTGAGATGACTTTAGAAGAAGCTTTGACTCTTGCTCGTGCCTTTAGTCATTATCTTACTTTGACAGGCATAGCTGAAACCCATCACAGGTTTAACTCTTCTGTTTCTTTCTTAGGACATTAAGATGAATGACATGATTTTTCATACTGAAGTTGTATTGTTCCAAACAATTTTGAATAGTTAGGACAATCTCTTGTATGGATTTTGTTTGTGCAGGGTTCGAAAAGGACGTAATGTCGCGTATATGTCAAAATCTTGTGATGATACCTTTAACCAGCTGCTGCAGAGTGGAGTTTCCCCAGATGAGCTTTATGACACAGTCTGTAAGCAGGTCTGATCAGATCCTGTAGTATTTTCCATTTGCCAATGTAATGGTGTTGAATGATGGTAATTCACTTAATGCTCAGTTGATTGTAGTATTCTAAGTTTTCCTTTTCGTTTTTCTTGGTTGCTACAGGAGGTTGAAATTGTTCTTACAGCCCATCCCACACAAATCAATCGCCGTACTTTACAATACAAACACATTAGGATTGCTGTGAGTTTTTAACTTAGTCTGGCCTTGATAAAATTACTAAAGGCTTGAACATTAAGTCTTATATATCATATACTAACATTTTTGGTCTGCATCTTAAGTGTTTTATATCATTGCAGCACCTTTTGGATCTTAATGATCGATCTGATCTTAGCTTTGAAGATCGAGAAATGGTGATTGAAGATTTGGTAAGGGTTCTTGAACAATATTTTTATTCTATAGAGAGTTTCTGTGGTGTATGAGGGTATGAGATAATCTTTCTAAAGGTGAAATGAATAGTATAAATTCTATTTGTATCTTTGTCTTATTCTTATGGATCATATCACTTGTAGGTGAGAGAGATAACTTCAATATGGCAGACAGATGAGCTTAGGCGTGAAAAACCCACACCAGTTGATGAGGCTAGGGCTGGTAAACTGCATAATAGATATTTCTGCTCTTATGCTTAGGTTGGTCATAAGAAAATAATAGTTTGTCATATATTTTCAATTTTTCCCAGGTTTGAATATTGTGGAGCAGTCACTATGGAAGGCAGTCCCCGTTTACTTACGTCGAGTCAGCAATGCTTTAAAGAAGGTCTAGTAGCTTTATTTTGTGCATATCAAATTCTAGATTCTTTGCCTAGGTAATTTATTTAAACCTGTTGTGTATTGCAGCATACAGGCAAACCACTTCCACTAACCTGTACTCCTATAAAGTTTGGTTCTTGGATGGGTGGTGATCGAGATGGAAACCCAAACGTGACATCAAAGGTGTTTCTTTTGTTCTAAAATTTCAATTTGATTTTTATCTGTTCGACTCTTCGTGTTGACTGTATGTATTACTTGATTTTGTCTTCCAACAGCTATATGAGTTAAGGTGAATAAAATAGCTACACTAGTGTTTTTCCATGTCCTGAGAAGTTTTCCTAGTTTTATTGAGCAGAATTGATTTTGTAATAACAATTTTACAACTGATAGTTTGAACATTCCATTGCATTCTTCATCCAGGAAAAGAGAAGTTTAATGTTTAATAAAACTTCAAATTTTATGCTAATTACTCTCTTTCCACTTATAGAGAGATTGCTCAGACTTACAAATTTTCTGAACTCTGTAACTTACACGTCATTATTTTCTTCAATGCAGTCTGTCAATATTTCTGAATGATGCAAATTTTGTTAGTGTAATGGATTAAACTAGTCATTCACATTCTTTCAGGTTACAAAAGATGTTACGCTGTTATCAAAATGGATGGTGATTGACCTCTATTTCCGTGAAGTTGATAACCTTAGATTTGAGCTGTCTATGAATCGGTGCAGTGATTCTTTGTTATGTCTGGCACATCAAATTCTGGAAGAAGGTTTGTACGTTAAAATTTGTTTATGG
Source organism: Mimosa pudica (assembly GCA_029929735.1). Taxonomy (NCBI): domain Eukaryota; kingdom Viridiplantae; phylum Streptophyta; class Magnoliopsida; order Fabales; family Fabaceae; genus Mimosa; species Mimosa pudica. The sequence continues at coordinate 6,075,211 of JAKELP010000024.1, forward strand.
TGATATCGTTTTCAATAGTAATGGGTAGTGGGACACAGTTTCATCTTTGATTTCTCTTTAGTGACTGTTCAAGACTATCTGTGCTCAAGAAGATATGAATTTATAAAATTAATGCAGTCGTACCTTGATAATTTTTTAATTAGATCATCAAAAGAACTGAAACATTATTTGTTCTCCTCAAAGATAAGTATTATTAGTTAACATAATAACTATTTTACTGACAATGAATAGAAAAGTACATGCATGATTTTCTGAATATAATTTTGTTTAAGCACCTTCTGTGTCTTCACATAATCAGCTGCATACTCCTTTATGAACTGTTCATCTAGATCATGTCTTGTCATTGCTATATTCTTAAAAAATGTCTGATACTTTAAATCTGCTTCTAATTCTAATGGTTAATATTGCTACTACCTTTCCAGAAGCTCTGTCCGAGGATATGCATGAGAATCGGAATCAATCTATGGATAGAAGTCCATTTATACACCATGGTCTACAAGCTCCACTTCCAACACAGCTTCCAGCTAAAGCTCATTTACCCTCTTGTGCTGGTACACATATTGTACCTAAAATGCTTCATCTAGTTTCCCCCCCTTCAATCAGACTATTTAATTCGTGCTAATATATGGGATGTAACGTACTAATAAGCTCCTTCACCCTCTTTCTTAATCACCATGGTGAATTAATTTTGGTAACTCTAAAATAAATTATTCAGTTTTGATATATCATTTCATGCAGAAGATGGTGAATCTCAATATCCTAGACTGGATATTCCAGGAAAAGATCACATGCCACTGAAACATGAGGTAGAATTGTGGGATTTCTGTCTTTACAGTCACATAATCAGTCTAGAAATAGAATAATTGACCATAATAATCCTTGATAACCTATGTATATATATAAATTTCTTAATAGGATGGTGATATTTCTTCTAGTTCATCAACATTCAATCATGACAATCATGCATCAGCAACAAGTTCAGATTATTTGAGCGCTTCTCAAGTGCCTACAAATGTACGCTCTGGTCAACCACATACTCCGAGGAAATTTTATGCTGACCCCCAAGCAGGAAGGTCCAGTTTTCAGAAGCTTTTGGAGCCAAAGCTCCCTCAGCTTCCTGGAATTGCTCCTTACAGGGTTGTCCTTGGTAATGTAAAAGATAAGGTAACTGTTTCTGTTTTAATTCATCTGTAAGCACTTCAATTTTTGACTTTTGAAGCTCATATTCAGTTTGGTGTTTGTTCACGATGAAACGTGTGTGCTGCTAGTTTCTTGGACCTGGTATATGCTTGATATGTTCCTTTCGTTTTCATACTATCTATGATAACTTCAAATAAATCACAGTAGCACTGGTTTGGAAATGAAAGAAGTTATTTTCCTCATAAAATCATACGTTTCTGCAAGGAACTGCTGGCAATTAAAAAATAAAGTCACATGAACAATACTATTTACAAGATGAATTAGTGTGAAATAATGGTGAAATAAATGAACAATACACTGTACTGCCTCTTATATTTATCTGTTCATGTGTTGGAACTCATTTTTGACTCTGATTATTGGAAGGGAAGGGATTTAAATGACTTATAAAATATGTACTGACAAAAATTTTTGCAACCAGCCTTTTGTTATATCATTTTCTGCAGCCATAACCTTGATTGAGTTAATATATATTTAATTGTTGAGTAATAGGGTTCAGATCAATGGCTTTATGTTGTCCAGGAATTAATACATATGCATTTTTAAGGGCTTATGAATGTTTATTTCTTCGGTAAAATTTTTCAGAACGGAAACATATATGGATGACTCCATTTATTTTGGCTACTGTACATTGCGGAAAATATATATTTTTCCTGTAACATAACATGGATTCATGGAATAAATACTCGCACTCTTGCTTTTTTAGAGGACAAAGTAATCTTGATCAATACATCTTGTCATAGACGTGCCTCTGATATTAATTCATTTCATTTCTGAATGTTATGAAACCCTGATTTTCTGAATTGTAATTTTCATTGGTAGTTCAGAATTATCAATCTTTCATAAGATTGTAATTGCATCTATATTCTGTCCCATGTGTTCAGCTTCAAAAAAGTCGTCGACGGTTGGAGCTTCTTCTCGAGGATAGTCCATGTGATTATGATCCTTCAAGTTATTATGAAACAACTGACCAACTTTTGGAACCTTTGCTCCTCTGTTATGAATCTCTGGTGCTCTTCCCCCTCTCTATCCCACACCTTTTTTTCTTTACTGTAAGGTTGTCAATAGTAAGTGTTACCTTTTAATTTGTGCAGCAATCATGTGGATCTGGGGTGTTAGCTGATGGACGACTTGCTGACTTGATCAGAAGAGTGGCTACCTTTGGAATGGTGTTGATGAAGCTTGACTTGCGTCAGGTTTGATTTATATTGGTTGCTTATTAATTATTTATGACCATCTGTGGACTTAAACTAGGAATATGACAGGAATCTGCTAGACATGCTGAGACACTTGATGCAATCACCAAATATTTGGATATGAGAACTTATAGTGAATGGGATGAAGAAAAGAAACTGGACTTTTTAACTCGAGAGCTGAAAGGGAAAAGGCCGCTGGTTCCTCCCAGTATAGAAGTGAGATGACATTACACATAACCTCTTTAATTTCAAACCATTTCAACTGCTTTTAACTTGATTTATTTTTTAAACTCTTTACTAATGATCACAGTCATCATTTGTTCTTTTTAGGTTCCTCATGATGTTAGAGAAGTTTTGGATACCTTCAGAGTTGCAGCTGAGCTAGGGAGTGATTCACTTGGAGCCTATGTGATTTCTATGGCTTCAAGTGTATGACTATTGCCATTAGTCTTGAAATTATGCAATTTGAATTCTAGATGCCAGTCGCACCTGCCATGTTGTTGATGTTTGTTTTTGCAAGAAAAATGATCTTTGATGTCCTGTCCTGTTTTGAGAAATTTTGTTACAAAAACATTTGCTGCATTTTAATCTCAAGCTTATGAACATAGCATCTGGATATAATGGATTAAAATACACATAATAAAAATTTTCCAGATGGCATCAACATTTTGCTATGAGAGATGTAAGTTGGTAATGTGAATTAACACCATTGACTTTGAACATTACTTGATTGTTAGGCGAGTGATGTTCTTGCAGTGGAGCTTTTACAGAAAGATGCACGACTTACTGTTAGTGGGGAGTTGGGAAGAGCATGTCCTGGTGGAACGTAAGTGTAGAATCCCCACATAATCCTATCACTTAGCTTAAACTTATGTTTCTGATCATATAGTCACAGCTTTAAATTTTCTGTTTACTGAAGAGTTGAAATGAGCAGGATAATAAATATTAACTAAAAGCTAGATATAATGGATGTTTTGTGGTATTTGTCTGAACTTTTTAAACAGAATGTGGCTCCAGTTGTGAATGTTCATTATTTGTTGAAAAATTAAAAGATTCAGTGAAATAGAAAATGTATCGCTCTGACATGCATGTTAGAATGAAAATTTTCAGTTTCCACTGATTCCGATGTTGTTAGAATGTTTGGATCTTTAATGACATGCATGTCTTGTGTATCGCTTCTAGATTGCGGGTTGTTCCTCTATTTGAAACTGTGAATGATCTAAGAGGTGCCGGTTCAGTTATAAGACAACTTCTATCAATTGATTGGTATCGTGAACACATCATTAAGAACCATAATGGTCATCAAGAGGTAATTTTATAGATGCCATTCATTTCATAAATTTGTGGTATGACTATCATATGAAGAATTCACACCATGGTACTAAAATTTTCTACTTGAAGGTTATGGTTGGGTATTCTGATTCTGGTAAAGATGCTGGGCGATTCACTGCTGCTTGGGAACTTTACAAAGCTCAAGAAGATGTTGTAGCTGCATGCAATGATTATGGCATTAAAGTTACTTTGTTCCATGGCCGTGGAGGGAGTATTGGTCGTGGTGGAGGCCCCACGTATATGGCTATTCAATCCCAGCCACCAGGCTCTGTGATGGTTAGTTCAGCATTTTGACATCGTAACTGTAAATTTGAGCCTCATTTTCCTTTCAAAATTTTATTGAGAGTCAGTGATATTGTTTATATTATTTTCAGCTGGGTGAATTGAAACTATATAATTATATGTTTTGGTGCATTGATACTATCCAAATGTTATAGATATATAGATTGGAACTTCATTTCGTGGTCCCTAGGAAGAGATTCGTCATTGGCATTGGTTGAGTGAAGGTTAAAAAATCAAAACCTGCCATGCTTGCTTGTTTTCTGTAGTTTACCCCATATTTTAACTTGATTGATACGAATTATGAGATTCTAAGATGGATATTCTTGTGCTTGGAATTGACAGAAGCCATCATTTTTGGGTCACCTATCATAAAACATCTATAATGAATAATACTACCTCTGGTCCTAAATATAGGATTTAATTGACTTTTTTTTTTGGAGAGATTAAGGTTGCGAAATAGGTTATTCAATGATGACATATTTGATATATTTTTAGATTATCCATTAGTTTATAGGTAAAATAAACTAGTTTAAGGGAAAAAAATTAGGTAAATCAATTTATAGTTAACTTATTTTGCTTTTTTAAGGATTTTCTAGAAAAAGTCAATTAGGTCTTATATTTAGGACTGGAGGGAGTAGTTGACAAGGTTCCTTTGAAGAGGAGTTTATTCAACTGTGGTTGAAATTTAGATTATGGTCCTACTGCTATTCTAGGATCTTTTCTGGCACTTAAGGTTCTATCCAGCTACATGGGACGCTTGGAGGCACTAATTTGGCTTTCAGTAAACTGTACTACGTTTTATCAAAAAAAAAAAAGTAAACTGTACTACGAGTAATCACTAGCAGTGCTCTAAAATCTAGAATAATCTTGTGTTTTACTTGGTACATTGCAGGGTACCCTCCGTTCTACTGAACAGGGAGAGATGGTACAGCATAAATTTGGATTGCCACAGATGGCTGTGAGACAGCTTGAGATATACACAACGGCTGTGCTACTTGCAACCCTTCGCCCCCCTCTCCCTCCTCGAGAACAAAAATGGCGTAACGTCATGGAAGATATCTCGAAAATTAGCTTCCAATATTATCGAAGTGTAGTATATGGGAATCCAGAATTCCTTGCCTACTTCCATGAAGCCACACCAGAGGCTGAGCTTGGCTTCCTTAATATTGGAAGCCGCCCCACGAGAAGGAAGAGCACGAAAGGAATTGGACATCTTCGCGCCATACCCTGGGTGTTTGCATGGACTCAAACCAGATTTGTTCTTCCTGCTTGGCTTGGAATTGGAGCAGGTTTAAAAGGAGCTTGTGAAGATGGACATACTGAAGAGCTACAAGCCATGTACAAAGAGTGGCCTTTCTTTCAATGTACATTAGATCTTATAGAGATGGTTCTAGGGAAGGCGGACATTCCTATAGCCAAGCACTATGATGAAGTCCTTGTGTCAGAACAGCGGAAACAACTTGGCCACGAATTGAGGGAGGAGCTCAAAACAACAGGGAAGTTTGTACTGGTTGTTAGTGGACATGAGAAACTTCAGGAGAACAATAGGAGCTTAAGGAGGCTAATTGAGAATAGACTTCCCTTTCTAAATCCCATGAACATGTTGCAGGTGGAGATACTAAAGAGGCTTCGACGTGATGATGACAACCTAAAGATCAGAGATGCCTTGCTTATCACCATAAATGGGATTGCTGCTGGGATGAGGAATACTGGCTAACTGAAGTGTCTTTGATGTATACTTTCAGTTCAAAGTAAACTCAACCTTGCTTATTTGATGTTTACTTCTTAAGTTATAGTATGCAAAGAAAATGTAAGTGTGTAATATAAAAGATAAGTTGAGTACAATATTATGCGTATGAAGGAAATAAATTCGTTTTTAATTGGTTTTCTGCTTCCTATTGCTGGTGTAGCATATGAATGATGTAGTTTACCTACCCCACTTTTAGTGCTTTTTTCTCTGGGAAAGGAAAATAGATGATTATTTTGGTGTGTTAGGCTTCCAGTTAGAAGGTAAACAAACTTCCTACAAACCATGTTTTTAACAGACAATATCAGTAATGGTTTGCTTACCAATCTTACAGATTGACTGACATATTTAAGTTAAATGAGTTCCTTGGTTTCTTTTGAGGTCTTGTAAAGGATGATCCAATGCTCCTACCCAATAGGATCTTACTGAGGGATGGATGTAAGCATCTTTACCCCTGTAAGTGAGGAGGCTGATTTTAAGATTTGAACTCATGTCATCGAGGTCATATGGAAACAACTTTATTGTTACTATGAGTTCCCTATCTTTTGAGATCACACATACACACACACACACACACAATTAATGTAAAATATTTTGAAAGAGTGCTTAGAAGAGAAATAATGTAAAACTGTAAATATGGTTATATGTCATACTTCTGTACGTAACTGTTGTCTTCTATGGAAATAGAACCTAAAGCATTAAACAAAAAGCAAAGGTATATACCAAACGAGCAATTTTTTTTTTTTAAAATAGGATGGAATTGTATTAAATCTCAAGAATGTATAGCAGTAGGAAAGACAAATCAAACAAAAGTAGAGGGCTTCCGTTTGCATGCACCCTCTTTAGAAAAGATTACAAATCTGTTGGTCTCTTATATTCTCTGTAAGGACATTTACATTACCACTTGCTGTAAATGATTCTGCATTGATCTTTGATATGATCTGGAATGTGATACTGGTGAGATACACTTAATTTACATTCATTTAAAGGGGTCAAAACTCATTTCTAAAGTGTTATTTCTTCATCTTTAGTCAGCTCATTAACAATAGGACAAAAGAAGGCAAGATTCAGGCACCTTGTCTCCACTAGCTACATGGCTCAGATGTGAAATGACAAGTCAAAGCTGCTATTGTAAGCTTTAAACTATAAATATGGTAATAAATGGGCATGAGGAGTAATTCTATTGCCTATAAGTTTGCTCAAATGATCCATCTAACTACCCTGATGTTGATAATGCACATCACTGAGTATTGAATATAAGAGAAGACACTATTAATACTGGAACTTGTGACATTGAACTATTATTGAATTGTAAATGGAGATGTATGGAGTTCTATTGAGTTACGATTGTGTGAGTTTCATACCATGTGCTATAACCGTCACTTAGTGTAAAGTGATTGACTTTATCAATTTAGGACCCTCAGGTTCACCCTTCCATTGGCCTAGTTAAGGGACAACCCAAATGATATATGACACATTTCAAGGAAAAGGAAGCCATGATGTGAATTCTCTACCCTTAGCCCGGGATACACCTTGCTATTAAATTGCTTGGTGCAGTCTTGTCAAAGATATGAATCCTACTGTGTCATGCTCATGGATTCTGCCAGAAGTTATCACCAGCATTTTTCAGAGATTGTGATTGTAAATTGCAATTTTGAGAAATTCCCATTTTCAATTCAAATTTTTGAGGATATTATTATACCCCACAAAGTCAGAATATGGCACCAATTATGCATTCTTGTCTCCAACAAATTTATAACATTTTTCACACTCTTTTTCCTAAAAATGTAGAAGATGCCTCGTGTTGCTTAAAGCATATACCATGCCTGCATACAAGCAAGGTTCATTTAATCAGGCTGCCTTTAAGGGACAATATATATAAGCTGAAAGTTGAAATTTGCCCATTGGAAACCACTTAATCTCTCTTTCTAAGATAGTGGTTTCAACTTTCTAGGGCTAAGATGTGGTGGCTCATACCCAGCTTTGTCCTAGGTTGTTGTAATTTTTCTCACAGGGTTAAATCAATTCACTTCTTTTTACTAGATACTGTCTACTTCACTTGCCACTTTAAGGAAAAGCTGGGTTTTAAATATACTGTTTAAAACTATTATTCAGTCTCATGGTGCCAACCAGCTAAACATGAACACATAAAAGCTAGGAGCTGCATATTGTTCATATGAACAAATCAATAACTATAACCGGGAAGATTTTTTTACAAGTTTCTAATAAATTCAGTTTATGAGAAATAAATAGATTAAGTCCATGACAGAAAACATGGTTAAAAAAATCTTTTCATATAATGACAGAAAACATGGTTAAATAGATTAAGTTACAACATTGTCCACTCGATAACATGATAAGAATAGCCTGCATTAATCTCAATAAGTAAAGTAGAATTTTTAAGTTTAAGTGATTCTTCCTCTTAATAATCTAATCTTTTGAGATATGCTATCCCTTTGAGTTTATGATCATCACAAAACATGATAAGATAATAATGATAATTATTAACTCAGTATATGTTGACATAAATAAACCGGCAAAATTCAAAACCAATGTAACACGTAACAAGCTAACAACAGTAATATAATAGGCCCATCCTGTGCACTTACAAACTTTTTTATTATTACATCCTTTTTAGATCTCGCAGAATTTTTTTTTAAAGAAAATTAACACACAATGAAATATAAACTAGAATAGTAGACTGAAGACTAGGCTTATCAAGATTATAATGGAAAGGACTGACGTGGGTCCACTTTACTTTGAAGCAATATCCTACAAGATCCAGGTGTCCTTCTTTGAAGGGTACCCCAGATTCAATTCCATCTTACTCCTAATAATGCAATCCTACGGATGAGAGTACAATTCCACTATCTATCACCTTATAGTGCCACGGCAAGAACCTAAGAAGTTAGTCCATGGAAGAAGAAATCAAAGAGTGCATGAATTAAGCTAGAGTGGGGTTTTTGTCTGAATAAAGAAGAATGATGACCAAACCCACTATAAGTGTTCATATTATATAACCTACTTCTAGTAATGTCTTTGACTACTTTGTTTCTTACAAATTAAACACATCACGAGGCAACATGATGAGTTACTATTTTATTGCTTGCCATAACATTCCATATTGTTATGGCCACTTGAGATTTGATAGGAAAGTTTTATTTGAACTTTTCTAATAAGAACATCTTCTCTCTCTTTTTTTTAGTTACTATACAATCAGGTGATAATTATTTGAACCTTTCTTTTATTAATTATTTTCTCACATTTTTGTGACTTTTTTTTTGTTTTAAAACTTTGATTAAGGATATCTCTCTTTTGAGGTTTAGAACACAAATGATTTTCATTTTTCCCCACCAGTTTATGCTTCAATGAATTCTAAGTTCTAACTTATGCTATACTCTTTATAGAATGAGGTCTTTTATCACTTCAACCAACTACATGTTTATATTAGTTTTTAACTTAATTTGCAGTTGCTAGAAATTGAATCTGGATAGTAAAATAAGTTCCATCATTAAGCACATCAATGATCAATCAGGGAAATAATGAGATGTCAAAGAAAGCACCTGGATTTAAACGAGTCATCTTTCGAGAGTTGTCTCTTTGGTTGCAATGATGCAAGTATAATATATGCAACTAAATGAATGATAAATGAAGTTAATAGATAGTAGTGGGAAGAATAACAAAGGATATAAAAATAAATTAAACTGAAATGAAACAATCATAAATATAAACAAAGACCAAAACATAACTAGAGACCAAAGAAAAAATGAGGAAGAAAGAAGAAATGGGAAGGAAGAAAAACAATCTAGTAAGAAAATAAGGGGGAGCACCGCAATTTATAGGGGAGGTGGAGCATACCGGCGTGTAACATGGAAACGGCGGTAAATAATATTAAATAACGCATACCGGCGTGAGCTCCAAACGCCGGTATGATTTTTTATTATTTTATGCATAACTGCGTTAGGTGGAAACGCCGTTATGCATATTAAATGATATTTAATGCATACCGGCGTTAGGTCAAAACGCCGGTATGCATTATTTTATTATTACTTTTGTTTGCGGCGAGTACGAAAACGACGGTAAGCATCAAAATGTTACGAAAAACTTTGGAGACAGTGTTGCCTTTGGTAAACGCTGAAAGGTTAGGGGCATTGGCTATAAATATGCGTATGTAGAATTTGTGAGTCGCCATAATCTTTCTCAAACCTCTACTTTCTTCTTTCATATAAATTTCTGTCGTTTTGTTGTGAAACACCAATATCAATAATGGTGGATAAATCGTGGATCTCTTTACCCAGATCGTCACCGCAATACATGACAGGGTTGAATCAGTTTTTGGAGTTTGCTTTCTTGCGCGGTAGTGATGTTCGGGGTAAGATATGGTGTCCGTGTGAAAAGTGTAAATTCGACAAATGGAAGACTCGAGAGAAGGTATTTGCCCATTGTATGGATAAGCAGTTTCCCAGATATTACCTCAATTGGGCATTTCATGAGGGTGAATTACAGGACAACGCCGGTGATCTAGAAGTCGGTTCGAGTTCTCACATTGGAATGCAAGTCGAAAACAGTGATGACGACGACGCCGACGGCGGCGGCCATGCAAATAATCCGGGTAACAACACTGTGATGGAAGCTGTTCGCTCCGCAAGTGCACGGGTCGCGCCAAGTAATAAAGTAGTAAGTAAAGATCGTTCCCACGAGGATTGGGATACAAATCGGGTCAAACAAGAGGCTTTGTCATTTAATTAAGTTGAGCTAATCAAATATTGTTTGAGAATTTAACAACTAAAACTGTAGTTTGAAAATATAAACTAGATGCTAAAAGTGTTTCTTGACTTTAAAGAGAAATGCAACCTAGGATTATTTCTCCCCCTTGTATCTTGTAACCTTTAATCAACTCCTCCCCTAATTGCTCTAATGTTTATATATGTGTTAACCTAGGGTTCTAACATACTTGTAAACGCTCCGTCGAGTCAAGAACAAGTGTTTAATCTCATTAATCATGCAATGTCTTGTCACAATTAATAAAACCAAATTTCTTAGTTTCAACCCTAATGTGGCTATGTGAGGCTAATAAGTATATGTCTATCTTATTAACAAAATCATTCATTTGTCATGCAAACTTCAAGTTCTCACACTATTTTACTCAAATTTTACACTTAACCTAACTCTCTCGAGTCTCAAGTCAAATGAACATAACAACTAAATGGTGATCAATCACTTAGAGGCATTAGGGCTAGAGTAAAATAAACACATATATATACATTAATCACAAAAGGATAGGAGTTGTAAAGAGTTACTTCATACAAGGGTTCAAAATAATCCTAGATAAATGAGTTTAGCTACTCATAGTCAATATGAAAGCACAAATACAAAGTGAAAGTATAGTCATAAATGACATGAGAAAGGAAAAGAAGATGAAGAAGAAGAAAACCAAATGGTTGGAGCTCCAAATCTCTTCCAAAGCTCCAATCTTTGCTTCAATCTCTTCAAAATCCCAAACCCTAACACACCCAATAGCTTGCAAGTCTCCAAAAATTCAGAACCCTTTGCCCTTCTTGTTTTCTTCCTTTTAAACACTCATTTTCGAGTGAAAAAATGGTGATGTGGCAGTTTTTTAGCGACCATGCCGCGGCTCAGTAAAGTGGACCAAAATCATGTTGCGGCATACTTTTCTCTGTAACTGAAGTTCAATTTGGGCCGCGGCACAGAAGTTCAACATGGAATCATGCCGTGGCTCGGTTCTGTTTTTGCTGAAAATTGATTTCTTCCCAAGCAAATGAGTTACTCCAATGTGTTTTGACATCCTTTCATTCATCTTGACTTCTCACCTGACCTGACTTTAATTTCCTAAACACATTTGCCTTGCAAAACACTTAACTTATATGATTAACTTATCAAAATATTCAAAATCACTAAAAACATGTGCTACCAAAAATCATGAATCAATTAGCCTTTAAAGTATGTATAATTACTTCAAAAGTGTATGCAAAAGAACATGAATCATGCTAAAAAGCATGAATTCCATGGTATTAACACACCCCCAAACTTAGACTTTTACTCGTCCTCGAGTAAATCAATATAAAATGGAACAAGATTGATCAATTATCAACTTAACATAAATGCAAGATGTTATCCTCACCGGTTGCTCAAGAGATATGCTTAAAGGGAAAGAAGAGGGATAGAGATGAATGCATGGTTCACAATTCAAGAACAAGTTGCCAACAATTTTGTGTGTGTGTGAAGCTTAAAGATGATGTCCATGCACTAGTTAGAATCCAAAGTAACAACTCAATATGTGTGAAACATCCTCAATATCAAGACTTTACTTCCTAACCTTTTCCTCTCTCTCTACTAGGGAACAACACAATTTCAAAATCAAAGGGACTTTTTAAGCTTGTAATGGGGCCAAGGGTTAAGTGTTTGGCTATTTGAAAGAATGGGGAAAAGGAGTTCAAATACCTTGAGATAAATTACATTTCATTATATTCACTCATGCACAAAAATTTCTCCAAAGAAACCAGACATTCCCCCAAACTTTTCTCATATTGATTCTTTGTACTTCAAGTCTTAGTGCAAATTTTTTGTTTCATACTATTTTCTCTTTCTTTTTTTTTCACATAATCTTCATTTCATTCATCATCACTTTTTTTTTTTTACTTAGGAGTACAAATCTTTCCTTTTCACAACCACTATTCCCCTTTTCATATTGTATTCACATTTACATTCACCTTTGATAACCACACCAATCCTCACTATAATGAAATGTCAATTATCTCAAGATCAAGGTAGTTCATGGTTTTTCGGGCTAAAAGGGTTAAGTCCAATGTGGGATTCAAAAGAAAATTATCATGGTTTTTCTTTATAAGGCTCAAAGAGGGTGCAAGTGGAAATGATTTCATGGGTTGACTTCAAAAGGCTCAAACGCATTTAAAAGATGGCCCTAATCATTTTTTAAAATTGTGTGAATCATTCCCTAATTTCAAGAGATTCCAAGGAAGGTTATAATGTCTATCTATCAAAAAATGCCCACACATACCAATTTGTTATAATTGTCATCTAAAAAGAGAATTTATATCATCCCAGCTTAAGTGCAGAAAGGGTAAATTGCCAGAAACGAGACTTACATTGTTCCTCAAGCATTCAAAAATATCCCAAAATTTCCAATTAAGCATATAGTCTAAGCAACACCTATCATTGGATCATGCATGAACTTCAGCAGATAGTTGATCAATCTAAAACATATTTTTCAAAAAATTGAACATTTAAGTCTAAGTTTCAAAAGTCTAACAATGGAATCCATGACAATTCAGCATGTTCATTTATTCAACTCAAAATTGCCCTTACCCCCAAACTTGAAATGGTCAGTGTCCTCACTGTCACCAGGGAAAGAAGAAAGGGCTTCTCTCAATTAGCAAGACATTCCATAAAAGGAAGAAGTTGCTTCATGAGAGGTATCAAAAATGATGAAGCTCAAAATAAGAGATGAAGCATCCAAATATCATGCATGTTACAATCAAAATCAGAGTCAATATCAATCTTGTTTCAGTGTATTAGCAATCCTTGAAAAATGAAACATCACAGAGTTCAAAAAGGAACAGCTTTCCCAATTCATTCATTCACCTTCAATATCAAGCAACTCAATGACAGATTACCAGTTTCAATTTCAACAAGCAACTCAATGATTTCCTTGACACAGCTCACAACATGCATTTAATTCAAACAGTAGCATTTCAACACCACTATTAAGAGCAAAGCAATGAAAAAGCAACATTGTGGTGTTTTAACTTAATGTGCAGAAATTATTCCCTACTGCCAATCTATAGCCTCACACAACAAAACAAAATCCACAACTAACCACCTTGCAAAGCTGATATATCGTACTTTGATTACATAGCTTAATTTCAACCATAGCAAAATGCCAAAGCCACATGTCTGATTAACTTGACACTTCATTTCAAAGTACTAAATTCAGCATTAGCATTTCACCAGGTCCAATTTAGGCAGAACAAAGCAGAGCTACAATGAAATTAATCATTTGATGTGATCCTAGACAATCAAGCACCAAAACTGAAATGCAGACACAAAAACTGAACACAATCTCATGCACTATTTATTTGCAGCAGCGAGCAATCCTACTCGAACTAACACAGTTTAGCACAGCTATGCAGACATGTACCATCAAAACCACTCTAATCTCAGGTTTCACCAAAAATTGACTCTTACCTCAAAGCACCAATTGCAATGGAGGGAGAAATCTGAGATGCACAAACAGAGGTGTGAGCAGCGGGGTGGTGGTCAGAGATCGGCGGGGAGGAAGGTTGTCGAACTGAGAAGAATGAGGGAGAAAAGCACAGGTAAAAGAGAGAGAAAGGATCGACGGCGGACGATCCGGTGGTGGTAGCCGGCGGTAGGGAAGACCGACGACGAGACGGCCCACGGTGGAGGTAACGGTGGAGGGGTGGAAGAGATCGACTGTGAGCCGCCGTTTTGGGATGTTGAAGAAGGAGGGAGGTAAGGGTTTTGAGGGGTGAAGTTTTATTAAGATAAAAAAAATTGATTTTTTTTTTTAAAAAAAAGTGTGTTTGAGCCGCAGCACAAACATTGAGCCGTGCCATAATTTTGCACTTTCATGGGCAGAAAATAAACATGCCGCGGCCAAGTATTTGAGCTGCGGCATGCTTTTTCTCTGCCAATTCATTTGGCCAAAGGACGTAACTGTGCCGCGGCATGGAAACTTTGCGCCGCGGCATGCTGACAGAACTCATATCAGCATGAAACACAACAAAAATGTGCTGATATACTTCACATGAAACACAACAAAATCATATTTTCACCACAATTTGAGTCAATTAAACCCTCAAACACATGCTTTAAGCTCGTTTGAGACTCAATTCCAATTTATTGAAGATCAACTCATTCGAAAATATCTTCATAACAAAATTCATGCATACCCATCAAAAATCACTCACCTCTACCAAAATCACTACACTCACATGCCAAAACATCCACACTTCTCACATACACTATCAATAACAGTTCACACCAAAAATCAAGCTCAATCATGCCATAAATCACCCATAATCTCATCTCATCACTTCATACAAAGTTAGTACCAGAAAATTACTCCAACATCCAACTACATGAACTCATTGTCAAAATATGCTCCAATCAAGAGACATATCAAGTTTCATTCAAACACACATTCCTTTATGACAAATAAGCCCAAATCCACACAGAACTTTTCTCATTATCAGTCAAAGCTCATCAATAGCAAAAATCACCATATGCACCTTCCATATCACAGACAAATAAAATCACTCATACATGCACCATGTGGATCACTTCAACACAAGTATCATTCATCACATCAAAACTCAGCTCATAAGACTTCAATAGAGCAAGTAGCATATCTAACACCACAATATCAGTCCATTAAAACAATTCCATGTGATCAGCCGCAATAATGATGCCTAAAAATGAATTCAAGATGAGATTTGAGAATTACTCTCCTTTGTAGACTTCTCCTTGCATTCCACAACCGTAAGCTCCAGCAGTCACCACCAAAAGCAAGTCAAGCATCAAGAAAAACTTTCTTCCTACACAAGGGGAAAAACAAGTGCAAATCTACCAAAATAAACTAAATAACACAAGAATCAAAAATAAAAGAGAAGAGTTGAGAACTTGGGTTGTCTCCCAAGAAGCGCTTAATTTATAGTCTTTAGCTAGACTCTTCTCCGCTT
The DNA here is from genome assembly GCA_029929735.1 of Mimosa pudica. NCBI lineage: Eukaryota > Viridiplantae > Streptophyta > Magnoliopsida > Fabales > Fabaceae > Mimosa > Mimosa pudica. The sequence continues at coordinate 6,090,708 of JAKELP010000024.1, forward strand.
CAAGAGGGATCAGAGAGGGGTAGTGAGACTGATGCACGATCTATCTCACCACTCCAATAATGCTTTAGTTGCTGTTCATTCGCTTTGAATTTTTGTCCTTCATCATTTTCAAGCTCTACAACACCACGATCAAGAACTTGGACCACAGTAAACGGTCCAGACCAACGAGACTTGAGCTTTCCCGGAAACAACTTTAGTTTAGAGTCATACAAGAGGATTTGTTGTCCAACCATGAACTCCTTAGCTAGAATCTTCCTGTCATGCCACCTCTTTGTATTTTCTTTGTACAACTTTGCACTCTCACTAGCATTGAGACCACATTTTCCAGTTTATCACATTGATGAGAAGACGATTTCAACTCCGAGATTGAAGGATCACATTGATGAGAAGACGATTTCAACTCCGAGATTGAAGGATCTTTGCTAGATGAATTCAAAGAAGTGTCTATTGCATTGAGCACATCAAATGGATCAAAAGGCTTAAATCTTTCATGACCATAAGTATCCATAGCACACACTCTTAGTAATTCTTTACCATGAACATATTCAACACTTTTTTTTCTTCAACAATGCTTCAGAGGGATTTTTAACCGATGAAGAATAAAACTTTTCTTGATGAGTAGAATCAAACACATCCATAAAGGCACATTGAGGAGAATCATATGAGAACTTCAATTGGTTCATGTTGAAACTCACTTTCTCATCATTTACCCTTAAAGTGATTTCACCTTTTTCCACATCTATAAGGGTTCTAGCAGTAGCAAGGAATGGCCTCCCAAGTATGATTGGAATGTTCCAATCCACTTCGCAATCAACAACAATAAAGTAGGCTGGAAATATGAACTGGTCTACTTTCACCAAGACATTTTCAATGACCCCTCTAGGATGAGATATACTCCTATCATCAAGGAGTAGTGTCACAGTAGTAGGCCTTGCCTCTCCTAAGCCTAATCGATTAAAAATAGCAGAGGGCATCAAGTTTACACTTGCCCCCAAATCACAAAGAGTTTTTCCTTTGAAGTTATTCCCAATGTTACATGGAATGTTGAAACTCCCAGGATCTTTCAACTCAGGAGGAAGATTTCTTTGTAGAATAGCACTACAATCTTCAGTCAAAGCAACAGTTTCAAATTCACTAAACCTCCTTTTCTTGGACAACACATCTTTAAAAAATTTGGCATATTTAGGCATTTGCTCAAGTGCCTCCACAAAAGGAATGTTGATATGCAATTGTTTAAACATCTCAAGGAACTTCTTGAATTGCCCATCATCATGATGCTTTTTAAGTCTTTGAGGAAAAGGAGGGGGAGGTACATATTTTGGCTTTGCCTCACATGGTTTCTTCCTGTCATCACCACCATCCTTATGTTGCACTTTGTCTTTCCTCTCAACAATATTTTTCTTCACAGAAACATTTTCATCAACTACAATGTTTTCATCAATTTTGGCTTCTTCATCAAAAACAATCTCACCTTGAGATTCCTTGTTAACTCCTTGAAGCTTAGGCTCATTATCAACTTGTTTCCCACTCCTTAGAGTGATCACCTTGCATTCTTCTTGGCCCTTGCTCCTTAGATTAGGAATTGTGTCACTTGGGAGATTTCCTCTTGACATATGAGTTGTCATAGTGTTTAATTGAGATGCGAGTTGCCCCATTTGTATCTCAAGATTCTTAATGGAGGCGTCATGACCCGCATGCCTAGTATCATTCTGAATTCTCGCAACTTCTTGCCCTGCCAAAATTTGTGCAAACATCTTCTCCACTTTAGATTCTTCTTCTTTATGAGGTATTTGCTTAGTTTGACATTGAAAACCTGGTGGGTGTGAAAGCTTGACACCCGAAGAAGAAGAAGGATTCAAAGCTTGCCCTTGACTCCATGAAAAGTCTGGGTGATTCCTCCACCCTGGATTATAAGTGTTGGAGTAAGGGTTGTTGTTAGGATTCTGAAACTTCCTCATATAGTTCACAGACTCAGAAGCCATATAAAGAGGACAATGGTCTGGGAGATGAACATCTTCACATTGATCACACACAATTGGGGTAGTATGCACAAAATGAACACCTTGAGATTTACTTCTCTGCACCTGCGATTCAAGCACATCAAAACGTTTGTTTATGGCAGATAGAATAGTAGCCATTTGTGAGGAAGAAGTGACATCTTCCTTTGAAGTAGGAAGAGGCTGTGAACGCCTGTCTGTACCGTGAGAATTATTAGCAGCCAGCTGATCAAGCAATCGGAACATGTCATTAACAGGGACAAATCTATATCCTCCATTTGTCATTGAGTCAAGCATAGCTTTGGATTGAGGATTAAGGCGGTTACAGAAAATCTGGATGATGACCCACTTATCTACCCCATGATTGGGGCACTGCTTCATTAACATCTTATATCTCTCCCAAGCGGCATAGAGATGCTCATCAGGATATTGCTTAAAACTCAGAAACGCATCTCTAGCTTCAACAGACTTATCATCAGAAAAGAACCTTGCTCTGAACTTACTCTCAAGAGCATTCCAGGAATTGATGGACCCCTCTGGCAAATTATCAAACCATTCCCTAGCTTTCCCTTGCAAAGAAAATGGGAACAACCTCAGTCGCAAAACATCTTCAGGAACTCCATTCTGCTTAAAAGAGTTACACACTTCCAAGAAATACAACAGGTGCTTGTTTGCATCTTCATTGTAAAGACCATGGAACATTCCGTGCAATTGAAGCATCGTTATCATGACTGGCTTGATTTCAAAAGTATGAGCTTGCATCTCAGGCATCCTGATACAAGACTGAATGTCACCCATGTTTCTGGTAGCAAAGTCATTCACAGTACCCCGATCATACTCATCATCAGCCATGGTCTCAGATTCAGTGTCAGTCGCGTCAAAGAAATTTTCAAACTCCAGAACTACCTCCAAACCGTCTGGATGCACTGGTTGCATAAATCTGTAGGACAACTAGAGGAAGAACAACACAGAAGGCAAGTATTGTACTAATAAAAGTGTTAATAAACAAAGAAAAGAAAAATAATTATATATATTATACTCAATCGGAATCAATAACCAAGCCTAAGGTTGACCAAGGGATTTGTTTCCAAATCCCCGGCAACGGCGCCAAAAACTTGTTTGCTCCGCAAGTGCACGGGCCGCGCCAAGTAATAAAGTAGTAAGTAAAGATCGTTCCCACGAGGATTGGGATACAAATCGGGTCAAACAAGAGGCTTTGTCATTTAATTAAGTTGAGCTAATCAAATATTGTTTGAGAATTTAACAACTAAAATTGTAGTTTGAAAATATAAACTAGATGCTAAAAGTGTTTCTTGACTTTAAAGAGAAATGCAACCTAGGATTATTTCTCCCCCTTGTATCTTGTAACCTTTAATCAACTCCTCCCCTAATTGCTCTAATGTTTATATATGTGTTAACCTAGGGTTCTAACATATTTGTAAACGCTCCGTCGAGTCAAGAACAAGTGTTTAATCTCATTAATCATGCAATGCCTTGTCACAATTAATAAAACCAAATTTCTTAGTTTCAACCCTAATGTGGCTATGTGAGGCTAATAAGTATATGTCTATCTTATTAACAAAACCATTCATTTGTCATGCAAACTTCAAGTTCTCACACTATTTTACTCAAATTTTACACTTAACCTAGCTCTCTCGAGTCTCAAGTCAAATGAACATAACAACTAAATGGTGATCAATCACTTAGAGGCATTAGAGCTAGAGTAAAATAAACATATATATATATATATATATATATATATATATATACACATTAATCACAAAAGGATAGGAGTTGTAAAGAGTTACTCCATACAAGGGTTCAAAATAATCCTAGATAAATGAGTTTAGCTACTCATAGTCAATATGAAAGCACAAATACAAAGTGAAAGTATAGTCATAAATGACATGAGAAAGGAAAAGAAGATGAAGAAGAAGAAAACCAAATGGTTGGAGCTCCAAATCTCTTCCAAAGCTCCAATCTTTGCTTCAATCTCTTCAAAATCCCAAACCCTAGCACACCCAATAGCTTGCAAGTCTCCAAAAAGTCAGAACCCTTTGCCCTTCTTGTTTTCTTCCTTTTAAACACTCATTTTCGAGTGAAAAATGATGTGGCAGTTTTTTAGTGACCATGCCGTGGCTCAGTAAAGTGGACCAAAATCATGCTGCGACATACTTTTCTCTGTAACTGAAGTTCAATTTGGGCCGCGGCACAGAAGTTCAACATGGAATCATGCCGTGGATCGGTTCTGTTTTTGCTGAAAATTGATTTCTTCCCAAGCAAATGAGTTACTCCAATGTGTTTTGACATCCTTTCATTCATCTTGACTTCTCACTTGACCTGACTTTAATTTCCTAAATACATTTGCCTTGCAAAACACTTAACTTATATGATTAACTTATCAAAATATTCAAAATCACTAAAAACATGTGCTACCAAAGATCATGAATCAATTAGCCTTTAAAGTATGTATAATTACTTCAAAAGTGTATGCAAAAGAACATGAATCATGCTAAAAAGCATGAATTCCATGGTATTAACGGAAGCATTTGGGCAGCATGAAGCAGGAGACGGCGGGGATGTAGTGGTCGATGGACCAGTCGCGGAGTACTTACGCACTGAGGTGGCTAGAGATTTCTTTGAGCTCATGACGGAAGGTGACAAACCGCTGTACCCAGGTATAAATGAATTAAATATTCTAACTGTTTCAGTGACTTATTATAATATGCGATGAAATACATATATTATGTACGTGGGATGACAATATATAAATGCATGTGTTTGGGCAGGGAATGAAAGATACTCTAAACTGTCATTTCTGACCAAACTGTATAGTATAAAGTGTAAACGTGGCGCCTCCGATGCGACTATGTCAGACGTGATTGAGCTGCTGTCAGACGCGTTCTACAATATTGGAGCCGAGCTACCGTCATCATTCTACGAAGCGAAGAAAACAATCACAAAGATGGGGCTAGGGTACATTAAAATCTCTGTCTTCCTGTATGATTGTATGTTGTTTTGGGGCCCTGACGCTGCGTTAGATAAATGCAGACGATGTGACACTGACCGATACAAGGTGGAGGGTGAGGGGCATAATAAGAAGAATAGTCGACGGGCCATTAAGAGCATGAGATATTTTCCGCTCCGTCCAAGGCTTCAGAGACTATTCATGTCCCCGACGATGGCTGATCTAATCCAGACGGCAAGATGAGGCATCCTCGAGATGGTGATGCGTGGAAAGCTTTTGACGGCGAATTCCCCAATTTTGCCTCGGACCCAAGAAATGTCAGGCTATGTCTCGCTTCTGATGGTTTAACTCATTCGGCTCCTTCAACCAACATTACAGCGTTTGACCAGTTGTGTTGATACCATATAACCTCCCCCCGTGGTTGTGCATGAAGTCGACTTCGTTCATTCTATCGACAATTGTTCCAGGGCCGACATCTCCTGGAAACGATATCGATGTGTACCTTTAGCCGCTGATACAGGAGCTCAACGAGTTATGGAGCGATGGGGTCAAGACGTTTGACGCCGAATCTAAGACGTTGTTCAGACTACGCTCCGCTGTGATGTGGACTGTGAGCGATTTCCCCGGACTCGGCATGTTATCCGGCTGGAATACTTATACGGCGAAAGCATGTCCGTTCTGCAACTTTGACCAGGAGCCCCGTAGACTGCCGCATAGCAAGAAGTCATGTTTCATGGGTCATCGACGGTTCCTTCCACCCGATCATCAGTTCAGGCGGCAGAAGAGCAAATTCGACGGTACACGAGAACGCAGAGATCCCCCTCGACGGTGTCTGGGTTTGAGATATTTGACCAGATCAGTGATGTGCAATGTGAATTTGGCAAGGACCCGCCGCCGCCGGATGAAGAGGCTCTTAGCACAAGCCGCGGTGGCAAGCAGGCTCAGCGGAGGCCGCCGCCGGTGGCCCGTAGAACTGGCCCAGCACCTCAATGGAAAAAGTGAAGCATATTTTTTTGTCTGCTGTACTGGAAGCACAACTTAATGCGCCACTGTTTGGACGTCATGCACATTGAAAAAAACGTCAGAGAGAATGTCTTATACACCATTCTGAATGAGTCAGGAAAGTCGAAGGATCATGGGAATACGTCAAGACGAGTGGCCGGACGAGAACGATAAGTTTGCCCCAGCTAGGTTTGCATTGACAAAAAAGAACAAGGAAGTGTTTCTGACCACGCTAAAGGGTATCAGGGTTCCTAACGGATATTCAAGTAACATCTCGAGGTGCGTTGACCTAACTTCGAGAGAGCCAAAGATCTCCGGGTTGAAAAGTCATGACTATCACGTTTTGCTCCAGCAGTTTCTTCCTCTAGCTGTAAAATACGCCCTTCCCGAAGATGTTTCTATGGTCTTGGCCGAACTCAGTTTTATAGTTAGGCAGTTGTGCGCAAAGGTGTTGGATAGGCAAGAGCTTGACGACCTACAGGCCAAAGCTGTTCTGATGCTATGTCGCATGGAGATTATATTTCCTCCATCATTTTTCACCTTACAGGTCCATCTCCTTGTCCACCTTGTTAAAGAAGCAAATATGGATGGACCGGTGCACTACCGTTGGATGTATCCCATAGAAAGGTACCTGGGGAAAATGAAGTCGTTCGTTAGGAACAGAGCCGCGTCAGAGGGTTGCATTGCTGAGTGTTACTTGGGGGCGAGGTAGTTGCATTTGTTGAAAGATATTATGGTCAGAACATTCGTAATGAGCGTATACCCCGAGTTGACGATAACTCGAACAATGTCAATCCCATCTCTGACACGTTGTTTCCCCCCATTGGAAAGCCAGTCGGAGCAGGGCAGTTCCATAAGCTGAGTCCTACCGAGATGTTGCAAGCACACAGACATGTCCTTACACGCTGCACTGCCGTGGACTCCTATCGCGAGTAGGTGGCGGACAGGTTCAATAAAAGTTTATAGGGTTAAGGGTCAAATCTAGCACTCTACTATGGGCAAAAGGTCACCCAGTATAAACAACTATTGGATGGCTCAAAAGTAGCACACATCTATTCAAAAATGGCTCAAAAGTAGCATTTCCGTCAACTTTAACTGGTTTGACCGTTAAGTTTGACCCGAGCATGCCACGTCACTCGCCACGACACCCAGTTTTGCCACGTCATCTGCCACCTCACCCGCCACGTAACCCAATAATGGGTAGTAAGTGGGCCCATTGGGTGACGTGGCGGTTGACGTGGCATAATTGGGGTGACGTGGCATGCTCGGGTCAAACTTGACGGTCAAACCAGTTAAAGTTGACAGAAATGCTACTTTTGAGCCATTTTTGAATAGATGTGTGCTACTTTTGAGCCATCCAATAGTTGTTTATGCTGGGTGACCTTTTGGCCATAGTAGAGTGCTAGATTTGACCCTTAACTCAAGTTTATATATATTATTATTATTCTTTAAAATATATATTTAACTATACTTTGTCTTTTTCAGGGATTACCGGAGATATGTCAAGTGGGAGAATCGAGGACGATCGGGAATCACTACAGTTGTGATTGATACCATGGTCCACCGGGGCTTCGCTGATTGGTTCACGAGAATAATACGGAACGACCCAAATTCACCACCATCACTGGTGAATCTAGCTGCTGGGCCTTTTGAATATGCGCAGAGATACTCTGCCTACAATGTCAACGCTTTCACTTCCGCACTGTTGCGCGCGATAACTCTCGTCTAACGCAAAACTCGGGTGTGTTTGGTTCATTTGGAACAAGGAGTTATGCTAGTAGAGACGATGCGCAAGCGCGTTTAGGGGAGGTTCAATATTATGGGAAACTTGTTGATATACTCGTGCTCAACTACAATGGTGCATTTCCCGTTTCGCTATTCAAGTGCGATTGGGCAGACACTAGGGGAAAAAGAGGCAAGAAAGTTGACGCTCTCGGTATCACCTCAGTGAATTTATCGAGACTCTTCCACACAGGGGCATTACCTGACGACGAGCCATACATCGTTGCTGACGAGGCGCAGCAAGTTTATTATGTTCCTGATCCTAAAAACAAAGATTGGCACATGGTGATTCAAGTGAAACCTCGCGATGTGTACGATATGGGGGACGAGGATTTTGACACGACAATTGAAATTGCTCAACTGGTTGCTCCTAATAGTTCCAACTACCTGATCCCGGAAGGGGATGAACCGGTACCTACTGTTAGAGGGCGTGAAGATGGTGATGATTGAAACTTTTATTGTATATATAAATAAATAATCGTTGTTGTATTTTACTGTTTTCGTGGTGTATCGTATTATTTGATTTAGTTCAATTTTCTTATAACATTTAATTAGTAATTAAACAAACTAAAAATAAAGGCAATAACAGTTGCTAAACTGAATAATAAACTTGTATTTACATAAATATAAAAAAGTATATAAAAGTACAAAACAAAAGTAAAATAAAATAAAAAAAGTCCATAAAAATAAAAAATATAATCTACTCGTCAGCTTCGTCGGAGGGTCGTGGAGAGCGTCGGCGTCGGCGTCGGCGACGAGCTTGTGTGGAGGAGGCTTGCTGTTGTTCCTGCTGCAACCTCCTCAACTCCTGCGCCCTAAAAAATTCCTCTTGCTGGCGAGAGAACTCCGAGCGCCATAAAGAGACCTCTCGCTCATGCTCCTGCCGCCAGGCTATACGCTCGCGCATCTGCCTCTCCTCATCGGCCTTCACCCAGGCCTCATGCTCGCTCGCCAGCCTCTCCTCTTCTGCCTTCACACGGGCATCAAACTCGCGCATTTGCCTCTCCTCATTTTCCTGGATCCGGGCTTCTCGCTCTTGAAGCTCTCGCTCGCGCTGGGCTGCACGCTCTTCAAGCTCTCGCTCGCGCGCCCGCAACCTCTCCTCTTGCTGCTGCGCCTGTTGAGACGTCCCAGAGGATGATGCTGAGTAGGCCTGGGTACCGCGGCTTCCGGAAGGATGGAAGAGCTGAGTAGGTCTAGCTCCAAAGCCAAGACCTGGAACGCGTCCTGCGCGATCCGGAGTCCCAAGCTGCTCGCAGATAGATCTGATCTCGGCAAAGGGGCTCACGCTCTCCCCCTGTTGAGACTCAGGGGTCCCCCTGCTGGCCTCCACCACATCCGCATGTGCCTTCGCAACTTTCTTGATTTGCTCGGCAGCCTTTTGGGACACAGGTCTCCCATCCTTGCGGCTGCGCGCCTGAACGATGAAGTCGCGGTAGACGCCCTGCTTGACGCCCTTCTCCTTGGCCTCCTCTAACTACAATATTTGAAACGTCAAACAATGATCAGTATAAACTGCTTAATAATTACACAGAAAAGAGTAGTAGATATTAAATGTCATCCCGTCGTAGCCGATGATCATGGGTCTGCTCCCAGTAGTGTGAGCAACCTGTTGCTGTGCCCGAGCCTTCCGGCCCCGCTCTGCCCTCGCTTCACCCACCTCGGACATCCTCCAGCCAATGTACCGCCTCCACTGTTCAGGGTCGACTCCGTCGGGCACATCCTCCTCCACATCCCGCCTAGAACTGGCCCCCTCCTGGACCCTGTCTTTGAACATCTTCAGTCTCTCGTCCTTCCATGAATCCCCGATCAACGATATCGTGAATTTCTTTAGCTTCTCGCTGTCGGGGAACCACCACTTCCTCTGCAATAGGAAATTTATAAAATTAATCAATATAATCAACATGAATAAAATTAATAACGGTAACAATTATAGAATTTTCAATTTCGAATTACCTTCATAATGTCCCAGGCCTCTCCTTTCCTCGACTTCGACACTTTCCTCCAGTCGAGAGGGTCGATTGGGAAGCGCCGGTAGTCCCTCCCGAGTAGGCGGCAATATCGGTGAAATAGGACACCGACATCCTTGGTTGGCTGCCCAGTTTCCTCGAAATACGGCAGCTCAACCTTCTCGTTCGCCGGAAGCGAATGCACCTGCTTCTGGTCCAGCCTCCTGGTGGTGACAACGCCATTGAAATCTGTAGGGAAAAACATTTCAGATAATTCATCTAAATATATTACATTATATAAATTAATATATCAAATTTACCTCTGACGTTCACCACAAATCCACTCCCAGAAGTGGACCTCCTTCCTCTCTTGAGAGCAATAAGAACCTGCGGCACAGGGATATCCTCCTCGCCGCCGCCGCCGCCTTCCTCGTCGTCGCTGGAGCTCGAGCTCTCCTCCCCTTCCTGCCTCTCCTCCCTCTCCTCCCTCTCTTCCTCATTTATAACCCGATTCATGTCGTCGTAGCTTATCTGGACGTCTCTCTCCTCAACTCTCTCCAGAGGTCGTCCTGCGAGACTTCTGGGTCCCCACTCAACCCAAAAGGAGTCCACGACACGTTAGGAAGAGGGGGGCTGACGTACTGCAACACCTCAGGAGGAGTAGGCTGTTGCTCTATCTCTAACCGGCGAGCTTCTATACGTCTGGCTTCTGCTTCGTCGTGCAATCGCTGCTGCTCTGCCTGGTCTACGGGATCTTTGCCGGCACGCCGAGACATATCTATCTGAGTAAGACTATATATAACACTAAAACGCAGAGAGAATTTTTGGTGGGACCCTCCTTTCTTTTTTCAAAAAGCCAAAATGAATTGCGCCGGTGGTATATATAGGCGTTCACTTTTCGGCGTTTCTGGCTGTGTTAGCGGCGTTTGGAGATGAAACGCCGAATAAGGTGACGTTTCAGATATCGATTAGCGGCGTTTCTCACCAAAACGCCGAAGAATAAACATTATTTTATTACATATCGGCGTTTATGCAAAACGGCGATAATCGTATGCATTTAATACAATTTATTGCTACTACATAGTGGCGTTTTAATATACGTATCGGCGTGCGCCCAAACGCCGATAAGTTTTTTATTCATTTTCCCCCATTTTTTCCAAAAAAAAGACTTTTTTTATAATAAAAAAACATATCGGCGTTAAAGTGCTCAAAAACGCCAGTGTGCAAGCGCGGGTAAGAAGGCGGGAAGCGCGCGCCAAATTTTGCGGCGCTTTTTGTGGCGTTTGTAGGGAAGCGCCGGTAAGCGCGGCGTTTCAAGGCAAAACGCCGGTAAGCTTGCGCCGGAAAAAGCCGAATTTTTTGTAGTGAATGGTGATGAGATTGGGATCCACATCTATAAGATATGTTAGAAGGGGTCCAAGAAATGTATTATTGAGTGTGAAGTAGTACTACCGTAACGCAAGTTGAAGAAGTTAAACAAGAAATATAATGGTAGTGAATATGGGCCAATGTGTTTATTGTTTGTGTCCACCTTCAAAGGTTTGAAAATTTTCCATTAACTTTAGTGTGTCACATAAGTAAGTGATCTGGGTGAGAGTTTGTTTGTTTTCTTCTTTAGTGAACAAATAAAGGATCTATGTTCAGAGACAGGATATTGATATTTCATGTCCTCATCTTTTTATTTTCTGTCCTTGCTGTTTAAAGAAAAGGCATTTGATGATAGATTATCATCATGTGCATGTACACCCAATTATATATAGCCCGAAAATAATTAATATAAATTTATATGTAATCACAAAAATTTGTATGATCTCGTCAATAAAATGTTTGATCAAAATATTTTCTTTTGATTCGAGGAATATAGGTTGCTCTTTCCATTGATTTATTTGTAGCTGCGGCATCAATATTATAATTCTTCATAAATCATAATTTCTCATGATCAATATTCCATTGATCCTGAGAAAAAAAAAGCAAGAATGACTAAGCGATGCAGTTGCTTCTCTTCACATATAAAAAAATTTATTTTTAAAATTTTATACTAGTTTTTTTTTCTATTTCACATGCAGTATTCACACAAGTATGACATATAGGCGAACATATCTTGGTGGGTTATGGCCATCCATCTAATATTTACCATGGTGAACCTAATAGGATATTCAAGTCGTCAACTTATAGGCAAACATATATTGGTGGGTTATATATATGTACGAGTCCTTTCACTTCTCATGGGGTTTTACTGAGTTCATTGTCCACTCCAAAAAATGGTAAACAAACGTTTATAATATGTAGTGTAGTTAATTTTTTATAAAACTATATGATGCTAACATATTGGATGAGGATTGTTAACATAATTTGGAATAACTCCCTAAATTTGTTTTACCTTCATATGGATTGCAATATGAGACTTCATGTTCAATTGCTTAATTAAAATTCCTTCCACTAAAATCAACATAATTAGTACAATATTTTTCGATTATTTATATATTCCTTTTTTTTAAGAATTATTAATATTCTTGCTTCCAATTCAATGTAAACTTCAGATGAATACCACAACTGAATTCCAATATATTCGATAGAAAATTGGCATTTGTTGTGAATATATTCATTTAATTAGTGAGTGTCATTAGTCAACTAAGTGAAAATCTCTTATATTACATTTTGAAATTTCATAAATATCTATCATATTCAATTAATTACAGTAATGCAGTGTATTTGATTCAAATTCGGCCTATAGTTAAAAACATGAAATCAAGTGTTGGCCTAGTTAACTAGCTTGGTAGGTTATGTTTATGCTAAAATGAAGATAATATCGTACTGTCCATTCAAAAAGGGTAAAATTGAGTCGATTTTAGGACTTCAGGGTGAAATTGAACGTAAAAAACTTATAAGACATGCATGATCCTCAATGTATACTTGCAAGATAAGGATGACCTTTAACCCTATAATTAATTTCAACTAATTTTAATAACAATACAAATTATTAAATTATATAATTAACTCTTATATTTAGGATTAGAAGAGAAAGTATATGTTATTTGAACAATGTAATCTCTAATTGCTAAGATATTGCTCGTTTTGAGTTTGTTTAAATAAAAAAAAATTATAACTAATGGAGATTATAACTAAATATATAGGGTTGAGATATTTGCATGATTTCAGTTATTCCATGCATAATCCTCAATGTATACTTGCAGGATAAGGATGACCTTTAACCCTATAATTAATTTCAACTAATTTTAATAACAATACTAAAATTATTAAATTATATAATTAACTCTTATATTTAGGATTAGAAGAGAAAGTATATGTTATTTGAAAAATGTAATCTCTAATTGCTAAGATATTGCTCGTTTTGAGTTTGTTTAAATAAAAAAAATCGCTAATGGAGATTATAACTAAATATATAGGGTTGAGATATATATAGCCTTCAGTCTTTATAAAAAGTAGAGAAACCAAAAAATACTCTTAAGAAGCGATTAATTAATAAAATTATAACTAATGGAGATTATAACTAAATTAAGTGGTGGTTCACTTAATTTGGAATTAAATTGTTTGATATTGCATCTATGAATTGTTATTTCATACATAGTGATAAAATATTTTTATGGTGGATATATAATGTTAATAAACTGTTTTATTTTGTTTTATTTTCCTATTTAAAAAAGTTACTGCCAGAAGTGTGGTACCTTGTCCTATAATAGCGTAGGAATCAAAACTCAAATTCCAAATGAAATTTCTTTTCCAAATGGGCTTGGCACAATTCCATCCTTTATTTAGGAAAGAAGAGACCTGACGAGACGTATCAAACAAGATGTTTTATATATTCTTCAAAATCCACCACTTGTTGGAACTTAATAATGCTCATAACTTCATATACATATTAGTATTCATCAAAAGCAATTTTTTCCTTTTAAACATATCTCAAACGAGTCAAAACTAAAATCTAAGTTAAACTTCAAACTACCACATATGATAGAAGACAAAGTGTTTTAATTTATGTATAAACACATTTGGAGTTGAAAACGGTTTGTGAAAATTTCTATTTAAAATTTTTATACGCAAAAATTATCAGTACTTTGTTGACAAAAAACACAAGTACTGAGATTCATGTTTTTTACAACAAAACATCATGAAAATGGACTTCTCCTTGTTTTCAGAAAAAATATACTCCCTCCGGTCCCTAATGTAAGAGCTAGCCGTCAAAAAAACGCTTCTTAAGAAAACATGTGAATGTTAGTTGGATGTCTGGAGTTAATGCTTCTTTTCCGAAATTGCCCATATTTATTATGGTACTTTTAAGAGAGAGAAATACATAAGCATTAATAAATATGAAAGAGAGTTAGGGGTAAAGTAGGAAAAAATGCATTAAATGAGGAGAGAATATGGGGTGAGCTCTTACATTGGGGACCAAAACCATTCAAATTTTGGGCTCTTACATTAGGGACCGGAGGGAGTATTAAGTAAAGTTCATTATGCCTAATTAAAAAACTAAAACATGATCAACTATATGGTAGTCCAAATAGAAGGAATTTAGAACACCTCATTTTTCTTCTTCATTCTCCTCCTCTTCCTCATCATGGCAATTCAAACCTGTGACCATATGTGGGATCAGCATTTGCTTCAACACCAACATGACACTTGAATACAAATAAATAAAAGGATTTTTGGCTATGCAAGTATGATGTTTCAATCAAGTTGAAGTCTATATAAATGCAGAAAACGGCGTCTTCTAGAAAGAAACCTCCAATTAGATTTGATAATTCTTAAATCTAGCTTCATCAGATAGCCATATCAAGTATCATTAGAATGCATGGGTAATACTGAGTTTTGGCGGATTGCAGTGAGAAATTAACTAAGTTATGATATGTGTGGGCCGGGAGCCAATAATATAAAATAGGGGTAAAGTTGCACTAAAAGAGATATTGAAGACACAACAAATTAAAACCTACACGTACTGATGATCATGACACTATTAGTGGGTGCTTCACTTTAGTATAACATCAACTAATATGTGTGCGAGCACAAAAGTTGGATTTGAACCATTAATTACCAAGAGAGGTTTTAAAATTACAAGTTTGTTGCTTTATTTTTATGTGTCTCTACACTATTGGGAGAGATCATATATTTATATATACATCACACAACACTACATTATATTAACTCTCTCTCTATTGTTATCACACTACACACTACTTTCATATCTTCTTTTTTCACATCAGGCAAACCAAAAAGCATTATATATTCATCGAAAGGTTTAAAGGAGAAAGCTTGTATATGAAAGTTTCATCGACATTAACTGGATATATACTTTGCTCTCCTTTATTATCATGGGATATTATATATGGTCCAGGGTTTGGTGAAACATTTGAATAATATGTGAACATTCTTGGTTGCCTTTAGGATTTGATGATTTGTTTACACCTAAGGTTGTTGTAGAGATGACTAGGTTTAGCTAGTGACTTTTTTGGGGCAAGATTTTTTATCATGTTAATGTATGAAACTACTGTATCTTGGGATGGAGACAGCTAATTAAAATTAAGCCACTAGCTTATCACAATGTTAAGGCTATGTTTCTTTTGGCTTTCACTTATGTTTGGTGATGATGGTAATGGCATTATTAATGATATGGTTAAAGTGATCCTTCTAATTAGTTGTTTAATTATATTATCTTTTCAGTAATAACTCTAAAAATTTTAGTCTCAGATGATACTAATTTTTTTATTTTAATCATTAATTGTTATTTCATAAAATTAAATATAGTATATCGGCATTTTAAAAGTATTTTGTCATTTAAGTATTTTTTGTTAATTTATTTGTGTGAAAGTTAGAGAGATAAAAAAATAATAGAATTTCATGAGAATTGGACTGTATGCTTATTAAAAAAATTACTCTGGACATGTTATTGGAATTACCCAATTAGGTCCAGCCAACACTGAAAAGACAACATGAACATAAAATGGGGTGCTGAAATGAAGATGTTGAAATGAATGTATAATCATATAAGAAAGAATAAGATTCATAATTTACTATATTTTATAATGAGTTGGAGTGGCCTCCATTAGTGAGAAATGGTAGAAAAGTGAGGTGATTTGGACATGTCCAAAGAAGACCATTTGATGCGTTAATGAGGAGGGTTGATCAAATAGCCTAGAGTTCAATTAAAAGAGGGAGAGAGGTCAAGCCAAACACTTGACAAACTTAAAGAACAAGATCTATTGGTGAATAACATACATATTCAAAGATTTGATTATTGATAGATCACAATAGCGTCGTATAATTCATGTAACTGATATGATGTAGTGGGATAAGAATTCACTGTTGTTAGGCTATAGCTTGATATAGATAGACAATTTCATTTTCAGCTATTGAAAGATAATGACATTGATCACCTGCAAGAGTAGTATTAAACACGGTGTAGTATAAAAATATTGTCCCGCATAGACCAGCTATGTCTAATCTAATTTAGGCTAATTAATTCAGTTATGTTGAACTAATCAATTTCTTTTAGAAAATATATTTGAACTCTATTTTAAGATTAAATTAAGGAAAATACATAAGAAAGTTTTAACCGATCGATGAACGTTCATATGTGTTAAAGTTTTAACCGATCGATGAACGTTCATATGTGTTTAGTCCTTAAATAATTGTTTATGTTTGCCTATGGTTCTAAAGCAATTGCAACACTTTGTAAATTAAAGTCAAAATCAATTATTTATATCTCTCATTAAATCCACTTAATTAATCTCTTGTTACATACAAATCTATTATTGGAACACCCTATATGACTCAACCTTAATTTGACAAAAGTAGGTCGATAGGTATATCTCCATTTGATCCACAAATCATTCGTTAGTTGATTTTAACTTTAGGTCTAGTTTGATTTATCATAGTCCTTTCTCACCTGAAATGTCTCTCTCGAGTATGATTTAGATGAACAAATCATTCTAATAGGTGGTCAAACTAATAGAATCGTAAAGAGCAAGATAAATCAACATGGACAACATTCATTTACTAAATTAAAAGAAAAGGGAGTAAAAGAAGTTCAACAAAAAAATAGCTATTTTTATGGAAATCAATCAAAAATATAAAGTTCCCTCTATGAAATCAAACGCTCACTGATCTGAAATACTTATAATAATAAAATTTGTAGCTAGGAGTTGAGAGGGAGGGAGGGAGGGAGGGATATTAGAGTTTAATTTTACTCTTTAATTATTAAAGGCAAGCCATGAAAACAATTACTCCCACTTAACCTTAATTTAGGGGCTTTGATAACTAGCTACTATGATTTTTATATATTAAACAAATTAATTAAGTTATTTAATTGTTCAAAAGTATGCGTCAATTATAATTTATATTTACAACCAGCAAAACTACCATATCATAAATGTATTGAGATAATAATGGAACAAATTTAGAGGTATATTATCTTGTACCATGCACATCTCATTGAAAAACAAGCTGGAGATCAATTTGGAGATAGAAGAAATAACAGAAATATGTCAATTACATGTATCCACTCTTTTCTTCTATGCTTTGGATTCCAAACACAGTAAAAGATTCCATATATACTAGTAAGAGTTCAAAAAGGAACTGATTCCAATACAGCCACACAAGTTTACGTGCAGAAAAAGAGGGATATAAAAGAAGAAGAAAGAAAGAAAGAAAGAAAAAAGAATGATCCAAGGAACATACACATTAAAGTTGGACAAAGATATATAAAGCGTTGCATTTACAAGCATCAAAATCAGAACAAGCGATTAATAACATCAACATAATATATTGATGAACTTAAGTGGATCAGGGAAATGCGCAACTATTAGATATTAAATGAAGTTTTACTCAATAAGTTACTAACATCCCAAAACTTTTTTTATATTAAATGCCCTTGTATTATTAATTTGTAGTATATTTACCAAATTTAATGGACGGACAAAACAGCTTTTTGCCGTGTCATAATGAACCCTGCATCAGATTAAATCCTTGTTGTATAGATGATATGACTCATATTGGGGTTCTTTAATGCCCTTGAAGTTTTCTCAAAGGATCATCTAATAACACCTAGCAGTTTTTATTTTTGGATCTTAAATAATGCTCTGTAAGTAATATTATTTCGTAGCTTTCTTAACCATTAGGTGTTATGTCAGTGTATCCACTTAACTGTTGTTGACTTGTCACAGCTAAAAATGGACAACAAAGGTACGAAAATAATTCTTACAGGGCGTTTAAGATAAATAAAACTTTTTGTGATAGTAGTTCCTTAGTTAAATCTTCATGGCTATTTAATAGCACTAACCCAATGCGTAGTAATGCTGTTAATTTCTTTGAAACCCCTTTTAGAACAACACTTTCGCCCTCGTCTACATTTTTTCTATGAAAACACATGCTGTCAATGCTTTATAGTTTTATTGAAGGGAAAAATCTTTACTTTTTAGTTCTCATTAGTTTTGTGATCAATTTGGTTATAATTTCTCCATAGTTTTTTCGGTTAAGTTGCATGCATACTTACCCCTATATATCCTAAAAAATTTTGTCTGTGTATATTTTGGTTTAAAATTGTTCATGAAAGTTTCAAAACAACAGAACTTTCCCTTTGTCATAAAAATATCAATGTGAACCATAAAGAACTGATATTAATTGTTAATAAAAATAGTAAAGGGAAACATTACTATGCTTAAAAACTTTCGAGGAAAATTTGAACCAAAACGACTTCCATAGTACAGTAGTTTTGGAGCGAAAATTTTTCAAGGCAAAGTAACACTTAAACACTAGTTTTTCATTAAGGAATCAGTATTTAGATCTACAATCAATTTTGGGCAAAGTATCATTATAATCAAATATTAATGTTATTGTGAAGACACATATAATAACAACATCAACATGTCATTTTCAGATACCTCAACGAAAATTGATGACACATTTTGGAACAAAATATTGTATTTTCCCTTTATTAACTTTTAGATAAAATGCAATGGTTATTTGAATATACACAAAGTATTACATGTCAACTGAAAAAAAATTAAATACTTAGAGATCCCAATAATATCATGCATCAATACAAGTCAAAGTTAACAATTTATTCATTCAAATTAGATCTCCATACTTTTATACCTATTAAATACACAAAAATCCTTTAATGTCGTTGCATTGAATTTTCATATCCGCAATCTATAGATAAATTTTACCCTAAATGTGTGGGCTGCTCCCCGCACATGTTAAGCTAAATGGTTAACACAAATACTTGCTTACGTGCACGTTTGTCGAACCTTGTTCTTCAGCAACAGCTATATTTATAGGAAGAATGACGGTTAGGTCGTCTCCATTGAGATAATTAATTATAGGCTAAAGTATGTTTTTGGTCCCTTAACTTTGGAGAAAGTCATGTTTTGGTCCCTTAACTTTGGAAAGTGTGTTTTTGGTCCCTAAATTTTGGACAAAGTCATCTTTTAGTCCTTTAACTTTGAAATTTGTGTTTTTAGTCATTTTAAATTCGGTTTAAGTATGTTTTTGGTTCTTAGGTTTGCACAAAGTCTTGTTTTAGTCCCTAAATTTTGGAAAGAAGAGACTAAAAACATATTTTATCATTTTTTGAAAGGACTAAAAACATCCCTTTGTCCAAAGTTAAGGGATAAAAAACACACTTTTCAAAGTTAAGGGACCAAAAACATACTTTTTCTCCAAAATTAGGGACCAAAAACACACTTTTCAAAGTTAAGGGACCAAAACATGACTTTCTCCAAAGTTAAGGGACCAAAAACATACTTTAGCCTTAATTATAATTCGGTCCCGAAATAATTTTTTTTCCTGAAAAATAAATTCCCAATAATAATTCAAATAATTAAAAAATCTTGATTCTATCTTAATTATACTAGTTATTAGATGTAAAAAAAATACTAATCAGTTATCCAAGTTTGATGATATGTATAATTTCTAAATATTATATATTTGTTTGCAACTGTCATCTGATTAATTAATGTTTACAACGATCATTTATCAGAATTTTTTATATACTTAATTGTCATTATTAATCCTTTATCTTTTGAGACTTAGACGTCATTTCGCCGTATTTGTATTTGTTGTCTTTAATAAATATTTAATGTATATTAAAACTCACCCCAAATTAAGAAAGTTTTCTTTTATAATTTCGATCGATAGTGGTGATGATAATTGAATAACAAGCTTACCATACTTGGCTTCTTATTGGAACATTGAAGTCTATAATTATATTTTTGTATATGACATAATGAAAGTAAATAAACTTAATTTTGACCATTTGTCCCTCCTATTTTGGATAACATCTAAAAGTTTCTTTGTATCTTTATAAATATAGAAAGTCCAGGTTCATCATACTTTGCATGTGCCTACTTTGTTTCGTAGTTAATTAGTTGTTGTAGTCCGCCCGACCGGTTCCTAAATATAAAATCATTTTACCTACTTTGATTAAATTAAAAATATTAGTTAAATTAGTTATTATCACATGATATTACCACTTTATCCTAAACACATACATTTATCCATACTCCCCTCTTATTTGTTTAATGTTGATAAGCACATTATTATGGTTACTTTGGAAAAAGTTAGAAACAATTAGAAAGAGACTTTACATTTAGGAACAAATTAAAATTTAAAAGTGGTCTTATATTTCAGAATGTATGAGTATTTTTAAATTCCAAACAATATAGTGAAATGGTACGCATATTACTTAGAGATTGAGAGTTCAAATAACAGTAAGGACCAAAATAGTGCTAATTGGATAAAAATAATGTGAGTTCGTATAGTGAAAAAACACTTGTAAAATTGACTTCTTTTATAACAATGAAATTGATCTACTCCTAAATATAACTTTTTTTGAGAAATGAGATTGGTCCTAAAGATATCTTTCTAATTGTTCCTAATTTTTCCCAAATCATCTCTAATAATTCTCCTTAATAATGAACACGCAAGAGGGAGGGAGGGTGAGTGGGATCAAGTTAGATGGTTAAAGGACTTTGATAATATCATGTGATTTTAACAAATTTATTAATATCATAATCTAATCAAATTAGGTGAACAAGTCTTATGTTTAGGACTAGAGGGAGTACTATAATAATAAATTTATGTTAATATTACTTTTGTATTACAAAATTCAATCCATCCAAAATTTTTATCCTTAATCTAATCTTATGTTTTTTTGGCAATAAAAATCACTTACGCCTAACATTAATTTAATCCAAACAAGGAAGTTAACTAGTTCGTTCTCATATTTATATAAAAATCAGTTGTATATTCAAATTATTACTTTAGGAAACACAAACTAATAAACCATTATTCCACCCTCCAACTAACCTATTTTCTTTTTGTTCATATGTCTACGAAGATATAGATATGTATACACATACTTGAATTGAACCTCAAATTCTGGTTTAAATTGGACCGTCTATTTGGAATGAAGAAAGAAGATTTGAAACGAAATTAAATGTCATATTGTCAAAAGGCATGAAAGTGTTTTCCTTCTTTTATTCTTTTTATTGGTGGAAAGAGGTTGGGAACAAATCAGTGCTCTTAACACTTGCCACATATACTCTCTGTTGGCATCATCATTATACAGAGAATAATACAACAAAGTTATACCCTTTACATCTAAGACCATGATGAATACACACGAAAAAAACAGATAACACATGCCCACACATATATGCTATAGAAGAAAATTTGTGTGACTGATAAATCGATTTGAGAACACAATTTTGAGCTCCATTTTATTGTGTATAACGTACAGAATTAGGATTTTTATCAAGAGTCTTGATATTACTATTTGAACTTCTTTGATTTCAATTTATTGATTTTCAAGTTGCAGTGTAATTTTTGGTTAACTTGTGTATGCGTGTTAGAACTTTTTTTGTTCAAAATAAATAAATAATTCTTTGTAACATATCTGTATCTAATACGATTATAGAAAGTCATGCTATTTACTTAATTAGTCATAAATAGGATGACTTATTATATGGAGGCTTGATCAACTAAATGCCAAATCTGATACTATTTAATTTAAAAGGAATTAAAGATATTGTATGATTATATGTATATTGTGTCCTTGGTAATAATAAAAACTTAAGTAAATCAATGGTACATTAACTCTTTAAAAAAGTATATATCAACACATGCTATTGATGGAATAAAAGCTGTGCAAATACTTATGCTAGTCGTAAAAAGAAGCCCTCGTCGTACATAAACTTTTTGTCAGTGAGAGATGTTGGATTCATCCACTTATAAAAGGATGAATTCTAAACATTATTCAAACTAAAAATAATTCAAATCATGCTATTATTTAATTATTAAAAGGTAGATTTTTTTTCATTACATATTAAGAGGTAGATTTAGTGATGAGAGGTGATGATATATATTTCTCCCATGTTTCATTTTCAATTAAATAGATCTTTACATTTTTTTTCTTTTGAACTTGGACAACAGGTCAACAGTACACGTACAAAGTTTGAAGAGTGTAGGGTTGAAGTTCAACGAAATATTATTAATTAATAGCATATATCTAGCATCACTAATAATAAGATATATATATATATATATATGTTATTTCAATAATAATTAAAAATGTTTAAATAATATATAGATTGATTTTTTCATAAGACTGAATAGTAATTAATGACTATTGAAGAGGTGACGCAAAGATATGATTTGAATAAGAAACTAAAAGTTCGGAATATTGTATCTCAATTCAAATTATCTATAGACTTCTCTTTGATGATCAAAACAACTGTAAGATAGAATTATGAACAGTGAAAGAATATATCCACTTCTTTTAATCAAATTATTATTCGTCCTTCCAACCAATTAGTTCCTCGCCAACATATTAGTTTATAACTGGCCCTAATACTGGTCAATTTCTGCCATATGAATTTGTACAAAACCTATCTCTGATACAACACATGCGCATAATATATAAACAATAGCTTAATAATTCTGTAAGAAATATGATAACTAATGGACTATATTAGCAAAGAATTGCTACTTTTTAAAGTGAGACGATGAGACAAAGCGGAGCCACTCATAATGTGAATATGGATGATTTTATATCATATAGGTATATATTATATGACTCTAGTATGTGTTTGTGTGTGGGGTAGGGGAACCCTTAGCTTGTAATTTATCAATATCTTTGGTCTATTTTTGTGGTCAAGGAGGTCACTATTTTTAAATGGTTTTAGATACCCTATTAAGATAACGTCAATACCTGCAGTAGTGTACTAAGAATTTTTATGGGTCATCTATGTGCTTTTACTATATTAAGTAATTTACTTGGGGGAGGTTTTTCTTTTTTCATCACTTTACTGATACACATATTTATATACGTGTTTATCTCAATTGTTTGCTCTTGTTGTCTATGAATAAATTGAAGTTTTGGCTAAAACATATTTAAAGGTGCAAAATTAATGCATGCTTTTCAAAATATATGCTGTTTTTATAAAAAAAAGTCTTAATTACCTATTGTACGTTAAATTTGATATTTATAGATGCATTCTTTCTCATAATATATTTAAATCTGGGAAAGAATGAAACATAAAAGTGTGACGTATATTAAAAGACAGAGAAGTAATTTTATTTTGGAATGATTTTATGATTGTTGTCATTAAAATTACGCACTCATCATATGAGTTTTAATAGGATATAACATCCCACTTAAAAAGAACGGTGTGCGTTCATCTTCAATTCAAACAAATTCAAGTCTTATAATGTCAAATTCTAATTATTAAGTTTGGACAATCATATCTTGTGTTTGATTTGTATTGAACAAATGTTTGTCTTCTATTTTTATTGATATTAATGTCTTGGATATGGAATTTTAAAAAGATTTATTATTTTGTTTTTGGATATCTTAAAATAGTAGAAAAAATTCAAATTTAATAGATTGACATGAAAGCCCACAGGTCAATCCTAAGGCTGCATAACTAAGGGTCATGTTTCAGTAACACGAAGAACTGAATCTATGTGCCTATAACTACAAGAAAAGATAGTAGTTCTTTTCACTAGATCTTTTCAGTTTTGTAAACTGAAAATACCAATTATACATTCTTTTCAGTTTCTTTGAAAATTGAAAATATTGGTTTTAAAACTGAAAAAAAAACTATTTTAATTATTTATTTTTTATTATATTTTAACAAAGATATCTTGTTTTTTAAATAAATACTGCAACAATAGAAGCTTGTGAGTATATATATATATATATATATATATATATATATATATATATATATATATATATAGACACACACAAGTACACAACCGTGTCCACCGGGATATATAGCATACATAATGATAAAAAAACAAAGCATACATAATATTGTTGCTTAATTTTGGGGTGTAAAGAAGAATAGGTCCATTTTGATAAAAAAAAAAGAAGGAAGAATGGGTCTTCTTGATTAGCACAATATACGCATTGCCTTCTGTAACTAATTAATAGACTACCGTTTTTTTTTAAAAAAAAAAAGAAACCGAAAAAACTATTTTCAATTTTATTATTTTCGGTTTTATTTTAAAGAAACATTATTTGCAGTTATTAAAAAACCAAAAATAAAATTTTCGGTCATAAATGAAACCAAAAAAAGACATGACTTTTAATTTTGATAAATTGTACATGTGTCACCTTTTTATTTGAGAGAACTTGAAAACCCGGATTAAGAGCACTTGCCTAAGTTTTCTCCTTTCATTTTTATTGAAAAAACACAAATAAATTTTGTGCAAGCATGACACCGAAAATCTAGTTCCCTCTTGCTATATATATGGTTTTTCATTCCCATTTTATTTGGAGCATCCATTTTAGTTTTCCCATTCTTCTCTCATTCGGTTACCCTTCCTCCCTCTTTTTTTGTTCAAAGTTTTTCCTTCCTCCCTCCCATTCTTTTTTCAACGATCGTATATATGTAGATAGGTACTGCACATCTGAATCTCTTCCCTTCCTCCACTTCTAATTTATTTGTTTTTTTGGTACAATCTGATTTTTTTTATGTCATCTCATTTATTTTATCATCGTTAATTTTCTTTTACTGCTGAAAATATATTTAACTTTTTTTGTGATACTAATATTCTTTCTACTCTTATATTACTTGTAGGTGAATTGAATTCCACTTTCGATAAAAAAAAATTGGATTCTTGATGAAGCAGATCTAAAACTTGTTTAAAAAATTGTTTAATGTTATTGGCAAAAAAAACAGTTAAATCAAGAGCATGCTTGCATTTAAAAAATGAATAAAAATATATAAATAATAAGTGCCCAGAAATAAAAAACAATATATAATCATAATACCAAATTAAAAAAGAATTATGCTGTAATGCCGAAATAAAGGGGCCACCAACTGATAATGCACAAAAAAAAGTAAAAAAAACTGATAAAACCGAAATTATAGGCATGTTCTTTTTTCTTGATAAAAATCTTCGCTATTTAATAGAAAGCAGAAAATAAATGAGGGGAATATATTTTTTCAGTTTTGTGAGGCATATTTGCAGTTATAAAAACTGAAAGGGTAAAGGAGCAAATCTGGCCCCCAAGTAACCACCAAGGAGCGCTGAGGACCCTAAACTAACCACAGGCCCGGATCTGTACCCCAAGTAACCAAGATGTTAAAAAAATACCCCGGTTGGACGGTCAACTACGTTTGACCGTTACCTTGCTTATTTGGATGCCACGCGAGCTCCTGCTGTGCCACCTCTGCATGCCACGTGGCATGTTAGTTTAGGGTATTCAGCGCTCCTTGGTGGTTACTTGGGGGCCAGATTTGCTCCTTTACCCAAATTTTAAATTTGTATCCATCAAATTCTTTTGATAAGATTCAATTAAATACTTAAATATTTAGGAAAGGTAATTAGAATTAATTAACTTATGATTAAGTTTGACATTAGATAAAAGATGTTAATTAACACTATAAATGTTATATTATGTTACAACATTCAAATTTCATTTGTACATGCTTTCAGTAGGGAAAAAAATTTGAGCGAGAAATGACAAAAGAAAACTTGTTAAATTATTCTTAAAAATAGTTTTATTGCTATAAAACAAGAATTCCCACTTAGTATATCCAATCTATAGCCACTTAATATCAAACCTCATTCGAGTAATTTGAGTAATTACCTACGTTTCTCAACTAGTTATTTGAGATATATGAGTAGTTAATGGGGTTTTGAAATGTCTCAAAGTAATGGAAAATTCTAGCAATTAAAAGCGATACTCGAGTAGTTACCTATGTTACTAAACTAGTTATATGCGATACATGAGTAGTGAATGGATTTTTTTCATTTTTCCTAAATTTCATTTTAGACAAATTGAAATTACTCGAGTATCGCTTTTAATTGCTAGAATTTTCCATTACTTTGAGACATTTCAAAACCCCATTAACTACTCATATATCTCAAATAACTAGTTGAGAAACGTAGGTAATTACTCAAATTACTCGAATGACGTTTGATATTAAGTGGCTATAGATTGGATATACTAAGTGGGAATTCTTGTTTTATAGCAATAAAACTATTTTTAAGAATAATTTAACAAGTTTTCTTTTGTCATTTCTCGCTCAAATTTTTTTCCCTACTAAAAGCATGTACAAATGAAATTTGAATGTTGTAACATAATATAACATTTATAGTGTTAATTAACATCTTTTATCTAATGTCAAACTTAATCATAAGTTAACTAATTCTAATTACCTTTCCTAAATATTTAAGTATTTAATTGAATCTTATCAAAAGAATTTGATGGATACAAATTTAAAATTTGGGTAAAGGAGCAAATCTGGCCCCCAAGTAACCACCAAGGAGCGCTGAGTACCCTAAACTAACATGTCACGTGGCATGCAGATGTGGCACAGCAGGAGCTCGCGTGGCATCCAAATAAGCAAGGTAACGGTCAAACGTAGTTGACCGTCCAACCGGGGTATTTTTTTAACATCTTGGTTACTTGGGGTACAGATCCGGGCCTGTGGTTAGTTTAGGGTCCTCAGCGCTCCTTGGTGGTTACTTGGGGGCCAGATTTGCTCCTTTACCCAAACTGAAAAGAAGTGGGTTTTTTCACCAAGTTTATTTTCAGTTCCCATAACTGAAAATAAATGTTTTTTTGCAGTCAAAACTGAAAATAAATGCCCTTTTTAACTGAAAAGAAGTGGGTTTTTTCACCAAGTTTATATAACACTTAAGTAATACTTTTTTCAAAAAAAAAAAAAAAACACTACAAGTTTATTTAGTGCATATATACCATGAAATTTTTTTTTTATTTAATTAATGTCAATTGACCTCAATTAACTGTTTGCGCATATAAAACAAGAGAGCTGAGCTCATACTTTCTGAATTCGGCTAGAATCAATGACTCAGTAGATCAATGTATATTAAAGTTTTTAGTGACACGTTGAATTTTATAATGACTTCGATAGTTTTAATATTAGATTATACTTTTTTTTGGCCAATAATATTAGATTATATACTACTCACTACACTACTACACTTCTTCACAATTACATATATAAAGTAGTTATTATCTGTAACACTTAGTCAAAAGGGTCACTATGATATGAATGTTAAACCCACATTCAGAGGGATTAGGGTCCCCAGTAAGCATTATATATAGTTCATTATTATCATCATTGGTTGTCTCTTTCTTCTAAACTTTATAAATCATCGACACTTTAATTTGTTTGTTCTTATACCCCAAGAACATCTAACCAATTCACTGCTACCACGTGGACACATACACTTTTCCTTTGTTCCGTCTTTCCATTCAGAGAAAATAATATAATCGACCAAAACTCTTTTTCTGTTGGATATTGATTACTCTTTGTAGATGATGTATATGCAGCTACTAGCCTTATTACTTTAGTGGGATCAATGCTTGAATACATTCATGTGACTTTTTATGTTGAGCTCATTTAGTTAAGCATGTTTTTGTCAAAGATGTAATATTCCTCCTTCCCAATTTTACTTTACTTTCTATTTACTTACTTTCAGAAAATCAATTGAATGTTTTTTACTTTTGTGTTTCATAATGTTGTTAGAACTTTGTAATTATTTTTCTTGATTAATATTATTTTGTCTTTTCATAAAAATAGTGAGAGGCCACGGATTTGTTCTATTTCAAAATGTTCAGTATTCATATCAATTATATATTAACCCAAAAACAAGTAATGGTGACACTTCTAATTATGATTTGATTCAGCCTAAATAGGCTGAAAAAATTATGGTTTTGATGGAAGGGTTTTTAACCACTTCAATACTAAGTCTTGGTTAGATTTGAGTATGTGAGAGCCTATACAAAACATTTATGGAAGAATTATCCCCGATTTACTCTGATAATAATAGAATATGACAAATCAAACACTTCTTTTTTTTAATAAAAATGAAAAATTAGTTTGATGTATTTAAAAAAGTTAGCACACTTCATTGGTGAAAATGCCTCGTTCTCTTTCTCTCTCTTCCCTTGTAAGACTATAAATACTGATATGAGATGGATCGCATATTTCATTGGCTTCCCATGCCTCTAGCTTCCATATATGAAGTCTTCACTTTTCCTCACCATCCTCTCCATATAACCTTTTCCTCCTCTCCTAACTCTTCTTAATTCTTCTTATATTTCTTCACCAGTTATATATCGTGCCCACAATCATCACTATTTCTCTTCAATATAATATTAGAGATGATGCCCCCTGAGCAAGAAACCACCACTAATGTACACATGATGACTCCAAACATTCCGGCCATTCTCCCAAACCGGCCGCTGCCGGAGAATAGCTCAGTCCACGCCGATCCAGGAGATTCCGTCGCTATCAAGAACATACCAAGTTCTGATAATTTTGGCATTCCCCTTCATCAACAATCCTTGCACCCTGTTACCCTCAAAGTACGTATCTTCAAATAATTAAATTCTTATTCTCTCAGCAATGTAAACTAAACCTTCTCATTTTATTAATCAACCATTAGTAAAGTCGTTTTAAATTCCCTCATTCTATATCATACGTAACCACTTCACATGATTTCACGTAATCAACTACCACTTAAGTGATAATAGTCTTATAGCCTAGTGACATAACCAGAATAAAAAAACTACATGTTGTGTTGTTATAATATATTAAATTTTTCAAGAGTTATATTGACGACAAAATTTTTTTTTTTTTGTATAGTTTGAAGATGTTTCTTATAGTATAACCCTTATTGGAAGCAAAATCAAAGGAGACTGTATCTCACCGACAAACCCTAAACCGACCCGGAAAATTCTCAACGGTGTCTCCGGGATAGTCCGGCCGGGGGAACTGACGGCAATGCTGGGCCCATCAGGCAGCGGAAAGACCACGCTACTAACCGCCCTCGCCGGAAGACTCACCGGAAAAATCTCCGGCAGCATAACATATAACAACCTCCCATTTTCCAGCTCCATGAAGAGAAAAACCGGTTTTGTCACACAAGATGATATCTTATACCCTCACCTTACTGTCCAAGAAACTCTACTCTTCACAGCTTTACTAAGACTCCCCAAAAGTTTGACCAAAGAAGAGAAAAGTCAACAAGTTGGGACGGTCATTTCGGGTCTCGGGTTGACCCGGTGCCGGAACTCTGCCGTGGGCGGCGGCGCCGCCGTGCTCCGGGGAATTTCCGGTGGGGAGAGGAAGAGGGTGAGTATTGGGCAAGAGATGTTGGTGGACCCGTGTGTGATGCTGTTGGATGAGCCCACTTCGGGTTTGGACTCGACCGGGGCCCAACGGATAGTCGGGCTGCTCCGCGGGCTGGCCCGGCGGGGCCGGACGGTGGTGACAACTATTCATCAGCCGTCAAGTAGGGTGTATAGGATGTTTGATAAGGTGATTGTGTTGTCGGACGGGTGCCCGATTTATACAGGAGAGTCGGGTCGGGTCATGGAGTATATGGAGTCCATTGGGTACCCGCCTAGTTTCAACTTCATGAACCCGGCTGATTTTTTGCTTGACCTTGCTAATGGTAAGTTAATTCCCCCACAACTTTTTTGTCATTGACATGCATATTCAACCAATAAATAATTACTATTTCCTCCTCTTCTAAATTGTTTGATTTCACTCAGAAACAATTGTGGTAAGTATTCATGTTATCTGTCTAATTAGTTTATGAGGAGATATACTTTTATAAAATATACAAAAGCTTCTTTATTGTAATCGATGGTTCAGATTTGTTCCTGATTGATACGAATAAAGGAGAAAAATATTGAGGAAATTCACTTTCCTCATGAATATAGTAGTTAGTTTTAGAACTAATTTTGGTACATTATTAAATAATAATATCAGACATTGTTATTTATTGTAACTCTTATGTTTAGCTAGGTAGTACTTATATTAAGGATTGTATAAAAAATGATTGTGCAAGGATAGGGGGTAACATAACATAAACTTTTTTTTTCCACGGACAATATATATACATATTTCTATGACAATATATATACATATTTCTATTTACAAACACACATAATTCATTTTTTCTTAAATTATAATTATTTCTAGCTGTTATAGACAATAATTTATTTCCCTTACTGTATTCTCTAATGGGAGGCATCACATCAAGCAGCAATTTTTAACATGGAAAGATTTCAAATTTCATGATTTTTTCCAAATTCAAACATTTCTAAATAATATCTATAATATGGTGGACATTCTTTTTGGGTAAGGATGGTTTTTTTTTTTTTTTGATAACATGGGTAAGGATGGTTTAAATGGTTTATTTTGGGAAAAACAGAGGAAAATAAGGTGAGGGTTTGTGTTGTGCATGTCAACTTCAGAACAGAGGCACTAACATACCATGCAGATATTAACAATAGAGGGACTGACTTTGTAGCACTTGGTCATTATTAGAAGAGATATCGTTATCAAAAAGTAACAATAATAAATAATAAAAATTATAGTGGTGGTGTTGGTGGTGCAAAAAATTTTAAAAAAAGATTAAAAAGGCTGAGGTTTCTTTCTCTGCTGCCATGATCTTGTTTTCAAGGTGCCAACAATCTTGTTTCTTGGGCCACTTGACGCAGTATATTGATAAAACACACAAACAACACTACCAAACGTCACCTTCATAACAGGTTTCGTTGAATTTAAGCTTCTGTCGACTGATGATAAAGATGTTTCTTGATTCTTCATTGTCAAACGGCATAATTATAAATTACTCCCTATATAAATAAGGTTACTTTTGATATTCAATTTGTCCCTAATTATAAGGACACTTTTCACTTGATCTCATTTATTTATCTATCTTTTTTCAAACTTACTGTATACTTTTATACAAACAAATTTTAGGTGGGAGGAGGAATAAAGAGGGGGCATTATTGGAAAAACACATAAAATTGCCTAACTTAACTATTTTTCTTAATATTTCGAAATTAGTTAAAGTGGCCTTATAATTTGGGACGAAGGGAGTATATTTTTTGTCCTTAATATAACATCCACTTCATACAACAATTTATTTGTTAAAATATACTCCCTCCGGTCCTAAATATAAGACCTAGATTACTTTTTTGAAAAATCCTAAAAAAGCAAAATATAAGTCAATTATAAATTGATTTATCTAATTTTCCCCCTTAAACTAGTTTATTTAACCTATAAACTAATGACTAATTTAAAAATATATCAAATATGTCATAGTTTAATAACATTTTTTGTAACCTTAACATCTCCAAAAAAAAGTCATTTAGGTCTTATATTTAGGATCCGAGGGAGTATTTTATATTAAGGACTAGATGGATATAGTAGCATTAAGTTTCAACGTGGAGCTTAATATGTTTGTTTTATGTAAACATGCATTAAAGTCAGATTTTACAGTGACAGAACAAAGACTTTTTAAAAATTCTATCATTCTAAATTTGTAGTTTTTACAAGTTTCTTTATGGGATTTGAATTGTAGGCATTGTGGATGATGTGAAGGTGGATGATCACACTGAGATGAATGGCAAATTAGAGCACATTGAAGATCAAGCTTTAATAAAACAATCTCTGGTTTCATCCTATAAAAAGATTTTATATCCTGCTCTGAAACAAGAAATTCAGCAACATAATAGAGACACAGCTAGTTCTACAGCAGGAACTACCAGAAGTAAGTGAAAAATTCTTTTATATATATATATATATAGTCCAAATGTGTGTGTGTGTGTGTACTCAATAAAAGCATATATCAAAATGATCATTATTAATCATAATAAATATGATGTGTATTAGGCTTAGAGAAGCAGTGGAACACAAGCTGGTGGGAGCAATTCAGGGTTCTACTTAAGAGGGGTTTACGGGAGAGGAGACATGAATCTTATTCAGGTTTAAAGATTTTCCAGGTCTTATCTGTCTCAATCCTCTCAGGACTTCTTTGGTGGCATTCTGATACCTCACATGTACAAGATCAGGTATCATAAGAACTCTGACTTTCCTTACCACATACCCTTTGTGCACAAAAGTCAGTTAAGGCAAAAAAAAAAAACAAAAAACAAAAAACAAAAAAACAAAAACCAAAACAACAGTCAGATTAATAGATTATGTTTGAGATGGTGGCAGAAACAAATGACCTTTTTTAGAAGCCATGAAATTTTGGTTTTTAGACTTTTCTTCATATATAAACCTTTTGAAACTATCTTTTCAATATATCATCCAAGTATGTTTATATCAACCTGACATTTAATAAGATCATATTCAACCATAACAATAACATCACACTAACTTCAATGTCAAATTCAGTTTGTAGAAGTCAATTAGAATAAAAGTCACTTTTAATTCAGGGTACTCCAAACCCCAAAAACTAAAGAAAAACTTGATCTTGACAAATTTGTAAACTTTTACAGGTAGGCCTGCTCTTCTTCTTCTCCATCTTTTGGGGATTCTTCCCACTATTCAACGCGATCTTCGCATTTCCATTGGAGAGGCCAATGCTGACAAAAGAAAGAGCTTCAGGAATGTACCATTTGTCATCCTACTACATAGCCAGGATGATAGGTGACCTACCAATGGAACTTTTCCTCCCAACAATATTTGTCACCATAAGCTATTGGATGGGAGGCCTCAAGCCTTCACTATTCACCTTCATATTAACACTCTTAATCATCATCTTAAATGTACTTGTCTCCCAAGGAATAGGCCTAGCACTTGGAGCCATACTAATGGAAGTGAAGCAAGCAACAACTTTAGCCTCAGTGACCATGCTGGTTTTCCTTCTAGCTGGTGGATACTACATTCAGAAAATACCATCATTCATAGCTTGGTTGAAGTACATATCTTTCAGTCACTATTGCTATAAGCTTCTAGTGGGAGTGCAATATGAAGAAAATGAGGTTTATGAATGTGGATTTGGGTTGCATTGTAGGGTAATGGATTTTCCTGCTATAAAGTGTTTGGGAGGTCTTGATCATTTGTGGTCTGATGTGGCAGCATTGTGTGTGATGTTGATTGGTTACAGAGTTTTGGCTTATTTGGCTTTAAGGATGAGGCATCCTCACTGATGATGACTAACTCAACTACTACTACTCTACTTGCTTACTCATAATATAGACAAGAAAATTTGCTGTATTTTTAGTTTTTATGGGTATGTAGGAATTACCAGCTCTCTCTCCATGTGTTAAAATTATTTAAATTGTAATGCAATGTAACTGCCCTAGTAGTTTATTAATATGAAATGAGAGTAAAATATTTTACACATAAACCCTCTTTTTTTCTATGTTCCATATTGTAGGCTAAACTCTGTCTTTCCTCATGTGGGGCATCTATATGTCAGTTCATATTAACATACGAGTTCCTTGCAGCTAAAGTAGTGGAGTGTTGAATGCGACTTTCGGATCCTTGATGGTTTGATGCCAAAAAACTAGCTTGATTATGATGCAGTCATCTAATATTATACTCCCTCCGGTCCTAAATATAGGACCTAGTTGACTTTTTTGAAAAATCCTAAAAAGAAGCAAAATAATTTAATTATAAATTGATTTACCTAATTTTTTCTCTTACACTAGTTTATTTTACCTATAAGCTAATGGATAATAAAAAAAAATATCAAATATGTCATGATTTAATAACCTATTTTGCAACCTTAATCTCTCCAAAAAAAAGTCAATTAGGTCTTATATTTAGGACCGGAGGTAGTATCTTAAAACCACTTCTAATAAGAATAGATGACATGTTTCGTGAGATATTTCTGGTGTTCTAGAAAGTTGGATATATATGCATCCCTTAATCTACAGCTTATCTGATTGGAACCTATCATTGTGCTGTATTATCCATGTTGCAAAGGGAATAAAAACCTCAAAGTCTTCAAACAAACACATTGGAGTTGTGAGAAGAATTGTTCATGGAAAC
Organism: Mimosa pudica; assembly: GCA_029929735.1. NCBI lineage: Eukaryota > Viridiplantae > Streptophyta > Magnoliopsida > Fabales > Fabaceae > Mimosa > Mimosa pudica. The sequence continues at coordinate 6,124,711 of JAKELP010000024.1, forward strand.
TGAATATGCTTCAAACAAATATCTTCCAAAAATATATGCCTTAAAGATGAAGAATAAAAAAGTAAAGCATTTCCATTTCAATTTATTCAATTCCCTTGCTCATGACAGTTACCAGCCAACTTGATGAAAGAACAGAATTCTAACTTCACCTTACTTTCAAATTCTACTATAAATAGAGGTGTCCAGTAGAGTTATTACATAGGGCAAAAAAATCAGGTGAAGAACTCTTTTACTTAGAAGAGTATATATATCACAGAAAATGGCCTCACTCAAAGCTGAGAAGCCTTGTTGCACTCAGCCAACAGGACAGGTCAAGATGGAGCATGCTAAGCCTACTGAGACCACTCCAAAGGCTCCAGCCTCCAAGTCTAAGCCAGGTCCTAAGAAATCTGAGCAGAAATCTCAGCCTAAGAAGAAGGTATGCAACTATGCATATAATTGAACGGAAAAAGTATTCTTCTATTTCATTGTTGTTTTGACATGATTTTAATCTAATCTTTATCTTTGACTCGATGTAACTGAGTCTCTACAATTTTGGCCTAGTTGAAACTCAGTCATTAAACTTCAACTCATTGCAATTCAATCTCCACAGTTGTAACCATTTAAAATCGTATCTACTTTATGAAATATATAATTTTCTTTTCTAAACTTATAGTACTAATTTCTTAAATGGTTGAATTATAAAGAATAAATCGCATCGAGTCAAGGTTCAAAGACTCAGCTACAATTGGATCAAAACTATAACTCAATTGCAATTGCATTAAGATTTTGTTTTTGGTGAACTCATTTGCATTAAGTTAAAAGTAGGAAAATTGAGTAACAAACAAGTCAAAACCATAACGGTAAAAAGATTAATTTTTCCGAACTAGAAAACTAGTGAAGTCATATACCATGTAACAGAGTTTGAGGAATAAGCCAAATAATACTTAGTTCTTCATATTATAAATTAATTTGTGTGCTCAGTTATGTTTTATGTTAAAGCATAATTAAATTGTTTATTTGTGTCAATGATCAAGTAATAATATCTTCTGATGATTTTTCAGGCAAGTAAGAGCAGTAAGTAAATGGAAAAGATGCATGATGAGGAGCATGGAGATGGACAGACAATAATGTTATTGGTAATTTGATATGATGTGGAGAATCAGTAGTACTGTACCATGTGCTTGTTGGTAATACCACCCCCATGTAACTACTGACAAGCTTACCTAATAAATAAAATCAACTTGCTATAATTACACTTGTGGAACAGACATGAAAAATATTTTCTTAGTTTCTTTTTAATTTTTTGGTTGAACATGTCCATTCTCAAAGCACTTTACCAAAAAAAATACAGTGCCGGAATTAAATATTTGAGGATAGAGAATATTAATAAAATTACCACATGGGACTTTTAGAAGCATGGAAATTAAACACAAGGCGGGCCCCTGATATGAATGGACAGAATCAATTATATTAGAAATTAATGAATGTAAAGTGTATACATTGCAGTGAAATTCCTGTCAGAGTCTTCTGATTAATGGTTTTGGAACAAAATTTGATCATTCCACCAGAAAGGAATGTATATATGAACATAGTTTTTCTGCTATCATTGATTTATTAACCACCAGCTTCCAACAAGAGCCTTATGACTTTTAAGAATGACAAACCATTCATAACAAAAGTTTTTACTTTTTACTCCTTTTAGTCCTAAATATACAACGAATTTCCTAATTTGATTAAATAAATTATGTTCGTTATATAAAGTAATGTGATTTTTTTTAAAACACACAAATCATCTTCTTTATTTCCATTATACACTTTGTTGAGAAAATATCAATCAAGGTACTTTAAAAAATAATAAACAAAAATTAAAAATAGATCTCAACTTAGGTAGCTCTTCAAATAAGTGATTGTGGGAGTACTTTTTTTTGTAGATATTTGTCAATTATCATGATTTCCAAATACACATCATATTGCGTAGAATCATTGGCAAAAGGAATATTTATAACCCCAAAACTAATAATACATTACAACATGGATTATATTCTGATGTCATAAATCTCAAGTATCTGACAGAAATGGTATTTCAGTTTGTGATGATGTGAGTTCCTGTCATATATGTAACTGAGATTCCATTTCCCTCACAGAGACAATGAATTAATGGCTAATGATTCTGATTCCATCAGTTCATTTCATGAAAACATATAATATCCTTTCATTGAAAATTTTGGTGGGAGAGCTAGTTGACAGAAAAGCAAGTAGCTAGCTAGCTAGCTAGCAATTGGAGAGCATAATGTATAAATATGGCATCACTAGGCACTAACTCATTTGCCAATTGCCGTTTAAAGCATGAAGATATTCATCATATCTATGAGATTTCTACTGGGTTTTGTCCCTACAACTCCAGAACATATCTTCTAGAATCTTTACTAGCACCTCTATTTTCATTGTTATAAGATGCGATTGATATTAAATGTGGTTATGGAAGTTGAAGGAATTACTATTTACAGTTATATTATTTTTCTTTGAACTAAGTCTTTTTTTTTTTACAAAATTTTAGTTAGGAGTTTTGACTCAACTAAATTCAAGTGTTACACGGATTGAGTGAGAATAGAAACAACTATTGACTCCCCCGCCAATTCCCCCTCTGATTATGGAGATGCCTCCTCAAGCTCCGCGATAGAAACATAACTAAATGTCACTCCCAGGAATCGAACATGTGCCAAAGTGGGGAGCTAAGGACTTTAAGTCCAACCCACACGCCACTGAACCAACGGACGATGGGTTCTTTGAACTAAGTTGATACATAATCTACTGCTCCTTAATATATGATATGTTTGGAGACCCTAAATGTAAGACTTATTTCTCCTTAATATATGATATATTTGGAGACCCTAAATATAAGACTTATTTCTAATTTTATCAATTGTTTCTTAAATTGTTTCTACTTTACTAAATGAACTGAATGAACCACAATCTATTAAGAAAGAGGGAGGGAATTAGGGAGGATGACTATGGTATTTTAGCCATAAAAATGTCATATTAATTAACTTAACTATGATTTTTATTTGAATCAAATTAGATAAATATGTATGCGAAAGGCTGGCTTGATTCAGTGGTAAGCTCACTTGTCATAGGGTCTTAGGTCGTGGGTTCAAATTAATCTGTCTACAAAAAGTAGGGGTATAGCTGCGTGATATATTCTCTTCCCCAATACTCTCACCAAGTGGGGACAAGAACTGAGTTAATATTTTTCATAAATATGTCATGTATATAAAACTAAAAGAAGTACAACATAAATATTGTAGAGAGAACGTGTAACACATATATGCTCTAGCTAAATAATCTATTTAATTTCATTAATCTTTGAATTAATCAACCAAGTTTTATAATTCCAACTAGAGGTAGCATTTTTTTTGAACAAAAACTAGAGGTAGCATTAAACATTGTCGATCAAGGCCTTTTTAGTTTAGGGGAATAAAACTAAAGCAGGTAAAAAGCACAGAGAATAGTAGGTCGCTCAATATTATATGTCTGATTGATACAGTTAAAAAGTACAAGAAAACCTTCAAGGTGCTATATGCGCTATATGCTCAACTATATCTGGCACTTGCGCTTCTCCTTCTCCTTTAACTAATACTCCCTATATTCCTTATCATAGGCACCAACTACCCATTTCTCACAAATTAAGGAATGGTAATTGAGTCTTAAAATTTATATTGAATTTTCTACTTTTTCCAACTTCACCTTTCATTAAATGTCATATTTCACACATTTTCAATTTTTAATCTCATTTAATGACAGGAATAAAGTGGAAAAAAATCATTTTAATGTGGTGATTAGTGTCTTATATATTAAGGGTCAAATATTGTAGGTAGTTGGTACCTTATAATGAAAACTAGAGGCAGCATTCATTATGCTTTGAGAATTTTACTGGTGAATGTAAGAAGGAGTATATATCACTTATAAAAGGGACTCGTATGAAACAATCAATTCAGTACTATATATAGCTCTATTCATTGCAAATTTGCAAGGAATTGTATAAACGAAGGGTAGTTATTGAAACAGGAATGTTACCCGCTACAGTTACATAATTCGGCCCTTGCACTCCAGGCTTTATAAATTACAAGTTGATTTTAATAGCGAGCTTCGAATTTTCTCTCTCACACACACAAACAAACACACACTAGTTACACATGCATTGTTCAACCGATTCCTCAACTCTTAACTGAATCTCAAATACATAATGGTTACATATGGATTTAAACTCTTAAATCATAAAGAGAAACCTTTACCCATGGTTTGATATTTCAGTTCCCCTTATTCATGTAATAGTTGTATTTAAATTTGGCTTGGGTATAATCCACAATAATAATGAACTAGGTATAATACTAAAATACTATAATATTAAAATTCTTTAAATTTTAAACTATTGCTTGTTATTCCTTCTAGTTTGTATAGACTTGATTTAAAATTTCAAATTCGTAGTATTGATAGGATAATTTTATTGATATAGCCTACTAAATTATAAGATATAGTTTAACCTTACAATAATAATTAATACCTTACTATCATAGATCAAAAAGATTTCCCAGTAGTTTAAAAGTATAAGTTTTAAAATTTTTGAAGCCAGTATATGATTTATTACTTTAAAATTTTGTTTATTGGCTTCTTGTTGAACATATGTTGAAATGTAAAGAGGAGATGCTCAGAGGAATGGTTGATATAAGAAAGCACAAGGATCTGATGCTAAAGTAACCATAGTCATGTGAGCTATTCTATTCTCATTAACTCACCACCATTCACCCTCTCATGTCTCAACCTTTACCTCTAGTTACTTATTATATAAGGCATTGTAGTCTCAGTCTTAGTAGATGTGAGCACAACACACACAAACACAAGTAGGCGGACTCTTTAAATTAATTCTTATAAACACTTACTAGACACTTGTTTTTGAAGTATGGCATCTTTGAAGGCAGAGAAACCAGTAGAAAGCCAAACTTCAGGCCAGGCCAAGAAAGAGGGTTCTGCTGCTGCTCCTAAGGCTGGTGCTAGTTCTAAAGGCCCTTCCTCAAAACTAGCCCCAAAGAAAACTCCTCAGAAATCTCAAGATTCTAAGAAGAAGGTATTACACACACACACACACATATTTTTCAGAAAACAAAACTGTACTCTGCTTTTTCCATGTGTGTGTGGATCTAGTAGGCCTCAATATAGTATCAAACGTGACTTGGTTCATGTGAGAGATATTATTATTTGGATGTTTGGTCTAGTGCAAAGTGGGCCAAGGCCCATCTTCGCTCCAAGTAACCCAACTAATAATCTGGATTATTCATCTAACCTAACCAACCATATCTCGATGTAAATATTGTATGTCTTCCAAAAAGAAATATTGATATAACTAGTACAATTTGTATATGTATGTGACAATTTAATAGTGGTGTTTGTTGAAAGAATGAAAGGGTGTAGAATTTGTGATTGAGTTTTTTTATGATGTTATATTTAGGGAAAGGGAAGCAAAGGAGCAGCAGCAGCAAAGCACTGACCATATGTAAATATATATAAAGGTGTGATGAATCATTAGAAAGAGGCATGCCACATTAACAATAACTGTGCTGTTTTATTTTCTTGTTGTACCTATGGGCCATGTGACCCTATATATACATATATGCCCTTTAAATATATGCATGTAAATGATCAGCTTCATAGGCCTTGATCAAATCCCAAAATAATATCGTTGTTTCAAATAACTATTACCTTCCTCTTGTCTCTAATAAGAAAATTAGACAAAGTGTTACTCTCCTTCCAAATATAAGACAAAATCAATTTTATTTTTAAAACTTATAATTTTTTGTCTTCAAAGTACTCATTACGCATATTGAAAGTGTTTTTTTGTCAAAGTATCTCAATTCACATCATTACATTAAAATGATGTTTTAGGAAGAGTAGTATTCATTTATCATAAACAAATTAACTTGATTAATGTAAACTCTTAATTAATATAAGAGCATAAAATTTGAATGATTTTTGTACAAAATATAACAGTTCAACCTTACATTCTCTCTCGTTATTTAATGTGTTCTCCCACTTTTCCGCTAACTCTCGTTCTATTTATAAATGCTTACATATTTTTCTCGCATAATAGTATCATACTAAATAATGGTAAAATTGAAGAAATGAATTAACTTCAAACACCTAACTAGATTTTACACATTTTTTCTTAAAAAGCTTGTTTTGGCAGCTGATCTCTCATAATACGGACTGGATGGAGTATAAATTTGTTTTCTTATATTTATGTTAAAGACAAAATGTACTACAATACATGATATTACTAATTGTATGACTATATATATAAATATATAAGGAGCGTTTCAGTTAAGGACCTTTTTTTTGGTAAATTACCGCCGGTTTAATCCGAACTCGAGGGGTAGGAGTGTTGCCCACATAGGCAAGGTTGTCCCCTCTCCCAATGAGAGCGTTTCCCAGGATTCGAACACGTGTTCTCCTCCTTGCTGCTAATTAATTTGAAAGAAGGACCATAAGATTTCAACATATTAATAATCTTGTGAGGGTAAAATGAAATTAAATTGAAAGCTAAAGAATTATATCTGCCTTATTTCACACATTATATTTTCCCTCTCCCTTCATCCTCACCTTTCCATCTCATCGCCAACAATCATCCCTCCTCGGGCTTCTTCGCTTCCGCCATCAACCTCCACATACAGCATATTATGTGCAATATATAGAGCGACAAATAGCGAAGAAAAACCTCAAATGTCCAACATGTCATCTTAAAAAATGCCTCTATTATTTATTTATTTATAGAACATGAACTTGGATTCGTACAACATTAAAATTGATGTCAAGTTTTTTGCATATTGAGCCACAGTTTCATGATTCATCTGCAATTTTCCACACATGTGTGGATCATTTGTGCCATTGTCATAAGTTAAGAGTCCTTCGTGTGCCTCTATTACAATTACAATGACAATGGTTGTGGAGGCTACACTGGTAGAGCATACTTTAAATACTAGAATATCTAATAACAAGAGCATTAATCCAGAATTGAACGAGAGAGATGATGTTTATAGCAGTAGTTCTCACACATGCTGTAATTAATTTCATACATAGTTACACACACACACATGAATGATAGGAATATGTGTTAGATGGATTTTGGGTTGAAAATCTCAAATTCTTGATTTAATGTTAATATTTCACCCTCTTTCTACTTTAATTTGTCTTTGTAAGATGTCCTTTCTTTGTAGTATGTTGAAATTGTTGGGTTAATTCATAATTGAGTTACATTTGAAGCTAAAGTCAAGAGGTAAGAAGGGGAAAAGAAGGTGGAGTAGCATCAATAAAGCAGAAATAAAATAGAGAAACAGAAAGTAATTTGCTAAAACAAAGAAAATGCACTTTGTTGTAGCCAAAAAGCATCATCAAGTTTTCAAAACATAGAGCAACACTGCAGCAAAGGCAAAACACTTCGCTGGTCAATGGATTAACCAGTATTTAATTCATTGATGCAAATTCCAGTGATTTAAACTATCATGCTCGAGCAAAAGAGCAATGAAGAAACAAATGCGTTTCATTTTCACATGAACAAAAACAACAAAATTCTTTCCTAAGCAAATTAAATGTCTACTTTCCAAAAAAGTAGTTGGAATGATTCCCTGTATAATTTTCCACAAAAACAATTTTGTAGTAGAACGAAAGTTTATCTTTCAAATATCAGTGAATAAACCTATTAATGTGGTTGATGCTTGAGTAGATTGAATGTTATCCTGTTGAACTTGTAATTTTGACTTTTCCAACCATTTAAAACCTTCTTTGACAGAGTAGGATCCAGAACTTCCTTATTCCCATCTTATGACATCCCTTGTTGAATATAAAGGTAATGGATTAGTTTTGAAGTCATTGACACCGTTCTTTTTTTCTTCTGAGATATTTGTGTGTTAGTTTGTACCTCAAGGAATTTTCCGAATGGTAGATTTAGCACGTGTAATACATTTTTTTATATTAATAAAATAGAGTCTTTTGAGCAGAAAAAGAGTGAGCAATCATATTTAAGTTATATGTACAATTATATTATGTATGAGTGCAAACTCCTAGTTTCATGCAAATTAACAATTACTACATAGGTTTTATTTTATTCTACTTTTAGTTTTATAAATTTATTTTAAATCATCCTCTAACCTAACCTTACTATATATTCCTTTTATTAACCAAACATATTAACATTGAAATTTAATATGTTAACATGTGAAGTTTAAGTTTTTAAAAATATCACTGATTAAGACAAAAAATATCATTTGCAAACTCATTAATCATCATGTTAAAGTTGAAGAACTGAAAAGTTTTGCATAAAAATAAGGAGCTAGAGCGAAAATTAAATTTACTCCAATTCTAAATATAAGCTAAAGCTAAATGAGGACTTTACTTTGGTGGTAACTATAAAAAGGAAAAACTTACATCAAGTTACTTTCTCCAGGTTCTCAAGTTCTTTTAATATAGGAGTGACACGTGTCCTTTTATAACAAATTGGTTGTTATAAAAGTACACGTGTCACTCCTATATTAAAAGAACTTGAGAACCTGAAGAAAGTAACTTGACCTAAGTAAGGTCCCTATAAAAAAGAGTTTTATTTAATTTAAAAAAAATAAATTTATAATTATTTTCTCAAACTTTCCCTATTTAATACAAACATTTTGAGAGAGGTTTCATAAATGGTAATTCCTAATGCAAATGACAATGGTGGACTAAGACAAACTTTTTTACAAACAATTAATGAACCAATTCTCTTATATTCTTCAAACTAATTATCTAGCTCATATATTTAGTATTCCCTCATATCCTCAATGTAGAACATGTGTTGAGGGTTTATCTTGTTGTTGGTCCTAACACTACAAAAAAAGGGCAGATCTGCGACGGGTATTTTCCCAGCGTAGGGGCGGTTCTAACCGCCCCCATGCCGCTCCGGCGGTCAAATTTACCGCCGGCGATTTTAACGTGGCAACGCTGCGTGGGGGCGGAAAGATTTACGCTGTAGCTCCCTTGACCAACCGCCGCTACGCGTTGGGGCGGACGTAGGGGCGGACCAACCCGCCGCCAAAATTTTTTATTTTTTTTTAAAAAAGGCATGGGGGCGGTTACGACCGCCGCCATGTGATTTTTTTTTTTTAAAAAAATCAAATAGTGTCGGCGTATCGAACCGCCGGCATGCTGTTATATTTACTAAAAAAAAATTGCTTCATGCGAACAATTTAATGATAATGACTTAAATTGAAGACCGAAAAAGGAATAAAAACAAGAAAAAAAAACAAAACAAATGCAGCAAAAATTAATTTTATTGTAATATATATGAAATAAATATATACTAAACCATCAAGCACAAAAGATCATGTCCAAAATCCATAAGATATATTACGAAAATAAAATAATAAGAAATAAAAACAATCAGATATAATAAAATAAAAAAGAAAAAATAAACAATACCTATACCAAAAGCAAGACAAACTTTTAGACATCATGTGTGCACCAACAATGAAAACAACAAGAAACACAAAAGGGAGAAAGTGAGAAAGAAGAGATTGCGCGCGGTAGAAATGGGGGGGGAGGTTATTTATAGGGAGAGATAGCAACGTGGGGGCGGGCGACCGCCCCCACGCGACAGTAAATGCACACAAAACTCTGTGCGCCTTGGGGGCGGTTGCCCGCCCAACGTGATTTTATTTTATTTTTTAAATTTTTTTATTCGCGTTGGGGCGGTCGACCGCCCCCACGCGACATGAAATGCGCACAAATCTCTGTGCGAAGTGGGGGCGGGTGACCGCCCCAACGTGATTTTATTTTTTTTTAAATTTTTTTATTCGTGTTGGGGCGGTCGACCGCCCCCACGCGACATTGCCGTGGGGGCGGGTGACCGCCCCAAAGGGATTTTATTTTTTTTTTAAAGTTTTGTATTCGCGTTGGGGTGGTCGCGACCGCCCCAACGCACCGTGCCACTGAAATTTTTTTTTAAGTTTTTTTTTATGCTGCGTTGGGGCGGGTATTATTTTTGTGACCGCCGCAACGAATGCACCACAAAAAAAAAATTTTTTCCCTCGCAACTCGCCCTCGGATGGCTTAGACCGCCGGAACGCGTTTTTTGTGGGGGCGGTTTTTGGCGAACCGCCGGAACGCGTGCGCGGCTAATCGCCGCTTCTTTTGTAGTGTAAATATTTTATATATTTCTAATTTTTGCCAATTTTTTTTCAAACTACTGGCTCATATTCCCTCAACAATAATCAAAAGATTATGAGGCGAAATTAAAGAATGAATACACAGTAGATTAAAAATAACATGTCTATTCAATAATTTGATTTATATATTTAAATCATCCAACTAGATAAATAAGGCATACTATATCAAGACCATAAAAAGGTCATAAAATCACACGACAAAGGTGTACGTACACTTTTGTGAATTCGACAGAAATTGGTCATAGCAAGTTATATATCAGATCAACGACAGGCATCATGCGCGCGCGCGCGCCCCCCCCCCCCCCCCCCCCCCCCCCCCCACTTTAGTAATTTATTGACACCATATTGTTGAAAAGAAGAATAAATAATGAAACACGCGGTTTCATGTAATATCTTGCACGAAACCCTAATATCCCATGCACGTGATGAATGATAAGGATAAGATGCGTTTTGTTAGCACTAAGAATTTGCTTACTTAACATTTATCATGGGGTAAAGGTGCAAAAATGGGTCCAAACTATTACGTCAGGAGCACATAGGGGTAACAAGTATTTACGGGCTCAATTTTGGGTCTGAAGAATAAATATTGGTGCAATATAGGGAACGCCGTTTATTTTGACCAACGTTGACCGTTAAACGATGACGTGGCACGGGAAATGAATTTTTAGCTGACGTGGCACGGGAAATGAATTTTTAGCTGACGTGGCACACTTATGTGACACTTTTTGCTGACGCGGCGTTCATATGTGGCACATTTTTGCTGACGTGTCACCCTTGTGTGGCACTTTTTGCTGACGTGGCACGCTTATGTGGTGTGTCACGTCAGCAAAAAAATCACTTCCCCAGCCACGTCAGCTTTTAACTGTCAACGTCGGTCAACATAAACGGTGTTCCCTATATTGCACCAGTATTTATTCTTCAGACCCAGAATTGAGCCCGGAAATACTTGTTACCCCTATGTGCTCCTGGTGTAATAGTTTGGACCCATTTTTGCACCTTTACCCTTTATCATGCTCACTATTTACTTTTTTCTATCAGTCATCAATTCTCTAATAGTCAACTTAAATATAGAAAAAAGATGGAACTTCTTGTCAAAACGAATTACACTTTAATTGTTGTACATTTCATTTCAAGAGTTAAATCATGAATTGGATAATCTTGTCACACATACACACACTTGGATTCATCTTGTCTTGTCATGCGTGTATATTACATTTTAGTGCTTCCACTAGTAATAGGTTCGACCTTTTTGATTAATTTTTAAAATATCCCCCCTCCTTGAATATGAATAACAATTTCTATGATAGCCTTCTTGTAAGGTACCTTATGTAGTCTAAAATTTTATTTCATTTTTTATTTTAATCCCATTCATTTTACGCACGGGAAAGAGAATATTAATTAGGAATTTGTTATTTGCTAAATGGAACATTTAAGTATGTCCTTGGCTATGTGCTTCACACAAAACACACACACATTAATTATGTGATATACTACCTCTGGTCCTAAATATAGGACCTAATTGACTTTTTTTTGGAGAGATTAAGGTTGCGAAATAGATTATTAAATGATGACATATTTGATATATTTTTATATTATCCATTAGTTTATAGGTAAAATAAATTAGTTTAAGGGAAAAATTAGGTAAATCAATTTATAATTAACTTATTTTGCTTTTTTAAGGATTTTCCAGAAAAAATCAATCAGGTTTTATATTTAGGACCGTAGGCAGTATATGATGATCTTTTGTTTCACAAGGATATCTCCACCCGTGTGACAATTGAAATTAATCTCTCGTTGTTCTAAAGTTCCATATAGGGGTAGACAACTGATCTGTGAGTTTGCTCCATATTCACAATAAATATTAAATGTTTTAAATGGTAGGTAATTTTCCTTTTGTTACACTTAGCTTTCAAAATAGATCGAGAAAGTTATAAAGAGCCAAAAGAAAACATTATTTAGAGGGACAAAATTGACTTGATAAGAATTATTAATGAGTGTCGAAAAATTATGGTAAAAACGATTATTCTACAAGAGGGTGTTATAAAACCATGGAAATATAGAAGAATATTAAGATGAAAATAATAAGAAGATGATAAACAAGAAGGACAAGAGAGATTGGAGAGAAAGAGGAGAATATTTTATTCATCTATGGGTACATCACATGTAGTACAATACCTCTTATTTATATGCCACCAACCTCAACTAAGTTACAAGAAAGTAAATCTCAAATTCAATCCTCATAAAGTGTCAATATTGTAACCCTTGAATTATGACATTAACAACTCTGAAAGACACTTCATTAGAGAGGTTATTGAGGAAAGGAAAAGCCAAGAGTTTGTGGAGGTATGGACATCCATATAATCACAATATTTATAACACTCCCCCTTGGATGTCCATAAAGAAACATTATTGTGCCTCATTAAAACCTTACTAGGAAAACCCATTGGGACAAAACCCAGTGAAGGAAAAAGAGTACACAATAATTATCAATGTTGCCTCGTTAAAAATCTTACCAGGAAAACCCAGTGGGACAAAACCTTGGTTAAGGGAAAAAGAGTACAACGTGATATTATCTCCCCCTGAAGGACCACTTTTACTTTCTTACATAACAACATCAGTGTTATTCCCCCTAATGACTACATCCCTTTTGTCTCAATTAATTTTACAATCATATTCCCTCCAATGCTATTTCAGCAGATCTTCATGTCGAATTGCATCATCATCAAATATCCTGTTAAAATATATTACTCTAATATATCTCCATGATATATTTTACATCCACATATTTATTCAAAGTCATTGTCAATTTTTGAACCTGCAACAACTGAATTCTTCTACAAAATTGTGATAAGTAATAGCAATAAAATTAACAAATATTTATGAGTCCTCTATATATGACCAAAAATGATTATTGAATTTAATAACTTGATCTATATGTCAAGTAATATGCAAAATCATATATTTTCTATATGATAAAATATTTTATCTAAATTTCTAATATATGATTCTGGCATTTTTCAATAATTCAAGAACACTCATGTAAATTCCATCATCAACTGGGATATATACAAGTATTGATGCACTTTTTCTTTTCATATATTGCCAGACTTATAATATTTGTAGCATACTTGTATCCACCACAAAATAATATGTCTTATCACAATCTTTATAAGCTTTGTTATAAGCTATAATTCACACAAGTATTTATATCCTATAATAACTTTATATATTTCTGAATTTGGAACTTCCGGGCTTCCGGCCCATAATTTTCATATTTTGAAATATATTCAAATGTTCACTTCTTTTCATTTTCTTTTGGCCAATCATGTTTATGTCTACTTCTCATGACATATCTATGTGTAAGATCCTCATTTAATCACGTTATATCATTATCAAAATTCTCGTCGACTACTTTATTCCTTTCGATTCCATTTGTGACATAACTTATTGAGATCTCCTTGTTTTTCTAGGTACCTATACCCCCTTTGAGGTTTTTCAATTAGTTATGTCTTGGCATTCTTCTGGAGTACTAGCCTCTCCAATATGATCATCATACTTATAGACTCCTATTTATATAAAATATTTACATTTGGAATCGATTGATTTTATCATACTTCAGACATGTCACATTTATAGGATCATTTTTAGCTGGAATATGAGATTCAATAATTCTCATTTAGGTTAGTAATTACATATCTGACATACACTTTGTATTTCATAAATTCAAAATCTGATGAACTTTTGTTCATACACTTTGTAATATTTTAGGAATACAAAATTTGATGAACTTCTAGTTCATAGTGCTACATTTGAGGATCTACATTTTATAATCATAATGCATTCAATGAGTTTTCTTTCCAGCTACACAATTTCTCCCCCTCATATTTGCATAACTTTCGTTAAATGTTAAATAACAAATAATCATGTGGTATAAGTCTCCTAAATCGATTTGTTTATATTTGAAACATCATTTTGTTTCATTTAGAAACATGAAGGAGTCACTTATCCAACAATTTTATCAACTTTGTATAATTGTCCATCTATGCACATTGCATGTGACATTGTGGTGGATTATTATGCATTTAAAGAGCACATTCAAACTCTTTAGATGGAAATTATCTGGCTCCTGACCAAAAGCCGATTTTACTGGGAGAATTTTGTTGGCTTAAAGTTAATAAGGCTGCAACATAACAATGAAATAAAAACAATGTTCTCATATAAGCATTGATGTAGCTATTCATGGAGGTTTTAAACTACGATTTCTTGATCATATAATCTGGAAATTGTGCACTCAACATGATGTCTTATTTAGACAATGCTGCAAACTTCAGGTTGCAAGCTAATATCTAATGTCACATGTAATCATCTTGTAGATGCATCTATCAAGTTTATTGTATGTATACTTATTTGGTTTACATGTTATTTGGATGGACCCATTAGTATGATATATTTCCAGAAATATAGATCTATTCCAAATCACAACCAGTGATCTATTCCATATCACAACCAGATATTTTCAATATAAATCTTTGAGAACAAACAGCAGCACATAACTTCTTTCCGAAGAATCTTCTGGTTCTTCTATGGATGTCAATATTTGATATCAATAATTTAATACTCCCTCCGTTCCTAAATATAGGACCTAGATGACTTTTTGAAAAATCCTAAAAAAAGCAAAAAATAAGTTAATTATAAATTGATTTACCTAATTTTTTCTCTTAAACTAGTTTATTTTACCTATAAGCTAATGGATAATCTAAAAAGATATCAAATATGTCATCATTTAATAACCTATTTTGCAACCTTAATCTTTCCAAAAAAAAAGTTATCTAGGTCTTATATTTAGGAACAGAGGGAGTAGTTCATATATTTGACTTGGATGATCAAACAAGTCAAGCCAACAATAAATTAATTCTGATCAGCAAACTTCTGGTTTACTGTATTATATTTCTTAACCAACATTGAACTTTTCAACTTTCATATTATAGAGTATCATTGTATATGACATCCATTGTTCCATATTTTGGGAGATTTGACTATGTAATTGTTGAACATTTAACTCACACTTATACTCCAATAATCTCCCCCTCAAGTGTGAGTAGTCATACCGATAAACAACATATTCTTGTAATTCAAAGACAACTTTAGTAATATAATAACTTATATTTCATGTGGAAGATAACAATTAATCTCCCCCACAAGTGTGAGTAGTCATACCAATAAACAACATATTCATGTAATTTAAAGTCTACTTTAGTAGTATAATAACCTACATTTCATGTAGAAGATAACAAATTTACTTACTCACATACAAATTTGGATTTCAATCCAATTGAAATTTTTATTTTTCTTTCATAGTCTTGATGAACCAAAGTTCTTTTTCTTTTTTCATATGCATATGGACTAAAGTCCTAGTATCAAAATATGAGTCTTGATTTTCATAAAAACTATCCAAGAACTACATGAGATTATTGCATTAATCTATATTTCATTACCAATAATTCTCTTCAAATTGCTTCATTTGATGGTTGAAGTATGAATTGTTCAAAAGTTTTCTCTATATAAAGAAATATGAAGAGATCTAATTGAAACACATAATGATCACAAAAATGAAGGGTAGATAACATTAATTCAAGAGAAACTCAAAAACATATTATAATACTAAAGAATCAAAGGGTATAAGATAATGGTAATAATTTTTTTTTCAAAATTTTTCTAATCTAATTAAATATTCATATTTCTATTAAGCATCCATAAATTCTACTTTCATCACATAAACCAATATCACCACCACCTTTCTTAGTAAGTTTTTGCATAAATAAAAAAAAATTTTATTCTCTCAATTACAATATGAGATACTTTTACCTACAAAATTTCACATAAAATCAATTTATTCTAATACTCATATCAACATCATAATTAAATGTATAAATTTTACAATAGTAATATATTCAAAGCCATTTAATTATTTTTATTAATAAAATGTAGCATACTTGATAACAAATAATTTCTATTTTTATTGTCAATGAGTCATATTAACAAATAATTTTCATGCCCTTAAACAATAAGGTAGAAAGAAATCATAGATATTAAAATGCAAGAAATTCATATAAATGCAATATGGATAGGATTGTTGGAGAAATTCAATAATAAAATTGAACACTTTATCAATCATAAACCATTGAAAAATAAGTCATAAAATTCTCCAAACCTGGTCAATAAGTTATAGTGAAAACGGTCTCCTATAGCATCGCTTATCTCCAATGCAAACTCAATTATGACTTTTGGTATTTGATTTCAAATATTATTTTTCACACTTTAATAAATTTGAAAAACAATAATAATAGTAAAGAGCATTCATATTGAAATTTCACAAATCATTATCACTATATTTCCCGCATTCATTTTGCATCTTATTAATATTTTTTTATATTGATTGGTCTTCAGGACCATACCATTGAGTTACTTGCTTTCATTAACTATAACTTCTTAGTCATATAGACTTATCATCAAAATCTTATATTTTTATATCACCAAATGTTGGTGTCCTTAATCGACAAAATGGTCATTGCTCATGTGTGATTATAGCAAAATATGTTAATCAGTCTTCAGGACTTTTATTTTCAACGTATTACTCCCACAAATTAATCATATCAAAATAACAATAATAATGTCTTCAAATGAAATCACATCAAATGAACATATTATGAAAATATAATATAGGATATAATGTCATCAAATGATATATGCAATATGTAAATAACCATATATATATGAAATAACAAGATAATTAATTTACATAAATAATGAAATAAATATCAACATTAAATTATAACTGAAAATAAACATCAATGACCCTTCTGGGGTTATCAATTTTTCTTATGCCTTACAACAATGACCCTTCAGGGGTTATCAATATTTTTTTATGCTTTAGAACAATTTAATAAATATGTTTTCATAACTCCTTGCTTATGACCATTCATTTGTATCACAAAAGTGATACATACTTATTCATATGACATCTAATCATCATTTTGTAAAATTTTATTTCATTTTCTATATGACTTCTGATCATATTTTTCTCATAATAATTGTCTTTAAGACCACATCAAATATCTTTCAAAGTGAAAATCATAGATTTGATGTTTAGTCCTCTATCATTAGCCTTCAGAGCTTTGTAGTCCTTTGTCTTAGCTTTTAGGACCTTATAGTCCTTTGTCATTAGCCTCCAGGGCCTTATATTTTTCTATCTAGGGCATCAAATTGTCACTCCTCTTTTCATGACATCAAATATCTTGTCATGGCTTCAGGCCATTATAAAATATTGAAAATTAACAAGAAATATAATATTACAAAATTAATTGGAATATAAAAATAATAGTCATAAATAACAAAATAATAAAATGACATAATATAAAAAGAAATTATAAATGTATAATATAAAATGAATAATAATAATAAATAAATGTGAATATTAAATGACATAATATATATATATATATATAATGTTATAAATATTGTAATAATACTATATATATGAATTGCAGGTGGTGAACTGACCAATCGAATTCATATATATATAAATGCAAACTATTAAAATTAAATATGCTCAACGGGGATTTTCGTAAGAAATTAAAGGGCGTATGAATTACAGGCGGTGAACCGATCATTCGAATTCATTGTGACAGCCTCTCTAACCCTCCGAAAGGGGTAAGGATATGATGCGAGGAAACAAATAAATAAATAAACATAAATAGTATTATATATATATATATATATATATAATAAATGACATAATAAAAATAAATGACATTATATTATATTATAATAATACTATATATATATATATATATTGAGTAGTATTATATATATAAGTAATATAATATATATAATAGTATATGTGTGTATTATTATCAACGTGTGTTACTTATATACTCATATATAATCACGTGTTAGTAATATATATATATATATATATATATATATATAGTATTATATATATATATATAAGTAATATATATAAGAGTATATAAGTAATATAATATATGAGGTATATGTGTGTATTATCAACAATACTAAAACAAATGTAAAGAATATACCTTAATTTTAGAGCAAACTCGTGCTGATAACGTGTTATAAAACCATGGAAGTATAGAAGAATATTGAGATGAAAAGAATAAGAAGATGATAAACAAGAAGGACAAGAGAGATTGGAGAGAAAGAGGAGAATATTTTATTTATCTATGGGTACATCACATGTAGTACAATACCTCTTATTTATAGGCCATCAACCTCAACTAAGTTACAAGAAAGTAAATGTCAAATTCAATCCTCATAAAGTGTCAATATTGTAACCCTTGAATTATGACAATAACAACTCTCAAAGACACTTCATTAGAGAGGTCATTGAGGAAAGAAAAAGCTAAGAGTTTGTAGAGGTATGGACATCCATATAATCACAATATTTATAACATTTGGGAATATAAAGCAATTTATTCACAACTTTACTCATTAAGTCAATGTTGTCCCTGTAGTACAAACAGACGCCAAAATATAATATATATTTTTCTCTAGAATAAGTGTTGTAGAGTAATATTCTTATGCAGACTCAATTTTGGAGTCTCTGAGGGAGGCTTTCCAAGTAATATTTTTGTTAGATGCAAGTTACTTTTTGTTATTTGAATTAATATAAATGTAATTGGAATCCATAAAGCAAAATTAGAATAAACTAAATTGGATCCAAAATGCTAGATGCCCAAACAATGATTTTAAGGTTGCTTCTACAGTATTGGCCAGTTCGTTCATAAAATAACTTTGTTTTTGTAATATACTTCCTCCGGTCCTAAATATAAGACCTAATTGACTTTTTTGAAAAATCCTAAAAAAAAGCAAAATAAGTTAATTATAAATTGATTTACCTAATTTTCCCTCTTAAACTAGTTTATTTTACTTATAAACTGTACTAATGGATAATCTAAAAATATATCAAATATATCATGATTTAATAGACTATTTTGCAACCTTAACCTCTCCAAAAAAAAGTCATCTAGGTCCTATATTTAGAACTGGAGGTAGTACTATTTTACATTTATTATTTAGCATGGTTTAAACCTAATTATATTCATTAATGCTCAGAATACCATAGGGCGGTTCTGATTCTTATCAAATGACAAACAAGTTAGGAATTTTATTCTATATTAGATACTCAAATAGTTTTTATTGTACTACATGTCCACAATAATGTTTATATATGTATTAGATTATTTATCAGTTTAAGAGTTTTTTTTAAAAAAATAGATAACTATCTAATATTAAAGTTAATCGAATTAAAATGATAAGTTTTCCCCTGTGCATATCAAAAATTGGTGCTGGATGTCTTTATATTATTGAAGAAAGGGATCATCGTGTACCATGTCCAAATTGTTAATTCAATCAGATTTGAACTCTTTTATTTGAACATATTAAAATACAAAATATAGTGCGGCTTTTTTTCATCATTAGCTAGCGACCCATACCAAAACTAATAATTCAAACATTAAGAAATGCCAGTTTTTTTATCAGAAGAAATGCCAGTTAGTTCATCAGATATTTGTAAAATTGATAAAAACTTGTTTTGCCATGTCTGTACGTGTGATTCTTTACATTTTCTTAAAAATGAATATCCGTTGTATTCATTGATAAAATTTATTACTAATCCCTCCCTTCCTTATAGCATAAGATATAGTATATTCATTTTAGAGTAAGACAACCAATAAGTTACTTGATCGTAATATTTGTTGTGTATTTATATATTATATATTAGCTTATAAACAAGATAGATTAGTTTAAAGAAAAAATTCAGATAAAGGAATTTATAAGTAGTTTTTTTAGAACTTTCAGAAAAATCAACTATCTTTTATAAAAAAAACGGACAGAGTACAATTTAGTCTTGCTAGCATCAAGGAAAACTATTTAATTTTGGCCAAAAGAAAAGCTATTGAATTGCTGGCAAAACAAAGAATGGCCATTAAATATTTAATTATAATAAAAAAAAGTGTACGTAGTACGAGTAAATGTAACTCCGTTGCTTACTTGCTTATCCTTTTAGTCATATTCTATAATTAAATTTTGATAAAAAATCTATAATTAAATTCTAATATGTTGACTTTTCTTTATAATAAAAATTCACATTAATAAATTGTAATAAAAAATTCACATTAATAAATTTAAAATTTATGTTGGATTATTAAATACTATTTTGGATTATTATTAATGATAATCACATATAAATAATTACATAAATAGATGTATGCAATGAAAATAAGCAAATTGACTAATTTTTATTAAGACATATAATATATATATCATAGTCCCTACAACCAATAACATTTTTAATTATCTTGTGGTTTAACGCTATTTCATTCTTTTTTCCTTGCATATAAACTATTTAATTTACAGCTGAAAAACTAAAAAGAAATACAAAAAAAGTCACCATAAAACTTTTGTTGGTGAGGATCTAAATTAGAGTACAAGTACTCTGTGTATGAAGTTTGTGATGTATAAGTACTTTTTACGAATAAAATTTTATCAATTTCTTTTTAATATACTACCTCCGTTCCTAAATATAAGATCACTTTGGTTAATTTGGAGAGATTAAGGAAGACTTTCCAATGAATTAGGATTACATGATCTTCCCAAAATACTCATCACTTAAATTTAAAAGACAAATAGGGATTTGAGAGAGAAGTGAGGGAGCTAATATGTATAGGGGTACTTTGGATCAAAATTGAGACAAAATAGAAAATGGTCTTATATTTAGAAACTTATCCACTTCCAAAGTGATCTTATATTTAAGAACAGAGGGAGTAATTTTCAAGGGGGACTTTTTCCCAGGAGCTTGTTCAAATTATTTTTAAGAGAAAATACATGGGACCTATATGTGGATAAGATGAACATGTACATGGTAAAATCCACTATCAAGTTTTTTGTGTGCATATAAACCCCAAGTTAAAATATCGAAATAAATAAGATATTGAAAGAAGTATGAAATATTTTAAAGTCTTGTCAGTACTATAAATATAAATTAGAATGGGATATTTTTGTTCTTAAAAACCTATTTTAATTTTTTAGGGAATTGAATCGAGAGAGAGAGAGAGAGAATCATATGCTTCTCAGAATTTTTTCCAAGTCATTATTGGTGTACACATTGGAGGCAATGGAAGAGAGAAGATCTACAGCATCTTATTTTATAAGTATACCTGTGACATGTTCTAAATTCTGATAATGTGAATGAATCACATTTTCAAAATTCTATTCAAAATTATAATTCTCTTCACTCTCTCTTATATTAATTTATTCTAGACATAATTGATCTTTATATATACTAAAGAATTATTTCGGTGCGTGCACAGACCCAAAATTTCATAATTCAAGTTTGATTTTTATTCTTCTCCTGAAATTTTAGGAGTGATGCAATTCCTTTATTGGACCACATTCATTAATACCAAAATAAAGTGTTTTTATTAGACGGTCCAAATTAATGAAGACTCACGAAAGCAAAGTAGGTCTAGCTTGAATTCAACTGTGCATATTTGATAAACTCCATAATTTCACATATTTCATTTCAATTTACCTTGAATTGTACATGATTTTTGAGGATACATAGATAACAAACATACACAATTTAAGGTAAAATGAATAACACATGGAAAACATACTTTTGTGAAATTTGGAGGTGAATTGTACATTTTTTTTATCAAGAATTGTACATTTTTTGGTGTAAGAACTCATCAACCCTTTTTCTATTTTATATAGGAAGATGTGGTCAAGTTTTGAAAGAAAGAAAGATTCAAGGAGTAAGCTCAAAAAAGCAAAAAGAATAGGAAAACAGTTTGGGGCCAGAGGGGCGCCCAGGGCGCCACCGGGGCGCCCGTGTATCAGATGTCACCTTCTCTATTCTTGAGCCCCAGGCTCGCCACGGGGCTCCACCAGGGCTCCATCCTGAAGCAACACGTTTTGACTAGTATAAAAGACATTTTTAGGGTTTAAATGAGAGGAGCCTCCACACACTTGAGAACATGAAAAATACACACTTGGTGGGCACTTTTGGGAGTCTTGAAGAGCTTGAAAAACCTTGGGATTTCTTGGGATTCAAGTGGGGAAGCTTAGAGAGATTTAGGCATCCTTCATTTGTGGTTGTATTTTCTTCCCTCTTCTTCATCTGTCTTCAATGAACTCTTCCATAGTTTTAGAGTTTGTTTTATTTACAATTATGTGTAACTAAAACCCTAATCTAGGGTTGCTATGAACCTATTTATGGATTGAACCATCTACTCTACTCTCTCTTTCTTTAAGTAATTAATGAAGTATATGCGTAGTTTTTATCTTACTCTCTATTTGTTTTAAGTGCTTGATCACCACTTACTTAGTTAAATGGAATATAACTTGAGAAAGTGTATTTTGTTTTAGAACTTGGATAAAAGCATGTTGGACTTGAAGTTTATGGTTTTAAATGGATGATTTGTTGATAACATAGTGATATAGTTATTGACCTAACATAGTCATAATTAGGGTGGTTGAGGAAAAAAGCTTGCATTTATTGTGACAAGAGATTGTGCAATAAATACTAGCATAAATTTGATCTTGACTTGAAAAATCTTTTTCAAATGATTTTGAACCCTAGGCTTGCACATATTTTCATTTAATCACTTAAAAAGAAGAAGGAAACCTTGGTTCATAAATTAAATAGGGGATTAGCAACCCTAGGCTTTAATTATCATTGTTAAATCGTGTTTGAAACGCTAACTCTTTTTACATTTATATTTGAAACTCATTTCTTATTTAAAATCAAACTCTCAATATGTTATTACTTAAAGTTATTAATGATATAATTAACGTTAATCACTTTGTTTAAACAACAATCTCTGTAGAACGACACCTTTTACTATACTACTTTTGACGACCTGTATACTACTTTTGACGACCTGTATGCTTACGGAAGTGCATCAATTCCGCGTTAAGTCAATATTAAAATCAAATAATTAAACTCATGAAACTAAAAAGCATTCCCCAAAAGAAGCAGTAATATTCATATCACAAGTCCATCATTCGATCAAAAAAAATTATATCACAAGTCCATCATGAAATTTTACTGCAGGACTGTACTAGACAGGTGTTTTTAATCGGGTATAGTTAATTTTCAAATTCATCGACTATATTTGGATGATGTTTGTACTGGAAAAAGTATCATAAGTATCGTTTTGGCGTTTCGGTTTCCTCAATAATATTCCAAAGAATATGTCATCAGAATTAAAGAAAGAATATTACATTCACATGTTTGCTTAATTTATAACTACTAATGGTTTTAATTTATAACTACTAATGGTTTTAGGAATTAGATTACTTTTTATAAAGAAAAATCCCATGAACCTTTTCATTATAAATTAATAATTGATAATATTTTTTTATAAATATGAAAGGTTACATGGACATCATAGAATAAAGAAACGAATTATACATATGTAATTAATAGTAGGTTTAAGTGTCAAAAATACACATGTATATGTGTTTTTCTCAAATGTCAACAAGCGCCAAATATTGTTATTTTTTTTATATAAGGTACACATAAGTTTACATATTGGGTTAACAATACACATAAAATTTCATAATGAGTTTGAAAATCACATAGGATTATGCTACTATTGAACTCAATATAAAAATTTATGTGTATTTTTTGTCCAAGAAATTATTTGGTGTTGAATGATCTTTTGTGAAAAAACATGTGTATTTTTTACCATGAACCCTAAATAGCAAAATTTTATAACCACTCAAAAGTGTGTGTGTGTATGAATGATAATTAATATATATGTTAATATATATGTATAATCATCAGTATACACCTTATTTTTAATACATACTAGTATTTGACACATAATTATGTTGTCATTGTCTTATAAGACCATGACAAAAGATCACGTTACAAAATATAAAGAAAAATAGCCACATAAGAGAGACTAAACTAAAACTTGGGAAAATAATTATGAAAGTTTTAAGAAGAAATTTAATCACCTAAAAGTTTCATAACAATTGATTATTAAATTAAATAATGATAAGTTTTGATGTAAAAACTGCAACAAGTCAAGTCAATATCACTCACTCATTGAGACTTTACTTTTTATTGATTATATTCCTTCCCTCAAAGTTCATAACGATTTCTCTTTCCTAAATTCGCACAAGGATGGCATATGAAGCCAAACAAAAGAGAGAGACAAGTTTTTTTTCCTTCAAAATATTACTCCCTGGGTCCCAATAGAAGAGCTCAAAATTTGAATAGTTTTTATCCATAATATAAAAGCTCATCTCACATTCTCTCTTCATTTAATACGTTTTTTCCTACTTTGCCCATAACTCTCTTTCATATTTATTAATGTTTATGCATTTCTCCCTCTTAAAAGTATCATAATAAATATGAGCAATGTTGGAAAAGAAGCATTAACTCCAGACACTCAACTAACATTCACATGTATGTTTTCTTAAGAAGCGCTTTTTGGCGGCTAGCTCTTATATTAGGGACCGAAGGGAGTATCTCCCTTTTACTAATTAATTACTCCCTCCAATCCTATTTATAAGTCGCCAACCGCCCGAATTGCACATACCAAGGAATGGAGGTTAATGGAAGTTGAGTCATTAAATTGGTCTTATTTTTTTGTCTTTTCCATTTTTGCCCCTATCACCTTTATTACTATGGCCCACTATCTCTTTCATCTTTATAAGTATACATGTGACTTTTTCATCTTCTCTCTCTTCTCATCTTCCAATGTCCATTTTCCAATGCTAAGGGTATATTAGGAAAGTTATAATAAATGAGTTAGTTAATATTAGTTAGTGACTTATATTAAGGACTAAAATTTAGTGGCGGTTGGCGACTTATAAATAGGACCGGAGGGAGTACCTAGTAATTACCTGAAGTGGTGGTTGCATTATTCTTACTCTATTTACAAGAGTTGCAACTTGAGATATCATTAATGACAAATGTTAGGATGTTTAAGTGCACTAGACTTGAACAATTTAAGAACTCTCACGTCCAATAAAGTTGGATTTCATGATAGATACACAAGAGTATCAAAAAGAAAGGACTCTAAACATAAGGATTTGAGCTAACATTCATTAAACAAAGCCAGCTAAGTTTTACTATTCTCTAGCAATGTGTTTCACACATAGACCACATGGTGTTTGTGTTCACGTCTAAGAGAGAGATAACAATGAAAGAGCTATAGGGCTATACATGCAGATTTTGAAATTTTTAGATTAGAGAATGGGTCCCATCATCATGCTCACAACAAGTTGGGACATGGAGTGGGCTTAGAACAAATAAAGGAATAGAACATGGAACTTAAATATTTCATTATAACCACTATTATGCTGCCACCAGTATGGTTGAGAGATACTTTTAGCCTCTATAATTATATAAATAATCCAAAATATACCATTATACTTCTTATCCTGAGTAAGCAGTGTGAAGGAACCATTCCAATATGAGAATTTGATATTATTAAAGGTGCACTAAAATGACTTATAAGTATCCTGCCAAACCTTCAATAATTTTGGCATTTCTAATTGTCACTGAAAGTACAATACAACTTGGATGGAAACAAATCCACGATATCTTTTTTTCTTCCCCTTTCCCCAACAGTGAAGGTATCATCATAGTTTATTTAGGCTATTTTTTTCATTTTACAATCTTGAAAATTTTATTCATAAAGTCTTTCTTAAAGAAATCATTGAACAAGTGTTTCTAAACTTTTAGTTATTGTTAGAACATAATAACATCGTACAATATATGTAGTCGATCCAATGTAGTGGTTTAAGGTTCATTGTTGTAATCAACAAGTGTCATCTTCTTGAGTTGTTTTAAATTGGCATATAAATTTCCATGATTGCAATTTTCGACATTTTTTCTGCCGAGTGGTGAAGTTACACAATCCAAAGCTCATAATTGAACCACAAAAAAATGATTATACAAATTCTTATAAGGCATTAAGTAATGGATATGTTCTGTTAAACAAAAGGAACCGCTTAATTAAAGTGGAGACTTTAACTTGAAGGTATTTGAGAGTCAGTTGACAAGGTTACTGAAAATCTAGATGTGCTCAATGAAAATGGCCTTGAATGAGCTAGCGTGTGTGCGTGTGTGTGTAATCTAGTTTACATGTGATAAAATAAATGAACAATTCTTGACCTGAGACTATAAGTTTCCCTATATTCTTCACTAAATACCTTTTTGTCATAGTGGTTTAACTTGGAAACTTTGTTTACTTATCAATAAATGACAAAAGCATGACCACCATACACAAATCCTCATTAATACTTCTTGCTAGTTGTGCCTTCCTAATCCCAAAGTGGAGTAACAGTATAGTAATCCAAGGATATTTTAGAATGTGCTCAAGAGCATCAATACTTACCATATCAACCAAATCCCTTTCCTTTCCATCACCTATTTATAATGCCATCCTTGCCTTCCATTGAATACTCACCAACACATACACAATTAGCTAAAACCTCTCTCTTGTATCTTTAGTTTACAAAAATGGTGAAGTTCTCTAAGCAATTTGAGGACCAGCTTATTCCAGAATGGAAGCAAGCCTTTGTTGACTATTCTGAACTCAAGAAAGAGCTCAAGAAATTTCACCTTGTTATAAACAACATACCAAACAAACAAAACTCCAATGCCTGCTCTGCATATAACTACCTCATTTCATCACTAAAAAAGTACTCTTTGTTTGGCCACCAACACACAAATCATGGACCAATCCAAGTACTTCTTCCTCCTTCCAACAATAACATGCATAACAGCAGAAGAACTTAATTCTATTCAGTGGCAATGTGCACTTAACTGATTTTCTATTCTTTTTTTCTTATGGTCTTTTCCAGGTTCATAGGAAACTTGCATGCACAGCTAGTAAGGAGGACATGTATGAGACTGAGTTGCTAGACTTATTTTCTGATGTTGATGCTGCCAAGGATTTTTTTGCATGTTTGGACCAGCAACTAAAAAAGGTTAATAGGTTTTATGAAATGAAAGAGACAGAGTTCATGGAAAGAGGTGAGTCTTTGATAAAGCAAATGAATATTCTTTTAGAGCTCAAGTATGCTTATAAGCAGAAGCAACAAAGCAAAGGAGGGTCTTCCCATTCCCAAGACTCTAATGGAGACCAATCTATTTCATGCACATTCCCTAGTGGTAAATATTCAAACTCTTCTTCTCTTAAATAAATAATCAGAAGCAGTACTCAAGTTTGTCATCTATTTATTGTTTCAGTTTAATATATAAAGTAGAATTATGTGTAACTTTTGCTATGATACAGAGGAGGACTCTGTTAGAAGCAAAGGACAGCAAGAAGAAATGCAGGGAAATTGGACAGAGGATTTAGAGAAAAATGACATGTCATTGTCAGACTCTCCTCGATTCAAGGAGACCGAGAAATCGATGAAAAGAGAAGATGGAAAATTGAGGAGACTTTCTTCTGGGGGTTCTGTGAGTTTTCAAGGGAAGAATGTGAAGATCAACATTCCTTTGACCACACCTTCTCAAGCCATCTCAGCAATAAGCTATTTGCTAAAGGAAGATTTTATTAACCAATCATCATCAAGGAACTATGGTCCCGAAAGTGGTAAGCTTCATATCAATAAAACTAAATTGCATCATGCAGAAAAGATGATCAAAGGAGGTTTCATTGAGCTCTATAAAGGGCTAGAATATCTCAAAATTTATAGGTACAATAATCCCATATTTCATTTCTTTGATACACTTAGAGAAAAAAAACTCTAATTAATGTTCCCCCATGATATCAAATTTCAGGAACTTGAATATGCTTGCATTTATGAAGATATTGAAGAAGTTTGACAAGGCAAGTTGAATAAAGACTCAAACATTTATGTATAAAATTGGAGCTTGGTATACATTATTTATAATGAAAAGGATTTCTTTTCTTTTCTTTTCTTTTCTTCCTTCTTGTTGACGTTTCAGGTCATTGAGAAGCAAATTCTTCCCATTTATCTTAAAGTAGTAGAGACTTCTTATTTCAACAGCTCAGACAAGGTAAATATATTAACATATCATTTCTTTTGCATTTAATAAATCTGCATGATCCTCCTATATTCAGAATAAGGCCAAAATGTTTGCCACCAGTTATACTTTCACCATCAAGTTCACCGACAAGTTCAAGTGGCCAATTATCCTTTATAATTCATCTCTAAAACTTAAAGGGTAATGGACCTAATCTGACCCCCAAGTAACCACCAAGGAGCGTTGAACACTCTGAACTAACAACATGCCCGTATCTGGACGCCAAGTAACCAAGGTGTTTAAAAACTACCCCGGCTGGACGGTCAACAACATTTGACCGTTACTATGCCTATGTGGCTGCCACGCAAGCACTTGCTTTGCCACCTCGGATTGCCAAGTGTGTATTTTAAATGGACCTAATCTGGTCCCCAAGTAACCACTCAGGAGCACTGAGCACCCTGAACTAACAACAGGCCCGTATCTGAACTCAAAGTAACCAATGTGTTTAAAAACTACCCCGGGTGAACGGTCAATGACGTTTGACCGTTACTATGCCTATGTGGCCGCCACGTGAAGGCCTTGTTTGTCACCCGACACCTTGTCATTGCCACGTAAGATATGTTTATGTGGGTCTCACCTATAATAATAAACAATTTCTCTCTCCTCTTCATCACCATCACCACAGCCCCCCAACACCCACCACTTCCACCCACTCCACCCCCTCACCTCCCCAGCCCCCCCACTGCCTCACCTCCACAACCCCCCACCCACACCCCCCTCAAACGTGACAAGCAGAGGTGGCGTGGGTGGGGGGCTGTGGAGGTGAGGCAGTGGGGGGGCTGGGGAGGTGAGGGGGTGGCGTGGGTGGAAGTGGTGGGTGTTGGGGGGGCTGTGGTGATGGTGATGAAGAGGGAGAGAGAAATTATTTATTATTATAGATGAGACCCACATAAACATATCTTACGTGGCGATGACAAGGTGCCGGGTGACAAACAAGGCCTTCACGTGGCGGCCACATAGGCATAGTAACGGTCAAACGTCATTGACCGTCCACCGGGGTAGTTTTTAAACACATTGGTTACCTTGAGTCCAGATACGGGCCTGTTGTTAGTTCAGGGTGCTCAGTGCTCCTGGGTGGTTACTTGGGGGCCAGATTAGGTCCATTTAAAATACACATGTGGCAATCCGAGGTGGCAAAGCAAGTGCTTGCGTGGAAGCCACATAGGCATAGTAACGGTCAAACGTTGTTGACCGTCCAACCGGGGTAGTTTTTAAACACATTGGTTACTTGGAGTCCAGATACGGGCCTGTTGTTAGTTCAGGGTGCTCAGCGCTCCTTGGTGGTTTCTTGAGGGCCAGATTAGGTCCATTACCCAAACTTAAATAAGGGTCAACTCAGTTCTAGTCTCCACTTGGTGAGAGTACTGAGGAAGGGAATTTACTAGACAGTCTTACCCTTAATTTAAAACAGGAGGTTGATTCAAACACACGACCTCAGACCCTATGGTAAACGAGCTTACCGCTAAGCCAAACCGACCCTTTACATAGAGAGAGACAGAGATGTTTGGTTTGTAACTTACTTCCTGGTATAAGCTTGCAACTTTGTGAACTATGCTCAACATGAGCTTCACATGTGACACAGGTAATGAAGCTAGCAGACCAAACTGAGGAACTATTTGTAAAGAATTTTGCCAAAGATGATAGAACAAAGGCCTTGAAGTACCTTAGACCAAGTCAACGTAAAGAATCTCATGCAGTTACTTTTTTCACTGGTGAGTACTTCTATTTTCAGCTCAAATCCTGGACTTAATGAGATATTTTGCCCTTTTTAAATAAAAGTCTTTTAGCGATGCATCATTTTGGTAGAGAGCTTTAAGCTCGTTTATATTTTTGACATCCATCTGCAATTAAAAAAATCACATTATGGACCCATTAAGTCACTAAGTTTTACAATAGAATGTCACCAACTGGCCCCACTTTTTTTGTGCTGTCAAAGCATTGGTCCCAAGGCCGGCTTGCAACATCATCTTTTATATTCTTATAACCGTACCACAAAGAGTGAACCCCAACGCCCCATCAAAAGCTATATGGAAAGCATTATAAATATGTCTTCTTATCTTTATTCTTAAAAATTATATTAGTGAGGAAATCTTAGGGTCACTTTGCCCAATCCATATCAAACTTTTGAATTATAGATATATATTGGAACTCGCTTTCAATCAAAATAACTTAAGCCGATTTGATCGGACTTTCAATATCTTCCATAATTAATTAATCAACATAGGACTTTTATATTCTAATCTTCCTCTTACCATTTTTTTCATATTCAATCCATTTTTTTTCTTTGCCTGGACTTTCTAGTCTAAGAGGCTTCGGGTATAAACATAATGTTTTAGATATAAATGTTTATTGGAGTTGTCTTTATATATCAAAATGGTTTAAGTCAATTTGATATGACTTCTTTGAACAATATATACTTTAAATGCATTTTGTAATTAGTGGGTGAGGAACAAATGTATTCAAATATGGGCAGAAGTGCTAATCTAATTAATAATTAACTATTTCACTTCTAGCAGTATAAATAATAAATGACTATTTCGTGGTGCAAAAATAATAAAACCGGTGTTATACATTATTTTGAAGTTATGTGGAATCTTGTTGATATTATTTTTCAAAGTGAAAATACATTTTTACCCCTCCCAATTAAAACCCAAATCTTGTTGATGATTTTTTTGGCTGAAAGGGAGAGAGAGGAGGATGAAGAAGGTTTGAGTGTTAATTGGGAGGGGTAAAATTGTATTTTCACTTTGAAAAATAATATTAACAAGATTCCACATAACTTCAAAATATTATTTTGAAAGATGTATATTTTTTATGCAACACAAAATATTCATTTATTATTTTCAGAAGTGAAATAGTTAATTATTAGATGAGCGCGCCCTTCAAATATTCCACCGTGATTAGAAATGTTATCATCATCCTCAGAATCAAGGGATCTGCAAAGGATTGTGTCAGTCTTGCACCAATAAATTTGCACATAGCCAAAACTCTAACTGTTAGCCTTGCGTCTAAGTACAAATGGCATGTGATTTTACAGATAACTCTTGTAGGCAAACTAAAACATAAGAAAAATTATAATAAGATAAAAAGTTGCTACTTCAACCTTGTTGAATGTCACCCTGGAATTCAAGTGTCACACTGAATTTCACATATAAGCAGGTTTATTCGCTGGATGCTTCTTGGCACTTCTTGCTGCATACGTTATAATGGCTCATCTAACTGGGCTCTACAGAAGACAACCAGACTCAGTCTATATGGAAACTGTTTACCCTATATTTAGGTAAAGTAATTATTCTCCTATCCTTAATTGCATTAGTAATTGAACATCTATTGATGGCTTTTATCTTATTTTTTGCAGCATGTTCAGTCTTATCTTTCTACATTTATTTCTTTATGGTTGCAACATTTTTGCTTGGAGAAAAACTAGGATAAATTACAGCTTCATTTTTGAGCTTGGCCTTAGTAAGGAGCTCAGATATAAAGATGTGTTCTTGATTTGTACAATGGGTATGACTTGTATGGTTGGGGTCATGTTTCTTCATCTAACTTTGCTCACAAAAGGGTATTCTTGTGCTCAAGTTCAAGCCATTCCTGGCCTACTTTTACTGGTAATTTCTTAACTACTTATTATTCAGATTGTCATGATTTCTTTAGCATGGTTATTATGTCTCATAATACCTAAGATATTTTCTGATGACATTTTAAATTTTGATTTAATGCACAGGGCTTCTTGTTTATACTTTTGTGCCCTTTCAACATTATCTACCGTTCAAGCCGTTATCATTTCCTTTGTGTGATAAGGAACATAGTTTTCTCACCCTTTTACAAGGTACATTATTTCTCTCCACAAAGAAAAAGAAAAAGAGAACTCTTCCCTTTTCTTGATAAGCAAAAAAGCTTCTTTATTGATGAGGGGGAAAAATTTGGACTAGACAAGCTTACAAAAACGAACCCCAATCATAAAATTTTTATTAATGAGGATCACCAACAAGAATCAAACTCAAGACACTCTTGTTTCTATGAAAGTTGATCTTGCCAATAAAGTCACCCATGCTTGTTGACACAAAAGTATATCTATTGAATGATACAGGTTTCAGATGTGTTAAACACCCTAAAGTATTTTTTCAGTAATACTCACTATCCTAAACTCATTTGTGATATAGATAGCACTCTTAACACCTAATAATATATGGGTAATGGACCTAATCTAGCCCCCAAGTAACCACCAAGGAGCGCTGAGCACTCTGAACTAACAACAGGCCCGTATCTGGACTCCAAGTAACCAAGATGTTTAAAAACTACCCCGGTTGGACGGACAACAACGTTTGACCGTTACTATGCCTATATGGCTGCCACGCGAGCACTTGCTTTGCCACCTTGGATTGCCACATGTGTATTTTAAATGGACCTAATCTGGCTCCCAAGTAACCACCCAGGAGCACTGAGCACCCTGAACTAACAACAGGCCCGTATCTGAACTCAAAGTAACCAATGTGTTTAAAAACTACCCCGGGTGGACGGTCAATGACGTTTGACCGTTACTATGCCTATGTGGCCGCCACGTGAAGGCCTTGTTTGTCACCCGGCGCCTTGTCATCGCCACGTAAGATATTTTCATGTGGGTCCCACCTATAATAATAAACAATTTATCTCTCCCTCTTCATCACCATCACCACAGCCCCCAACACTCACCACCCCCACCCACACCACCCCCTCAAACGTGGCAAGCAGAGGTGGCGTGGGTGGGGGGCTGTGGAGGTGAGGCAGTAGGGGGGCTGGGGAGGTGAGGGGGTGGTGTGGGTGGAAGTGGTGGGTGTTGGGGGGTTGTGGTGATGGTGATTAAGAGGGAGAGAGAAATTGTTTATTATTATAGGTGAGACCCACATGAACATATCTTACTTGGCGATGACAAGGCACCGGGTGACAGACAAGACCTTCACGTGGCGGCCACATAGGCATAGTAACGGTCAAACGTCATTGACCGTCCACCCGGGATAGTTTTTAAACACATTGGTTACTTTGAGTCCAGATACGGGCCTGTTGTTAGTTCAGGGTGCTCAGTGCTCCTGGGTGGTTACTTGGGGGCCATATTAGGTCCATTTAAAATACACACGTGGCAATCCGAGGTGGCAAAGCAAGTGCTCGCGTGGCAGCCACATAGGCATAGTAACGGTCAAACGTTGTTGACCGTCCAACCGTGGTAGTTTTTAAACACCTTGGTTACTTGGGGTCCCGATACGGGCCTGTTGTTAGTTTAGGGTGCTCAGCGCTCCTTGGTGATTACTTGGGGTCCAGATACGGGTCTGTTGTTAGTTCAGGGTGCTCAGCGCTCCTTGGTGGTTACTTGGGGGCCAGATTAGGTCCATTACCCATAATATATTAAACTATTTTTGCATTTTTGATTTTAAACAACAATGAGTACCCTACACTTGAAATACCGAGTGCAATTGAAAAAATAATTTAGAATGCTCTATGCACAAAAAATTACTAAAAAAATAATTGAGGATGTTGTATAGTACTCTCTCCGTTCCTAAATATAAGATTACTTTTAGATTTCAATTTGTTCCTAGATATAAGCAATTTTCTAATTTTTCTCATTTTTTTCCAAATTAACCTTAATAATGATTATATATAATAAACAAGCAAGTGTAGGAGAGTGAGGATAAAGTTATATAGTTATGATAAATTGGTAATATTATGTGTTAATAACTACCTTAACTTAAATCTTTAATCTAATTAAATTATGAAAGTGGTATTATATTTAGGAACGGAACTAGTATTAAAAAATAATTAACTCTGTAAAATAAATCATAAATCAAATTAAAATATGCGGTGCTATTAGAAAAATACGTCAGGATGTTGGATGTGATCTAAACAAATAATATAATTATGCCTGTTGTTGACCATGACCTCATCTTATTAGCTTCCCTACTGAATCTATAGGTTGTCATGCTCGACTTTTTCATGGCTGATCAACTTTGTAGTCAGGTAGGATTTTATGTATCAGAATTCTTTTTCGCCACAAAAAGTGGTTCTTCATGATATCATTGTAGCATAAATATGGAATCAAAAAAGAATATTCTTAATAATCATGTTATGTCATTGCTGCATTATGTATAGGTGCCAATGCTCAGGAACTTGGAGTATGTAGCATGCTATTATATTACTGGAAGCTACAGAACTCAGGACTATAGATACTGCATGAGGACAAAACACTATAGAGACCTTGCCTATGCTGTGTCATTTTTACCTTATTATTGGAGGGCCATGCAGGCAAGATAAATTAGCCTCCTTTCACTCTTACACCATACTATCTCAAACAACATTTAAAATACAATTTTTTCTTCTCTTACCAGTTTTTGTTTCTAGTTTTGTAAAAGAGAAACACCTTCTCTATAACTCATTGACTCCTTAAAAAGAGCTTAAATGCAAAATGCTCATATAATTGTCAGAATGACGCAAAAATACCTATGTAAAATTTTTAAAGCAAAACTACCCTTCAAATTTTAAAACTGGGGCAAAAGTCTCGTTAATTTTTTTACTTTTTCACTCATCATTCTTTGCCGATCCTTTGCGGCTCATCATCACAAAAGGATAAATAAATAGATAAGTTTGCCACTTGTTTTGGTGAGCGATGACTCGATAGAGGATGATAAGTGAAAAAGTAAAAAAAAAAATTATTGGTGATGGGCACTTTTGCCCTAATTTTGAAATTTGATGGATAGTTTTGCTCCAAAAAATTTTACACAGGTATTTTTGCCCGTGTAATCACAAAATGTTATAATAAGTAGAATGCGACAAGTTTCGACTTAGGAGATTATAACAAGTCTATAATGCTTACTTGTTGTGAGACTTTTATAACAAGCACCCTCAAAGAAACTCATTCACATTCAGTCATAATTACCGGATAGCAAGCAATAAAGAACTGTGCTTGAAGATTGCTTTGAATTGGTTTTGTAGTGTGCTAGAAGATGGTTTGATGAAGGGAAGGCTAGCCACCTGGTGAATTTAGGAAAATATGTATCAGCAATGCTAGCAGCAGGAGCTAAATTGGCTTATGAGAAAGATGGTGGTGTTGGATGTCTATGTCTTCTTGTGATCATATCAAGTGCAGCCACTTTGTACCAATTGTATTGGGACTTTGTGAAAGACTGGGGTTTGCTCCAAATTAACTCCACTAACCCTTGGCTTAGGAATGAATTAATCCTTCGCCAAAAATTCATTTACTACTTCTCCATGGTATACATCAGTCTCTTTCTTTCTATAGAACCTATATCTTGTGCAAATGGTAAACAAATATCTCTGTGTGTGTTTCTCTTTCTTCCTTGGAGAGAAAGTGGATATTCCTCTCTTCTATCTTAAATATAAGACCTATTTGACTTTTTGTGGGGAGAGTAAAGTTACGCAATATATAGGTTAATAAATTATGACATATTTGATATATTTTTAGATTATCTATTAGTTTATAGGTCAAATAAACTAGTTTAAGGGGAACATTAGGTAAATTAATTTATAATTAACTTATTTTGCTTTTTTAGGATTTTACAAAAAAAGTCAACTAGTTCTTATATGAATAATTAACAAGAAAAATGATGTTTTAGTTTTATTGATCCTTTGTAGATTATGATCCGTAGAGAAGACATGTTGAAGTTCATTTAAGCTATTGTCATACTATTGGCACCTAAAAACTAAAACATAGGAGAACTTGTTGCCTAATTTATCATAATGTTAGATCTAAAGACAACCATGTTTGTGGTGAATTTCTAAAGAGTGGAGAAAAGAGCATGAAAACAAATGATGGTAATTAATAGCTTTATGTTAGTTGAGATTAGATCACAAATCAATAGCATTAGATATTAGATTTTCTCTTGTATAAAACATGGTCCATTTACTTATAAATTAAAGCTGAAGATGACCACTAAAAAATTTTGGAAATTTATGTAGGGATTAAACTTTATTCTGAGGCTTGCTTGGCTGCAAACTGTCCTCCATTCAAGCTTTGGAAAAGTTGACTATAGAGTAACAAGCTTGTTTTTAGCAGCTCTTGAAGTTCTTAGAAGAGGAATGTGGAATTTTTTCAGGTGATGTTATAATTAGCTTTTCTTCATAATGTTATAAACACTAATCATGGGATATCATAATCCCAGAAGACTAAATTATTAAAATAGAAAGTCCCTTTGACTTAAACTTACAAGTAGCCTCCGTATGTGGGACTTAACAATACATCACTAAGAGTCCAATTCCAAATGACTAATCTATCAGGATAAGGAACCCCTTAAACTTATAAACAACACTTGACTTGTGAGTTCCCCAATATGAGACTTAAAAATACATTCTTTCGAGAGCTCAATCCTAAAAGGCTGGCTTATCGTGAGGGAAAGGCCATTTAAGTTATAAGCCAACCACTCATCACTTGTAAGTATCCCTTATGTGAGACTCAACACATTCTCATATCCGTCAATTTTCATGAAAGTGTTTATTACATTCAAACAGCTCATCATTGTCATTTCAAAAGACAAGAAAAAGGATATGCTCAAATACCATTCTTTTTTATGAGAAAAATACCATTCATATGATCTAACCAAAAAAATGTTAAATGGTACAGGTTGGAGAATGAGCATTTGAATAATGCAGGACAATTTAGAGCAGTCAAAACAGTACCACTTCCTTTTCATGAAGTTGATGAGGAAGAGTAATGGCCTATTATTAGTTGCTTTGACTGACATCATTTTCGGAAGAAATTTGATTCCATGTGAAGAATTTCAGAAACAAATTAGGTAATTTCATTCAAGTTGATGATGTAACATGTTGAAACTTTTGTTATTAGTGGAAACTTTCAACTTTCGAGCTTTTGTTTTACTTCTAGCTACATCATCCCTTTGTACACGGCTTTGTACATAGTAAAGCTTCAATGATCAACTTGATGTAGGCTGAATGGATCTATAAAGATTAGTAATTTATTTATCTTTTGGTATATTCCTCCTATCTTGGTGAGTTGGTGACACTTCTTGCACTCATGCTACATTCTCTAGATATTACAAGTGCTTGTATGAATGAAAGATTATGATGATACAATTCCCATGTTAAAAATGTGAGATCTGACTCAAGGTATATATAGTTGAGGTGAATCCTAACCCAAACCCTTAGAGACAAAAACAAAAAAAAAACAAAATGTATTCTAGGTAAAGAAAAAAAAAGAACCTGAAGCCTCCAAGATTAAAAATGTGAAATTCACGTTAAAAGATTGAAAAGATAAATTAAGTATATAATATAAACATGAATCCTCTCATATAATTTTTTTTATCAGCAATCCTCTGATCTCATATTGATAGCATACACACGTAATTAATTTATATAACCCTTTATATTTCAACATGTAGCAACTTCTTAATTAGTCTCTCTGGTACTAAACATATGAGTTGGATGGAGGGTTCAATTCATTTTTAAATACAAGAATCCAATTTTTAATTTGTTTTTAAATACAATACTCTAATCCAATTTGTTTTATCTCCTATAGTTATAATCTTTTTATAAGTACTCTTTCCTTCCTAAATAAAAGAGATATTTAATTACTTTGAAGAATTAAGAAAGTTAATTATGTTACTTTATACGTTGTACTTCTTCTAAAATAACACAATCATCTTCCCTTTATGCCTCCCGTCTCCTAATTAATTGTTGTTGGAGGAGCGATAATAAAGATAATTTAGGAAATATGCACTCTTAGTAATACTCCCTCCGTTCCTAAATATAAGATCACTTTGGGGAAGTGGATCAGTTCCTAAATATAAGATCACTTCCTATTTTATCTCAAGTTTTGCCCAAACTACCCTTATACTCCCTCTTTTCATTTAAAACCCCTCCTCCTTTTCAAGTTAAGTAATTGAGGGGATTTTGGGAAGATGATGTAATTTTATTGTCTTCCTTAATCTCCCCAAAATTACCCAAAGTGATCTTATATTTAGGAACAGAGGGAGTAGTATATTGGTAAATATGCACTTTTTATTTGTCAATTGTGCTGAGTGCACTTCTAGTAATATTCTATTGGTAAATTTCCATCTTTTATTATTCAATTGTACTCTAACTACACTTTTGCTAATAGTTTGTTAGTAAATTTCCACTTTAATCGATGGTTTTATTTTATCCTTGTGTTATAATAAGTTAATTAAACAAAAAATGTTATACAAAATAATAATAATTAAACATTCCATATTTATATATTTATATTTATGAGAATAATTCAAAAAAAATAAATCTCAATCATTTTCTTTTTTTAATTTGTAAGTACTAAATCAATTTCATACTTCATTTTATAATGCAATTTGAAAACAAAATTTTATAAATTTTACGGCTCCCACAATTTATGAGAAAATATTTGAAGTTCACACATATTTGTATTGCTTTTCTGGAACACCAAATCTTGACTATGCTTGCTATAGAGGTGTTACAAGTCAGGTGACTTTCTTTCTCCCTCAAAGCTCGCAATGTCTTTTTCTGTAATTTTATAAGAAAGTGATTTGTATGTTCAATTCACATTTTTATCCAATATCAAACATATTCACATTATCAAGCGGAATTGAGATTTAGTATCAAACAGAAGATATTTCAAGCGTAATTGATATTTAGTATCGAAAAGAAGTTATATCAAGCGTAATTGATATTTAGTATCAGACAAAAGGTAATGCTTACTTCTCATAAGATATATGTTGAAATATATCATACTTGATATTTTTTTGACCTATCATAAAAATAAAAAAAAATGTATATAAAATCGAAATAAGAAAACACATATGTATATTTTTATATCATCCATACTTAGTTAAGTTTTTAAAGGTAAAAAAATTCTTAACTTACTTTTTTTTAATAATTTGTTTTGAATTTGTTTGTTTTGT
This sequence comes from Mimosa pudica, assembly GCA_029929735.1. NCBI lineage: Eukaryota > Viridiplantae > Streptophyta > Magnoliopsida > Fabales > Fabaceae > Mimosa > Mimosa pudica. The sequence continues at coordinate 6,163,926 of JAKELP010000024.1, forward strand.
GTTATTACTCATCCAATCAAAGTGCATGTCAACTTAAGAAACCAATCTACACCTATCTAATCATTGTTACTAAGCTTCAACTTTTTGCTATCTACACTTACAAAGATAAAAGGTTAATCTTTATATTATAATTGTCCCCTAACGAAAAAAAGAGGGTCATTCGGTAGCTAGTGATATAGAGGAATTAAAGAAAGGAATATAGTTGAATTGTAACAAAGCATTATTCTCACCTAAAGTACTAAGAAAAGGATATAATAGGACCATTCTGAAATTTGAAAGCAGCCTTAGCTCATGCAATCAATGAACTTCTGTATAAATTCAATTTATTCATGCCAGAAGTGATTCTAGGAGACTCGAATAATAACCATCCAAATTTTCTTGAACTTCTGCATGAATTCAACTTTTTTGTGCAAACACAATAATTGAAACAATAAATAAATTGTGAATAATAAAGAAAACACACTCCAATGTCGAGAATAATTGTTTCATCTAGCCCATAATATTACGCTATGATAAATCTAATAGAATGCCACGTAGGAAGTGATGAGGTATTAAGGCTATATAGCTTAATGTTATAATTTCTATCAAACGATGATGCCAAATTAACGGTCAGACCTATAATAAAAAAAATCAAAAAGCTAGAGGATTCAATTAAAACTTGGTATTCAAACGATGATGCCAAATTATCGGGATTGTATGCAAATATCTCAAAATTCTTGGTGTTCACGGCCTCTTGAAGCAAGCTCTCATAACATGTTTAATGTTGTGATAAAAAAAATACAATGTCTAATCAATAACGATAATCTATTAGAAAATTGGTCAGTACGTATAGGACGAGGAATGGATATGAATACTACATACTCCCTCTGGTCCTAAATATAAGACTTAATTGACTTTTTTAGAAAATCCTATAAAAAGCAAAGTAAGTTAATTATAAATTGATTAACCTAATTTTTTCCCTTAGATTAGTTTAGTTTACCTATAAACTAATGTATAATCTAAAAATATATTAAATATGTCATGATTTAATAACCTATTTCGCAACCTTAACCTCTCCAAAAAAAGTCAATTAGGTCTTATATTTAGGACTAGAGGTAGTATTATGTTTATATCACTAATATAACTAACTTCAGATGTAATAATTAGTGAAGACTAAAGTATGTTTTTGGTCCCTTAACTTTGTAGAAAGTCATGTTTTGGTCCCTTAACTTTGAAAAGTGTGTTTTTAGTCCCTTAATTTTGGAGAAAATAATTTTTTAGTCCTTTAACTTTGAAGAGTGTGTTTTTAGTCCTTTCAAATTTGGGTCAAAATATGTTTTTGGTTCTTAAATTTGGAGAAAGTCATATTTTAGTCCCTTAACTTTCAAAAGTGAAGGGACCAAAAACATACTTAAGACTTTTTTAAAAGGACTAAAAACATCATTTCATTCAAAGTTAAGGGACTAAAAACACACTGTTCAAAGTTATGGGACTAAAACATGATTTTGTCCAAATTTAAAGGACCAAAAGCACACTTTTCAAAATTAAGGGACTAAAACATGACTTTCTCCAAAGTTAAGGGACAAAAAACATACTTAGCCATAAGTGAATTATTATAAAAATAACATTTCTTCTAGTATTAAATATAAGACATAATTGACTTTTTTAGAAAATTTTAAGAAAGCAAAATAAGTAAATTATAAATTTATTTACTTGATTTTTTTCTTTAAACTAGTTCATTTGACATATAAATTAATATGTAATTTTTTAAAAGAAATATCAAATACATCACAATTAACTAACATATTTCACTTCCTTAACCTCTCCCAAAAAAGTCATCTAGATCTTATATTTAGAACCGGAAGGAGTAATACTTTTTTTTGTCTGAAAGAGGATGTAATACTTAACTTCTTTGCCAACAAGGAATAATGCAATATATTAAATATCATGGGCCTTAAAAAAGGTTCTTCGAGGAAATGTGATAAATTGGAATAATACTTATATGATTACGATGGTGCCTATGCAAAATGACAAGTAAAAAAAAGCATGCCTTAAAAGTTAATATAATAAGAATGTAAATGAAACATTCAGAAAAAAGATGTAAGAAAAGCTTGTTGCTTAATCATTAGGTATATCTCACATTGTATATGAGGATGCAGAAGCTAAGTAAGAGTATAAAAGAAAAGGAAGTTGAGATCTGACCACATATCAATATCATTCACAAACCGGATTGGTAATGCTCTGGACCAGGTTCATTTAATAACAACAGTGTCTCCAAGAAAGGGTTCCTACAGCAACAAGTAGTGATAGCGATTTATGTTGGCATCTCTGACTTGTTGGGGCTCGACATATTTGCACTACTTTTTTTCCTGTCCTAATTATAAAACCAAATTGCCTTATTTTAAAAAATTAAGGATACGAAATTCACCACTTTAAGTGTTGATATTCTTTTCCTTAAAATCCATATTATTTTACTTGTACTATCATATAATCTAATCATATGCTGTATATATTAAGGTTAACAAGGCTAATTTAGAACCTCAATTTCTCCCAAAAAAAACAAGTTAATTATGTCTTATAATTAAAACTCAATTAAAACTCTTGAGAGTACTTTATTATGGGCTCCAGTGGCTTTAGCAGAAATTATGGGCCCCCTATTCAAAAGGGACCCAAAGTCTAGATCATGAGCTCTTGAAGCTTGCTTTCGTTTTAGATTGGCGGAGGTTGCTTTGGGCCTTGTTATTATGGCCCTTTTCCTTACCACACTTCCTCTTTTATTTGTTTACATATTAAATCCACTTAAGCTCATCCCATTCCCATTATTATTAGTTATTACTAGCTGACTAGGGTTAGGCTTAGGCAACTTATCCTCCTTTCTTTTTTTTGGTCAACTGTTTGTTTCGGGGTTGTGGACTTGTGGTGGCTAGAGTGTTTGTTTTGCAGTAGGAAGGAGAAGATGGAGGAGAGAGTTTGGTTGGGGAAGAAGACAAGAAAAAGATGGGTTGAGTGAGGGTTAAAAAGTAATTTAGATTTCTAACATAATTAAATTTTAGTCCATTGAAACACTAATTTAATATGCCATCTGTGAGACTTTAACTTAATTATGTCCCTACCAAGGGACTTGTAATTAATTTCCCCCTTTTTTTATCCCGTAATGAACGTGTATCAATAGATAAGAGAACAATGCAAAGACAAGCAATGTAATTAATTTCCCAAAAAAAAAAAAGGAAAGTAACCAGCCACCAATGGGAAAAACGCATCAAAAGTACAACTAAGGTCATAAAACTAAATTAACAACATTAAAGTTGTTAACAAGAATGAGGATATTGTCGTCATTAATAAGAATACTATTATAGTTAATTGCTACGCTCTACTTGTTAACTGTGGATGATGATGCAATTGTTAAATATACATGTAGTCAATGAGAATGCTGTAGTTAATTTAATGCTTGTAACCTTAATTGTCCTTTTAAAAATTTAGTGGTTTTAACTCTTGATTGTAATATTTCTGATATAGCTTTAATTAAATTATTTTCGCAACACAGAAAATAGTTTTTTTTTATATTAAATTTTTGGTAATACTAGGATGAATATAATGGATGATTATTTGACTTCAGTTGAGTGGGAAGCCTAAACCCAAGAATGGCGGCAAGCACACTCTTCACTTTCCCTTCACCCATTTCTTCACACAAAAAATCACTACCATTTCCCTTAAAACCCATCAATTTCTTTAACCCAATTTCTGTTTCTGGCCTAAAAATTCCATCTTTTTCTGTTTCCAATTACAGGTTAGTGGGTTACCATTTCTGATAAAAAAAAAATTACAGGTTACCATCTAAACACAAAACAAAAAAAAAACCCATCTTTTTCTTTGTTAAACTAACTTCATTTTATTATTTCTTTCAGGTTGAGATTTCAGAATTTTGCTGCTGTGTTCTCTCCTCGGGATTTTAAGATATGTGCTGTGGTGGATGGTGATTCTGATTCTTTCACTGACCCTGAATCTGAATCACATATTTCTGAAGTGGTTTGTCACTTTTATTCATTCATTGATATTTTGTTAGGAAAATGAATATGATAATGTTGTTATTGTTAATTTTGGACTAAAGTTTTTTTTTTTTTTTGAAAAGTGGGTATTGTTGAAAGTACATTTCTTTGTTCACTAAATGTTATGATAATTTTAGGAGGGAATAAATTAGTGTTGCTCTGTGTTAATCACTCCGTTCCTAAATATAAGATCACTTTCAAATTTCAATTTGTTTCTAAACATAATAATCATCTATAATAATCAAGTAAGAGAGGGAGAATGAAGGTATGTGGTTATGGTAATTAGTAATGTCATGTGCTAATAACTACTTTAACTAGCATCCTTAATCTAATCAAATTAAGAAAGTGATCTTATATTTAGGAACTGAGGGAGTATTTGATTTTGGTGTATAAGGATATTTCTTGTAGAGAAATCATTCTGAGCTTCAGATTTTTTTTTTAAATTATGTACAATGGTTGAAACACTTAGATTGGAGCTAATTTTTCAGGCTGATTTCCACAAGTGTATCTTTTTTCTCCTGGTATTAATTTTAATGCTGAAAATGCATTCCTTTATTCAATGAATCTTATCATTATTAAGGAGGAAAAAATGTGTTGTTCTATGTTGTTTAATTTTGGTGTATACTGATATTTCTTGTATAGAAATCATTCTGAGTTTTAGATTTTGTTTCTAACTATGGACAATGGTTCACACATTGAGATTGAACCGAATTTTCGCTGGCCTGGGGCTTCTTATTCCCACAATTGTATCTTCTATCTCCTGATAATAATGTCAAGGGAAATCCCTTGACATTGCGTTGATTAATAATGATTATTTAATGAGTTTTATGTCCAATGTGCAGGGTACTAGAATTGACTTAAAGCTGCCAAGAAGAAGAATGCTTGTGGAATTTACATGCAACTCATGTGGTGAAAGAACCAGGAGATTGGTGAACCGGTTAGCCTATGAAAGGGGTGCTGTTTTTGTTCAGGTATTTGTTAACTCTTGATTGACTTAATGGTGCAATATGCATGCAGAATCATTAAAATTTCATATTATGGTATAAAAGCTGTGGAATTTATTGCTGATGGTTTTCACTGTCTAATACTGGTACGAGATTATATTATTCTGAGGTGGGGTTTCTTCTTCCTTTCAAGTATTGACAATTGCTTAGTTCTTTTGAAGAAAACAGTTATAATGATATAAGGGAAACAGATTTAGAAATGATAAATTTTTTTAGCAATTTGAAATCACGCAAAGGGAATATGCAGTTTTGTTGACCTTTTACAGGATTATGGATGTGGAGTTTCATCATAATTAGCTCTTGGCAGGTCATATGCTAAATATATTGATTTCTAGCATAACTTGTTTAATCAATTTCTTTTTTGTTTTCACATTACAGTAAATAAAGTCCACCAAGTGTGTATAAAACTGGAGGGAGAAAAGAGTAGGATTCAAAACCTAAACCCGAAACCCGATGACACTAGTCTTTGGCAACTTTGCCTCCTTTAGAAAGTAAAGAAACTGAATTTAGAATCATTGCTTTTTATTACAATTTTTCCTCTTTACATTTGCATGTATTTCAAATTCAAGTCAACTTTTAGAGGTTCATCAAGTTTTCAGTGGTTTCCTTGCTTTGTACATAACTGGTTCAAAAAACTGAGGCACCATGTCTTGAAGGTAACAAAGTGTAAAACAAACTTGTGCCTCAATTCTCACTCATATGTCTTCATTTTTCAGTCTACTTTCCCTTACTTTCCTCTTCCAACATGGTACCAATGGGCTCAGCCCAGTTTTCAAAACTATGGATTTCATTCATGGCCTTTGATTGGCTTTAAGATTCCCTTGCATATTGTTGTTGCTTAGTCCTAACTTCATTGTGAGAAAGTTATATTTATGGTGGCTATACTAAATGATTATGATTAAAAACCCCAAGTTTATTGTCTGCCGGTTATGAGGAAAAGCCATACAGTTGCGTCTTTCCAATCTCTCTCCTCTCCATTGCCGATTCCCCAACTGCCACCCATCATCCTCCATTATCGTATCCCTTCAAGCCTCATATTCTCCATTATCATACTTTATTTCCCTCATATTCACCAATCTTCGTGACCCACTTTCAACTACTTTCTATTTATTGTATAAGGTTTAGTTTGGGTTTCTAAATTCTACAAAGATATAGGATTTCTTCCTCTTCTATACATTTTTGCAGAAACTCATCATCTTCACAAATTAATCTGTATTTTCTCTTTTATAACTCATCAGTTCATAATCCATCATAAAACAAACCATTGACATTTTGTGCAAATTACTTTCATACAAAAAAACATTATTTTGGGTTTCCCGTAGACCGCAAATAGTTGATTAAACCCCAAGTTTATGATCGTGGGATTGAACTTGGGATTAAACCAAAAAAAAAACTTATATTTATCTTTCTTGGAAAATCTAATCCACCGCTTTTGGCAATATACATTTTCTTCTAATGTACCTTTTTCTTCAGCTGTGTTTGTCCTTATATCATGGTCTTGTTTATCCTTATATCACTCGAATTGTTTTTCAATCTCTAAGTTTTGTCTAATTCATTCTGATGTATTTAAATCTATTCTCCACTCTTTTTCATTCTCAAATATTATCACTTTCGATTATGTCAATTTCAATTCACATTAACATTTTCACCAAATTATTGTTATTGTTGTTATTTACTGAAACATTGTTTCCAATTCTCTCATACATTCATTCCATTTTTTCTTCTGCCGACCACTTCGTCATTTTCTTCCTCAATCCTCTGCACATCTCCACTGAGCGGCAAATTTGTGGCATCTAGTCATCGTCATCATCGCTTTTCATCAATAGTCATCCCCTCCACCATTTGTCATCAACAAGTTTCACTCCCAAAGATCTCTGGTTCCTTCACTCCAACTTCTCTTTTAATTTTCTTATCATCCACTCTAACTTTTCTTTTACTTGCTTTTCTGTAAGGGATACTCCGCCTATATTTATAGTCAGTCCCAACCCCGGATAAAGGGGTAGGGTTGTGTTAGGCTTCGGCAGCCAACGTAAAAATATTGTCGAATCTTATGAGCATGGATCCACGCATTTGTTGTGTGATCCATGTAGTCGACCCTACCTAGGTGGGATAAGACTTTGTTGTTGTTGTTGTTGTATACTAAATGATTATGAATTACATGCTCTTGTGTGGCTTGATTGGTTTGCATTAATATAGTGATAATGTCCATCCTCTTGTGAATGATTGGAAGTGTATCTTATCAGTGCGCAGGATGCCTTCAAAATCACAAATTGGTTGACAATCTCGGCCTCATTACAGAGTATGACTTCAGGGAGGAAACCAACAAGGACTCAGAAATTGATCAAGTTTGATGTAATAATTACAGACATTGTAAATACAAGTTATTTAGATAATTTGAAAATTCATATTCAATATTATATCCAAGCAAATATTTTGAAAAGTATTGTGTAAAAAATACACACTCGTCAAAATTAAAAGATAAAAGAATGAAACAGCTCCATCATGTCCTTCAGTTGTAATATTTTATTATCTGTTTTTTCGCTTCATATTTTGCAAGCCAAAAGGTAATTTTGAGTGAATCTGTTAGCAGATGAAGCCTGTGATGGCAAGCAAAATGGCAGTAGCAAGTCCTGTTGTTGCCCATATTCCTGAATTGCCCACCTGGTGATAGTATGATGATGCACCACTCTGTGAATTAAAATTTAGAAAATGTTGTTAAAATACTTTGAAGGTGATGAGTGTTGGCAAATAGAATGAAATACTCCATATCATAATAAAGGTGAAAATATAATTGTTGCCAGTACTGATATTAACAGTTAAATAACTTACTGAATCTGGGCTTGGGGCTGGTGCTGTGTCATCTTCTGAATTCACAGCTGCAGTGCTTGTATTTGTTGGTGGTGCTGGGGGACTCCGGTGGATAGTCATTGGTGCTAGTGCTGGCTCGAGTGATTGATGTTTCTTGTGCTTGTGTTTATGACTTTTCTTCTTTCTCCTGTGCCTGTGGGGAGGTGGTTCTGGTACGTCTTCTTCATCAGGTGATGGTGCTGGTGTATCTATCAAGGGTGAAGGTGCTGGGGCTGGGGTGGCTATCAATGGTGAAGGAACAGGTGATGGAATTGGTGCTTTCTTTTTGGGTGCCGGTGCCAGTGCTGGCTTTTTCTTTTTTGGTGCTGGGGCTGGGGCTGGAGGTGCCTGGTCTGGTGTTGGTGATATCTCTGGAGGTGGTAGAGGTGGTGGTAAAGCAACTGGCGGTGGTGTTAATGGTGCTGGTAATGGTGGTGGCAGTATGGGAGGTGCTACTGGTGGACTCTTTGGTGGTTGTGGTGGTGGAATCTTAGGAGCTGGGGGTTTCGGTGGACTTTTTGGTGGTTGTGGTGGTGGAATCTTAGGAGTTGGGGGTTTTGGGCTGACAGCTGGTGCAACCTTGGGTGCTGGGGGCTTTACAGGAGCAGAAGTTGGGATTTCTATTGGTGGTTTGCTCAAAGTAGGAGGTTTTGCTGCCACAATTGGGGGTTTTGCAGCCACAGTTGGTGGTTTTGCTGCCACAGTTGGTGGTTTTGCAGCCACAGTTGGTGGTTTTGTTGCCACAACTGGGGATTTTGCAGCCACCAATGGTGAAGCGGCCAGGGAAGGCCTTGCAGCTGTGACTGGGGCTTTTGCAGCCGCCAATGGTGCAGCAGACAAAGCAGGCCTAGCAGCCACAACAGGGGCTTTTGCAGCCACTAGTGGTGCGGCAGAAGTGGTAGGTGTAACTGCCACAGCTGGAGCTTTTGCAGCCACTAATGGTGCAACAGAAGAGGCAGGCCTCGCTGCTGGCACTTTAGAGGTTGCTGGGGACTGAGTTGCTGCCCGTGGTTTACTAGAAGTAGATGGTGTAGCTGCCACGGCAGGAGCCTTTGCAGCCGCTAGTGGTGCGGCAGAAGAGACCGGCCTTGCAGCTGGCACTTTGGAGGTTTCAGGTGGTTGAGTTGCTGCCACAACAGGGGCCTTTGCGGCTGCTACTGGCGCAGCAGAAGAGGCTGGCCTTGCAGCTGGCACTTTGGAAGCTGCAGGTGACTGGGTTACTGCTGGTGGTTTCCAAATGGATGGTGCTGCTGCAACAACAGGAGGTTTTATGGTCGCTACTGGACCGGCAGAAGAAGCCGGCCTTGTAGCGGGAATTCTGGTCGGCAAATTAGAAGGTGTTTCTGATGTTTTTGTTGGTAACTTGGAGGGTGTGGCTTGTGGTGCTTGGGCATTGGTGAGGGCTAGTGGCCAGCAAAGGCAAGCCAAGGCCAATACCCAGAACATTGCACCCATATTGTATAGGATTGATTTCACAAGACAAGGTTAGATTCCTATTTATGGTTACTTAAAAACCTTTAGAAGGTTGAGATGTTCCGTTTGAGTAACATGCTGGAAGGAGATATGTAACCTTCATTGTTCGCTTTATTGATGATATAACGAATTATGGACTGAGATGGAAGACGATTGAAGAGATAGTAGAAGGGTGACAAAAAAGGAAGACACTGAGAACTAGTTATGGTTTTAATGTCATTGACAACATTAGTTCACCTATTATTTGTACGTATGACCTATATATGCCATATTTGAGTACTTGCCCTGTGATTATCTGTTCATTTCTGATGGTTCAGAATACCATTAAGATTTTGAGGTTACATCTGTACTAAATTATTTTATATACTCTTCCAGAGTTGTTATATTGAACCCATGTATAAAGCTACATGTTTGAGTTGCAGGCTGATGCAAAACATAAATGAAGAGTATTGATGGGTTGGGCTTTCGTTCAATTGAATTTTAGGTTCCAAGAACTTGAGGGATGAGTGGGTTAACTATTAGGGCCTGTTTGGTTGTAAGAAAAGAGAGTTGAGAAATGGAAAATGAAAGGTTGGAGATGGAAAGTAGAGGTAATGATTGGTAGGAAAACTTTTAGAAAAATTTAACAATTATTAGAAGCAAAACAAGGGGAGGGGGAAGCCAACTAGAACTTAATTTAAAGTAAGAGAAATATACAAACATTCAAAAGAGAGTTAAATAGTAATATGATCGTGAAATAATGAAATAGATTTTAAGAAAGATAAAATAAATATGGAAATAAGTTAGGAAAATCAATTTAAATAATTCAAAAATATTGGAGACATAATAAATTTAGTTTTTATATTTAGGAATAAATCAATTCCTCTTGTTATTTGACTAGAGAATGTATTATTGTTTGGTGAAGGAATAGTATTAAGTCTGTTTGGATATAGCTTTGGAGAATAGTTTCTCAGAAAAAAAAACTGAAAAGGTTCTTTTGAAGAATAGGTTCTGGAAAATAGTTTCTAAAAAGGTGAAATAAAATATATTCTGGCAAAACTTAGATTTTCTGCTTCAAACCTAGGTTTTTAGTTGAAAAAGCTATTCTGAAAAAAATGTTAGTGTTTATCTGACTTCACTGAAACCTAAGTTTTAACAGAAAAAAGCTATTCTGAAAAAGTTGTAAGTGTTTGTCTGCCCTAATTTCAAAACCTACGTTTGAGCTTAAATTTAGATTACTTATGTGCTAGTCTTAAAGGTGTACTCCAATTATCCCTCAGTTAGTTCCTGCGCATATTCTCAACTTCAGGTTTGTAGAAGTCATGTTAAGAAGAAAACCAATCAAATCATTAACATAACCAGAACATTTTTTTTATTATTTTCCCATTGGAAATCCCAAAATTAGCCTTTCCTTGATATTGATCAGGGCCACAACACTTTCACAGTTAATGGTTATATGACTTTTATCATCAAATATGGGACCTAACTCAGAGATCACCACACATTACATATGTAGGGTCAGGGATTTCGATCCCCAACAGTGCATTAAAACCTATTTTAAGTACAATAAGAAATTTCTACTAATAAAATGGTTGTTCCGATTTATAATAAATTGATTCATAACTCACAAAGTAATGAGATCAAATTTCACTGTGAATGTTATAACCTTATAAATGAATAATCTCTGTGAAGTTTTATAAATGCTAGTAAGCTTGGTGTCTCCACACCCAACTCCACTAATGTTTTTTTTTTACTTTTTTATAAAAGGAATATGAAATTGTTTTTTTAACTGAATAGTTGTTTTTTCACTGAAGAATATGAAATTCTTGAAAAACAAGTATTTTACTTTTATCGCGGCATTCAAATCCCTGATTTTACTGGACGTGTTGATATTTTTATATAGATGGGGTGTAAACATGTGATTAAGTGAAAGTTTTTTATGGGGTTTTGAAGCACAATATCACCAAAGTCATGACATTTCTTTTTAAAGTTCAATGTTGTTTGTTTGAACCATCTACAAGTATAAATGTATAATGACAGTATGAGCGATGAAGAATAAAAGTAGAAGTTACTGTGATGATTAATTGTTTGTTACACACCCTCCATTTTCTGAATAATATCCTCCCTTCTATCCTAATATAAGATCACTTTTACTTTTATGGAGAAATTAAGGATGTAATATTAATCACTTTAAATTTTTTATAGCTATGATTTTTTATTCAAAACTAATTGATTCTACTTATGAACTAATATACTCCCTCAGGTTCTAATTATGAGACCTCTGTGACTTTTTGGAGAAATTAATTGTGCGAAAATCAATCACTTCAAATTGCTTATAGTTATTTTTTAAAAAACTGATTTATTCTATTTATGAAATAACCTATAATTTAATTACATGTGACATATATTATAATTTGGTGATCTAATTTGTTTTTTAACTTCCATAAAATAGTCAAATGGTTTTATATTTAGGACTAGAAAAAGTATAATGTAGTTATATATATGTAGCATATATTATAGTTTAATGGCCTAACTTTCTTCCTTATATTCCAACAAAAAAAGGCAATGTGATCATACTCCCTCCATTCTAAAAACAAGATTATTTTAACTTTTTTAGAAGGAAAGATGCTAAATTTATCACTTAAAATTGTTTAGTTATCTTTTTTTCCAATAAAAAACTATGTTATTCTACTTATAAGCTAATTTGTAGTCTATTTACATGTGACGTGTTATAATTTGGTGGAAAAAAATAAAAGTGTTCTTATTTTTGAGATTAGAGGGTGTAATTTTTTAAATTAAAATTTCCAATTAGGATTTACTCTGGAAAATAATTGGAGAAAAACCTTGACGGGCTTAAGAATGTTGAGTAGCCCATCAAGGATGGACCACTCAATAATTCCAATACTGTTGTTTCTCTTTCTCCTTTTTAAGGTAGTTTTTTGACCTGATCCTTTTTACTTTAGGATCTAAAGTAAAGCAAAACAACTTCCTTTTAATAATGGATCGAGATTTCAAAGTTTATACTTTATAATTATAGTTTATATACGATGAAAAAAATCATTCATATTTTTCATCATTTGTTCCAGTAAGCTGTTGATGATTTAGTACATATTTATTTATGCATTCCCCTCCACCAATAATAATGTAGACAATTAAATCCGTTTTAATAGTAAAATTTTTTTACATATTAATCTATAAGTAAAAAGAATTATAATACGTCACCATATATAACTAATACTACCTCCGGTCCCTAATGTAAGAGCTAGCCGCCAAAAAAACGCTTCTTAAGAAAACATGTGAATGTTAGTTGGGTGTCTGGAGTTAATGCTACTTTTCCAATATTGCCCATATTTATTATGGTACTTTTAAGAGAGAGAAATACATAAGCATTAATAAATATGAAAGAGAGTTAGGGGTAAAGTAGGAAAAAATGCATTAAATGAGGAGAGAATATTGGATGAGCTCTTACATTAGGGACCAAAACCATTCAAATTTTGGGCTCTTACATTAGGGACCGGAGGGAGTAATTCATTATTTTAAACTTTCATTTTTATGTTAACATACGATTCTTTTAATTTGAAGTTAATAAACCTTAACAAATATTGTAACACCGTATAAATATTAAACTAGAAAAACTTAGTCTCCTACGTGTTGCGTGATTACTTTTATCATCGATAAAATAATTACTACACTAGAAAAAAAATACATTCTTAAAAGATGTTTTAATAAAACATTTAACTTACTTTTTTTACTTGGACGCCTTCAAACTTATTGGTTCTCATAATTTAAATTGTCATTGACACTACCATTCATTTCATTGTCGTCTTTTTCTATATATTTTATTTTTATCGAGCTAACATAATCTCCTTACTATTTTATTTTTTCAAAAGGCTTAAACTTAAAGTCCAAACTATTTGGTCAACTATAAAGTAGTTAAAAAAAGTAAAAAGACTTGATATATGTTTATACACAAGTACGTTGCATTATGTTATTCTTTAATGAATAACTTAATTATTCGGCAAAAAACATTGTATAATAACTCTAGCTTGGCCAAAGCTAAGGTTTAGAACAATGAACTGGTCTTAATCTAATGTAATCAAAAGTTTTAGACATGTCGATCATGTTGGATTCTACATTAAGGTGCTAATTTTTCTAGAAGTTTGAGTTCATGAGCCATTTTATCTTGAAAGTTTTTCTTTCTATTCAGATTTGTCGCAGAAGTTTTAAAACATAACAATATTATTATTGTCTTACATAATTATAAATTTAACATTGATAATAAGATAATTGACATTGGCCATTACTTAATTTATCCATAAAGGTATAATTTACCTTTAAATAATTTGAGGCAACATTTCTCCGGAAAATTCCATAGTTTTATTTTGAACTAAAAGAAAAATTCCGTAATAAGACTCTTGAGTAAAAACTTCCAGCACATGATTGCACCTTAACACATTTATATTTCTTTTTGTCCACTTACTAATTTTGAAATCACGTCATTTTTTTTGTTGAAGAAAAAAGAAAGAAAAATAGAAGTCTGTTACATTGACGCCCGCTAGTAATTTGTTTTATTGAACTACTGATAGTTTGCACATAAATATTTTTATTCACTAGGGATTGCTGCTTTTTATTTACATATTCCTTATTTCAATATTAAAATATGTTTTATGTTTTACTTGTAATTGGATTATGAATGGATTCACTACATTAAATCACAGCTAAATCAGTAACTCTTCAAATAATGCAGGACCAATTAAAAGCCCAATTCTTCATACGTACTTAGTGACTCCAAATTTGTTTTTGAAAATTCAACTACATCAATTAATGAATTATTTTATTTCGTTGATTTCTTTTAAGTTTTAAGAAAAGTTGTGTGGCTTTAAAAATTAGTGGTATCCATATTTTTTTAAGAAAAATGCATGGCAAATTAGCAACACTAATTGTGTTCCGGTGGCTTTGGGCCTACGTAATAATAGTGTTTCGTAAATAAAGGCCTATTCCACAAATACGCACATTGAAAATGAAAATGATCTTTTTGGTAAGGAATGAAAATGATCTTTTGTTCGTGCATAAATATTTCTAAAAAGATGATGGTCTGAATTGGTCTTTCAGTCTTTGAATTAATTAGGAGATGTGAAATTAAAGTTCAGATGAGAGCAATAGTTATTGCTTTTTTGTTGGTAAAATAAAAATTTATTTGAGTTGAGAGCCAGGTCTTCCTTGAGCCAATGCTTATTTTTGGGCTTAAAGCACATTGACAAATGTTCTTATAAATCGTATACCAACAAAACCTCTGATAAATTAGCATTGTCATTCAAAAACACATGAAAATTTTAATTCAATTAAAAGGGGTTCAGTTCCTATTTTTATCTTCACTAAATTTTATTTTTGGACTGAAGGTTCAGTTCTTAATTACAATAAGAGTTTCACATTTTTTTTCATAATAAAATACTGTAGTTTTTTTTATCAAATAAAATACTGTAGTTTAAATCATAGATAACATAATGCAATACTGATCAAACGAAGTTAACTATGGTTTGATAAATAAAAAAATACATCTCAGCGAAAGAGAATTCACAGATAACATCATATATAATATCTGGTTAAATGAAGTTAACTAGGTTTGATGTGTGTGTGTGTAGTTAATCGTATTATATATTTCAGAAAAAATCATATTACCATGAGTTTATAATAAGTAGCTTGTAAACAATGTAACACAATATCTAATTACACATTGAAAAATATATAATAATTATTTTATTTCTCAAATCTTACGGATGGAATTCTATTGAAACCCCCCTGGCGTTCTTTTTATCGGAAAATTCACCCAAAATCTTTTACCTTTTATGGATTTTCTTAATTATTTTTTTTCCATTATTTTGTTTGTTGTTAACACAATTTATGTCTTTTGCTTTTAAAAGTAAAAAAAAAAAGGTAATTTTAAAGCAGTCAAATAACTCATATCAATTATGAGTAGTCAATTTTGGGTTACCCAGCCGACCATAGACCACAAAGGACAATGTTTGTAAAGGACAATGTTTGTAGGGTTTATTTCTTCTAAAACATGGAACGGCATTATTAGTATCGTCTGTACTTTATAAATAGTATCTTAGCTTATTGTTCTGTAAATTCTTCTCCTATATATGATTCAAGTGACACCAAACGTATTTCAAGTATAGGAAGTTGTGATTCTTTTAAGCGTAATAGTCCTAATTTACATTTCAAGTAATCATTGTGGACCACTAGACACTCTAAATTAATAACAGACCCTAATTTGCCCTTCAAGTAACTAAAATATTGTTTTGTTTTGTTTTTTCAATTTTTAATGAGAATTAAAATATTGTCAACAAACTAATTTAGCCTAATTTTTTTCCCTGCCATTAGAAATTTATAGACTATAAAGGTTACATTTAATTTATACATTTTGGGTCTGATGGAAGCCAACCTTGAAACCGCAGAAACAATAAAAATGACAGAAGTAGTTGGCAAATCTGATTAGAGATGTTGAAAGTTTAAATTATATTTTGATAATAGAAGTTGAAATAAGCTAATGGAATACAATAATACTCTAATTAATATCAATGAAAGCAAAAAAATTAATAAATAATACTACCTCCGGTCCTAAATATAGGACTTAGATAACTTTTTTTTGAGAAGTTAAGGTTGCAAAATAGTCTATTAAATCATGACATATTTAAAATATTTTTAGATTATCCATTAGTTTATAAGTAAAATAAACTAGTTTAAAGGAAAAAATTAGGTAAATCAATTTATAATTAACTTAGTTTGCCGTTTTTTAGGATTTTTCAAAAAAAGTCAATTAGGTCTTATATTTAGGACCGGAGGGAGTATTACCCCAAGGAACATTATTGTATTTGGAAACTTGGTGGCTTTGTTAATTTCACACATCAGACACCATTGTTTCGTCCATTTACTATTTTTGTGACTATATGGAAAGTATATAAGTATAATAAAAAATTATAATGTAAATTAATACAATATCATTTGTTTTTTTTATTACAATAAAGCACTAAACTCAGAGCATATTATGTGACATCTCTTGTCTAATATTATTTATGTTTTAATTTACTCTAATTATTGCAAAATAAAATCGGCACTCAAAGAAACACGCTCTTTTACTCATAACAAAGTTTTGTATGAAAAATGAAATGTAATCTCAATTTGGACCTCATTTAGATGGTATATATTTATTTCATTATTAAATATTCCTACTCATGGGATGCATTTTTCTCAAATTGTCTTGAAGAGGGTTACAAGTCTTTATTTATATATTTTAACCACGTAAAGCGCGGGGAACACTTTGCTTTCATCAAACAGTACCTTGCTAACACTAATGTTTCTCATTTTTTATTATGCTTCCATGTATTCTTCAGTGACTTCATTTAGTAATGCAATGGATCTTGATGTTGATCCTCCTATCCCTGAAGTTGATTTATTAAAGGAGAAGATGTTTCCCTTGACTTGAAGCCCTTAACTTATGAATGTGTCATTTAGTTAAATGTAACCGCTCGAAGCAAATGCGACCCGACCAATACTTTTTTGAAAAAAAAACACGCATAAAAATTCCTTCTATGTTTATTTTGTCAATAACTTGATATTTGTATTGGTAAAAAAAAAACTTGATATTTGTCAATGTGTCTTTCATTTACCTCTCTTAACCACACGAAGCGAGGGAACCCTTTTAGTCATCATCATCAATATTTAGTTGTTAAAACTAGCATTAATTTCTACAAAAAAACCTAGCATTATGATTTTCTATAAAACTTTTTTAGTTGTCCTTGCTATTTTATCTTTATGGCCAAAAATAATGCTCGCGCGCAACGCGCGGGCCTATAGTGCTAGTTTCTTCTAAAACATGGAACCACATTATTAGTATTGTCTGTACTTTATAAATAGTATCTTAGCTTATTGTTCTGTAAATTCTTCTCCTACATATGATTCAAGTGACACCAAACGTATTTCAAGTATAGGAAGTTGTGATTCTTTTAAGCGTAATAGCCCTAATTTACCTTTCAAGTAATCACCGTGGACCACTGGACACTCTAAACTAACAACAGACCCTAATTTTCCCTTCAAGTAACTAAATTGATCAAATTTTACCCTCACCTGACGGTCAATGACGTTTGACCGTTTAAAAATTTCGCGAAATTGCATATTGACCCCATATATTTTTTTTATGTTTTGGTCCTTATATTTTGCTTCAATTTTTGTTGTAGTCCTTATAGTTTAAAATAAGAAATATTGATCCCTCAAGTTTGATTCCGTTAGCATAGTTAGTCCATATAGTTCAATAGGATTTGAATATGGGTTAACGGTGTTAAATATTCTAACACGTCGCTAACGATGTTAATTATGATGACATGTTTAGATAACTAAAAGATTGATGTGGCCAAATAAAATATAAATTTTTAACTTTTTTAAAATCCAAAATTTAATTTTTAAACTATAGGGACTAACTGAGCTAACAGAATCAAAATTGAGGGACTTAAACCTTTTGTTTTATACTACAGAGACTAAAATGAAAATTTAAGCAAACTATAGGGTCTAAAATATAAATAAGAATAATATATGAGGTCAATATATGTAATTTCATGAAGTTTTCAAACGGTCAAACGTCATTGACCTGAGTCAGATGACGGTAAAATTGGACCGTTTTGGTTATTTGAAGAGCAAATCAGAACCCTTTGTTAATATAGGTTGTCCAGTGATCCATGGTGGTTACTTGAAGGGCAAATTAGGGTCATTACCTTTTTTAATCAACATTAGAAGTTATGAGTTTAACTCTAAGTATGATCGGTGCATAAATTTCGTTCGTTGGTGAAGGTAAGAAATATAATAGTAGGCTAGTAGTAGTTTGTAAATGAGGCAACGTTTTTTTCTTTTAACAAATAAACAATGTGCTGCTTAATATTGTTTCATAATCCATACACATACAGATAATAAGAATACACTTCTTTCTCTCTGTTTTTTTTTTTTTGGGGGGGTGTCTCTAAACAATAAGCACACTAAATTAACCTTGACTTTTTTTAATATAATGAAGTTTCATTGATTAACAGTACGTGTAGGTGTACATATTGATTAAATTAAATGATAATTTAAAAATTAAAGGAGTAAAATTTTTTCATTGTCATTTATTTTATTTGTCCTAAAAAAGGATTCCATCTTTTAGGTGTTCAGTACACAGTTTAAATAATATAATTAATTTTCAAAACTTTTCTTAACTTATTTTAGGAATTAATGCTCCGTTATTATATTTAATTATTAAAGATAACCATATGATTAGATAAATAATAGTTACTAGTTTCTTGAGGTTTTTGAAATGATAGATCAAGTCTAAACAGTTTTCGGATTTTCAATGGCATATACTAATACAAAAAAAATAACAAAACAAAGCCTTCCCAAACAATGTAATATACTGATATATGAAAAAAATGATGTAAATAGTCGGTTTCATCATGTTATACTTGGGTAGGATGATATCGATGAGAACAATGTTTCAAAAGTCGAACCGGATGTGGAGCCGGAAATATGAGCGGGTCGTGGTTCAAATAGTTGATTCAGTCAAACTATGCATTTGGTCGGGTTAGAGATGTAATAATTTACTTAAAAAATTATATACAAATATAGTTCATATAATTTACTTGAAATTGAAAAATATGGTTGGACCTGATCCAACCCTTGGCTCAATAGTGGATGAATGGTCCAAAAGTGGGTCAATGTTAGCCAAAATGGTTCAACTGAAGAGGAAATCCAAAATATAAACCAAGTCGGTTTTGTGTTCGGTTGACAAACCAACGGTAGGATCGTCCGACTCTTAAAACTAAAGATGAGAAGATAAAAATAAAAATTAATAAATTAATTAACTGAATTTGGAGAATATTCGATTGAAGAGAATGATACATTAGATAAAAGCGGCCATTAACAAATGACAATTTGATTTAGTCATTATAAATGGTCCCATTCATTTGGGTTTATCCATTTGGTTCTTTCTCTCTGGCTCTTCAACTTTGGTTAATCTATTAATTTCATTACGTAATCAATCAAGTCGACTCTTAAAAATGCCAAAAGAAAAAGCAAGATAGTGCATCAGTTTTGAACAAAACTTTTTAATATTTTAATAAGCTGCCGAGAAATGTGCAGAACAAAAATAGCTAATCAATTAAAGGAAGTCTAGAATTAGGGGAATGACTTTATACTCATAAAAATGAATATTCATAATGATGCACTACAAATTTACAATGTTTGTTAGATATATGACAATTTTGTTCTGATAAAAATTGTTGATGAGTTGTAACGCTTCAGCATATTTGTTAGATATGACAATTTTGTTCTGATAAAAAAAAGATATGACAATTTTGCAACATTTATGATTCCACCTTAAGCAAAGACTTTTGTGAATGCCCATAATCTTTGCATTAGAACAAGAAATGCATCTAAATTAGTTTAATTTGTGTATGAAATTAGACCAAGTTCCCTAACCCCATTGTTATCCTGGCGCTAGGTCGATCACAGCAATAAGCTTGATTATATTTTGAAATACAAAGTCATTAACGTTCAACCGCTCAAGATAACATTCATCACGGTGAGAGAACCATATGCTTAGACAGGCATTTTATGGATCGATTGTATTGTGGTTTAAAAATATCATAGTTAAAAAAAGATTATAAGTTGATGCTCTCAATAATTTTTCTCTAAGTAATCCATACAGCTATACTTTTTTAATAAAGCTTTGCCCTCCTCATCAGTAAATTTTACTTCCAACACTATCTTTCTACACATCCTAGCATGCACGAGCCTAGCGTTTTCAAGAGGATTTTACTACTAGTGGAATTAATGATTAATGATATCCTGCTTTTTTTTCGGTCGGAGATATCCTGCTTCAAGCTTTGTGTTTTTTATTATCTTGTCATCATGCATAGGCAAACTTGAACAAATTTGGCATCCATGTATTATTATAAGGAGTATAATTTTTAGAGGAGGGTATATGGAATATAATTTGTATTTTACTCCTTGATTTTTTGTTATTTTTCAGAAGTTCATGGATATACGTATGTGTGATACTAAATTACAAAATATACCCCAAAAACAACAAAGAAAAGAGTGTTAACAAATTTGATGCATGTAAGATCGAGAGGAATGAATGTATGGAGGCAATTAATTGGAGGAAGGAGTGAGCCCTAGTTATGATGGCAGGTGAAGAAGGTACAACTAACCCTAGAGGTGTCATTCATTGGATTGACACGTCTCGTAACTTCATTGGTCCAAGTGTCTCAACGTGATGCCATATAAGAATGTGACACATTAATTAATTAGACAAAGTAATACTCTGCCAACCACGTTTGTCTACAGTTTCTTCATCATCTGCCACTTCGTCCTTGTCCCATGAATTGACATATATACTATGTTTCGTAAAATTATCTCCACTCCTATCTTATTTTTGGACTGAATTTCTACTCCTATATACTTATTATATAAAAGAGTTTCCCACGAATTTCATATTTCATAATATATAAATATTAATTCTTTTGTCGGAAAAATATTGATTCTTTAAATTATAAAAAATGTTAATAGATTAACCAATTTTTTTAATTTTTTATTTTACAATAAATAAGTAATTTTTTAACTCTTTAAGTTACAATAAATAAGTAACTTAAATATTTAAGTTAAAAGTGGGAAACTCTATTATGACTGGGGGTGAATAGAGTTTTATAAAGAGGGAGGGAAAAAAATCAAAAGATTTAATTTGTGTGATAAAAAATCAAAAGATATTTAAAGAGGGAGGGAGGGAGTAAATCCATCAAACTGGACTATATTGACAAAGCTATTTATGTTTGACATATCTCGTTATTTGAGTAGTGCATATAAGTAACGTCTGATGATTTTTAGCAGAATAAGTCCTTTCCCACAAACACATACTAATGAGTTATAATTAAATAGAAACATGGGAAAATGACAACAAAATGGCACTTGAATATTGGATAAATAGGAGATTCTATTTTTCAAAAGGACAAATAAGGTATTGTCACCAATTTATCTTAAATGAAGTTTGTGTCAAAAGACCAAAATGCCCCTATCCTATGTCATCAAATTATCTTTTTCTCTCCTTCATTTCCTTCTTGATGGAACAAAAGAAAACCATAGAACCCAACTTCCTTCTTCTACATAGAAACCAACTTCCTTCATCTCCTTAATCGAACTAATTTAATTTATAACTTCCTTCATTTATAACTTCCTTCA
This sequence comes from Mimosa pudica, assembly GCA_029929735.1. Taxonomy (NCBI): domain Eukaryota; kingdom Viridiplantae; phylum Streptophyta; class Magnoliopsida; order Fabales; family Fabaceae; genus Mimosa; species Mimosa pudica. Next base: position 6,185,512 of record JAKELP010000024.1, read on the forward strand.
TGTATAAGTTAAATAAACTAATTATTCAAAGAGAAAATTCATGAAAATGAAGTTTTAACTTATTTAATTTTCTTGAAATTGTTAAAAAATTTAACTATGTCTTATACTCCCTCATGACCTATTATAAGATCACTTTGACTTTTTTATGAAGAAATTTTGTATGTGAAATTAATCATCTTAAATTGTCTATAGTTATATTTTTTCTTCAAAACTAATTTATTTTACCTAGAGTCTAACACTCACATGTGTCATAGGCTATGATTTAAAGGTTTAAATTGTTTTTTTACTTCAAAAATAAAAGAAAAAGTGATCTTATATTTAAGAAGAGAGAGTACTTAAGAAATGAGGATATTGAAATGTAGACTCTATTTAATTTTGATTTTTTGTCAGGTGAAAGGTAAAATTGACCATGTATTTATGCCCTAGGTGCATTTTGGCACCTTGTACTTTTGTTTGGCTTAAAATTTTCCCTCAATTTTTAAAATTAGGACAATAATGATTCCTTCACTAAATCAATCGCCACTTTCAGATGTTTTGACTAAAGATTGTGATGTGAAGGTCGAGCTAGCACATAAGTGGCATTGAAGAAAGGGAATAATCAAATTTTATTTTAGGTAAAGGGTAAAAATGACCATGTACTTATGTACAACTGCATGTGGTGCCTTTTACCCTTTCCTTAGCTAAAAACTTGCTAGTTGTGACAATATCTCGTCAAAAGTTCATAGTCATCTTCATGTTTCACTTGCCTCTTTACGTGCAACCTTAGCTTCTTCTAGATCTAAATGTCAAACATGCATGAAGATGATGCCATAAGTACATGAAACAACCAATTGAGATGCTTACTTACTCATATGAAAATATTTTCACATCCCTCCCTCAAGTGTTTCATCTGCTTAAGGCATCATCTTTTAGTTTGAATCGAGGTCTAGAAGAAGGTTGAATGTAAGGATCGGAGGCAAGCTCAACGTGAATATGTTCCGACGAGATATAGCTTTGATGGATTATTTTATACTCCGAAAAGGTAAAAGGTGTTAGATGCTCCTTATATACAAGTATAGGGTCATTTACCCTTTACCCAAAAATAAAATTCGATTGTTCCTCCTTCAATGCCACGTGTACTACAACTCAACATCCACCTCACAATTGTTAGTCAAAACGTTTGTAAAGAAAGATAAGGTTAATGGTTTAACAAAGGAGTTATTAATTGGCATGATTTTATAACTTGATAAACAATTTTGAGTAAAAAAAGGCATAAGGTGTCAAATGCACATTTGACAAAAATACGGGTTCATTTTTAACCCTTCACAATTTTCGTACGTGCGAGAGTGGGCGTGGATGAAAATTGAATAGAGATCGTGTAGTTGAAATTGAGAGGATTTTGAACAGTATCGCATGTTTGTAAGAAATACATGCATGAGTGCCAAATTTCTCTGTAACATTCTAGAATAAATTGATTAAATTCGACGAGTCTTCTTTTTTTTGGATGAAATCTTCGAGTGGTCATGGCATTAATGAAAACGCGAGAATAAGTCCATAATTATTATAACATTCTAGAATAAATATTTGGCAAAAAAAAAACATTCTAGAATAAATAATATAAAATATTTTTTATTTCTTTCATGCATCGGTTTTCAAAAATCGTGAACTAATAAACATATCCAATCCACAGTATCCCGAACATTAAAGAGTTACTAAACAGTAATCATAATTTTTTTTATGCAGACCTATAATCATAATTCCACATTAAGCTGAATATGATTACTCAAAAGTTAAAGAAAACACAGAGCGCGTGGGAAAACAAAAAAAGTGGGCATGCATGTGTAATGAAAAAGATCACTTTTTTTTTACCCAACATGATAATTATTGTCTCTCAAGTTTGAGCTCTGAGTATATAGTTGCAATAATTACTTAAAAATAGTGAGCTCCCCTTTATTTTGGGCCTACATTCCGACAAATTAGATTACTCAGTAACTAATAACACTGGATACCAAGTGATAAATCCAAAAAGTTTAATATGGATATAACATTTTTTAAACATGATAATACAATTAGAACCATAATAATTGGGTTACCTTTCTGTATGAATATACCACGAAAAATCCATACGCAAGAAGATATTATAAATTCTGTAAATGTAAAATTACATTCAGAGTATGTTTGTGGCAAAAAAAAAATTGCAATAAGAGTATGTGAGAATATTAACGTATTATTGGATTTTCCGAAAATATGCATAATACTATGTATGTGTTTCCCTGTTTGAACATATCTTTGCCAAAAACAAAATAATTAGGGTTAGGGCTCAGAATAGTGACCAAAATATGACATTTTGATTTCCAATATAATTTTAGTAGTCACTCGTGTCCTAATTTGATCATTTTAAAATTTTTGGGAAAATTAATGATGTATAATTCGTCACTTAATTTTCTATAGTTATTTTTTGTCAAAAATAATTTATATTACTTATAAATTAACCTATAATCTAATCACATGTGAAATATTAAATTCACTTTCTTAAATTCTATAAAATGTCAAAATAGAATTATATTTAGGATTAGAGGGAGAACTAGAGTGTATGCATAAACATATATTTCCAGGAGGCACATTGTCAGTTTGTCACTATATTTAAAAAACTAGGGAATATCCCCGTGCGATGCACGGGTCATGAAAATTAAGTTAGATAATTGGGGTACCTAATTGTATTCTTTGTTGTAATCTCAGTTAACTTTTGATACATGTAGAATAATATTTGAAGTGCATTGGGAATATCACATATCGTCTTAATATGAAGGCATTTATATGCTCCAATTTAACTGGAAGCTTATATGTGATTCAGAAATAATTTATTTAGAAAATTAAATTGTTATAAAATTGAAAGCATACAATGTATTACCTCCGGTCCTAAATATAAGACCTAATTGATTTTTTTTTGGAAAGTTAAGGTTGCGAAATAGACTATTAAATCATTACATATTTGATATATTTTTAGATTATACATTAGTTTATAGGTAAAATAAACTAATCTAAGGGAAAAAATTAGGTAAATCAATTTATAATTAACTTATTTTGCTTTTTTATAGGATTTTCTAAAAAAGTTAATTAGGTCTTATATTTAGGACCGGAGGGAGTATGTATTATTTTTTGACCAATTACAATGTATGTATTATGTCTGTGTTTCCCTGTTTGAACATATCTTTGCCAAAAGCAAAATAATTAGGGTTAGGGCTCAGAATAGTGACCAGGATATGACATTTTGATTTCCAATATAATTTTAGTAGTCACTCGTGTCCTAATTTGATCATTTTAAAATTTTTGGGAAAATTAATGATATATAATTCGTCACTTAATTTTCTATAGTTATTTTTTGTCAAAAATAATTTATATTACTTATAAATTAACCTATAATATAATTACATGCGAAATATTAAATTCACTTCATTAAATTCTATAAAATGTCAAAATAGAATTATATTTAGGATTAGAGGGAGAACTATAGTGTATGCATAAAGATATATTTCCAGGAGGCACATTGTCACTATATTTAAAAAATAGTTCAATTAGGTATTTGTATAATGTGAGTTGATTTTTTTTATAAAAATTATAACATTTTAATATATGTTCCGTGTAATTCAAAATATAAGTCTCATTTTTGAAAAATCTTTGATCCATAATATGATTAATTTAAAGAATAGCTGATACTTATAAATTTTTTTCTTATAGCTAATGGTTTGATTTAAATGTGGCTGATCACAATTTTCCTTTCAAAACTTTATTTAATATGGGAAAATTATATTAAAAAAGTAATGCAAATTCAAAGAGTTCACTCGTAATTCTGCTTGTAAATTTGAAAGTATAGCTTCTAGACAGTAATATTTAGGAATGATGAAGCGAGATTACATCAAATCCACCTTATTAATGAAAACATATCTTTTCTAATTTGGTGAAGGGACATTAATTTCTTTTAGTTTACGAAGTGCAAAATCTTTCCGTTCCCTTAACAAGTGCGTCTTCTAAATCCTGAACTCGTTACCTCATTATTAAAGGGATTACAATGCTTACTACTCCAATCAATATATTGCTTGAAAACCTATCTTTTAATACCTATAAATCTACAATCGATATAGCTTATTTTTGAAAAATTATATATTTGGGGCTACAATCTATTATGGTGTAAGTCCAAAACAAATATTCCAACAATTTATTTAAATTTGTGTAACATTTATATTACGTAACTTAAATTTCATTTCAATATAGATTATTCTCATTATTGAACCTTGTATTCGACAACAAACTAAGATTTAATAGTTCTCATTCAAATCTCTCTCCACCTTAAAAATTGTGATAAAAGAGAGAAAAATTTGTATAAAATGATGCACCACATACATCATTTGGTTTATTCCTAATTAATTAATAAATAATTTAAAATACATAAAATCACATCATTTAACATATAATATAGAATTGATTAGTTAGAGGGAGAGGAGAGAGTAATTTCATGAAGAGAAAACAATACTTTATTAAATACTAAGTATTCTTGCTGTATTAAATGATGCATGTAATTTAGTTTCATTGTAAAAAAAATATGTAATTTGGTGCATTAATCATTAATAACCAAGGTATCCCTTACCTAATAAGTAAGACAATATGTAAAAGACTAATTTTCTGTTGATTCGTATACACATCAAAAGATGAGACAATTAACCCAAGAGAGATTTAATACTTCTCTATATCTAAAGCCAATTATCAATTACTTGACATATAGTTAAGAGTGAATTAAGAGTGAATGAGACTTACAACTCAATTACTGCACCCAAAAGATTTAATTTGGTGCATTTTAATTAGATAGATTTTTTTTTGACCAAAATTAGGCAGATTATAAATATAAATAACGTGGCGCATGAGATCGACAGACTGATAGTAAAAAAAGAGATTTTGACTTAGTCTATGCGCGTGGTTGCTTACTCAACGTGTTTATCTATTTTAATTTAACTTCATCCATAGTACTCGTATGGTAATTATAATTTTTTGGCCAACATATGGTATTCCCTCCGTTCCTAAATATAAGATCCTTTTGGGGAAGTGGATAAGTTCCTAAATATAAGATCACTTCCTATTTTATCTCAAGTTTTGCCCAAACTACCCTTATACTTCCTCTTTTCGTTGAAAACTCTCCTCCTTTTAAAATTAAGTAATTGAGGGGATTTTGGGAAGATCATGTAATTTTATTGTCTTCCTTAATCTCCCCAAATTAACCAAAGTGATCTTAGATTTAGGAATGGAGGGAATAGTTATAATTACATTACACATGTACACTTGGTTTCCCTCCCATGACGGCGCAAATTATTGTCTACAATCCAACCATACAAACACCACACCCCCGAACCTCCTTCATCTCCATGACTTGTCTAAAATTATTACGCTTACGACCAACCGACTCTATTTTTTTTTTCAAAAATAGTAATATTTTAATTAAAAGGTCAAATAATATTATATGCTCCTCTCGCCCTTTATATAGTCTTTGAGACTTCCTGTCCTTCTGTGATTGCTGATTCAAGAGAGAAGGTAACGTGTTTCATATTTTCTAGAAGAAGACAAATTCTCAATCTCTCTCCTCTCTGATCTATATTCTATTTCTTCCTCTATATTTTTATTATTATTATCAGTTCTATTGATAATAAGCACAATAATAATTTTGAGGGTGTTTAGTTATGAATTAAGATTATTAAAAATGAAACTACGTATCTTTCTTCATAGCTTAATTATTTAGACAGAGACATCTCGTTAACCAATCAACCATTGACGGCCTCAATATTTTTCCCGCGAAATAGAACCAAAAACAAGCCCCACCAATTCCGTTGCCCCCTTTTCCAAGGAATTTTTACGTGTTGACGAGTTCCATTATTTCTATCACATCACAGTTATTAAAATTATTACATTTTTGGTTAATCATTGTGTAGTAACCCGACACCTATTGCAACTGATTAATCCAGCTTATCCCCTCTCAATAAAAATAAAAATGTTATTCTCATCCTTAAGCAACTATTAACTATTACTATTACAGTATTACTCCCTCCTTCCCCATATAATACTCCTATAAATTCCGAAATTTAAATGATTTTATTCTTATTTCCATAAGAATACACCCTTTTAACAAAAATGTCTTTATATTTACCATATTTACCAAAGTATTTAATGAAATAGTTTTTACTATGTCAATCAATCATCGTTCTGTCTCTTCACTTTCTATTTCATTCTAATCCTTATAATTATTTCAACATTTCTCTAATATAAACCACAATAAACAAGCACAAATCTTAGAATTTTTTTTCCCCAAGATATCCCACCCGCGTGACAAGTGAGATTAATCCCTCGCTATTCTGAAATCTCATATAGGGGTAGACAACTGACCAGAGTTAGGGATCGAACCCCAACCACTTATTTAACGGACGAAAGTACTTACCACTCACGCCAAACCGCCAAGTTAAATCTTAGAATTTCTTTTCACACACACATATTTATCATTTCCAACCATTTTCATGATCCGCTTTTATTTTTCTAGTTAAGCTTTTTATTACTATTATTATATCATTACATTACATGTCTATCTTTTTCATTTTTGTTTACCTGAAGGGAGAATATAATTTCCCATTTTCCCATGAAGACTCTGTTTTTCTTTTCCTGGAAAAGTAGTCGCTGTTTTTGAATTTCTCACGCTCTCATTCTCAAACGTGAACAACAAAATCAAATGCGCGTTGTTGATCACCTCAACACTATCATCATCATCATCATCATCATCATCATCATCATATTCATATACATACATTTCTATTTACAAAGTCAACATGCAAGATCTAATTCAAGTCTTTGTTCAAAGTTTCTCCCTACGCCATCGTTACAAACCAAATCACACACACATTATTCTTCATTCCTCATTTCCTCACTAAACAAACACCTTCTTTCTCTTCTGGGTATCCCTCATTTCTTGTCAAAATCTCATCTTTATCACCTCTCAACATTCTTTCCCTCCAAAAAATTCTGGGTCTTCCACATCTTTTCTTTGGGCTCATATATTCATTACTTTTCTCTCTTTCTCTCTCTCTATACATACATACATATAGACACTTTTGTTTCCTTTTTTGTACTTTTGAGCTAGTTTTAAAGCTATAAGCATTCTAAATCTCTTGTCTGCATAGAGATTTGTGAAGAATTCCTGCTTGTAATAGCTAGTTTTGGAAAAAAAAAGTTCATTTTTTCTCTTCTCTGTGTATATATATACATATATAAGCATTCTAAGTCTCTTGTCTGCATAGAGATTTGTGAAGAAATACCGTTTGTAAGAGCTAGTTTTGGAGAAAAGTTCATTTTTTTTTCTTCTCTTTGTGTACACACACACACACACACACACACACACACACATATATAAGGATTCTAAATCTCTTTTCTGCTTGGAGATTTGTGAAGGATTATTGTTTGTGATAGCTAGTTTTGGAGGAAGGTTCATTTTTTGTGTTCTTCTCTTTGTGTGTATATACATACATATATAGTAAGAGGGGGAAAAATGAGGGAGGAAAGGAGGAGGAGGAAGCTAAGGTTGAGCAAGATCTATACATTCACGTGTGGTAAGTCATCATTCAAAGAGGATCATTCAAGTATTGGAGGGAGAGGATATTCAAGGGTTGTGTATTGTAATGAACCAAGTAGTCTTGAGGCTATTATTCAGAATTATCCTGATAATTCTGTGAGTTCTACAAAGTATACTCTTGCCACTTTCTTGCCTAAGTCACTGTTTGAACAGTTTAGGAGAGTTGCTAATTTTTATTTCTTAGTTACTGGTGTCTTGTCCTTCACCGACCTTGCTCCTTATTCTGCTGTTAGTGCTATTCTTCCTCTTATTGTTGTTATTGGTGCTACCATGGTTAAAGAAGGTATTGAAGATTGGCGTAGGAAAAAGCAGGTACTTTATATTGTCTGCCACTTTTTGATTCTCATTTCATACCATTCATGTTTTTCAGGCTGTGTTTAAGTTTACTTTTTCTTGCTATCATAGTTCATGTATAAGGGCCGAGCTTGGCTCAATCTATGCATAAAGTATAGGTAAGGCTGCCTAGTATATTCTCTTCCCCAGCACCGTCACCCAGTGGAGGCTAGAACTGGATTGACCCTTATAGTTCATGTAGGTAGTTTGGTTACAAAAAAGGTTCATATAGGAAAAAAAATCAATTGGGATTAGAAGTGCCCAGAGGCTTGCAAAAAGGAGTGTTTATAAAGTCATGATTCACATGATATGGTGGTTGAATTGGAGAAGTGAGAAGTTTGTTGATATTGTTGCTAATATGTTCTCTTTAGATTTCATGTTAAGTCAATTGGTGAACATGAAGACTCTATATAATATGGTGAAAGGAAAAAAAAAGAACTTCCTATTTGGTGCTTTAGTCTGCAATATTATATCACACTTTTATAAGGAAAGTTTTAATGTGAATTATCTAGTGGGAGTATTTAATTTTGTGAGTTGAATAATTTTTGCAGGATATTGAGGTGAACAATAGAAAAGTTCAATTGCATAAAGGTGATGGTGTTTTTGAGCATACAGAGTGGAAGAATCTGATGGTAGGGGATATAGTGAAGGTGGAGAAAGATGAATTTTTTCCAGCAGACCTTCTTTTGCTTTCATCCTGCTATGATGATGCTGTCTGTTATGTTGAGACAATGAATTTGGATGGGGAGACAAATTTGAAGTTGAAACAAGGATTGGAGGTAACTTCTTTCTTACAAGAGGACTCTAACTTCAAGGATTTCAAAGGGACAGTAAAATGTGAAGATCCAAATGCAAATTTGTACACTTTTATTGGTAGCTTGGATTTTCAGGAGAATCAATATCCTCTTTCTCCTCAGCAACTTCTTTTGAGAGACTCTAAACTCCGCAATACTTCCTATATATTTGGAGCAGTCATTTTCACAGGTCAAGACAGTAAAGTAATACAAAATTCTACTGCTCCCCCTTCTAAGAGAAGTAGAATTGAGAGGAAGATGGACAAAGTGATATATTTCATGTTCTGTATGCTGTTTCTACTGTCAACTGTTGGGTCCATTGTCTTTGGCATCACAACAAAAGATGACTTGAAGAATGGATTGATGAAGAGGTGGTATCTAAGACCGGATAGTTCTACGATTTTCTTTGACCCAAAAAGATCAGCGGCGGCTGCAGTATACCATGCCTTGACGGCCTTAATGTTGTATAGCTACTTTATTCCAATCTCTTTGTATGTGTCAATAGAAATTGTTAAAGTCCTTCAGAGCATCTTCATCAATCAAGATATCCATATGTATTTTGAAGAAGCAGACAAACCTGCGCATGCCCGTACATCAAACTTGAACGAAGAACTTGGCCAAGTTGACACAATACTTTCTGATAAAACTGGAACTCTGACATGTAACTCAATGGAGTTCATTAAATTTTCGGCTGCTGGGGTGGCTTATGGACGTGGCGTTACAGAGGTCGAGAGGGCTATGGGTAGAAGAAAAGGATCGCCATTGATCCATGAACAGGAGGATGACAATGTAGAATTAGAAGAGATCAGGGATACCAATGCCAAAGCACCCATCAAAGGTTTTAATTTTTCAGATGAAAGGATTATGAATGGCAACTGGGTTAGTGAGCCAAATGCTGATGTTATTCAAAAGTTTTTTCGCTTATTGGCAATATGTCATACAGCCATACCCGAAGTGGATGAAGACACTGGGAAAGTCTCTTATGAGGCTGAATCTCCAGATGAAGCAGCATTTGTCATTGCAGCTAGAGAACTTGGCTTTGAGTTCTACAATAGGACTCAGACTAGTTTGTCAATCCATGAGTTGGATCTAGTTACTGGCAAGAAAGTAGAAAGGTCAGTTTCTTCAATTACACATTTTTTTCTTTATTTTTGCTTGTTTTGGATTATTTTTTCTCATCTTTTAAGTGAAGGGTTTTGACTGCTTTCCCCCTTATTATTATTGTATACTAACATTTTTAGGTTGAGTTTTCAGTGCAAAGGGCACGTGCTTTCATAACTATTCGTTTGTAACAGCTAATAGTTTTGTGCCTTGTCCAAGTTATCTGAAAAAAAAACAGACAACTTGAAGTAGTATTTTCCATTCAACTGTTGGTCTAAACTGTGTTTGGAAAATGATTTGGCAAACTTAATCTAGCTTTTTAAGGTGTTGGGAAACTGGGGTTTGGAAGACAATTTTAGTTTGTAAAATGTAGGTTTTAGATCCAGCCAAACATGGTTGGAGGATTCTTTAAGAATCAATTCATACTGATTGATGCCAAGTGCAATGATTTCTATAACGAAGCATACCTGATTAATTGTTGCCTACTACTGTTGTTATGGAATTTATTTTTCTGGTGTCAAGTACTAGTTAGTCGAATAGGTATTCAATGATTACATTCATTTTGCAGGGTCTACAAACTTCTTGATGTTTTAGAGTTTAATAGTGCCAGGAAGCGAATGTCAGTGATAGTGAAAGATGAGAAAGAGGGAAAAATTTTACTACTCAGTAAAGGCGCCGATAGGTTTGACACTAACTGATCTTTAAAAAGCATAAACAATTTTTTTATAAAAAAAATCTTACTCCTACTTTTCAACATATTCACTTGCCATATGTCGTGTGCAGTGTCATGTTTGAGAGGCTTGCCAAGACTGGAAGAGAGTTTGAAGAGAAAACCATGAAGCATGTTCATGAATATGCTGATGCTGGTCTTAGGACCCTTGTACTAGCCTACCGTGAACTAGATGTAGATGAATATAATGAGTTTGAGAAGAAATTTTCTGAAGCTAAAAATTCAGTCAGTGCAGATCAAGAAATATTAATTGCTGAATTATCTGATAAAATTGAGAGTAATCTAATTCTCCTTGGTGCCACTGCAGTAGAGGACAAACTCCAGAATGGGGTGAGTTAAAAAAAACCTCATGTTTTTGACATAGGTGAATATTTTAATCAATTAGAACAGGACCTAAAAGGATACATCTCTTCTTTTTTTTTTTGGTTAGGTTCCTGATTGTATTGATAAGCTTGCTCAAGCAGGAATTAAAATTTGGGTTTTGACTGGGGATAAAATGGAGACTGCCATCAATATTGGGTAATATATTGTGATCATTCACCTTTGATGTTGGGCAGAGTTACTTTGACATATATCTGACATTTTTCTGTATAAATTGCAGTTTTGCTTGTAGTTTACTTAGACAAGGAATGAAGCAGATTATCATTCAGTTGGAGACTCTTGAAATTCAAGCATTGGAGAAGGCAGGGGATAAAATTGCCATTGCCAAGGTAAAAAGAATTTTTATCTCTATACTTAGTTCTTGTGAATATATGGTTTGCATATGCAACATTGAGCTTAAATTCTTATCATCGAACACACAATGCATGCTTGCATACTTCGACTTTTAGGATGTTACTTATATGCTGTGATATATTTGCTTCCTTTTATTCTCTTTTCGTTTTGTTTTTACCATCATTAAACTTTTTCTTAAAATATAGGCATCAAGAGAAAGTGTCCGTCGTCAGATATCTGAAGGTGCCTCTCAGCTTGCTGCATCCAGTGGAACCTCTCAGCAGGCATTTGCTCTGATTATTGATGGAAAATCTCTTGTTTATGCTCTAGAAGGTGCAATGAAGAATATGTTTCTGGATCTTGCACTTAAATGTGCATCTGTTATCTGCTGCCGCTCCTCACCTAAACAAAAGGCACTGGTATGCATGTTTAAATCCGTTCTGCCCCATCCTCTCATTTTAAAGATCATGCCATTATTTATGTAAGTTCCTTAAAAATGATTTATTTTTATTGGTTTATCTCTTGAAGGTCACTAGACTTGTCAAATCTGGAACTGGAAAAACTACATTAGCCATTGGTGACGGAGCCAATGATGTTGGTATGCTTCAAGAGGCAGATATAGGGATTGGAATCAGTGGTGTTGAAGGAATGCAGGTGCTTGGATACTTTTTAATTTTGATTAGTTTTATGGGAAAATTGATAAAAAAAATGTTCAAATTATGATTAGTTTTTGGGAAAATAATCAATAAAAAGTTACTGTTTGAAAACTTCATTGGCCAGAGGTACTTTCTGTATATGAAATCATATCCAGATCATTTTGACCAATAACATTTTCAAACGGGACTTTCACCAATTTTCCCTTGGCTTTCCCTTCCATTTCACTTTCTAACCACCCTTTACTTTCTAATCTATACCAGGCTGTTATGTCTAGTGATGTTGCAATTGCACAGTTCAGATATTTGGAACGGTTATTACTTGTACATGGACATTGGTGTTATAGAAGGATATCATTGATGGTATTTTCTTGTATATCCATTTCCACATTATGATTTTTTTTTTGGGTGAAAACATATTCTAAAAGTTTCAATTTCTAAAAGACGATGGTTATTTATGGTTGTTTCAATGATTATATTGACTCTTTCATCTTACTCTGGCAGATATGCTACTTTTTCTACAAGAATATCACATTTGGCTTCACTTTATTCTTGTATGAGGTGTATTCTTCGTTCTCCGGACAACCTGCATACAATGACTGGTTTTTGTCTCTCTACAATGTCTTCTTCTCTTCACTTCCCGTGATTGCACTTGGTGTATTTGACCAAGATGTATCTGCTCGGTACTGTCTTAAGGTAAGCTAATACATTGCTCATTTCCTGAAGATCAAAAGTTATGCATACTATTTATTTTCATACTAGAATATTGGTTAAACATAAGGACTATTATCTGTATTAGATACAGTTAACTCTCTTAACTTCTCCAGTAAGATACAGCGCTAAGTGAATTAGCTCATTTAGTAGGGATAACATCTCTCTTAATCAACCTTGGTTCAGGTTCTCTAGTGAGCATTCTGTGTAGAGTGTAGACTTTGCACTTTTGGGGTGGGGTGTATATTAGATAGGGGCCAAATTGGAAAGTTATTGCATTTTAAGAAGAGTAAATGAGATTTTAAGTTCTTGATTTCAGTTAAATATGTGTAAAGCGACTTAGAAATATAAGTCTCATTTGAGGTTTCCTGGTATGTTCCCATGCCTCATCAATATATATTTCCAATGTGACAGTTTCCTTTGCTGTATCAAGAAGGAGTTCAGAATGTTCTCTTCAGTTGGCGCCGTATATTCAGTTGGATGCTAAATGGATTCATCAGTGCCATTATAATATTCTTCTTCTCGACAAAAGCGATGGAGCTACAGGCCTTTGACAAGGGAGGAAGAACAGCAGGTAGAGACATTCTAGGAGCAACAATGTATACATGTGTTGTCTGGGTTGTGAACTTGCAGATGGCACTTGCCATAAACTACTTCACCTTGATACAACATATTTTCATCTGGGGCTCCATTGCTTTTTGGTATATCTTCATGATGATATATGGAGCAATGAGGCCTTCATTCTCCACAAATGCTTACAAAGTCTTCCTTGAGACCCTCGCCCCCTCGCCTTCCTTCTGGCTTGTGACATTCTTCGTCGTGATCTCAACTCTCACCCCATATTTCTCATTCTCAGCTATTCAAATGAGGTTCTTCCCATTGTATCATGAGATGATCCAGTGGGTGAGGTATGATGGGAAGACTAATGATCCTGAGTATTGTGACATGGTGAGGCAGAGATCATTGAGGCCAACAACCGTGGGGTCCACAGCTCGTTTAGCAGCAAGAAACAGAACTTCTAATCATAGATAATATATGCTTACATGTATACATCAGCATATAGAAGTTAGGTGAAGTTCTTCCTTTACCTGCTGTTAGATTTTTCTGACAAGATATGGTATATGGATAAACCATTTTACAAGGGTCTAAGAAATTGTAAAATGGATATCCATCTATCCTTTTCATTAGAGAATCCAATGAAAGTTAGTGGCCTATGTTCTTAGTTGCTTCTATCCACGTATACGATGATGTGTAGATAAATCATAAGATGTCTGAAGTTGGGTTGGAAGAAGTGGATTGTATATCTAATATCTATCCCTTTTTCTACCCATTTGACTTTTGAGGCTCCTTGGCTTTTTGATTTTTTTATTCAATATTTTGTATCATATGACATTTTCAATGTAAAGAGAGCAACACGAGGTCGGTGTAGAATTGGATAGAGTTGCTATCAGCAGTAGAGAACAGTGTACAGTTGTGCTGGAATGCTTGTATTTTTCAGCTTGTGAAGATCCATCATTCACTACTCTTTTTAGTTAGCTATATAAGATACCCCATTTATCATTGTTGTCAACATCTATCAAGCACTTTGTATAGATTACTAAAGTTAGTTGAGAGTAGTTAAGTTTAAAACAAGCGTTTTGCAATATTTTAAATCATCTTTATTTGTCACAAAATATATTAGTTGGTAAGAAGTTGGTTCATAACATTATGAGTTGGAATTGTAACAATGTGAGAATTTTGATGGCAGATATTCAATTTTTCTTAAAAGGAGTTCCTTGATTGAAGAGGTAGAGACATCAGTTATAGTATTGTAATGGTAATGTTTTTCATATATCACTATAAAGGGGTTGCTATGGTGAAGTTGGAGACTCCGATCTTGAGAGATGATACTTATTGGAGATCCCCTTCTAAACTTTTGTGGCTGGTCCACAGTTACCAATTTCCTAATAAGCTTGAGTTCTACCTGGGTTTGGGGGATCTTTAGCGTAGAACTTTTGGTGTCTTGGTCACCCTTGATAGATGTTAGGAGTAGGATTTGTATTTTATTTTTAAAACTTCTTATGTGCGTGTCATGTTATTTGTGTTTATGCCTTATCTTGTGGTTTAAGGTTGTTTGTATTGGATGCTGACTAATTTCTACAATGATTTTCATTCCTTTGGAGTCTGTTCTCAAACTTCATAAGTTCCTTCACCTTCTTGGGGGTGAATATGGAGCTGCTTATATTATGTAGCATTTGCATCAAAGTAGGTAAGTTCAGGAGAGAAAGTCTTTGGACAATTGCTCACTATTGTTTTATCCTTTGATCATCATGATAGATTGCAAGATCAGTCCCGAGATCAACAACCTTCAATGGTTAGGAGTAGGCAATCCCTTTAGCATTTGGCTTTTGATTTGTTACGTTAGTCTTGACTCTTGAGATATCATCAGTTGTTTTTTATGGCTAAGTTTCTCTTCCTCTGTAATGGTCGTGCTCTGCCTCAAAGTCTTAGTCTTAGTGTGTCTTGTTGTTTCAGCTTAGTGCGTGTAACGAAGTTTTATAGTAATGAAAAATTACTCTTTCAGTAAAAAAAAAAAAATCATATCAATTAATTGATCGCTATGTAGAATATTTTAGGCCCTACTTGTTTGTGCTATTGGGTAGGCTCACCAAACATATACTACCCACGTATAAATAATGCATATTCAAGGCATCTTTTTCCCTCATAGCTACGTGTAATTTATTAGGGGATGGGAAACCATTATATTTGAGATACTCTCCTGCATTGAATGTAATGTGAAATCATCTTAAATTTTGATCAAACACACTGTTTAGGACTAATCCTTACTAATAAACCAATCCTTGTTCGTATAATTAAGACATATTCAGAGTTTAACAATTTATTAACCCCATTACTTTATATGGAGGAAAAATGTCAAAAAACCCTTAATTTAAAAATTTAATTGGCAACAATGACATAAATTTGAGTACTAGAATATTTGTACGAATACATCAAATTGTTTTGACCAATACAATTTCCTATCTCAACTGTTTTTCTTCCTGATTATATACCATAAAAAATTAGTAATGTAGCCTTCAACAATTGCCTATTAGCATCAAAGTTATACTCCATCAAAACAAGAAAACAAGGCTTTCCTCATGAATTGAGGTACAAGAAATGAAAAACAAAAAGTAACAAATGCTCAGATTGGCACCCAACAGAAAACTTAATATCCATTTCTAAGTCAAAAATTAAATTCAGTATCATATGTTTGGTTTTTTTTTATCCATGATCAAGGTATCCCCTCACTCGACAAGTGAGAGACTAATCCCCCGCTGATTTGTAGGATCATATGTTTGGTTTTGCAGATGGCACTAGCAAACATTTCAAGAACAAACTCACACAGTTTGTAATTTCAAGTATTGAGCTCTTTGTATTAAGCATTTACCAGTAAGCATTATTACAGAGAGAGACATAAGAGGTAGTAAGGTAATGTAACATGACTACTAAATGATCAAACTACAACCGATGGGAAATTAAACCACATACTAAACACTAATCTAATCCAAAGCTACAAAAGGAAGAATCATAAGAAGAATTTGATTGATTCATACCCTGCTTCATCATAATCATCAGCATCAAGTTTTGAACATAAGATCATCTTCATCTTTTTTCTTCCCATTGTGCCTGAAAATCCACCTCCAACTCTTCATACTCTTCCTCCCCCTCTTAATTCCTCTATCATTTACACTAATCCTACATGATCCTCCACCGCTCAAATCTCCATCCCCATCATTCCCCACAAAATTCCCACACCTTGTACTCCCAAATCCAGGCATTGACATTCCCTCCCCCATTTTCCCCGAAAATTGACTCGAGAATTGACTCTCTGATTTCGACTCCGACATAAAATCAAGCTTCAGATCGATAAACCTAGACTCATCCATACCCTTAAAATCACTCTCCCTAAGCGAAAAAACCCGCCGGTTGAACCCGCCATCAAACGAATCCCTCTTATCGCCATCAAACCCGCTCCGCCGGGGCTCCGCCTCACTAAACCCGCTCCTTCGACCCGACTCCAAAAACAACCCCCCATTCACACCTGAACTCCTTGCCCCAGATATCGAGCTCCTCGCACCCGATAAGATCGAATCACCGCCATCTTCCGATCCAAAACCCCCTCCACCACCACCACCACCACCACCACCACCACCACCAGCATTCCTAAAACTACACAAAGATCTAGACCTAGAAACCACCCCTCCCCCCCCTCCTCCATAATCTCCCACCATCAAATTCTCACTCCTCTCATCAAACCCTCCAATTAGGGTTTTCCCCTCTTTCTTCTTCCTAAACAATTTCCCAAACTTCCAAAACCTCCCATTTCCATTTCCATTTCCATTACCATTCCTCTTAACCTCAACACTATTACTACTACTCCTCCTCAAAATCACAAATTCCTCATCTTCCACCTCGGATTTCTCTTGAAACTTAGCTTTGGTGTTTGGAATTAGGCTTTCATTGTTGCTGTCATTTTCAATCAGGAATGAAACCCTACCAACACTACCAACTTCCAGAGTACATGAATTCCTATTTGGTGAGATTTCAGAGCAAGAACAAGAGGAAAGTCTCTGTTCTCCACAATCTGAGCAAACAAGCTTCACTAAACGATCTTTAAGACAGTAAGCACAAATTCCTACAGAGGAAGAAGATGATGATGATGAAGGAGGGTGTTTCTTGCAAGGAATAAGATCAGAAGTTGAATAGTACTGATGGTAATCCATTGAATTGTATGGCTTTGGTTTTTCTCTTTTGTAAAGAAGAAACAGAGTATGGTGGGAAAAAACAGGGGAGGGCTAAGGGAAAAGTGGGAAAGTAAGAGAATAAAGAGGAAAGGAGAGATTTTGTTTGGTGGGTTTTGTTTTTTGAGGTGTGAGAGTGTGGTACACAAGAGAAAGCGTCACCTTTACGTTTGGTGATGCAGGGGTTATGATGATGATGATAATGGAGAACAGGGGAATGTGAGATTTTTGAGTAGACTCGTTTTTGTTGTTATGGATTGCTTGATTGGATGGAGAAATGGGTCAGTGAGTGAATGAAATTTGCAGTATGGTGTATTGGTGTTGATGATGGTGATGAAGCAGAAAATTCTTGTGTTACTCAAATACTCTTTCAGTTTTTACTTGTTTGCTTGTTTTGTTTATTGTAATTTGCATGCATATGTACCATCAAATCAAACAATACTTGGTCCCACTATACCTAAGTTTGTTTTTTTGCAAACTTTCGGGAAATAAAATATTATATACATTCATATGGCCATATCTTCTTTTCCTAAAGTCACCCTCAATCATTTCTTTAAAAAAAAAAAGAGGCATCTCTCTCTCTCTTTTTTGGAAGTGGGCTAACACTAGGTGTTTGGAAATTTGTTAGTCCAAAAAAAAATAACTGTTACAACTCATGTCGGACTGAACTCAAAAATACACAATAAAAAATGTTGAGTTGCAAAAGTTCATTTCGAATTAAAATAGGTTAACTTGCTTTTAAAGTGACTCGTGTTGAGCTAGTATGGATTGCGTTGAGCTTGAAAATGCATAGAAAAAAGCAAGTTGACTTAAAAAAAAGTTAAACCCGAATTAAAACAGGTTAAAAGGGAGTTAAGCTCAATTAATAGTGGGCCGAGTCGGGTCGAACCGTTAGAATTGGGCTAACCTGAAATCTCAGCCCCACACACACACCACCATTAGCTAACACTCCATGATTAAAGGGGTAAAACACTGTCTGATGCTTGCAAATGAGATACACCAGTAAGTTATTACTAGTACTTCTCGTGTTATGGTAAAAAAAATTGTTCTTCATGTTATGTTACTAGGGTACAATGCCATTCATTCACTCAGCCAATAGAATTTCTAGACAGTCACTTTCAATCATTTTTCTCTCTATGCATGCGTGGCCTATTTTATATACCACACAAAATATACCTGTGAGCAAACATACAGCTGAGAAGATTTTAGTAGGGAAGGCAAGTTTTGGTGTTCATGTGGGCAAAATTCTGACATGGGAGATATGACACGTGTCCCCCAACTGACAGAAGAAGAAAAGAATCCAAGGGTGGGGATGATTGGGATGTGGGGTGGCCGTACTCTTATTAAAGGAAGGGGGCGTGCACGCAGTGGCTTTTAGGACCAAAACGTCTCTATCTTTGGCGTGCCGTATATGCTTTCCCCCTTCTTCCCACTTTCATCTTTCTTGGTGACAAAATTTTAGTAATGAATTTTGGTTTATCAACAATTCTAAGACTTCTAACTCATGATTTATTGGGTATGTCTATCTAGAATTTTGAAACATGACAAATAAACTCTGTCTAACTTCACTTAACTGTGGAGATACATTTCTTAAGTGTTACGATTAAAAAAAATAGATCACTTACTAAGATGATCAATGTCTAACACTTTCGTAGCTAAACAATGGACGATTGGTTCCCATTTTTATCTGTATTTTGACTATTTATAACATTCCTTATTACCCCACCCAAGTGTTTGTCTTGAGAGAATTAACCATTGAGATATGTGCATGGTGAGCATGGAGTTATTGAGAATCTAACACAGCCCTCTCACCTTTTTATGGTATATATGCTCCTGGCTATTAAACATGAATGGAGTTATGAGGGTATTCAAGCGGATGTGTTGTGGTATTTGGAATTAAGTAAATTAAACGTGTATGAAGTTATGAGGGTATTCAAGCGGATATGAGAAATGGTCATATTTGGAATGATCGCATTCATGAGAAAGTTGAAGTGTGGCATCCATTGAAAAGTCTTTGGCTGATGAAAAATTGTTTGATATGTTTTCAACGTATACAAAGAAAATAATTTGAGCATTTGGTGATGGTGCATGTTGAATCAATGGTAAGGCTGTGCAACAACATGCACCAGTAAATTAAAATTAAGTAAACACAAAAACATGACACATTAACAACCACTTATAATTGTTGAGTGGTGTTACACAGCACACAATTGTAAGGTTTTATGATAGGTGTGAGTTCAAACATCTTTATAAACTTATCTCACCTTATGATTAAAGTGACAAGGCTACTCTACTTTTAGTAAAGAAAGAGTGTCAAGTACTTAATGTAAATTCAGGAAGCTTTTGATAATCAACAAGTGCAAATTAAAAGGTCAAAATAAATTCGTATGACATCTCCTACATTCGTACGACATCTCCTACATTTGCGGGTAATTGTCTTGATACAACTCATTCTCATTGAATGACTCGAGATTTAACCAACTATATATTCTCAACCTTAATATTCCCTCTTATTAATCTTACTAATCTACAAAACATCATGTCCATCAATATAATATCAAAACCCATTTTAGGAAGACTTGTACGTATATATTATTATTAAAAAGAATATCAATATGCAAGAATATATTGGAATAAATAATAGGAGTATATTTTAGATTTGAATGTTATGAAAGGCCGATTATATAGGTGTTGTTTGAGAGGGACGAAATAGTCAATTACTAATGTTTGGTGCAATAAGAGGACGTTGCATATCTTGAAATTGTCTCTTTGGTGGAAGGAAAAGAGAGAAACTCATGAATGATTATAATAAGAAGGTCGTAGCTTCTTCATTATTATTTTCTTCAACTTTTGTTGCCTCCCCATGAATTTAACTTGTGAATGTGTATCAGCTGGTCAAAAAAAATAATTTGTGTATATCAGACAAATCAAAGCTGATCAGAAATAAAAGATCACAAACAAAGTCAAACTCATTTGATTGTTTATTGAGTGGCTTTACATGTTGTCCCTTCTTCTGTTTCATCCCTTCCTGCATCCCATTTTAACGGTCAAATCATCTACGTCACAAGTGCAAATAACATTTTATGCCCCCGAATTTTTTAGGATTCTTGAAGTTATAAACATTTTATTAAGAAAAGAGATTAATCTTCATTTTTACTTGGTAAGAAAATACAAAAATATGCAATGGTTATCTGAAAGGTTTTTCATTAGAGCATCTTTATTATCTCAGAAATATTAAAATGGAACAAATTCATCTTTAAGTACCATTTAAAAATTAGCAATGAAGTTCAAAATCTGGCATTAACAACTAATATATTTAACTTGAAAGGGATGACATTACTATGTTTTAGTTACTCAAGTAAAAAGATTAGACAAATTTAGGCTATAAGTTAATCGATCGATGATTGCTAGTGAAAAAAGTTTTTACATGTCAACTAAAAAAATTTCCATATTAATTTTATAATTGATGTAGAATTGTAGATACATCAGACAATTTTCGATCCAAAAGTAAAAGAAAAACTATTCAGCACTAATGATTATTGTTAATTGAAGTAGAAAAGATATATATATATATATATATATATATATATATATATATATATATAAGAAAAAAAATAGCTTCACTCACTACAAAAGAAGCGCCGATTAGCTGCGCACGCATCCCGGCGAAAAGTTAAACACCACCCTCCAGAAAATGCGTTCCGGCGGTTTAAACCATCCGAAGTCGCGTTGCGAGGAAAAATATTTTTTTTGTTTGGTTTTCCTGCGTGGCGGCGGTCAAACCGCCCCCATGCGATTAAAAAAAAAAAATTTAATTCACGTAGGGGTGGTTGCTTTGGGGCGGGCAACCCCCAACGCGATAAAAAAATAAAAAATATTTAATTCACGTAGGGGCGGTTGCTTTGGGGCGGGCAACCCCACAACGCGATAAAAAAAATAAAAAAAATATTTAATTCACGTAGGCGTAACCGCCCTAACGTGATTAAAAAAAATATTTAATTCACGTAGGGGCGGTTCCATGGAGGGAGTTACAGCGTAAATTTTTCCGCCCCAACGTAGCGTTTCCACGGTAAAATCGCCGGCTGTAAAATTGCCCGCCGGAGCGCCTTGGGGGCGATTAGAACCACCCCCACGGTGGGAAAATGCCCGCTGCAGATCTACCCGTTTTTTGTAGTGACTTTCTACAATTGCTAGCACATGAAACGGAATAGAATATCATAACTCCTTTTAATGTCAATGCACACAAATAAATAAGTACTATTGTACTTTGATTATATCAAGTATATGTCTTTCTGATAAAAATAATATCAAGTATATGTCTTATTTTGTGTTTTTTAGCGTTATATGAGAAATAACTCCTTCAACATACATACATACATACTATTTATGCCTAACAACCTAAAATTACTTAAAATAATGAAATTGAAGAAAGTAGAAATGGTTGTAGGCAACTTGAATAACTACAAGAAGTCAAGAACACACCCCATTTGATATAAGAGAAAAACAAGATCACACGTAAACATACCTAAATCATCAGTTAGAACTTATAAGTGAAAAATCTAGCTAGACCCCAAGACTAGATCGATATGAGGGTTTATTTGATAAATATCAACCTTAATGCTTAAAAACAAACTTTGTCTAAGCTTAGTAATTGAATATTAATTATTTTTATAAGTATATAAGGAAAATGAATGAATTAATGGAATAAGATTGAATATACACACACAAAAGTGTGATAATGGGTGTTTGGCACGCTGGAAGCAAAGCATGCAAAATGGGGAGCATCATTGGGACAAAAGGCAGTAAAACAGGAGAATGAGGCTTATGTTGGAGTGACAAGTTAGTGAGGAATATGTTGTCATCTATAATTATAATTAATTAATTTAAAATGTTATCCCAATCATTATGTCCCCTCCTTCCACATTCATTATTTTGTTGTTTCTCTCATCAATGTGGTTTCTTAAATCATTTGGGGGCCTTATAATCTGATGCACTTCCACTGATCACTCACTCACTTCCTCCACCTAAAACTGAAGTTAAACCCTACCAAAATAAATATAGATTACTACTCTTTTATCTCCACTGTCTTAAAATAGATATTTGTTACATTTTCAATACTAATAATACTTTTTTTTGGAATCAAATGTATTTCTAACTTCAATGGGATTTAACATTCTTTTCATAAAATATATAGTATATTTTAAATTAATATTTTTAGTTACAAAATTAATTTCGAACTTACTAGCTACTACTAACTTTAATTCTTCCAAACAAGGATTATGATTGGTAAACTAATTTTTGCATAAAAATAAATAATTGTATGTTTTAAGCATACAAATTAAAGTAAGTATGGTGTATAAATTTTAAGAATAGTGATTTTAGAGAAGAGTGGAAAAGATTTGGGTAGCAGCTTTTGTTTGAAATGAGGTAATGATTAAGTGCAATTAACCCACCAAGTTATGGCCATGTTGCCTGTCTGACATGCACCACCCTTGGGCCCCATTGCCCCCCCCCCCCCCCCCCCCTCTCCCCCCCCAATCTCTCACTATTTCTTAGATTTTATCAAATAGAACATGTTAAAAAAATTCAACAAATTGAATTATTGATAAGATAAATGGAAGATTGCCAAACAAATTTGTGCAAAATGTATTAACCAAATATACTAATAGTCTAATACTCGAAATTTGTTTTGAGGATATATCATACAAGTGTAACATGTCAACGCAGCTGCAATTTTTATCTCAACTATGTATATATTAGTCTTGGGGGGTTTTTGGCCAATAAATTTGGCAATAGAGATTTTTATAAAAAAATAATTCAATTCTTCAAATAGAGGGAATCAGTAAAATGATGGGTTTATTTGTATTGTGAACTAAGGCTTTGATTGAATTAACATGAATTTAATTTTTTAGGAGAAGGAATTTGACATCCAGTAAATAATATTGTTTAGAATTCAATTCAAATTGTGTTGATAGATAAAAATGGTTAGAGCCAAAAATAGATAGAAAAGTCCTCTCTTATAATATGATCAAGATGGAACATGGGATAAAAATGTTCTGATTTCCTCACATAGCATGAGTGAATTTGGTTCAAGATTATCCTGGGAATTGTGTGATGTTTTGTTGATGAAAAGTATGCATTATACATAATTATGCATATGATGAAAGATTAATTATGATGTACGTCCAAATCTGATTAGAGCGAGAATGGGCTAGATGAAGATGATAATCTAATCCTCATTTTATTCTCTTTGCCAATAATCATCAAAACCGAATCCCAAGCCTCTGTTTGGCATGCAAGGAGGTTTTCTTTTTATGTTGTTGTTCCTTTTGATTTAAGGAAATTTTTGGTCTAAGCTCTTGTAGTTTTCAAACTGTGATTTGTAGTTCTTATAATTTTATAAAGATTAGATGAGTTTAATGACAATGACGAGTTTTGGTTCAAGTCCTTATATTTTCAACAAATTGTAATTTTAGTTTATATGTTTAACAATGGTAAATAAAGTTAGCATTCTTATTAAAATCCAAAACCATCTATGAACCATATATCATAAACTACCAACCAAGTGAATATAATTTGTGAAGAACTTATACTATTAGCTCATAGAATTTTCTTTTAGTTGAATATGAATGTATAATCATTTAGCATGAAAAGATCAAGTATTCTTTGTCATATATCTATTGAAAAGAGAATATAGAAAACATATACTCCTGATATTGGACAATAGAAGTGTAAAACGAACATATACTCCTGATATTGGACCGCTAGCCAACACTAAACAAAAACATAATTTTTGTGGGCCAAAAGTTAGCTTTGACATAGATATATATCTCACTCTTTTTCCCATTTTTTCTTAAGCCCAATGGGCAATGAACCTTTTCCTCATGAACAACATACGTTGGAAATTTCTCATTGGCAAAAAGTTCCTATCTAGCATATGGGAATACTTAGCAAGAAGATCCACCCCGGAATTATTATCTCGATCATGATAGTTGACTTCAATCTACCATTTCTTGCAAATAAGTAATCTAGCTTCATCAACCACACACCTGGAATGGTGGGTGATCAGACATTGTCCATGATGCATGTTAATTGCCTCATACAATGAGAAAACTAAAGAATCTTCTAAAAGTGTTTAGACCAGAATAAATAGAGCCAATGGATAATTCCTATTGACTCAAGTATAAGCAAGCCTAACTTGAGTGAGTTTGCAGCTTCATACCCAAAACCATTGACCTTGGTGTCCCAAATGGCGCCACCATAACCACTTTGCCCATCTTCCAACATGGAGCCGTCTACTTATAGTTCTACTATGATAGAGTCTTCCAAAGCATATTGCCTAAGCCCCTCATTTATAGGGAAAGGATGCTTGGTCCAAAAAACTACAAAAATTAATTAAATGAGGTGAAATTATATATCAGTATATACTAGACAAAAATATAAGATTTAGCGGATATTATTGGTTGGAGATATTTAAGAAACTAAATGAATCACTTTCAAATAACATATTTTGTGTATTATTATACTTTTTTAAGTTAAATAAATTAGTTTAGATAAAAAGCTCTAAAAATCAATTTATAAACAATTTATTTATTTTTTTGGGACTTTTCCAAAAATCATCTCTAAAGAATACTTGAAAATAATGTTCCAAGACACTTTTTGTTAAGTGACATTATTTTACAAGTTGACAACAAAAACAAACAAGATTTTGTGAAAAAAGAAAAGAAATTAAAACAAACGCATAAATATAAGAATGAGAAAGAAATCCAAAACCTCAAAAAATTAGCAATGAGATAATCAAAGCCACTTTGACTTCACCTCTGTTTTCTCGTACCTACAAACTTCATCTTCCTCATCATCTCCATGATTCCCCTCAAACCTCAAATCTCCATTTTCAAAACAAACCAAAACCCACTTCGCATTTCTCTTTTCCCACCTCAAATCCTTCCTCACAACCCTCCTCTCTCTCCAAAGTCTCCATCTTTCTCACCTTCACATTCACTCTCCTCACTTTCTCTTATTGCACCCACCTCACGTTTTCTCAGGGTCTCCGAATTCACAACCCAAATTCCAAGTGGGGAAGATGAGATTGATGTGCACGACTTATCGCCAAAGGGACCCATTTATCAGAAAACACTGCAATTGGTTGAGTGCTCTATGTTTGCTGCTCTCACTGGTTTAGTCTACTTCTTGAGTAACTCTCTTGCTATCGAGGTTTGTTTCTTCAATTTCTTATTCTACTTTCTCGTGGATTTTAAGGTCTGGTTGGCTATGCCTAGGAAATAAAACTTAGTATTCCTTGTAATTTTTGCTGAGACAACTAAATTAGTACGGCACTTTATTATAACATATTTTATGCAGTATTAGATTATTTAGTTTATATAAGTTAAATAAACTAGTGTAGAATTGGTATAAGAATAATCTAGTCTAGAGAAAAGAAGGGTTAATGATCATATTTGCCTCTAAAGTATGCACGGAACATTATATTTGCTTCTTAAGTATTTTTTTTTGCCCAATTTTTCCTCGAAAATGTGCACAAAGGATCATATTTACCTTTCAAGTATATATGAAGGATTATATGTGCCCCAAAAGTATTGATGAAGGATCATATTTGTCCTAAAGTATGCACGAAAATCATATTTCAATTTTAACTGTAAAGGGTGAATATGGTCCTCTTGCATAGTTTAGGATTCAATATTGGCAAAAAAATACTTTAGGGGTAGATATGATCCTTCATGTATCCTTCACTCAAAAGAATATGGGTTATTTAGCCTTTTAGGATATTTTAAAAAATGTCAATTATACCTTATTTATTTAGGAATGATGGATAATTGTTGCATTTTTTGTTTGGCATTATGTTGTCCTAATCATAATTATAAGATTACATTGCCTTTTTGGAAAAATTAAGGGTGCAAAATAAATCAATTTAAAGTGTTTGAATTTATTGTTTTTCTTCAAAACTGATCCATTTTACTTATAAACTAATTTCATGTAGCATATGTTATAAGTTAGAGGTCTGATTTGTTTTCTTAACCTCCAAAACAAAATCAACTTGATCTTATAGTTAGGAGGATAAGAGGGAGTAAATGTATGTGTTATGTATGCTTTTGTCACTTACTGGTGTTACCTTTTTCATTGCAGAATTACTTTAGCTGTTTCTTCTCATTGCCAATAGTAATCTCCTCAATGAGATGGGGTGTTGATGCTGGAAGAAAAACTCTGGTTATTCCTGCCAGAATGCAGTACATCAATTCTTGATGAGTTATTGCATTATCAGATTTTTATTGTTGTAGTGGTCTTCTCATTGTAGGTTGCAACAACTATGCTTTTGTTGGTCTTGTCTGGTCCAGTGAAAGCTTTAACCTTTTTCGTAAGCTTCCTTTCATCCTTTTCTTAATAAAATTGCTGGTTGGGCAATATGTATCTTAGTTTCCCTAGCTCAACTGTTTATGCTGGGTTTTCTTTTCTAGCTTTGATACTTTTTGCAGAGTTAGCCATGATGATGTTAACGTATTTTCTGAGCATATATTTGATGCAGCTTAAGCATGGGATAGTTGGTTTCACTATGGGTACTTTATGGAGGTATGTCATGTGCAACACTATCAATGTGGTGTTTAAATTATTCAGTTCCTTATCTCCATGTACAGAGCTACTATTTTAGTGAAAATTGTCCAAATAAATTATTGTTACTGCAATCTAACAATGTGGATTTGTAATCTCCAAATTTTATTATTGATGTTTTGATAAAACCTGCATCAGTGTTCTTCCTTGATTCCTGCATTAAATAGAATGTCTTACATTTGAATTAAAGGAAACTGGTATGGGATTCTAAACAGAAATAAGTTACAAATGATTTTATTTTTTTGGGAAAAGCCATGCAATATATTCATGCCTATGTTTGTTGCTTTAGAGGATGATTGATTCTGAAGTACTAGCTGATCTTGTTGGGCTAAATAGCTAGTGCTCAAAATAATTTCTCAAAGTTAGATTTGTGGGCGGTTAATGTTGAATTTAGATAGTTTCGCGATGCTTTGCTAAACCATAAGCAGTTTCTTTATCTCATTTGTGGATCTTGTCAGGTCAGGAGCAAGTTGGAACCTCTCAATCTTCTTGTGCACAATCGTACTATTTGATACCTCTTCTGAGAAAATGTCTTCACTGGTTGGCTCCTCCATTTGTGTTTGCATTAAAATATTGATAATTTTGCAGGTAAGATCGCTGGGAGCTGTTGGCTTTGTCTTGATCTCATCATTCTTGATAAGAGAGAACATTCTTGCTTTGGTAATCCATTCAACTTCTTCTATGTTCAGATTTGATATTATAACTTATCCCAAAATCACCAATAAATTTATTTTACCCCTATCTTTGTTGGTGGTGGTGGAAATGATGTTTGCAGATTACCATTAACATTCATGCTTCTCTGACATTTGTACTCACTGCTTCGGGTGTTAATACCATTCCATCAATGGACATGATATACGCCCTTTTCAGCATTTTGGTATGTTGAGATACTCTTACTTGAGGGGGGCTTTCACTTTATTTGTTTCTTTCTTCTTGTGAAAGATGCTCACATGTGCTTCTTCTTTCTCAAGGTTTTGCTCAATAGTGGGTGTTTCATGTTCTTGCTCCACATGCTGTACTCCGTATTCCTTGCTAGGCTTGGGATGAAGTCTTCTCTGAGGTTGCCAAGTTGGCTGGAGAGGGCTATATGATTATGTATGATATGCCTTATATTTATCTGGGCCTATGGTTGTTCCCAAACTTGTAATTGGAAATTCTATCTTTTCTCTTCCTATTTTTTTAGAGTTTTGAGAATTAGTTAAAATTGTTCCCAAACTTGTCACAATTTTAACTAAACTATACTGCTACAAGGTCAATGTCATACACAGAAAAGCAATGTTTATTCTATCCAATTCTATCATGTTGTTAATTCAATTTTTGAATGTGATAATTCATCTTAACTTCCTACTTATTAACAATTTGTTGGTAGACTTGCCACAGTCCAGTTCTATTTAATATTCATAATGCATAAGTGGGTGTTTAGAAGCTCAATAGAAAAGTACTTGGCGCTTTAACTTTTAATTATTAAACAAAACTTTTATTTGTTAAACGCAATATCATTGAAGATTAGTTAACCAAAAAGCAAAACAATATCATTTAAAAGTAGTTAACAAGAATGCATAGATCCAGAAATTCTTGTGTTGTTACTTTTGCTTGACTTCTTATTGAGGATGAGTGGATGACCCACACCATATTTGACAATGCTCGTAAAATTGTTTGATTTGGATGTCTTCCATCCTTTATTTAACATTTGCTCCAGGCAGGAAAATCTTTCTCTTTAATCCTGTTGGACATTCTAATATCATGATTTGCAAGTCAGTCCTTTCACCATGAGTGAACCTTTCAAAAAAATTATTTTACATGATTTAAATGGTATGAAACACTTAATTGATATCAATGGCAGATAAATGTACATGTAATCCTTCCTTTGTATGTTATTGTCAATACAATCATTTGAAGTGTTCTTCTTATAGAAAAATATATATCTACATACTCTGATGTTTTTGTTCTCGCCAAAATGACTGATGCATATCCATGTAAAGTATAGAAGGTCCTTCTTTTGTGTGTTATTATTGTCAATACAATGATCTGAAGCTTTCTTGATAGACTACATCAACATACTCAGATTTTTGTTCTGGCCACATATCCATGTTAAGTTCAATAAGCCCTTTGTATAATTGTCAATACAATGATCTGAAGTTTTTTGGTAAAAGAATATATATATTTACATACTAAAAGATTTTTGGTAACAGAATATATTTACATACCAGACTATATTTCCATGTTGAGTTCAAAATGTGTTTGCTGTGCGACATTGTCAACAAAATGTTTAGTCCACTATGATATAATGCTTTCTTGATTAAAGAATATTTCAATGGGAAATTTGTCAAGTTCTTGATATGCCCACATTTCTAGAGCCATTTTTGTGGCCACGGCCGTCCTTGAGCTCATATTCTCAATGCCATAAAACATCACTCTAATCCTGTTTCTTCTCAAGTATGGCAAAATGAGGATCTCACCAGTTTCAGTTTCAGGAACAATGGATAGTGCATAAAAGTTTTTTTCATCCACCCCATATCCACTAGGAATTACAACCCTCTTCTCAACCCACTACTCTTCTTTCCCATAGTCCTTCAACATGGTCAAGATCAAAACATTATCATCGTACCCAACTAAGGTTAAACATCCACCTAAGTTAACAAGAACTGGGAGATCCAAATTTCGAGGACGACCATTTTCTTTGTACACATATTCTTGAGGGATTTCAATTTGACGAAACTCTTCATTTCCAAGATTAAAAACTAGTATACCATGCCTCCAATTCCAATGAATAGCATCATTGACACAAACTCCTCTCTTTTCATCCAGTATCCACTTTGTCATACTAGCATTTAATGCATTCATAGTAATAACCCTCCATGATCGAAATTTATCATCATCGCCAGTACGAAAAGTAAAAGTCTTGAAATCAAGAGAACCATCACAATAATCCATAGACCAAAGAATCTTGAATTGGTCTCGAGTCGGATCATACCCAAAATGAGTTGAAACATGGAGCATATCTTTCATTGAAGAATCAATAGGGAAGAAAATAATGTGTTGAGTGGTTGGGTTATATATAAGAGTGAAATTTATGTCATGAGAAGATATCTTGGGTTGCAAGCAAAGTAGGTCATTGACACTTTGACGATGGATTCTTGAGAAATCAAGAAAGAGAAAGATGGAAATGGGGTAGCACATGGAAGGGATGTGCTATCATGGATAATTGGGGAGAAGATTGTGGGGTGGGAGGGGGAAAGGAAGAAGAGGTGGTTTGGAGAGAAGGATTGGCGGAGAGAGAAGAAGAAAGAGTTGTGAAGGAATGAGTTCCAAGATTTGCAAACGAGTCTGAATTGGGGGAGAGATTTCAGTGGGAGCCTAGGGAGAATGTGATGAAACAATTTTATTCTTATCCCATTCTATCATGTTGTTAATGCAGTTTTTGAATGTGCTAATTCATCTTAACTTCCTACCTATTGAGGAACAATTTATTGGTAGACTCGCCTCACCACAATCCAGTTCTATTTTGTATCCATAATGCATAAGTGGGTGTTTGGAAGCTCAATAGAAAAGTACTTGGTGCTTTGCGACAAAACTTTTATTTGTTAAACACACTATCATTTAAAATTAGTTAACCAAAATGCATAGGTTCAGAAATTCTTGTGTTGTTACTTTTGCTTGACTTCTTGTGAGGATGACCCACACCATATTTGACATTGCTCGAATTTTTTTTTTTGATTTGGATGTCTTCCATCCTTTATTTAACATTTTCTTCATGCAGGAAAATCTCTTTCTCTTTGATCCAGTTGGACATTCTAATTTCATGATTTGCAAATCAATCCTTTCACCATGAATAATGAACCTTTTAGGAAAAAAATTGTTTTTATATGATTTAAATGGTATGAAACACTTAATTCATATCAATGGCAGATGCATGTACATGTAAAAATTTCAGGGTTTCAAAAGATCCTTCCTTTATGTGTTATTGTCAATACAATCATTTGAAGCGTTCTTCTGATAGAAGAATATATCTACTCACTCTACATACCCTGAAATTTGATCTCGCAACATTATCTCATGCATATCCATGTAAAGTATAGAAGGTCCTTCCTTTGTATGTTATTGAAAAGTCCCACATCGGCGGGGAGGAGAACAAAATGTGCTATATATAGGACTGGATACCTCCCCCTCTCGACCCGTTTTAAAGCTGTAAGGGATGAGGATTCCCAGGAGCGGACAATTTCAAGAGCGAGGTGCTAACATATTACAGATGATATCAGAGCCACACTCGGGTTGATGTGCTAGTACGCGTTTTAAAGCTTTGAGGGGTGAGGATTCCCCAAAGCGGACAATTTCGAGAACGAGACGCTGAGGTGTTACATTTATTATTGTCAATACAATGTTCTGACGCTTTCTTGACAGAATTTTATTCTACCTAAATATTCATGTAAAGTTCAATAAGTCGTTTGTGTAATTGTCAATACAATGATCTGAATTTTTTTGAGAAAAATAATATAGTTTCTTACCAGATTTCGGTAATAAAATATATTTTTACATACCAGACTATATTTCTATGTAAAGTTCGAAAGGTGTTTCCTTTGCGTCATCTGGAACACAATGTTATGTCCACGGAAATTTGACAAGTTCTTGATATGCCCACAATTCTAGAGGCATTTTTGTGGCCACGGCCATCCTTGAGCTCATTGTCTCGATGTCATAAAACATCACTCTAATCCTCTTTCTTTTGAAGTATGATAAAAGGAGGATCCCACCAGTTTCAGGAAGAGTGCATAATGGATAAAAGTTTTTTTCATCCACCTCATATCCACTAGGAATTACAATCCTCTTCTCAACTCACTCTTCTTTCCCATAATCCTTCAACATGGTCAAGCTCAAAACATTATCATGGTACCCAACTAAGGTCAAACGTCCACCTAAGTCAACAAGATCTGGGATATCCAAATTTCGAGGACGACTATTTTGTTTGTACACATACCCTTGAGGGATTTCCATCTTCCGAAACAGTTCATTTCCAAGATAAAAAACTAGTATACATTGCCTCCATTTCCAATGAATAGCACCATTGACACAAACTCCTCTCTTATCATCCAATAACCACTTTGTGATATTGAGTATTGACATGTAAGGCATTTAATGCATTAATATTAACAACCCTCCATGATTCAAGGTATTCATCATCACCACCACCGCCTAAAGTAAAAATCTTGAACTCAAGAGAACTGTCACAATAATCCATTGATCGAAGAATCTTGAATTGATCTCGAGTCAGATCAAACCCAAAATGAGTTGAAACATGAAGCATACCTTTCATTGAAGAATTAATAGGAAAGAAAAGAATGTTTTGAGTGGTTGGGTTATAAGAGTGAAATCCATGTCATGAGAACATATCTTGTGTTGCAAGCAAAGTAGACAATTGACACTTTGACAGTGGATTCTTGAGAAATAAAGAGAAAGGTGGCAATGGGGGTTGCACATGGAAGGGATGTGCTATCATGGATAATTGGGGAGAAGATTGAGGGCTGGGAGGGGGAAAGGAAGAAGAGGTGGTTTGGAGAGAAGGATTGGCGGAGAGAGAAGAAGAAAGAGCTGTGAAGGAAGGAGTTCTAAGATTTTCAAACGCTTCGAAAAATTCCTTTAATTTATAGTTCACTGTTGTTAAACATTGTCAACTTTGGGGATTGTGATATTATTTGCTTACCTCAATCTGATTGTTTTTGCTTAATTTTCTCCTTCATTTAGCCTCTATGCCATTAATATTCCACGTGGCACGCATGTTTAAACTCATACAACTTGTATATATATTTCGGATATGCCCTCCTTTGCATTTGCGTTCCATCAATTTTCCTTGCATGCTCACTATAACATAGAAGACAATTAGTTTGTATAAAAGCCTAGCTTCTTCATATATAGTGATATGAAACTTTGTCTCTTAGTCATTTTTCTTTTCCCACATAGTTTTACCTTTCTTCTTAACATTATCTTTACTATTTGTATTTTTTGATTTACGGTTATATACTATATATCTATTTTATGAAGTTGATACTAACAAACACACACGTGTGTGTGTGTATTCATTATTAATTCTTCAAATTAAATGTATGATTCATTATATATTCATCGATCATATTTCTAACACACCACACATACACACAAAAACAAAATGTTTGTGGATGTTTGTGGATGCAGGTATTAAGGATGTAAGGGGAATCAAAGCTACCAGAAAAAGTTGTGAGAAGTAATTTGAGTTGTGAATTTGTAATCAACCTTTAGCAAGTATTTATATATAAAACAAAATGTTTGTGGATGCTTGTATCTACTGTTGTATATGTAAGTATTTATATATCATCATGAGTAGTGTGTCTTATATTCAACTACTCCCTCCGGTCCTTATTATAAGTCACCAACCGTCTCTAATTTTGGTCCTTAATATAAGTCACCAACTAACATTAACTAACTCATTTATTAAAATTTTCCCAATATACCCTTATCATTGGAAAATGTATATTAGAATATGAGAAGAGAGAAAAGATAAAAAAGAAACATGTATACTCATAAAGATGAAAAAAGTAGTGGGCCATAGCGATAAAGGTGGGAG
This sequence comes from Mimosa pudica, assembly GCA_029929735.1. Lineage (NCBI taxonomy): Eukaryota > Viridiplantae > Streptophyta > Magnoliopsida > Fabales > Fabaceae > Mimosa > Mimosa pudica. Next base: position 6,219,184 of record JAKELP010000024.1, read on the forward strand.
GGTCAAAAATGGAAAAGACAAAAAAAAATAAGACTCATTTTATGATGCAACTTCCATTAACCTGATATCCTCCATTCCTTGTTATGTATAATTTGAGCGGTTGATGACTTATAAATAGGACCGGAGGGAGTATGTACAAATGCATTATCTCCTCATTGCCACACTCAAAGAAGTTGGTGCCATATTCAAGACCAATTACTGAATATCTGACCGTAGACCTCCAACAAACATTTTCAGCCACTACAGAAAATAGAGAAAACTGAAAGAGAACTGCAGAATACTTCATTCACACCAATATCCGTAGTCTGAAACTAGGACAATTAGTTCTATGTAATTAGGACAATTAGTTCCAACTAACTATTTTCTATAACCACCTAACAATACAAGTATGCTCTTACATGACCCTGCATGTGCTTCTATTAATTCCTCTAGCAACTTATACACAAAAGGAATCATATTTTCTACTACAAGCAACAAAGTCAGGATAAATAATTGTTTTGATTTCCAATTCCACCATTAATCTCATGGTACCACTGGTGATAATCTATGACAAATTTTTTGAACTACTACACACAAAATCACAAGGTAAAAATGACACAATTTGAGCTACCGAAGGTGGCAAAGAAAAAGCCCAAAGTTAATCAAAATTATAATATAATTAATGAACTTTTAAATTACTTAAAATTTAGTTCTCGATGGAGCTATAAACTTGAATACAAATAATGTTGTCATTATAAACAGTTTATGAAATAAGTATTTGATTACATTAAATTTTTGTATCATTGATATGTGTTTCGTCCATTATTATATTTTTACAAACCAATATTAAGTTGCATGGGGTATCAGACATATTGAACTTTTATAACTTGAAATAGTTTAAGTGAGAAGATTATAGTACTTGACTCAGAAAAAAAAGATTTAAATGTTATCATAAATGTAGTTTACATAGAGACATTCCAAAATATGCTATATATGTGAATCTCATTGATTTGTTATAACATATTATGATGTTGTACAATTTTTTTTAGTATTGCAAGATTTACTCTATAAACTGCACATTTAAATTTATAGCAATGAATAGATGATATAGAAATAATTAACCATAATCTGCGTTTTACACTTATAAGCGATTTATTCAACAAATAGTTAAGTTGCTGCTATAAGTCTTTTGCAACGCATGGGATAAACTGCTAGTTTTATTGGTATGTGAAAAACGTTAGTTTGTGACTTATAATAAAGACTATTAGGGATAGCAGAGCCCAAGCATGTTTAATATGCCTAATATGGACGGAAGAGTAACAACAATGGAGAAAATCAAAGAGGATACATCTTTAATATGCCTATGATGAGATATGATGAGATAATTTGAGGTTAAATAAGAGTAATATTTTTAGCTCATGCATCAGTACGCATGTAAAGGGAGATTATATGGAAGTTGTTCTTGGGGCCAAGAATGACTTCAGAAGTCGTTCTTCCCAAGAACAACTTTTTGGTTATGTAGTATATTGGTAAATATTTTTTTGAAATAACATATTGATAATACTTTTTTTTGCTATTGCATATCTATAAAAAAAACCTGATAAATAAATAGAGAAAGTCTATTAAATTCTTCAATAAATATAGCTAAGCGAGACAATCAATTTGATATACTTGAGAATATCAATTAATCTAAATTTCACGAAAGGTGATAAATGAAATCATTTAGATAATAGAATTAAATATATTTTAACGTGAAAATAAGTAAAAGCAATGAATGAATCACTAATAATTTAGTTAAAAAAACCCCTAACACTGGCTCTTAGCCTAATTAGGGATTTGTTTAAAGTATCGGCCAAAATTTAAATTTGAGTATTGCATGGTTCATATGGATTTACGTGAGATTTTCCGTAACTAAAATTTAGCAAATTGAATTTCTATTTTATAAAAGAGATTAGTATATTGTTGATAGTTTATCAAAATGCATCCATAGACATGGTCTCTTATTCCTTCATATCACTACTGCAAATCGGATTGAAAAAGTATACATATTATTGACAATTAATTTGAGGTCCCACCGCAATGCATAGTTGGTTGAGCTAGTAAAAAGACTTCAACCCACGTAAAGATGCATATACGTGTTCCAACCCCGGAAAGCATTTTCATGAGAGAGGGGGGATAACCCTGCCTATTTAGACAACAATCTTTATTCATGGAGTACAGATTAGTCCGTTGCTAATAGACATTGAATTACCGGACATTGTTTAATAAAAAATTGAGGTCATACCCAAAACATATAATATAGAAAAAGTTTCACGAAATGAGGAAATTAAAGTAGGAGTCTCAATGGACCTTACTTTAATTACTTTTAAATTAAGAAGTCATTTTTGCCCTCTTTTTTATATTCACAAGATAATAAGCTATTGGGCACCAATTACAAAGGTTCATATTTTAACTATAACAAGTGTTTAGAGCATGAATGACAATGTTCTGGTCACATAACAAACTAATGGACGCCGGTCACAAGGGTTTATATTTTAAGGTATAACAAGTATTTGGGCACCAGATACAACATCTAGGCTCATAAAAGAATTATAGTAATGGTCTTGGCCAATAGTAGTGGTGGTTGTGGTGGTTTCTTTCATGAACAGAACAACACATGGATTAGTTGTTTCCGTTTCAGGCTAACTACTTTCCCAACTGTTGTTGCCGATAGCTTATTAGTTTCATACATGATATGTGGATTAAACTTGATTTGGTCAAAAGGCTTCCAGAAACCGATTAAAAAAAATTTCTTAAAAAAGGAAGAATAACAAAAAATGGTTCCTATGCCCTAAGTTTTTTTTTTCACCCCGTTCATTTGGGGGGTAAGACAGAACTCCAGTCAATACATTAGGAACAAAATCACAACACTCAAAATCTTTTAGGGTGCAAGATGCCCCTAAAAAGTTGTTCAAAAAGCTAAATGCACATTTATCCTCCCAATATAAACAAATTAGGAATATACTTTTTTTGTTAATTATAAACAATATTCCCTCCCGTTTTGATATAAAACCTTCTTGGAGAGGAAATATTAAATATAAATATAAGACCTATTTTTAATTTCTTAATATCATCCCAAATTACACTTGTTAATACTGTTTCAATGACAATTAAGTATGAGAGAAGAAAAGAATTAAGGTATTTGGGACATCTTAAAACACATCACAACCACCAAGCACTTAAATCAACTGAATGTGGGTTGATCCAACTTAAACATAATTCTCGAGTTTATATCCTAAGCATGCAGCCACGATAATACCTTAGAAGTATCAAGGTGCCAAGCATGTGAATCTGATTAGTCAGTTAATAGTATCGGTTAATGCCAATAGATATAAAAAAGGTTACATCAACCATTTAAATTATGTGAATAGATAATTCAGTACTAAAGTGAGTATAGTACGTTCATACCAAGTTGGAGAAGAAAAACTCAAGTGTCCATAGTTTTTTTCTTTTGGACTCATTGTGTCCATAACTAATTCAATTCCCGGATATCCATGGACCTTTCAAAATTTACAAAATAAATACATTGCAAGCTAACCACATTGTTATACTGATATTGTATGTGTCAATTAAAAAATAATTAAATTGAGACGGTTAATGCCACTAAATATGAACATTTCTTTAATAAAGATTTGACTTTAATTTATTAATTTGTGATAGACAAACCCATCCCATTGTACTCAACCCATGTTAGATACTAGATACCAATTAATATATCAACAAACGATTCCCTAATTATGTTCCAAATAAGAAAAAAGGAATAAAAATAGAATATAGGATTAAAAGTATGACCTCAACTCTAGGAACTGACAAATCATTCGTACTGCTGTCCCCAAATAAGAAAATCATTAAGTCAAAACATGATTTCTAACCCTCCATTCCTTATCAAAAAACATCAAATAAAAAAGTTGGCTAAAGGCAATAAATATCTCAAATATCAAGCCTATTTCTCAAACATATATTCATTCATGAGAAGAGGATACAATAGAACTAGAAAATAGAGATTTGCAACAGACACAATATGCAGTTAGGGAGCGGTAAAAGGCCTCTCCACTATATAACATCTCTATTTAGTATCTTCATGGCTAGGTTTGCTTTCAATGGTCAAGATCTATTACAATTGAAAAATATTATATCCATTGAAAACAAATACATAGTATTAAATAAAAACAAGCAATAAGTTGTTTCTTATAAAAAGAGGGGGTATTACACATCATACTTCTAGTGCTTAAGTTTGCACATTTGAATCCCCTAACTTATCTCATCAGTGTATAGTTACTATTAATGTTATCAGCATAAACAATGATTGGTCAAAATTGAAGGAAAATTCTATAAATTGAAATCTTGCCCGCTTTTTGCTGATTGACTTGCCAGATGAAGTAACTGAAATAATAATTAAAATTATGTGAACAGAAAAGGAAATTAAGAATATGCCCAACCAACAAACAAAAAGAAAAGAACATGAGAAATTAATAACACTTTTGTAAAATTGAATGGGAAAATCGTTATTGAAATGACTAGTTTATTTCCATTTCAATTCAGTACCCCTGTTTTTCTCATTAAAGCACAATTAGCTTTTTATAGGGGATAAAAATGCCTACTATGAAAGAGACTAATGGTAGTAAAATGAGTAAAACTAAAAGATTTAATGATTAGAAAAAACGCGCACATACCAAATTAAATATTGAAGGAAATTAAAAACACCTCAATAATGGTTTTTTCTTAATTGAAAAAGACAAGTTAATGCAGAAAATACAAGAAATGTCCTCAAGAACATAAATTATGACTAAGAAAAGGACATACCTAGAGGAAATCATTCTTAAATCTAAGCTTCTTTCCTTGTTATCCTGGAAAAAAGTAAAAGGTTATATGGTAATATTAAAAGTCCACTGTCCAATATCTACAATAATTAGAAACATAAGTACCACTTGACAGCAAGGGACCACTTAGTTTACTGCAATAACATATAAATAGTGATAGTATACATGAACAAAATAGATAATAAAACAAGAGCCAACATTTACAAATGCACAATCAATCTAGTGCTGATAATTTACCTGAAACAACTTATTCCCAAGGCAGCTGTAATCTCACGAATGACAGATGTCGCAAAGTGCAAGTATAGAGTAACTGTGAAGAGAAGATAACATCAAACAAGCAGAGAGCAATGTCAATTAATTTCCTGATTGATCCACCTCAAATATCATCCAAAACAAACCCTTTCAAAATTTAACTACTAAGTGGTTTTTCCCCTCCAGAGAGAGATGAGTAGCTTTACTTCCCAGGCAGAGCACAGGTATAAATTATAAATTGGTTCTGCCCTGAGAGAAGTAATTAGCATATGATAGTCTGTGGTGTTAATCTTCAATAAGTTCGGAAATTGCTGGATCATTTCAAGGTCTTTCGGAAAACTGAAGATGGAAAGGATTATAAAAAAGCTGCTATACTTGGATATTTCTGGTCAGAGATTTAAAAGAGGCCTTTATCTTCTTTGCCGTGCCCAGCTATAAACAATGTTAGAGGATTTTTATTTATTTATTTTCCTAGAAGGGGCAGAGAGATTTGCGAGATTCACTTTTAGATTACATGCTTTTCATTGTTCGCTGACAAGAAATTAGGCAGGCATATTTTATCCCCTCGCCTAGCCCTCTTTAATTTTTTGGCCAGAAAATCTTCAGGTTATTTTTAGTTAAGATTTTTTTTGTATGTCTAACCAAAAGCAAAATAATGTTGAGCTTTACCTGTGAATGCACAGTAACCCAGAAGTACCAGTCTCTCATCCACCAAAGGAACCCTGCCACAATTTTGATGAACGAATTTGAGTAAGGGAAAAAAACATCACATAGAATTATCAGCCGGATACACAATACATACCCATCGTTCAGCCTTGATGTAAGCGTATTAGCAATAGCGAATGGGAGATACAGAAGGGACTGCACAGTGAAATTTAAAATATTTAGAATGACTGCTATGCTATGCATATTAGAAAAAACTGTGTGTGTGTGTGTGTGTTGGGGACAAAACGAACTAAGGTGTTATATTTACTATTAAAATCAACCCCGACTAACTAACTCTACGGAGTTTTATGGGAGTAGTCACTAGTATTGTAAGATAATATCTGATGTGGGAAAACCAACAGCTCAAAAAAAAAAAAAATCAACAGCATTCAAAGTAGAGAGCCACAATACCATGCACATCCCAGTTTTCAAGCCCTTGGGTTCATCACACAAGTGGGACAAAATCATCCTTCCCTGCAAAATTAAGATATTTCAGTGAACATTGGAGTTAAGAATTAGATATAAAACTTTGGTTTGTAGTATTTTTTTAGTCTTATTTTCTTTTTATATATAAAAAAAAAAGCATTAGATATAAAACACAGCTTCTCATTATATAGGCTCTGACTCCTGTGCCATCAATTGACTCCCTTAAAACAACTTAACTACCTTGTAACTATCTTACACATGTTAATTATGAATAATATACCAAAATACAAGCGACTAACAAAACATCAGAACTGGGATGTTTTTGCCAATTAAAAAACCTTGAATTATTCATCTTTAATATTCCCTCCGGTCCGAAATATAAGAGCACATCCGTCAAAATACGCTTCTTAAGAAAACATAAAAAATTCAGTTAGGTGTCTAGAGTTAAAGCGTTTTTTCCAAAATTGCCCATATATATTATGATACTTTTAAGAAATATCAACTTTGTACAGATTAAAATCTGAAAACATTATATTATTTATTGAATGGGAACCAAACATGTGGCCTCACAAACCCTCTTTACAGCATTGTGCAATAGGAAGTGTGAATTGGTTGAGTTTCTCTTTTTCAGTACGTAATATAAATATGATCATAGCCCAAACGGCTGATGAGTATTTAATTTATATTTTTACAGCAATTGAACAGCTAAAATGTTATCAAGGTAGGACACAAGACAATAAATGCAACATAAAATCATGATGAATTCATTGAGCAATTAGAATTTAATTGAGAAACATAGCTAATCTTACCACCAAGAAACCAAAAGCAAGTCCTGTTCCTATAATAACTAAATGTGGGTAGTTTCCCATGATGTCAGATGGTGATAAATATTGCCTGCCCAGAAAATACAGTCAGCTGTGTGAATATTGAACATGCACTTTCCGCTAAAAATGGAAACACGTGAAAAAATAAAGATAAAGGGCATGAATAAAGTTATACCATAGTAAAACTCCTCCCAAGAGGACGGCAAATGGGTAAAGCTGCACAAAAAGATTACATATCAAAACAAGGAAACATATATTTAAGAAAATATCAGTGACAAAAGGCTTTACCATTGCCAGTGCAAGTAGCATGCTTCCATTCCTTGACTTAACTACCTTGTAAACATTACAGACACTGCACAAAACCAAGAGATTGACAATTTAAGTACGTCACACAATTGTTGAGGGGCACTGGGGCAGTATATACTGAAACACGAGTAATGTTGAACTTTTGTTTTGGATAGGAAGAATAAATCCTAGTTGTAATCAAAGATGGAAAGAATCTCAGTTCTTTATATGAGAGCCTGATAGAAGGCCAAATGTCATCTATCCTCTTCCTAGCTGAAACATTTCAGTTTACGACCATCTCATGACATAAATGGTATAGAATGGTCTGTCTAAATGCTTTTGCCTAGCTTATCATTATACTAAAATGCATGTTATCAGAAAATTGTAAGTGTAAACTAGCACCAATGCTGAAAAGTGTAAACATTAATATTATCAGATATACGTACTTGAATGTAACTGTTGGTATAACAGCAAGTGCTATCATAATAAACAATACAACTCTGTATGTAGGAAGTCCTGAAATCAAGAAGAATTAAACTAAAACTTTGCTGAAAGAAATTATGCACGCCCATAATCCAGCACTGGCTTCTTTTAAAATACAGATGAAAGAAAGAGCAACTAGATAGGCAGAGTACAATATATTCAGAAATATCTGCCAACAGGCCATGCCATAATATTGTGATCTTAATAATAGCAATAATACTCACAAATCTCAAAGTAAACAAAAGACATATCTAGATATATCAAGACAAACTGAATGTAAAACTAGAAAGTTGTACAAGATCAAGAACAAAAAGTGGAATGGGCGTTCAAGTTGTTGATTCAAGAGTACAGGAAACCAATTGCAGGAAAATCCCCCCCCCCCAATTCAGAAAATACAAGACAAGATATAAGTTTCTAGAGGAGCAATATTAAAATCATTTCATAAAAAACTAATAGAAGGCCTTAAACAGGATGTCCAATGTGTTGTATAGTTCTTAACATACAGATTCCTTAACATGACTACAATGCTATATGGGCCGAGAAAAAATCATATACTCAAAGAAAAGAGCTCAAATATAAACATTTACGTCTCAAAACTGACCAGCGACCAGTAAACCATATATTGAAGGATAGTTTTACCGCTAATATGAGGCACCCATTTTAGAAAGGGAATAGACTTTCCACATTGATGAACCCACCACTCAGAACCTGAAGATCGGAATAGTAAAACAAAAGTTGGTCAAGGGCTGCATGGATCAAAAAACAACTTTATTACAATCTGGTAAATTTAGAAATTGAACTGGAGAAACAGCCTTACCCACAGCAGCAGTAAAAAAGTGACAGACATAAATAAGCATAAGACCCTCTGTAGGTCCATTGACAACTGGCAGTATAAGAGTATTTGTGAAATAGCTGCATTTAAACAAAATTCAAACAAAAATCAATAATGCTAGAGAAAAGATATTTACGGAAACGATAATTGGAAAGAAATAAAGAAACAATGATATACAATCACGAAAAAGGTAAGATTTCACAAAGGAAGAAATACTAGATAAAGCGTCCATTCAATAATAGCAGTATAAACAGGACTATTGGCATATGATATATTATAGATATTTTTCTGAAACTATTAAGAGAGGATCCTCCATTGAGTATTATAATTTAGCCAGAAGCACCTTGTTCTGGCAGAAGGGTGATGAAAACAAAGTTCATTATGCAATCCACAAGGAATTCGAAAAAGGTCATGGAGTTTCCTGTATATATATGTGTGTGTGTCTAGAGACAGAGAGTCTATGTAACATGTTATACTTACTGCTCCCAGGTGGCACCATAAAACGGAACTGCAGATATTAACCAGAACCAGAAAGTACTCCTTCCACACATAGCAGTGCTCCCAAAAGCCAATGATTCAAACTGATACAAATGCTTACAGATCAGTCTTTATTCTCTTTCAAAGGTTAAAGAGTTAATGATAACAGCCATAACAATGAAAACTGCAGACATACTGTGCAAGCAAGTGGTCACATCCTGCAAAATGGAATAATGTATATTCATCATTGTCAAATAGCATGGATAAAGAAAAAATTGGGAGAAAGAATATTGTGATGCAAATTCACCATGATCAAACAGCTCCCCCAGTGGGCTTGAAGAATTTGTCCTTCTAGCTTGCTTACCATCAACAGCATCAAATGTCTAGAATATATTTAAATAAAATCAATATCATAATATGGTAAGGAAAAGTAGAAAACTCAGTTACCATATAATGAATTCCAAACACAAATGAACTGCTAAAAGCAATGCATAAAATTGTTTGAACAGGTTAGGTGGGACAGTGGATGGAATAAATAAAACTAGCTCAAAAAATATATTTACAAATAAAGAATACCAAAACAAACTCCAGTTTCAAGATAAAGATTTCTGTTCACTAAATTATTCTATAACAAGAAATAGGATGTCAAATCTTAATATGCTTCAAAATCAAAATGTTCTAATAAACCCAAGAAGCAAACACACACAAAACCCATCAATGATTGAATCCAAGAATCATTACACTCTCAGTTCAAAAAACAGATTTCGCTCAACTCAAACAGGCACATTGAAAAATGATATCAAGGATCCAAAGAAATGAATTGAAAATTGTGCCCAAACTTTATATGGCTAAAATCAATAAAGCAAAAAAATGGAACACGCGATACTGCTATATGAGACAATACAGGACCTAAGCAGACCTGATATAAAAACAGAAGTAGACCATGAGCAAAATTAACCCATCTTGGTGGAGGCGAGTCCAAATGAGGAGAGTATATCTGCATCAGAAGTCAATAAGGAAAAATTAGCAAGGCTCAATGATTCACGGTTTAAACTTCCAACATAGCCACATGCAGAATCCAAATTTTCTTAAAAAAAGCATACTGAAGTTTTTTTTACCAGAATCAAAACTAAAAGTGAACTATTCCAACAATGAAAGGATCAATGAAGGATACAAAAAACACGAAATAAACCAGCAACCTTAACAATACTACCTATAAATGATATTAATTAAACAAAGTTCATCATATAATTTAACGAAAAGAGAAAGAGGAAAGTGAAGCATAAGAAAGGTGCAAGATATATCATCACTTTGAGTGCCAGAATTATGAAGTGGGATAATTGTTAGCTCACGTCACACTTACATAGCCAAGCAGTGCAGACACAAGTAAAAACATGAACCCCATGAGAGTTATCTGTAACCAACAATAAACAAATCATTAATACCAAGGATAAGTTCATAATGCGTAAGAAAAGTTATGGACTACAACGAATGCTCAAAGACATACCATATTTGGACTGCAAATCCGAGAATACCAAAATGCCAACAGAAGGGAGGAAATGCAAGAAAAAGGTAGAAGTTAGTGCAACACAGAGCTTGTAAACTAAAATGGAACTCAGTAAAGTCTCACCAAAAATAGCCAAAAAGTAAAAAAAAAAAATTGTCTTCTTGCATTTGCATTTGTTTGTGGTTATATTAGAAAACCAAAACAGACGAAATATATCTCACAAATGAGGAAATAGAATTTTGGCAAGTTGCAACCATTGTAGCCCCAACAGCAAATCATTAGCACAGAAAGTCACTGGGTGTCATCAACTTATACAATCTCACAAATGATGAACCATTGTGATTCACATCCTAATGAATTAATGAATTACAAATAAGAGTAAAAAGAGGTTAATTTTCACTTTCAAGAATCCATGTTTACACAAACTGAAAATACATTTCCTATATGTTACAAAAACATTACATTATGCAATTTCCACACATTCAATAAAACAACTTTAGGCAAAAAAAACCACCTAGCCCACTAATTATCATATTGAACAGATAAGTCATAACACAGAAAGAACATTATGTCCAGAGATTGAAATACTCACGGCATCCACAAAGGGAAGATAGTAACAAAGCGAGTCCAAAAAGGTTGGAGAACATATTTAGCCAGGTAGGAATGATCCACACCACTATATTTGTATCTATGCAAAGCTGCCACACCATGAGCCCCAATATAACCCATTTTTCTCACACAAAATCCTCAACCTTTTCCCCTTCAAATCCCACTAAGCCTATGCACCACCTGCAAAACATTCAAAACAAATAAGTAAAATACAACAACAACAACAACAACAACAAAGCATTATCCCACTACGTGGCGTCAGCTACATGGACCATACGGCACCATTGTGTTATATCATTCACCAACTCTTTGAGTATATTATTCACCAATAATATGCTTCATATAAAATCAAAGGGTATATAAATATGCTTCATATCATATCAAACAATTTGATACATATGTACAAAAGGCCTAACAAGCACATTTCACAAATTTAAGAAAATGGGGTCTAACAAAATGAAGCTAAAACAGATCTAGAGGTGAAAAGATCCAAACTTGATGGAAAACAACAAATGGGCAACGCACAGATCAGAAAAGCAAATAAAAATCAGCAAATCCAACATAATAAAATAAAAAAAAAACCCAAAAAGAAAATGAAACCTCTTTGAAGTGTAGAGGACGATGCAGGCTTAGGGAATGTGAGAGAAATGGGAAGCCTCCTGCAAAAATGGATTGAATTGAAGTGTTGTGAAGAAATGAAAGAAAAGAAGTAGGTGAAAAAAATACAAGCTTGATGATACCTCTCTCTTTGTCTTAGCGTTTTCTTTGATAGCAACGGCAATATAAGTTTGATTAATTAAACTTGATTATTTATTATTATATTATTAGATTTATTAATTGAGGATTAATGTTTTATTACCATGCAATTGCATGCCTTTATTAGCTTCTTATTACATGAGAGGGAGAGCTTAAATGTAGTCATGTTTCTATTAAACGCAAACTTATTCCTTATCGTGAATTTAAATTATAAATTATAAATAGAAGAGAAGAAAGATGCCTTTTACTATAATAATAATAAATTAATAATAGTACTGAACTTAACACTTTACAGCATCAAAATTTACAAGATGCTTTTTAGATTTTTTTAAATGGAACAATTATTGGGTGCTGTAATTTATATTTTAGCTTTTATTTTGGTTTTGGTTGGGTGTTTAACACGAGGTTGTATATGATGGTATGAGTTTATGTTAGCTAATAAGGATCAATGTTTTAACCTTTTGTTTAAATTTGAGAAATTAAAACTAAAATCGAGCCAACTTAATGAAACAAAGATGATATATACTCCCATTAACCCAAGATTGTGAAAGGTTTTATTTAGTGAAATCCTAAAAAATACATCTTGAATTCTTAAGTTCTAAATGAGTCAATTAAAGTTGTCAATATATACTAGGGTTAAGGTGCAAAAATAATACTCCCTCCGTTCCTAAATATAGGACCTAGATGACTTTTTTGAAAAATCCTAAAAAACGCAAAAAATAAGTTAATTATAAATTGATTTACCTAATTTTTTCTCTTAAACTAGTTTATTTTACCTATAAGCTAATGGATAATCTAAAAAGATATCAAATATGTCATCATTTAATAACCTATTTCGCAACCTTAATCTTTCCAAAAAAAAGTTATCTAGGTCTTATATTTAGGAACGGAGGAAGTACTACCTCTGGTTCTAAATATAAGACCTAATTGACTTTTTTTTGGAGAGATTAAGGTTGCAAAATATGTTATTAAATCATGACATATATGATATCTTTTTAGATTATCCATTAGTTTATAAGTAAAATAAACTAGTGTAAGAGAAAAAATTAGGTAAATCAATTTGTAGTTAACTTATTTTGCTTTTTTTTTTAGGATTTTTCAAAAAAGTCAATTAAGTCCTATATTTAGTACCGGAGGGAGTATTAAACTTTACTTAAAAGTGCGTTTGTAATACTTAAGTTTCGTGAGGTACAAAAATAGTATCAACTTAACGAATAATATATTAGTTTTAGTATTTTTTTTTTACTTCATTTACAAATCGAGACACTCTTATAGAAAACAACTCATGACCATTTTTTTCAGACAAAACCAAGATTTAAAAAGAAAAATCATTCATATTAAAGTAGGTTGGGTCCAAACAAATGGGAAGACCAAAAACGATACCAAACAAATGTGTCATAAATCATGTGGTTTGATTGACGGAAAGTTACAAATAAATAAAATAAAAGTTTATGAATTTTAATTGCAGATTATTTAGAATTTATATTTCTCATTATTCTATTTTCTAAATAAATAAATTTGATCAATGTATTAAACGTGTGATTAGATTGGATTAAATATTAAGTGAACTCGTTCATTGTGAAGGAAGGATTTGACAATGATCAAAGCATTCTTTCTTTTTCAACAAAAAGGCCGACTGAAAAAAGATAAAATATACAAGTTTCCCAGAGCTTAAGATAATTGACTGATAATTTATGCTGCACTCATATATTTTTTTTATACTATACCCTCTCTTCTCCTAAATATAAGACTTGTTTGGGAAAATAAATTTAGTCCTAAATATAATATTTATTTTTAACGTTTAACAATTTTTCCCCAAATTATCCGTATCAATGCTCCAAATAATAGACAAATAAGAGAAAAGATGTGTAGAGATAAATGTAGATTGTTATATTGGTAATATTGTATTATTTTAAATAACTTAAATAATATCTCTAGGATTGGAGGGAGTACAATTTATTTTGAACTTTGTTTTCAGTTTAAAGCAAAATCCTCTTTAAAAAAATGTTTTTGTTGATTTCAAGTATAAAATGGTCTTTTATCATTCAATTACAACTGAAAAAAATGAATGAATGAAATGATTAAAACGCCACCACAAATGAAGATATATTGATGTATCGACTTTTGAAATGAATGAATGAAAAAAAAATCAGACCGCGTGGACTTTCATATACAATAAAAACTCATATAATTTTTAAATATAAAAAAAAGTTGATGTAATTTTTATCCCAGAAATGATAGTAAAAAAATATCTGCATATCTAGATGTTTTTTAGGAGCATTGTTACCTCAACAAATTTACCTCCACCATTTAACAAGTTAACCTTGATAGTTAATTCTCCATTCTGATCCATTGATATTGACATGGTTCTATCACATAGACATGTCATCGTTGAAAGATATATTTTCTTCCAGAAGCAACCATCAATAAGTGATATATATAATTTTGAAGTTTTTTTAAGTTTTGTTTTTCTCAATAAGTACTCAAATCATAGCAAATTTTGACCTTGACGTTCAAAATTTAAATTTGATAGTTAAATTCTTCTTTGTGACCCACTCATGCTGATGTAACTATTACCTTCTTTATGTTATAACTATTTATTTAATTTATACTTCTTTTTTTAAATATAAGACTTACTTACCTTATTTGATTATATTTCTTAGGTGTAACTTAAGGATATGTTTGGATTTCATTTTCTAAAATGCATTATGAGAAATGACTTTCGAGAATACTTTTTATCAATCAATCTCAAAATAAGAAAAAAGTAGTTTTTTTTTTTCAAAACCTAAGGTTTTGGCTCCTCAAAATGCATTTTCTGATTTTTTTTTATTACTGTTTGTGTCGTTTGAGCTGAGACCAATGGTTTGAGTGAAAATGCATTTTCAAAATGAGTTGAAGATACTCAAATGACCCTTAATGATTAGATTGCGTGGATTATTTGGTGCAATATAGTGTTATGTGTTATTAAATGGTCAAACTTAACTTTGAACAACAATTCAGACATATTTGAGTACCATTTGGATACTTCATGGGCAAAACACTCATTGAAAAAAATCAAGATACACAAAGTCATTGAAGGCTTATTTTCGAAGCAAAAAGGAACTTTTAAATGATAACACATATATGAGGAAAAAGTCACTTCAATATATGTCACTAAATATGAACTAACCATCCTTTTAAAGTTGAGAGACTAACTATAACAAACATAGCAAATTTGAGAGATCAAAAACATGTATTTTAAATTTGAGAGAATAAAAGCAAGATTGGGTGAAACTTGAAGGATTAAAAGATACATTTTGACCCTATACACAATCTCTATTGAGTTATGGGCCCATTATATGGGATTGAAATGGGCTTAGGACATTAGATATGAGAAAGTGAAACTTCTGAGTGTTTGCTCGCATGCTCCTACTTTCATTGGCGACTCAACCCAATATTGAATTACACGTTGAAAGGGATATTATTGAAGAAATCATACAAATGCTACAAAATTATGAGGTGAATATGACTAACCTTATAAGAGATCCAATTGTGGAAGCTTGCTACTATCTTACAAAGAAAGGGTATTATCTTTCTATGAGCTTTAAACATGTACCTATGGCTATATATGGGGCATCTCAAACGAGAATATTCTTCGAAAGGCGTTTGTGATAATATGATCTGGCTTTTTAGTTTACTAATTATTTTTATATCTTTTTTTGTGAGAAGGCTTAATTTTATTTTTTTCCCCAAAAATTTCGTCATATTTTTAAATAGTTAAAGAACAAAAATATGAATAAGTATAAAGATACTAACAATCACCACATCTTTATATGCACATGCTCATGTTTTTACCACTCTAAGATCGATCACCTTCCTTAATTCAAAACTTAATGATATATTTGTTCTATATGATTGTTTTTACCAGAGTTTGTCTGGTATGATTGAATGAATAATAAAGGAATCAGATAATATGAAAATTTATCGATACTTTTTGTAACTCGGTTTGATAAGTTCTAAATAAAAGATGGTTATTTCTTATTTTTATATATAATTCAATAGAAGTATGTATCAAATTATGCTCGCTAGCAAATTTGTTACTTTAAATTTCATTGATATATCAATAGTTTTGTTGGTCTTTGTTAAGGCCTCTATGTTTTGTGTGTCTTGAATTTGTCTTTTAAGTTTCAGAAAAGGAAATTGTCTTATAGGTTTATTAGCCGGCCTATCTAGTCAAGGAGAGAGATTTCCGGTAGATGAACTTACATGAATGGAATATACACACACATATATAAAGATTATGTTTGGTATATATACATTCTATAGGAGTGCATCTATCCCTTTTTACTTAATCAATTGTACATGATCCATACATAATCGTCTTAACCTGTGGTACTTCATAACTACCAATTTGGCATCGACCACTAGTTATATAGCCAGACTTTTGTAATGGTTATTGCATGGTGATTTGATCGAGGGGAAAAACTTATTAATTGAAGGAAAACAAAGTAAAAAATGGAGATTTTAATTAAACTGAGAACTAAAACAAATTTCTATATTAGCTCATTTATCATAGGATGGGGGGAATACGATACTTATATCTTTGTA
Source organism: Mimosa pudica (assembly GCA_029929735.1). Lineage (NCBI taxonomy): Eukaryota > Viridiplantae > Streptophyta > Magnoliopsida > Fabales > Fabaceae > Mimosa > Mimosa pudica. Next base: position 6,235,765 of record JAKELP010000024.1, read on the forward strand.
GTGTACCTTTTTGGGTTTCTACACTGAACTTGTAGGTCCACAAATGTTTTATATTATTATTGCATGTGGTATATTTATTATCTATTTTTGGGGGTTTCATACATTTTCCATTATTGCTTGTACTATTATTGCAGCAGAGAGCAATTTTAGCGTGAATCGTTTACTTTAGAATATAATTCATTTAAGATATGAGGTCACTCTTGAGGCTTGAGATGGGTAATCATACAACATATTTTCAATTAGAAACACTATTCCGGGAAGATAGATATACCTACATAAATCCATCAGTCAGGAAACTCCGTTAAGAACTTCCATTGCATAATTCTGAAATAAGAAAACCCAATAAAAATAGTTTTCTAAATGAAGCTATTTTTTATTAAAGATAAAAAAATCCAAAATTTTACCGCGTTTACATTACCAGTCCAGTAACTGGATTGCAGAGCACTTCCCAAAATGTTATTTCAAAAATATCACCGCTTGTCAATATATAGGTATTTAATTTCTTAAAATTATATATTATCATTCATTTACTTTTTTTTGTAGTGAAGCGAAGTAATACATTATTTGACAACTATTTGTAAGCTAAGGTTTCGAACTTTCAATATTTCATTCGTTAAAAATCTTTCAATATATTATAATAATTTGTCTTAAATATCAAAATTAGAGTTATCCTTGAGAACAATCAAGGTACATGATAAATAATTCCTAATAATTTTAGTTTTTATTTTTCTACACTGTTATCAGATGATCGTTGATCAATAGTAACAGTATATATTCATTATTTATCAGCTTAACAGTATATATTCATAAAAACAGTAACAGTATCTAATTTAGATTTATGTTTTATATAATTATATAATTTATTTGCAAAATATAACCTAACAAAGTGGCTGTAGTTTAGTGGTAAGAATTCCACGTTGTGGCCGTGGAGACCTGGGCTCGAATCCCAGCAGCCACAATTTTTCCATAATTACCATTTTCCCACTTTTTCCTATAAATTACGAGTTCGTACGTGATTCCTAATCAAACTTCACATAAAACCAGAGAGAGCAGGAAATCTTTTGCTTACAATCCAAGCCAAAAACAAATTAAAATCCCCTTAAGTTATGTGTGTGTGTACATATATATGTGTGTGTGTAGAATTGATTTTGATTGTAGCTTTAAAACTTTTTTCTAGTTTTTATTATTTTTTAAAATTTCTTATATTGATTGGTTAGTATATTGATCAATAATAGGATGAGATACGATTGTAAGATTGATGATGGCAATGTCATTTATGGAATTCAAGTATAGGGTAATATAAGTGAAAGAAAAATATTGGAGTTTCTTGAGACCATAAAATACACTATAATAAATAGAGAAGTTATATTGCACCGCTATAAGAATAGTAGTGCGACATTATGGTGGTGGATAAACAACTTTGAAGGCACAACATATATAACCATAAAGATTGGGGCCGGGTAATCCAAATAATAACACTACTACAAATTACACATATACCAACGCAGCTTTACATGCGCTTAAAAAAGGACGGTAAAAAACGCATGTAAAGATAACGTTTACATGCGCTTTAAGCGCATGTACATATATCACTCTTTACATGCGCTTTAAGCGCATGTAGTAAGTCACCTTTACATGCGCTTTAAGCGCATGAATATAGCCGACTAGATACATGCGCTTTAAGCGCATGTATAGGCAGTAGAGTGAAAAACATGAAGTCATGCATAATAGTTCTTCCTTAGATGGTAAAAGCTACTAATGCAAGTGTTTATAAGCTAAAACACCTCATTGGGGTGTTATGCTTTGGTTATACTACATATACATGCGCTTAAAGCACATGTATAGGCTCTACATGCGCTTTAAGCGCATGTAAAGGCAGTATTGGAGTGAAAAACTTGAAGTCATGCATAAGAGTTCATCCTCAGATGTCATAAGCTACTCATGCTTGTGGTCTATGTGTTTAAAAGCTAGAGAACCACATTGTGGTGTTTTGCATGTGGTAATACTACATATACATGCGCTTAAAGCGCATGTAGAGGCTCTACATGCGCTTTAAGCGCATGTAAAGGCAGTATTGGAGTGAAAAACTTGAAGTCATGCATAAGAGTTCATCCTCAGATGTCATAAGTCACTCATGCAAGTGTTTATAAGCTAGAGCACCCCATTGGGGTGTTATGTTTTGGTTATACTACATATACATGCGCTTTAAGCGCATGTACAGGCTCTACATGCGCTTTAAGCGCATGTAAAGGCAGTATTGGAGTGAAAAACTTGAAGTCATGCATAAGAGTTCATCCTCAGATGTCATAAGCTACTCATGCTTGTGGTCTAGGTGTTTAAAAGCTAGAGAACCACATTGTAGTGTTTTGCATGTGGTAATACTACATATACATCGTCGATAGTGGGGACCCGTGCTTCCCTCCGTTTCTCGCTTCCCGTACCATCGTCGATAGTGTGTGTGTGTGTGGCGGGAAGGAGAAAAGAAGAGCTGTGTTTGTAACATCCCAAAAATTTGAATTAGTGATAATTAAGAATTAGTTAAGATATTAGGATATTATTATGAAGTTAAAAATAATTATAAATAAGTAAATGAAGATAAATATATTGTTAAGAAAATAATATGCCTATTTTCTTTAGAAATCAAAACAAAATAGTTAGATGTGAGTTTTAAATTAAAAATTTGATGAAAAATACTTCAGGCATAGATAATAATAGGTTGGGAGAAAATATGTAAGTTGGTGAATATATTGTCTTGCAATTTAATTGTGATATAAGATCTAAAATGGAAAGGAAAATATGTAAAGATATAAGGGCAATTTGGTAATTTTACCAAAACCCTGACTCCCTTCTCCCTTTACTCTTCCTAGCCGCCTCCCATCTCCAAATCTTCATCATCATTATGTTTCTCCTTCTCTCAACATCACCCACCATTTTTAATTCACTCATCTCCTCTCATTCAACATTCTTCTTCTCCTAAACCCTTGAAATCGAGTGTGCTGCGTGTTCTTCCTCTTCTTGCTTGTTCTCTTCGTTCTCCACGCTCCCTTCGACGGCTTCTTCACTGTTCCGGCGAGCATAACGGCGGACGGTGGCGGAAATGGTAAGCCTTCGCCATTTTTTTTGTTTTGTTTTGTGTTCTTCAACTTATTTCCCCTTCCTAAATCCTTGAGCTCTAGTCGATTTGTTTCTCAACTTATCTTTGTTTCTCACTTCATATTTTCTGTTCTTCATTCCCTCCATTTTCCGGCCACTCAAGCCGACGAATCACGGCGAAACGGGCCGCCGTTGGCATACACAGGATCGGACATGAACTCCAGTGAGTTTTATTTCCATTTTTATATCCATTCTGCTTCGGTTTGTGCAAGGGAGGAAGAGAGGCCGAGAGTGGGTTTGAGTTTTGAATTCATAAACCATCTAAATAACACTTTAGGCTTTGAGTTTGGACATTCAAGTGATGATTTGAATGTTTGATTTAGGATTTGTTGATTTTGGGACAAACCCTAACTTATGGGGTTGTCCAATCTGACGAATTTTAATGTTGTTTGGGGGTTCAAAACTTTCAAGCAATTGGCACAGGTGTTCTTTTAAGTAAAGATATATGGTACTGCATCTTGATTTACAAATTGATGTGTTCTGATTTCTTTGATTTTGGCCGATGTGGGGACTGATTTGGGAATTTTGGGGGACTTGAGACTTTATGTTCAGTATGTAAACGATTTTGTATGTTTAAATTGTGCTTGAATTAAAGGTTTCTTAAGTCTCTTCTTTGTCATGACTGAAATTGCTTGTTGATTGATTGGAGTGGAAATTTGTTAGCACATATATTGTTTCATTTGGATGGTTCTATTGGGATTTATTATTTTTCTTATTTGGGTGTCGCTGATATGAGTTTTTAGGGGTAATTAATTGGAATGCACATGGGTAAAACAAATGGTAATGGTGGGAATTTAGTGCTTACATGTACATATTAAATTTTCTGCATAATTCTTTGCTATAGCTGAATGATTTTTGGAATAAGAATGTTATGAATTGTGGTTGATTGGGTCTGTTTTGAATAGGGTAAAATTAATATACAATTTGAGTATTTTTTTGAAGTTGTGTAGCTTTGAAAATCTGTTATAAGTTGCTTCCTTAATTGAAGTCATGTTGTAGTCATTAAGTTGATGCTTAGAAGTCTTCAAAACAAAGTTTTAATGAAGTTAATAAAATTGGCAAAATTCTGATTTTCAAGGAAGTAGTATGAATGTCTTGATCTGTATACTATGATTAAAGTCATGATGGTGTGCATGTTTAGCTTGTATGTGTACATATCGTAATGTGCCTATGCTATCCAGATTTTCTATTAAAACATAATCTAATTGGATTGAGTAGGTTGTAGAAAATAGAGGTCACAAAGCGGAATTAGAATTTAACGCTGAAATTCAGTTTGCTGTTTTCTTTGTTATAGTTGATAGGTATTGCAATGGCCTTGTTAGATTCATCAAAAGAAATGATGAATGACTATGGTTTCAGGGGTATTTTATTTTAGGAATTTAAATTCTGGTTTGGGCTAAAAGGATTTAAGAAAAGAAATGCTTTTAGTTGATGTTTATATGTTGATTTGTGATTGTGATGTTTTGTGTCCACCTCTTATACTGGCTTAATAGATTTTTGATATAGGTGTGTGAATCTGATGCTTAGCAGATTAAAAATGGTTATTAGTATGTGCTATATGGATAAGTATGGTTGTACTTGAGAAGGCATGGGGATATTTACTTACTGTCTTGACTTAACTTATTTTTATACAAAATAGGTTATCGGGTGCCTTTCAAAACACAATTATTTTCATATAAAGAAATTTGAAACTATATATATATTATCCTATTTGGTGGTGGCCATTGATCTGGAATGACGTGAAATGTATATAGGTATAGCATTTGTAGCGGTTTGAGAGTTTATGATGATAGACAGTAAGTTTCAATCCCATTTTAGGTGAGTGCCTACAAGATCGCATCCCTTCACTTCTCAGAAGTAACTTTGTGCTTACATGTTGAATTGACCAAATTTTTTTTCTTTCAAAAATGCAAAAGATGCGTGCAAGGCAAAGGAGAAGGAAATTAGTCAAGGTTGAGCTTCATGGTGTCCTGAATTTTTCCGGAGGATTCAACATTTCTCTTTGCCTCTCATTTGATAGGGCCTGGTATATATTTGACCTTAGTTGAGTGTTTTTTCATTAGTTTTGTGATAGATGAGTCCCCTTAGGTCTATATGTATATTAGCGAAATCTCATAGCCTACATATGTTGCCTACATGAGTGTACCTAATTAGTGGTTTTTCCTTCTGCCTAAACATTTGTTGATATGAACGCATGTCATGTCATATTATTTAATTTTTCAAACACAACTTGATTGAGATTAGTCTACATGAAAGATTTCACGTAATTTTGATACAGAATATATACTTCTGTTAGTAAGATTTCACGTAATTCTCAGGTACAATGTTTCTGGTGACTTTTGAAAGTAATACAGGTGGCAGATGTAAAATGAATATTATATTAAAAAAAAATATAGCTGTACATGCGCTTAAAGCGCATGTAGAGGTATACACTATACAAGCGCTTTAAGCGCATGTAGAGAGGTATATACCATACATGCGCTTAAAGCGCATGTAGAGAGGTATATACCATACATGCGCTTAAAGCGCATGTAGAAGTATATACCTCTACATGCACTTTAAGCGCATGTAGAGGTATATACACCATACATGCGCTTAAAAGCGCATGTATAGTGTATACCTCTACATGCGCTTTAAGCGCATGTAGAGGCACATCTACATGCGCTTTTTACAAGCGCATGTAGAGCCTTTACCAGCGCCCCCCTCTTCATGCGCTTATAAAGCGTATGTAGAGCCCAAATTAAGCGCATGTAAAAGGGGTAATCTGTGGTAGTGTAATGTTGAAATGAATCATGTGATCATATAAGAAAGAATAAATTTAAATGATCATACATACACACTCCGAGCTGATACGACCCCTTTGGTATTGGTTAGAAAATGGAGGAACATGGTAGTTTTGGTTTTGTCCATAGAAAGCTATTAGATGCACATGTGAGAAGAATAGTCTAATAGCTGATCCCATTGTAGTGGGATACAATTTTATTATTGTTAATGATGATATATGGCAATAGGATACAAGAAAATAATAATTAAGATATTTTTAGATAATTCTTGTCATATTAAGTAGTCAAACTAAAATCTTTGATTTAAAAGTAAAAAATTTAAAAAAATTTAATCCTATATTAAATTAAATAAAACCCATGACATATTTAAGAGCCGAGGGAGTACAATATTTGGATGCTTAAGTTTGCTCATTTAATCGTTGGTCTCTCACGAGTTTTATTCCTCCAAAACATTGGTTCCTAGGCCTATGATTTAATAAAACCGTAGACCATTTTGCTCTTAAATGACGAAAACGTTTGATTTGGAACTTGAAAACTAGTACTAAAATTAGAACAAACTTGAGATATAAAAAAATTGTACCGCACATAGTTGTCACTTAGAGTAAAGAAATAATCAATTGAAACTACTGTCTGCCCTGGTGTTTGGGATCAAGCCGTTAATGTTCATGCAAAGTCTTACATTGCATAGTCACACACTCAATAAGGGAATATATTCATATGATTCTTTAGTCTTAAATAATGTGTAGCTTTCGTAGGAGAAGCTGGTAGGGTATATACCTGATGATCATCACCGCCTCACTTTCTATCTGTCTACAATTACTGATAGCATCATTTCAGATCAGTGCGTTAGTGGGGTTTGGTGAAGCAACGAAAACAAAATTATTTGGTACCACCAATATTAAAATATTTCATTTGAGAATCTTTTATACATAAATGATAAAACTTATATATAACTATATAACTGATGCACAAATAGTAAAGTCATTAATAATTATTTAGATAACCTAGTTATTTTCAAAAAAGATATGCGCCGATTTCCCTTTTTAATAATATACTCCCTCCGTTCTTAAATATAAGATCACTTTGGGGAAGTGGATAAGTTCCTAAATATAAGATCACTTCCTATTTTATCTCAAGTTTTGTCCAAACTACCCTTATACTCCTTCTTTTCATTGAAAACCCCTCCTCCTTTTAAAGTTAAGTAATTGAGGGGATTTTGGGAATATCATGTAATTTTGTTGTCTTCCTTAATCTTCTCAAATTAACCAAAGTGATCTTATATTTAGGAACGGTGGGAGTAATTTGTATTTCAGTTGCCCTAATCAATACAAGCAACTAGTTTAATGATTTGGATATGGGCTAAAAATTGGCCAGAAATGAGAGTTTAATGATTTGGATATGGGCTGCATGTGAGATGTGTATGATATTAATGTGTATATATCTTAATATTATCTTTAATGCGATAGCCTCCTCTTGCCTAAGAATTCAATATACTTTTCATGGTAAAAATGAATCTTGCCTTTTATTTTCCCTTTTCAATCTAATGAAAAGGCTCTCAATTTTTTCAATTGCTTCCCCCGGTGTCCCACACCCTTCGGGATTCCCGTAAACGGGGTGACTGACTTCTCGGGGGTTTGAATTTGGTACCTTTGGGCTAAATGGTGGGATCCACACCTTGAGGACCCTCTTCAAACCATTAAGCTACGCCCCCGGGCAAAAGGCTCTCAATTTTGCACAAGAAGGAAGAACATAGCATTATAATGTTATGTTCTTCCTTCTTGTGCAACTCTTTTAGGGTAATATTCCTCCCAAAAGTTATAAAATATTTACTCCACATTCTCGGAATCTTTACCTTTTCCATCATTCTAGCTAAGTAGCTATCATACATAAATTTATATCTTTAAAGAAATACATATATAATAATTGATATGAATGAAAAAATGAATTAAAAAAAGGAAATAAATAATAATTGCTTTATATTTATGGGCTATTAATAATACTTCTCGTTACTAAAAATAAGATATATTTTACTAAATATATTAGGTTAATCTTTTTAGTTAAGCAGTTAAACTAGTTAAAATCACATGATATTACCAAAACACTCTAACTACATACATATTTTTACTCCCCCTCTTACTTGCTTATCATTAGTGGGAATCATCACCAAGAAAAATTTAATTAGCAGGAAAATATTATGAAAATAGAAAGAGATCTAAACTAAACCTACGTTCCTAAATAAATCTTATTTAGAAAATAGGGAGCATTTTATATTACTTTGTGTTCAAATATTATTATAAACGAAGAAAATTGTTGATGCATGTTGGAATAAATTTTATTATATACAATACACCCTTCTCCTTCTGATCGCTATAATAACTCAAAATATAATTCCATGTGACATTTTTAGTACTCAAAATGAGAATTTATATCTCATAAACTAAAAACAATCAATTATATATTAATTTTAATGAAATAATATGATTTCTATAGTTAAATAATTAAACTAAAGCTGCTAAAATATAATGCAGGCTTTTTTATATACAGTGAAAATTCCGCTTAGTTAGCCACTGTTTGCGGTATATATGTGTGTACTTGCATATATAGATCATGAGTTTGATTAAAGCAACAGATGACTTGTAAATGTCATACAGGGTATAGTCACCACTACAACACAGAATATGATGCATATTACATGACTAAACACATATCTCTGCCATATAGTACGTACACATGTACACACACATATGCATGGCTGTCGTTATTATATAAAACAAGTATATACGTATCGATCTTGTAAAACATCTCAAATCCACAAAAAATATATGAAATCCTGTCAAGAAAAACAAAGAAAGTAAAGGACAAGTTAAGCTCTGTGTGTGTACGTTGAAATGTAACTTGCTCAAGAGTTATATATATATATATTTGATTTCCTAAGGTGACTTCATCAGTCAAAGTAATAGCAGCACCGAGATAGATTATTGGCCCACTTTTGTCACATTGTTCTGCCAAGATGAACTACTGTATCAATATGTGTACCAATCTCTCTCCCACACTAATCAAATAACCGCGTTCATCTACATATAATTTGATAAAATTTTGGGTTAATCCATGTAGTTTTAAATTGAAGTTTTATCCATATAACTTCTTCTTAATAAAATGATCACTTCTACGGTTTCATAACAACTTAGGTTTGAGTTTAAAACCATAAATGGTAATAGAGATCAATACTAAAATTCATTTAAAATACAAATACTAATATTTTTGTTTCTTTATTATATGCAATGTAGCATCAATTATATGCCATTGGTTTTATATTGAAGACCATGAAACTGAAGAAAAGTTGCACAAGCTGAAATAATTGTGCTAAGAGCTTCTTGCAAAGAAACTTTTGCTAAATCAGGCTATTTTTCGTTCCCTATAAAGAAAAATATTTTTATTTATACTTTTTGATGAGTTTCGATCAATTTCTATTCCTATACTATAATTAAGTTTTGATTTCAGTCTATATATACTAACTTTGGGTTTGGGATTCGGTCCTTGTATGTATCATCTTCAAATCATATGATCCGTATGAAACTATATGGACAAAAAAAATGTTTTGGATGTAATAAACCATATGAACAAGAATATTCTATCTACAAGGGCAAAAAAACAATTCAAACTTGAAGCATTTCGTTTAGATGTATCAGATATACCCTTTTTAACGGTACCACTACCAACACCCATTGAACAAATTCAGGGATTAATTTCCGGTAGGTGATGGATGTGGGATAAAGGGAAAGTAAAAGGAGAGTGAATGAACAGTGAAGACATTTGGGAGCTTTAGGATTGTCTTCTTTTTGTAAAGAGCAAAGGGCCAAAGGCACATAATAAAGATGTGGTTGGGTTGGTTGGCACAACACGAATTGATTATTGTCTGGGACCCTCTCAGAAGATTAAGGAGTAATGATTTCCCACTCATTTGGTAATTAGTTGAGTCACATACATATGGTCAACTTACATCTGTTCCTAATCCATTACTTTGACTGAAACTACATCACCTTTCACTTCTGGATTGTCTGTTTATGTATATATGAAGCGTTTTTTCTTTTTCCCTCTAAAGACATACGGTAATATGATAATTTGAGTTAAAACATGCCTGTTGATTAAGGTATTAAAGGGGTCTTTTCTCTTTTTCGTTAAGGAATCCAAAGAAAGGAGATCTTTTCAGCACCGGTTCGGGTCCCCTCCTTTTCTTTTCTGTACGTTTCTCCCCGCTTCCCCTCATCTCTGCCGTCCAAATAATTCAGTGCTTCACATCTCTCTCACACCCCACATCCCACTCACACCATATAATTCTCCCCACCCTCATGATTTCCCCCTCACAAATAATATGTGCAAACAAGTAACAACAACATATCCACTTGTTAATAAACAAATGGTTGCATTACTTATTAATTTCATTTGATTTGTATTTGATATTGAATATGTATGTTGATAGTTTTTGAAGAAGAATATGCACCATGTTTTGACTGTAAGACACGTTTAAAATGATGAAAGAAAAAATAGGAATTTTTATGATTAAATAATATAATAATGTTGACTTTTTTAATAATTCTATTAAATTTCTTATGATTTAAAATAAAGATTTGGGGGTTGATGAGGAGGAAATCATAGGGGAGGGGGAATTATATGGTGTAAGTGCGACGTGAGGTGTGAGAGAGATGTGAAACATTGGATTATTTGGATGACAGAGATAAAGAGAAGCGGGGAGAGAAACGTACAGAAAAGAAAAAGAAAAGAAAAAGAGGGGTCCAAACCGTTTAAGCACTCTTCTATATTTTCATCTACCATCGAAGTTCTTAATTGATAGACGAAAGATGGGATTTTTTTTAATACGATAGTATGATGATCTGATTCTAGAATCCGGGAAAAAAATGAAAAATGAAGTGGAAGAAACGAGAACGGGACCCACATTGCACGTGCACCAAGATATCTCAAGGGAAATGCAATCAAGTGGTCAGAGGAGGCACTCTTTATTGGAAACCCTTAAAAGGAAAAGTGGATTCAGACTTTCAGTATTTAAACCATCCATTGAAATTCTCTTCATCATATATATAGGTGGATTTGATTAATGGAGGAAATAAAACAGTAGGGCATCTTATTTTTCTTTTTTAATAATTTAAGGCCTCATTTTTTTATTGTAATATCAATGGTAAAAGTATATCATACACACACGTACATAGGCCTCAGTCTAATTGGTTACACAAATTGTGATTTCTCTTGTTGAAGTCTAAAATCTAAATTAGAGAAGCTATTTTATAAAACATTTGCATTCAGGAGGAAGACTGGTGATATTCCCATGTTAATACAGTTGCCCACGCCTTTTTTTCTTAAATAGTGAAAAATAAATAAATAAAATGCCGTCGCAACGACAACACTACACCTTGTATATACCTAGATAAAACATATACTTATTTATTGAACATGGTACTAACAATAACATATTTGGTGTATGCCAGTGTGTTTAAATTATTTTTAAAATCTAAAAATGATACGAATATAATTTATACTTCATAAAGATATACAAGTGATCAAATTAAATTCTAATTATTCATGTGAAGACCTTATTCTATAAATTCCTATGTATGCAGTTACTCATGTGGCTCTTACATGGTATTTTATTGGATATAACTTAAATATACTAAAAAATATATTAAGTGGTATACATGCATGGTATTTTGGATCTAAATTAAATCTACTGAAATATATATGCAGTTACTTCATAAAGATATATAAGTAACCGAATTAAAGTAGATTTTAGTTAGATCTACAGGTATTTTGGATGAAAAACTCAAATCTACTTTAATTTTTATATGCACATATGTGTGTGTTTGTTTATTGAGTTAGACATCCTTTTTCATATAATAAATTAGACATCCTGCTAAAAAGAAAATTTAAATTAGATAAAGCCAAAAAATGAGAAGAACGATGCACGAACAAAAACATTACAATAGAAATGTTGGCTGATGATGCATCACATCATATCAGCAAGGTTAATAATGAAAAAAAATGAATTACTCCTTTTTTAACAACCATTCAAACAAAGTAAAAAATATAACGAAATATACTAAGAAATATTGGCAAAAAGAAACCAAACAGATAAGGTAGAAAAACGAGTTGAAAAGATTAATTTAAAGGTAAAGTTCAATTGAGAAAGAGAAATATTTGGATTAAGTATGATGATCAAGACTCATCCTTCATTTCAATCAAATTTAAACAGTAGAAACTGGGTGTTGGAAAAATTTTGATTGTGTGCGTGCGTGCATAATTAGTGTTTTGTTTTTATTTGTTCATCAATTTTTATCATGGATCAACGTATAATAGATGATAAAACCAATGATTTGACTATATATCGATTCAAATAAGGGTTAATGTTCATTCTAAGGTGTTGATGAGAATGAATACTAACCCTTAATAATAATAATATAATATTGAATTTAAAAAGAGCTTACAATATGAACAGCATCCTAAATTAAGCATGAACAATAATGACATGATTGATGCCCATTTCTCCCTTCTTTTTCCATCTACAAAAAAGTTAGATAAGTTCCATTTGAAACTCAAAAAGATTAATTTAAGGTGTACCTTTAAACTAAAAAATAACAGTAAATATTCAAAGTTTAAATAAAGTATACACATCTTAATTTCTATAAAGGGACATAATAGAGAAGTGGCAGAAATGTCTCCTGTTGCAATATTTACTGCTTAAAGATACCAAATGACTTATTAGGGTCATCTACGGACATAACTCTTATTCATTAATGATGTGCAAGTTTGCAACATACTTCAATCATGTGGAGTGTCTTTCATCTGCTAAACATTCGCTATACTTAATTTTAAACAATCTTTTGTACTTGTGGTTTTTACTGATTAACTATATGTAAGAATTTCATTCAATTCCAAAGAAAAAAACATTAATATCAAATAACTCCTTGTGTGGTTTTTACTGATTAAGTATATATATTTCTCTTAATATACATTACTTATATTATTGACAAACTATGATATTTGTTTTCATATCAATCATTTTTCAGATCTAAACGCAATTTTCCTATAAATGTTACAATGGTAGGTTTTTCGGAACTTGTCCCTATATAATGTAACCCTATACTTGTAATTTATGAACTTTCACCATCACTTTTCTGTAAATTCTTAAACTTAATGCAATACAATTTTAATTCCCCCCCCCCCCCCCCCCCCTCCAATATGAATGCAAAACTAGCTATTTTTTTAAAAAAAAACATTTGGATGACACAAGCCAATGCTTAAAGAGAATAAAGATCAAATCTCATTGTTCATCCTACAAAGAACACATCTACCACCTCCAGACTAAATGTTTTTTAACGGACTATTCTAAATTTTTAGTCATCTTTTTCTTACAAGTTAAATTTGTAGTCATCATAGAAAGAAATTTGTTATTAATATATGTTAGCTGCGTTGAGCAATAGTAATATATATATATATATATATATATATATATATATATATATATTCAAAATTTATATGAATAAGAAAAAGAGTGGCAATGCTACAATGATGTATGGGTCAAAAAGAAAGGCTATGTCCTTATTGGGACGGCACAGTTAGTGGGATGCTCTCAATCCATCACCCAAGAGCCCTGCTTCAAAGAGACAAACAGATAGATCACAGCTTTTCCTTTTTCAAAGTAGACTCTGCTTTTTTGGGCTCTTCTTTATTAATATATACTTAATTATCTCTCTAACTGTGCCCTTGAAAGTGATTAACAATATCTGCAGACAAAATGAGTGATTTAGAATCCATCAATAAAGCAAATCCTCATATTGTGTCTACTTTGAACCTCAAGAGACATTATTGTTGTTGAAGTATATTTCTAATTATTTATGTTTGCATCAGCTATCATTTTGATTTTTTAAGTTTAAAATTTGCACTTTTTATTCATTTTTGTTACCAACAATAATGTTACTTGACATAAAATGTTGACTAAACAAATTGAAATTTAAATATTTTATAATTAAATGATGATAAAATATGCTTGACTGTTAATTTTGAAGTATAATCATCTTTCTATTTTAAAGCTTCATTATTTTTATCTGCTTTTGATTACAAAATTACTTTTTAGATTTGTTGAGCTACCATTTTTTATAAATAAATCTAACCGTATGAACAAGAAAATGACTTAAAACTGTCTTTTAAACTCAAAGGACTAAAATAGTATTTGATCCAAATATAAATCACAAAAAATATATTTTATATTTTAGCATTATTATTACTGACCTATTCATACTCACAATTTGACACCAAACAGAGATCTCTCACGAGGACCTATTATTATTCTCTTATATAATAATTAAAAATTCCCCTCGGGATTCTTCACTCTCCCTCATAATAATTGAATAAAACCAAAGATAGTGGAATTTGGTACTTTCAAAAAGATAATGGCCACCCTCAAGGAATGTTGGATTCTATTACTCACTGTAACCTGTGACACACCTAAACAGGAGAAAAACAAGAGAATATCTCAAGTGATTTAATTCACTGACACAGTTGTTTTTAGATTCAATTATTGGATACAACATTTTATTTTGTATAAATATAAATTAAGGGCATATTTTTGGACCCACTTAGCTGTTTCAAAAAAATCTCTCTCTTTTGATCCACTTAGTCAATTTTGATTAAGCTACAATGCACCAACCTTTTACAGTGCTTAACAGATAATACTTCACTCGCTTAAATTTATATCTTAATCAATGAAAATAAAACTCAATAAACTATGTGTTTTTTTCTAGATCATTGCATGATTGAGGGGATTTCTATTTTTTCTCAATCATCTTTTGCATATATCTAGAATGGATTTACGTGTGTCCCATATGATTTTTTTTAATATATATATATTCTTTTGCTAACTTTGCTGAACTCACTGGCAGGCAAGGCATGCTTAGTTCTCTTCTTTTTTTAGTCTCTCAATCTCTCTTTCCTACTTACTTTTGGTTTTGAAAACACAACAAGAGTGTGAACACAACAAACATCCACATAATTTTCTTGCTCTTGAATCTTTCAACACATCACTTTACTTATAACTTTCTTAATTTACTGCTTAATTTATTTTGAAGCTTTTAAGTTCTCTTTGTTTTGAGAACAAAGTTCAACTAAATCTTTAACACCAAATGAAGAAGAAAGAAGGAGACATGTGTTTCTTTTGTTTAGCTTTGTTCTTCTCCTTGTGGAGTACTGTTTCTGGTTTGCTTTCTCCAAAGGGTGTTAACTTTGAAGGTAAGTTATGAAGAAACTAGGAATGGTGATTTCATAAGAGTGTTTTGCATGTGTAAGAACTAACTAATTATTTTGGAAAATTATAGTGCAAGCTTTAATGGGCATCAAAGCTTCTTTGGTGGATCCTCATTCTGCCCTTTATAATTGGGATGCTGATGCTGTGGATCCTTGTAGCTGGGCTATGGTCACTTGTTCTCCTGATCATTTTGTCATTGCACTGTATGTAAAGTAAAGCTTGACCATTAAAATTGAGAAAAAAAATGTAATTTTTATGGTATTTTCTTCTTATACACTTCACTTTATATTTTTTTCTCAGTGGAATTCCAAGCCAGAATATTTCTGGGACTTTATCTTCAAGCATTGGGAACTTGACAAATCTACAGACTGTGTGAGTAATAATGTGTAATCAGATATGCTTGAAGAAGTGAAACATTAAGTCATAGTTTGAGTTTAGTCTTATGACATTTTAATTTGCAGGCTCTTACAAGATAATAATATATCAGGACCTATTCCTTCTGAGTTGGGGAGGCTTCAAAAGCTTGAAACTCTTGATCTTTCTGATAATTCTTTTTCTGGTCAACTTCCTCATAGTTTTTCTCAAATGAAGAGCCTTCATTACCTGTAAGTTATAACACAAAAATGTAATAACTTCATATTTCTTCTAACTGTTTCTGATAATTGGAAATTGCATTGCAATCAGGAGGCTGAATAATAATAGTCTAACTGGAGAAATTCCAACTTCTTTGGCTAATATGACTCAGCTTGCTTTTCTGTAAGTTTGTGAGAGTGTAAACCTGATTTATATACCCTTTTATTTCCTTATTAGTCTCTTTGATTTTGTCTCTGATTGATACTTTGTCTGCTTCTGAAATATGTGTAGAGATATTTCTTATAATAACTTGAGCGGACCAGTACCTACAATAAATGCAACAACATACAAGTAATTAAGCTCTTTTATTTTTTTCCCATTGACAAGTTTACTTTTACTTTTAATTTTTTTTTCTCATGAGGATATGAAGCTATAGACTGTCAATTGCTTGCCTAATAAATGTTTAATCTCTTTCAAACAGTATTTTAGGTAATCCTCAGATATGTGCTACTGGAACTGAGAAAAACTGCTTTAGAACTTCTATACATTCTTCTTCCTTGGATATATCTCAAGGTAATCATAGTTTCTGCTTCTAATACTCATCATGATGTTTCTTTAAAAGTTCTTATTTCAAATCAAATGCCTCGCAGAGATCCATCTTTTAGCTATATTTTAATTCCAAGTTTAAAAAGCTTTCAAGATGATCATAGCTTCTGCTTCTCATACTCATGATGCTATTTCTAAAAAGTTCTGCTTATCATATCTCATGATGCTTCTTCTAAAGTTCTACTTCTTATTTCAAATCCAATGCCCCAAAAAGATATTTTTTAAGGAAATGATTTTTCATTCCAAATTTAAGTAACTTTCAGGGTATTAATAGTTTTCGTTTCTCACATTATGCAATTCCTAAAGTTCTGTTTCTTATTTAAAATCAACTATTCCACAAAGATCTTTTTTCGTTTTCTTTTGCTTTTTTTTTTCCTGAAAAAAAGAACCTTCAAGTTCATAATGATGTTAACTTTTTAGCTCAATGTTACCTTTTTCTTTTGCAAATTGAGACCATAAAGAACTGTTTTAATTGTCAATTTTCAAAGTAACTCATTGTTCCTTATCAATCTCTTTTGTTTATGCTATTATCTCATACTTCTTGAAATGCTTTTTCAGATTCTCAATCCTCTGGTAGACCTAAACACCACAAACTTGCCTTGGCATTTGCTTCAAGCATAAGCTGCATTGGTCTACTAATTGTTGGGTTTGGTTTCATCCTTTGGTGGAAACAAAGATACAATAAGCAAATCTTCTTTGATGTTAGTGGTTAGTATAAATCACAAACATATCTAGTTAATAACACCAACTTGTTATCCATGTCATTTCAATTTGTTCCCCACTTGAACAACATCCCTGTGCCAAATTTTTCAGAACAATACCGCGAGGAAATTTGCCTTGGAAACCTCAGGAAGTTCAGTTTTAGAGAGCTTCAGGCTGCTACAAATAACTTCAGCAGCAAGAACTTGATTGGTAAAGGTGGATTTGGCAATGTGTACAAAGGGTACCTCCCAGATGGTACAATAATAGCAGTGAAGAGGCTAAAAGATGGTAATGCCATTGGAGGTGAGATCCAATTTCAGACTGAAGTTGAGATGATTAGCCTAGCCGTGCACCGAAACCTCCTTCGCCTCTATGGATTTTGCATGACAGCTACTGAAAGACTCTTGGTATACCCATACATGTCCAATGGTAGTGTTGCTTCCCGTCTTAAAGGTAATTGCAACTTTGTACCTTTAATCATTGCTTCTATATCTACTTACTCTATAGTTTATTGTCACAAACATGAAGCTTTTATCATATTTGAGATAACAATACAGCTTAAATAATTTAGTCAAAGTGGTGTTTCACATAGTATCAAAGCTTTTAAGGAATGAATGTAAACACAAAAAAGTCTACAATAAGTGAACAACATGCAATGACAAGTTTTAATGTAGAGAATGTCGTTATTTCTCCACTGTTATCAGAACTTTTATGTGATTATAATTCTTCATTGGGGCCTCAAAGTGAATTTCCCATAAAATTAATCATGAGACATATTTACTTGACAGTAAAATATATATTGGTTTATGAAATGTTAAAATTGGTTTGCTGTTTTTGATGTTACAGCCAAGCCTGTTCTTGATTGGGGAACAAGAAAGAGGATAGCCTTGGGAGCTGGAAGGGGCTTGCTATATTTGCATGAGCAGTGTGACCCAAAAATCATTCATAGGGATGTGAAGGCTGCCAATATCTTGCTTGATGATGATTGTGAGGCTGTGGTAGGTGATTTTGGATTGGCAAAGCTCTTGGACCACCATGATTCTCATGTTACAACAGCTGTAAGAGGCACTGTTGGGCACATAGCCCCAGAATATCTCTCAACAGGCCAGTCCTCTGAGAAAACAGATGTGTTTGGCTTTGGAATCCTCCTTCTTGAGCTAATCTCAGGCCAAAGAACTCTTGACTTTGCAAAGGCAGTAAGCCAGAAAGGAGCTATTCTTGATTGGGTAAGCCTAATAGTATTGAAATAAAATCAAGATAAATGAAGGAACTAAAGGAATCTGATATTGAATACTAAACTGCACTTGTAATATGTAGGTGAGGAAGATTCATCAGGAGAAGAAGCTTGACTTGTTGGTTGACAAGGATCTGAAAGTTAACTATGACAAGATTGAACTTGAAGAAATAGTTCAAGTGGCTCTTTTGTGCACTCATTATCTTCCAAGTCAGAGACCAAAGATGTCTGAAGTAGTTAGGATGCTTGAAGGAGATGGTCTTGCAGAAAAATGGGAGGCCTCACAGAGAGCAGAATCAGCAAGATGCAAAGGGAATGAATTCTCTTCTTCAGAAAGATATTCTGATCTTACTGATGACTCTTCATTGCTTGCACAAGCAATGGAACTTTCTGGACCAAGATGATACCATGGTTCTCTTCTGCTAGCAACTAGTTCAGTGCCAGTGAGATTGTTGTAACTCTAGAGTTGTTATGTCAGTTTCTAACTGTACAGAGACAAATAAATATAGATGAGTTATGATTGTGTTATGTTTTCTAATGTTCTATTGAGAGAAGGGTTTTTTAGGCATCTTTTTGGGTCCAGTGATTTGTAGGGTAATGGTCTTGGGGTTGGTTTTCGTTTGTATTTATTTCTACTCAACCAAATGTCCATAATATTTTCAATTTTTTTAGGCTAATCATTTGCTTATTGCATTTTTATTTACAATATCTTACTCCCTTTATTTTTAAATGTAAGCAAATGGATGGATTTTTTTGGGGAGATTAAAGATGGCAAACAAGTCACATAATCAAATCATATTTTATCTATAATTAGATCATATGTTATCATTTAAGTCAAATAAATTATATTAGGAAAAAAATTTATACAAATTAATCTAAATGTGTTTTACTTATATTAATTTGATTGCAATTTTTTTCAAGTTACAATACAGTACTAACAACAACAACAACAGTTTTTTCTCACTACGTGGGGTCGGCTACATTGATCAAATGACATTATTGTGCTTTATCAATAACCAACTTTTTAGCTATATTATTGACCAATAGGTATCGTCCTTAGTCTTCCTCTTCCTCTCTGTGACTTCAAGTTGTTTGATTCACTCTCTTCACCCTCTTCTTATCAGTTCTTATATGACTGCACATTCATCTCAACATCTTCATTTGGCTACCCAATTATGTTCATGTTGTCCCTTCACAACACAACATTTATTATCATATAATACCGCTGGCTTAAAGTAGTGTGATAAAACTTTCCTTTTACCTTATGGGGTATTTTAAAACCCATGTAATTTTCCTCCACTTACACCACACATCTTAGATTCCATGGTTAACACATTCTTCAATTTCATCATATTGTCGTATAATAGATCTCAAGCATTTAACCTTTGTCACTTGAAGTATTATTTGATCTCCTAGTTTAACATCTAAATAGCCTTTAAATTGTCTGATTATAAAATTGCAATGCATATATTCTATCTTACTCTTATTTAGACGAAAACCCTTCAACTCTAAAGTGTTTCTCTATATCTCTTATTTAGCATGAATATCTTCTTTTGATTCAGCCAAAAGTACTATACCATTAGCAAAAAACATGCTCATATGTACCTCCTCTTTAATATTTTCAATTAAAGCATTTACCTTTAAGTTAAACAAATATGGGCTTAAAAATGATCCTGTTGTAAGCCAATCCATATAGAAAATCTTTTGTTTCACCTCCTGATATTCTAACCTTAGTCAATACACTAAAAAGTTGTCCAGGTGTTTTAAAACAAAATAAAATATAAATTGTCCCTAAACTTTCATAGGTAATCCTTTAAAACATTGTGTTTGAAATTCATTGACAAAATAACACATTTACCCTTCAATGAATGATAAGTTCGGAGACCAAAAAGCGGAATCGTCTTCATATTTTCAGTATAGCAGTATTAATATTCAGGATTATCGACCAATTCAGCTGTACATATTATCAAAGGGAAAATTTTTCTCAAGTAAATTATAAATTCCGTTTACTCGCATTGCTTCAAACTTTTTCATATCTATTTATATTCTTTCATGGTATACATTTAAACAAAATTCACAGCAACATGAAAAGGATGTTTCATTTTAATTTTTAAGTGATTCTTTATTGTTGACTGTTGAACCTTGTTAACCCTGTAGAAACTTTCAACCAGACAACAAATGATCCAGGTCAACATGGAAAATTTCACATGAAACTCGCCCAGGTCAAGTGAAACTCAAGCTGAGTCGTGAGAAAGTATAATAAATCTGCAAGAAATGAGTATTCCTCCAAAAGGCAAGAGGGGGGAAAAGTAGAAAAGGCTCTTTGAAGCTTGCTTAACTTTTTAACATACAAGAACAAGCAAGGCTTGAATTGAAGCCTGCTTTAGTATTATCCATGCAACGAATCATCCTCATTCTGAAGTGTTCTTAAATTACTTGCAACACAAGAAAGCAAGATACCTAGATAAAAGACACGGACAAATATAGGAAAGGGAAGAAAAGAATGCATTTTGATAAGATGGTCCACAAACTTAATTTAATCAACGACAAAAGAGATTTCGGCGTGAGCAGAAGCTCGTTGAAATCTAACTAACTCAATTAACATTTTCAATTGACTTTCCATTGCATATATACAGGGAGCAATGGCCATTAATTCAAGCATTGGTGATCTGGCAAGCAAAAATCTGATGAATCCCATCTCATGTGGTACACCACACATATCCGTTAACTTCACAAATTTAAGCTGTTTGAATATATAATCCGAAGGGCATTCTGTACTCCAAAAATCCAAATCCGGGGCCTCTATCGCAAGTGATATGTGTGATGACCCCTGCAAAAACAAATAAATAATCATGAACTCTAAAACATATGAAATGCCGAAAACCTTACACTATTAACTCCTTCGTCTCATTAATGTAAGAGCTACCCAGGAAGTTGTATTGGATCCTGAAAATAAGATCTCAATTATTCTGTTTCGTATATTTATTATTTTTCCTCAAACTAATTTACCTGACTTGGAATTAACATATATATTAACAAAATTCAAGATTATTTTAGGAAGATTAAGTCACATTTCTTATAATTTATTGATCTATCTCATTTTCTCACTCTAATCAAACAAGGTGCTCTTATATTAAGCAGTGGAAGAAGTCCTACTTAGAAACAGAAAGATGCTTTCACATCAATGAAACATGGGCATCAACACAAGTTGCAGCACTTAATTCACACATAAACACATATGTTACATATCTAATCTCTGCTCTGTCACATATTCAGGCGAGTGAAAATCTTTTGAGAATCATATATTAATAAGGACTTACTGAAATTTGAAGGTCTTTTAGACTGGGGGAGTTTGTAATAAGGCGAAGGACCACAAGTATCTCTTTCATATCCTCAAAACTTACTTGATATAATTCAATAGTATGTAACTTGTGGTACGTTGGCGATAGCATCACTGCATCATTACCTATGCTCAAAAACTGCAAGTATGTTGGAATGACAATAAGACCGAGTTTTTGGACATATCAACACTAAAATTCTCTGCCATGGATGTAACTCCACGCAAAATGAACTTGAACTAATTCAACAAACATAAAAAACAAAACTGTCACCTTTGTAAAGTAGACATGCCCAGCAAGCCTCTCAAGATTAGGCACACCACCAAGAAAGCTGGTGAAATTGCAATTTGAATTGTTCTCAAAGTGATCAGCAGCATCATCACTCATATACAAAGCAACGGATATATCTACCAGAAGTGGAGTGTCTTCAAGAATCACATCCTTAAATTCACCTTCGAGAAACAAGGTTCGAAGTTTGGGGGCGTGAATAGTAAGAGCCACACTATCAGAATATGACAGCGACAAACTCTCCAAAAGCGGGCAACTCGAAATAAGACTATCAATTGCATCAGAAGATATCAGAACTTGATGGAGGCTAAGATCCTTCAAACACATAAATCCTTTAAAACCAACAGGAGGTTCCAACTCACAGCGGACAAGGTCCAAGCGAATCAACTTCTCACAATTGAAAAGACACGACGGTATCCTAAACAATTCAAAACCTTCACCTAATTCAAGAACCAATTCTTGCAACCCATTCCTCGAAAGAAAAAGAAGAAACTGATCAATTTTCGGGCTGCTCTGCAAGTAAGAACTTGTGAGCTTAAACTTATGTATCGGTCCTTGGTGAAGAAACAACAACTGGTTG
Organism: Mimosa pudica; assembly: GCA_029929735.1. Taxonomy (NCBI): domain Eukaryota; kingdom Viridiplantae; phylum Streptophyta; class Magnoliopsida; order Fabales; family Fabaceae; genus Mimosa; species Mimosa pudica. The sequence continues at coordinate 6,258,332 of JAKELP010000024.1, forward strand.
ACAAACTTCAAAAGTTTTTTCTCATTGGCGGTTCTATCATTGCTCGGAGGAACACATTTCTCATCAACCACAATGCTAGTGATGCCATTCCATTTGTACCTCCATTTACTAGACAAAATACTTGTCCTCACAGCATCTCTTATAGGCACACTTGCCAGAATACTCTCTATAATACTCACAGGAAGATCACTTATGAGATCAGCACCCAAATGATCACCCATTTGAGTGCTCCAGCTAATACACAAGGAAAACAAAAAAACAAAAAAATGGGTCATAACTCAAAATAAGCACAGAATCACAAAAAATTTAAAAAAACATAGATCCCTTAAATCACTAGCAGTCTCTTCTATATACCTAGAATTTTCCCAAACTAACCCTATCATGCTTATCTATATAATAAAATAACAAGCAAAAGAGGGAGAGTGGGGATAAAGGTACATAGTTGGGATAAATTGGTAATAACACGTGTAAGTAACTAACATCCTTAGTCTAATCAAATTATATTATGGAAGTGATCTTATATTCAGGAACAACAGAGGGGGAGTATTTAATTTCATTGGTAAAAGGGAAAAAACTATACTTGAATCCAAAAGTGAGAGAGATGATAAAGCATGTAAAGGGAGCGAAAGTTGTGAACTTTGAATGAAACCCAGAATTAAATTGGGATGGATTAAGAAAATAAGGAATCAAAAAACGAATTGGAAAGAGTAAAGATTAAAAAATTAAAAAAAAAATAGAATGATACATGTTGCTGAACCAATGGTGCGATGAAAGAAAGAAAGAATCCCCTATTGTTATTGTTAGTGCTTGTTCCTTCTTCAGAAACGAGAATTATTTTTTCGCTCGGTGCTTAGAGACATATCAACGTTGTTGAAAAGAGAGAGTGTCACTCAGAAGAAGAAGAAGCCAAATTGTTTTTTTTTTGTTTTTTTTTTTTATAAAGGAACGGGAAGGAAAGCACGTTTTACTTTTTTTTAAGGTTTTTCGGGGATAATGACGATACGGTCGGAAGGTCATTCATAAACTAATCACATTTCGATTCTTAATCAGTTCGAAAAATATATTTAAGCTAATGGTAAAATTGAATATTGGGTTGAAGTTCTAAGAGTTTAGTTTGAGTGATATTAAATGACTTTTCCTTGACTTTTTTATTGATTGGCCGATAGATAAATTTTTCCAGAGCTCTGTTGACGCCTCAAAGGTTGTTACTGACAACTCAATTATAAGCTACTTTCTCCGTTCCTATATAATATAAGATTATTTCCCCTAATTTGAGTATATTAAGGAAGTTAGTTAAATTAATTATTTACACTTGATTTATTCCAACTATATATATATTTATCATCACTCTTCCTCTCTTGTTATTTTAGATAAGCATGATAGGATTAATTTAGGAAAAAGTTGGGAAAAGTTAGAAAATGATCTTATAATTATGAACTAGTTGAATTTCAAAAGTGATCTTATATTTAGGAACGGAGGGAGTATTTAATATCACTCAAGTTCCTTTTGTCTTTAAATGTAGTTTGATGATTCTTTGAGATTTGAATGTAGTTGATTGCTTTATAGGGAATCTCAGTGTGATTTACCCTTTTTGATTTCGTTCATATACCAAACCTAATATTCATTGGGGAAAAGGTAAATAAAGCCCTCTGAATATGTAAAAGGACAATAAAGATCGCTAAATTTCCAAAGGGAAGACCAAGGTCACATTCACTAAATTAACCATCGCAACATCCCATTAACAGCTTGCATGTTTAATTATTACATCATTCACATTAACAACTAAAGCGTAGCAATTAACCGCATTCTCATTAACCGCATCAACATCACAATTCCCATTAACTACTAGATTGTTGTTAATTTAGTGTATGTAATCTTAATTGTCCTTTTGGAAATTTAGCAACTTTGATTGTCCTTTCACATATTCAAAGGACTTTATTTGTCTTTTTTCCATGTATATTTTATTTAATATTGTCAGCAACTACTTATAATGTATTTTATGCATCATTAGAAAATATGTTATTTTATAAGTGAAGTTAACTAGTCTTGAGAAAAAAATATATGTAAATCAATTTACATATAATCTATGTAAGTGAAATTATCTTTTTTTTTTTTTGGCTTAGTACTCCAGGGGTAAATAGTTTGTTCTTAAAGTTGTACTGGCACCCACTTAATTTATATGTAATTTGTTTGTGTTTCCTCGTATTCTAAAAATAGGTATATTATTAGCAAATATGGGATTAGAAGCGTGTCACTTTATTGTTATTTATTAATTGTTTTCAATTATGTTTAACATTTTTTTAAGTACAATGAAGTGGTTATTTTAAAGGGCAAAGGTTCAAAAATAGTCATCGTAAATTTAAAAATGTGAAGCTATAATTCTGGTAAATTGAAGGGGGCAAAACTGTACACTGTAAATCAAAATGAGGCAAAATTGGGCAAATGTGCAAAAATAGCCATCGTAAATTTAAACGTACGTTTTCCAGACGTGGCCCCACCATCAGTAAATGATGTGTTACACATTTAAGGGTGCAATATGTTGATGAGACTTCAATTTTTTGATGAGACTTTATTTTTTCAGATGATTACGTAGAAGTAAGGTGAATTTTACATGATTTGGGGTTCTATTTAGTTTCTTATCGAAATGATTTGGGGGTTTATAGTTCGTTTTTAGTGATTTAGGGTTCAATTGGATGCATTTTAGCTTTCACGTTAGATTTTGAAATCGACATGTCATTTACTGATGGTGGATCTCACGTCTGGAAAATGCCTGTTTAACTCGGCCTAATAGAGATGTTACTTTTGCCTCATTTTGGTTTACAATGTATGGTTTTGCCCCATTTTAGTTTACAGTGCACAGTTTTGCCCCCTTCAATTTACCAGAGTTATAGTTGCCCATTTTTAAATTTAAGGTGGTTATTTTTGCACTTTTGCCCTATTTTAAACTTATATGCTTGAGACGGAGGGATTATCATTTTATGGGTTTAAGATTATATTTGTCACTTAAGTATACACAAAAGATCATATATGTCCTTTAAATATTTTAAACTCAAAAGTTCCCTAAAAGTATGCATAAATGATCATATCTACCCTTTAAGTATACATGAAAGGTCATATACGCCCGGAAGTCTGCATAAAGGGTCATATATACCCTTGAAGTATGCACAAAGGTTCATAGTTAACCACTAGTATTATAACTGTAAAGGGCAAATATGATCCTCTCACATACTACTTCATGGGTAGATATTGGCTAAAAAATACTTCAGAAGAAGATTTGATTCTCTTGTATATTTCAAGGGTAAATATGACCCTTAATCCATCATCTAGTTTGATTCTTTGCCTTGTATATCATTTTAAAACATATTTGATTGATTTAATGTGATAAGGGCTAGTCATGCCACGTCTCTCGCCCTATCCCCAGCCTAGAGGATAAATATATAGTTGAACTCGAACACGATATTGCTGGCTAATCTTAAACTATCTCAGTCAATTGATTTAAGTATTTAGTGGTATAACTTTGTTTAAATTTTATACTAGATAGAAATGAACTTCTCTTAAGATCTAAATTATTTTCAGCAATGGAGAATCACACAAAGACGTAATTTTTAAAATGATATTTCAATTTTCTTTGGATAGTTATAAACTAGTAAAATTTAGCAAAGTAGGCCCATGGAATCAACAAAATTTCCAGTGCCATCAAACTTTATCTGTCCCCTCAAAAGCTCAAACTCTCTCCATCATCCTTTTACAGTTTTACCATCCAAAGCTTCAACCTCACCATTCTGACCAACCAGAACATGTCATCCAACCAAATATACATATGAAAGAACTTGAAAGTCCCATTTAGATTAGCCATGTAAGATTTTGATTTTTGCACTATACCAGATAAATATGAGAGAGCGGTTTAATAAAGGGCAAAAGGGCTTTGTTTAAACTGATCCAAACAGCTTGAAAGTTATTTTTGTAGAGGAATAGTAGCAATAATACCAACTAGAGAAATCAAGTTCTAGATACCAAACCCTTCACCATGAATAACCCAACACAACCAAAAGTGATGGCAAGAAGGGCCCGGGTGGAAGTGGATTCTGAAGCAGAAGACTTTCTTGTTTGGCAAGAAGACCTTTCTCTCATGTTTACAGTACCATGGATAAGGTTACTGAGGTACTCCACCTTCTGCATGATCTGGCGCTGCCCTTTTGCTACACCCAATATCTGATAACAAACAGTGTCCTCATCAAACCATTAATCAATGAACCTTGAAAGTGTGTATATTAATTAGAGACAACACACAGGAGCATGCCATACAACATTATGTTTTGTGTTGAGACAAACTCTCAGATTTGAAGGTAGAATCTACGGTCGTTAACATATATAGTTTAGACTAAAGGTTCACTATGGTCTTGTTAACTTTGTCTTCCAAATTTACAAGTTTTCCAAAAAAAAAAAATCCATATTGATTGCACATAGGGGGACTCCATGAAGTGTTATTTCTAATGCACATGATTAAAAAAAAAAGTATAGGAAAACCAATACACATTTGTTATATATAAGGTAACTAATTTTTTTAATATCTACAAATAGTTATCTATCCCTAATATTAAGGGAAATAGCAAGTACCTTGTATATATATTCATTAATGAGTTGTTCAATAGAAGTATGACATGATAAATATGTAGCAACTTACAATTAGGAGTTATCTGAGTAAGATTGATTTAAAAACATGCAAGCGTAATTTTTATTGGAGAATCTCATAGCAAACATCTAGAGAACTTTATTTAAGCTCCATCCATTACAAAGAGCTTGCAGGAATCTATCATGTCATACCAGCACGGTCTGAAAGCCGAGAATAACTTTATTAAAAAAAAAAAAAAAGTCTGGAACAAATTCTATAAACTAAAAACTATATAACTACTGATGGGCATTTCAATGAAAGCGACTTGCAGTGCCAGCTGATGTAACCCTGTTAAGGGATAATCAGTAAGAGCCGCTAATATATATGGTGACCAGAAACATCTCGAGGGTTGCTACATTAAGTTCATTTGCATAATAAGCCATGAATGGATGGGAGAGCAGTTAATTAGTTCCGTCAGGCATCACATTGCTGCACCCAAATCAGCCAAATTTTATACTACCCTTCATTGGTCCCGTTTTTTTAATTATCTAACGTAGAGAGTTAGCATGGGCAATGACATGACACAACTAAATTTACAAAAGGATGAAGGAGATTTTTTCCTGTTTCATTTGTAGGAGAAACCATCTTACTTTAACATCACAAGAAAATGCAACCTAAAAAAAATATCTTATAAGGGCAAAGAGATAATCTAAAATAAAAAAAATACCTCGTCAAATAACAGTGGCTCCTTAGTTAATTGCAATGAGGATGAGGACTTCATGATAGATCTAGTTATAGAACCATTTTCCAAACTACTGATGAAGTGAGAGGTGGGAGCAGAACCATTGCAGCCTTCGGCTAGGAATGCTATGGCTTGTTGGCTGGAAGAATTTTTATTGATCCTCAACTTGGAATTCAGCTCTTCAATACGATTTGTAAACTCATCCATTCTATCATTGAGAGAAGATATTTGTTCTGAAAGCTGTGTGAAGGCACCATGGAATATATTATGAGAATGAAACAAGAAAAGAATCATTTGAAAATACAGAGACAAGAGAAGATTCAAATCAACTATAATATGCTCATAAATTATTATTTCAACAAAATTTACCTCTTTTATTAGTGCTGAGGAGGGGTCTGGATTTTTTACACTAAACCCTTTGTTGCCGGCACCATATCGAGTATGTTTGAGTAGATTTTTGTCCCTTTGGCTTGTGTACGACTGGGACATACCACTGTTGAAGATGCCCATTAGCCATTGGTCAGTGTATTGTGTATAAGATGTACATTTCAAGTAAGCATAAGATATAAGCCTTTCTATGAGGAAATTTAACAGAACTCTCCTGCACCTTCATCTTCAAAATTTCTTTCTACAAAAACTGATTTTCTTATTGACCATTAATACACATCATGTCCTCCATACTTCAAGCAGGAAGTGGAAATCATGTATTACAATGCAACAATATTTCAAGAAAGTGCTTCTCCAAAAACGAACAAAACAGCTATGGGAGAATAAAAAATTAGTGCATACACATAACTTCCATTTTCTATTATCACCATTACAAGCAGAACTCTCTAAATTTATGTTGCTGGTTACCAAACATGGTAATGAAAATACCTTACAAGTTAAATATATGGACTACTTTCATTTACCGACTTACTAAATTACAAGGACAACATGAACACATTCTTCAAGCCAGCGTCAATAATATTTTGATCTCAGAAAATAAAAAAGGACAGAAAATTCCACCTCATGTGCGTTCTTCTAGGAGGAATCTGATCTACAAGGGCTTTAGAAAGTGCTTCTTTAGGGCTAGACACCATGTCCTCATCTAGGCCAAGCTTTGTTTTTAAATCATCTGGAAGGGCCTGTAGAAAAGTTAGACAGAGAGCATTGATAAGGGACAAGACCTTAACGCTGAGAAATTTTCATACCATAACTTCATCTACAATCTTTTCCAATTGTATTTGCTCAATGTATGTGCGAGAAATATAGGAACCTTCCATGCCAAGCTGCTGGGCTACGTATTTTACAATTGTGCGATCTTTTCCTTGCACCTATTTATCATTTCGTAACACACATATCAGTGAGACTACCAAGTAATTGCAAACCAAAAATATCTAAAAAAAGCCTTATCCCACTAAATGAAGTTGTCTACATAAATTGCATTCTGTTATGTGGTATTATACTACCAACTCTTTAGATATTCTGTTTACTGAAAGGTCCCATTAAATAATTTCCTTGAGTGTTCCTCTTAAACTTCCTCCACCTATCTCATAACTTAAGTATTCATTTGTAATATTTTTAATCCTTTTATTCCCAAGAACTATAAGTATATAAATACTTTTTTTATCAGAAAGTATTTTCTTTAGATGCAAGGCCATAGAATAAGCAATATGAGAAGTGAAAGAGAGCAGGAAGAAAAAGGTACTCGCATATCAATTTGACATCAGAAGTTGTAACCCAAACATCTTTCTCCATTTCAGAAATTTAACATCGAATGGTGTAGTTGAGCTAATTAGTATGAGTAATTTCCAATTAGAAACACATTCATCTACATCTAGGAATGCCCAAATGTGTTCAGTTTTTTCAGCTTTCACTAGTTCCACCATCTAGTAAGTACAATGCATTACTTAAAAACCCATAATGAATACATTGAAGGAATATCTGTGTGTGTGTGTGTGTGTGTGTGTGTGTGTGATGAAAACCACAAGAGGTTCAACAAATATGAAATCCAGTTAAAGCAGTCAACAGCAAAAAAGTATAAGGACACACTTGCACTAGCAGTACCTGAACATACTGTCGATTAAGTTTCTCTAGCCAATCTAGTTTCACAGTCACTCTATCATCAGAGAATACATGGCTGTTTCTTTTCAGAATAGTAGCTATAGTGTATCCCAGGGCCATCAGGCCACCAAGGAGCCGTACGCTAACCTCAAAAGTTATTCTTGGTGAAATTACAAATGGATTATCTGTCACCCATTCCTGAAAAGGTATAAGATAATTAGTTTTTGTTCTAATTTTTCTTTAACTAGAGAATAGAATTGTAATGAGTAACGAAAGAATGAGATTGAAATAGAAAGAAAGAAGGAAAGAGAAAAAACAGCAAAAATAAAAACTGTGTTTCCTAACAAACCATGGGCCGAACAACTGAAGGCAGTCAGCCTGACTTAATATTATAACATATGTAAGGGCCAAAAAAGGCAGAGTATAATGGGAATGCTTCTTTGAGTTATCTCTGTTCCCTACCAAAACAAGGCATCATACTTACATGTAACCTAGGATACATGGACACAATGACGACAACAATAGACAGCGAAGTCCTTTTTTTTTTTTTTTGATACACACAACGAAGTCCTTTCTAACACATCCATTGCAAGAAAATATCCTACCAAAGTACTTGTAAGATAATTTGACATAAAAATCACAACCGGATGTCTACACTAAACAACTCTTATTGTGTGAAATAACAAGGAACTCAACTTGGTGTAAACCATAACTGTTAGACTGCATTTCACACCCATGTAATTGAATATAAATATGATATCCCATATGAAAACAAGGGCCAACCCAGTTCAATCCCTACTTGGTGAGAGTGCTCGGGAAGGGAATATACTAGGTAGACTTAACTCTGCTTTTTTGTAGAGAGCATAATTCAAACCCACGACCTCAGACCCTACGGCAAGTGAGCTTACCGCAGAGCCAAGTCAACCCTTTATGATATTCCATATTAAGTGTACAGAAAAAGTCCTGATAAAAAAATCTTTCAGATTCATTGAAACAAAAATTAAAGCAAAAATTAAAGCAAACCTCAAATATTAGACAATATTTCCCTTCCTTATTCCGCATCCGTAAATAAGATTGGCAAGTTTCTGGATCTTCACCCGGAGGTAGAAGATATATGTCATAAATCTGCTCATTTGTTTCCTTAAAGTCTTCAGCTAAAACGGCTTTGATTTGTTCAACTGTCACATTCCTTGCTGACTACAACAAAATTACAGCCGATCACTAATTTATCCTTACTGTAGCATTAGTATAGGGCATAAGCATCATAACTCACAACACTTTATCCATTATTTTTTCCTTAATAAAAATTGGAATATAAAATAACAAATATACAGGCACTAACTTTCAGTATGTAAGTAGAACTCTGGAACCCAGTAAATGGATTGAACTTGTTTTTTATTTTGATATGAGCTGTCTGTAGATCTTGCTCGATAAAGACCTTGTACATTGGAAATACCTGTAAAACAGTGGATTTCAAAATTTCCGGAAAGGCCAAAGCTTTTCAAAAGGTAAGTGGAAGAAGAAAAAGTATAGACCGTCTCAGATATTTGATGAATGATTTCTGCAGGTTGTTGACCAGCACGTTGAACATCACGTATAACTCGCTTGACAAGGTCAAAATGAATTCCACCTGTAACAGATATACGAAGGTCCAATAAAGGTCGCAACTTCTCACTCAAAGCATAGATACCCTCTATGATCACAATTCTAGAGCTTGGAACTTCAACAGTCCTGTTACAAATGTATATGACAGTGTTACTTAAGAGAGTTTGGAAGACAATTACTCGAGTTATGTTGCAAGGAAAAATGCTGGCTCAGAAGATGCTGCTTGAGACGATCAGATCATTGTACAAGAGCAACAATAATGAAGATTGATTGAATAATAATAATAATCCTTCAGCTATAAAATTGTAGACATGATATAATTGATTCATGTTAGAAGTTGCTAATTGTTTGTCAATGGCTGATTAGCTCTTGCTTTCATGTAAATAAGTCCCTTTGATACTGAACTCAGGTATAAGTTTGAGACGAAAGATTTGAGAAAGGTTTTGTAGAAACTTTCTCCTGAAAACTTTCTGGGTAATCTGTTTGCCAAGAGTATTCATAATAGAAAAAGGCTGAAAGCATTTGGCCAAAAATGGAGTAGCACAGCATCTCAAATCAATTGAAACCAATTTTGAATAAGCTTCCATAGGAATTTGATATTTTCATTATAACTGCAGGAGAATAGAACATACAACAGAAATAAAAGACCAAATCAAATAACAGAGTGCGGAACCTTGAGCACGCTTATGCACATATACACAGACAAAATACTAGGAACAGAAAGCATACAGTTTTTATTAAATTGTTTTTCTCAAAAATAGATATCCATGACTTTTATAACAAACGTTTTCTTATTTCAAAAGGGAAAAAAATTGTAAGTGTGTTGCAATAAAAGATGGCTGAGAATTTGACCTGTATCCTATACGAGAACTGGACTTGAAATCATAGATTGGAACCTGAGCTGACTTCCCTGCCTTTAAATCTTGTAGATTCTGGAGCAATGTGTCATAATCTGTCAAGCGTGGATCTGCTCAAAGAGATAAAAGAAGACCTACAGATTATTGCCCTGACTTCAAGTTGTTAGCCAACAGCTAAGTATCAAATAAAGCACTAATGAAAGTAAGACCATATGTCATAAAAATGAGAATTAAAAAAATCAGGTTGATCCATACATCATATGTACAGTAAAAGCCAATGAGTATAAATAATATCTCATTTGTCCTGATTATGATAATGAATCGCTATTTGAAAACATTCAACTTCCCATGAAATCTGAGCAAACATCAAGTATAGTTGCCAACTCATCCATGGTAGTACATGAAGGCATAAAGATGTCAGTGAAGAAAAGGAAAGGGCTCAGGAGTTTATACAGCAGCTATAAGAATTACGTAAAGGGGGACGAGGAGAAGAAAATGTGTTGAGAGAAATGAGGTCATTAAAATTTAATACTAGCAGTCTCTCATGAAACTTCAAAAAAATGATGAAGAAATTTTAAGTGGTCAGGATGATCTAATAATGAATATGCCTCATATGTCAATGTCAGCCATATCCACATGCACAGATTTCCCAAGATTGCAATAAGCTACAAAACTATATGTCCAAGCACATCAATGTCCACTCACAATAAAAAGATAATGTCAACTTTAGAAGAAAAACTAGTAACTGCTAAGATCAAATAGCAAGAGAGATAACCCTCACTTAACATCTAAGTGAAATCATTATATTCAAGTTTTACCAGTTTTGATGTAAATAGATATATTTACAATGCATCAGTTCCAAATATTTATCACAGCAGCAGCAAATTCACTAATGTTTAACAAAACGTGTGTGTGTGTGCGCGCGCGCGCCAATATTCAGAAGGCAAAATAACTTTTTCATCAGCATCACCATAGGGGTACTATGATTTCAATCATTTCATGCAACCTGCATCCTGATAATGGCACTATATATGGTATGCAAAAGGAATAAAAATGAAAGATATATGCCTTAATTACCATCAAAATTTCCATCTATAATTCGACTAGAATCATTGTAATTGTCCATCGTAAGTACTGCAATGCTTGGCATGAAATTGACTATTTTTTCAGTGAATACAGTCTTCCCGGCCCCTGAAGGACCGGCTAACCCGACCAATATTATTCCATCATTACTTTGGGACAACAACTGGCAGGCGCGGATCACTACAAAAAAACCCTTCTCAAATGATAGTTGATCTTGGATAGGAGCAATCTCATAGCGATCAGAATCCTGCCTTTTAACCAAGAAAACTTGATCTTTCAATAGACCAGGACGCCTGTGATTTGAATTAACAGCAGAAGTATCTAGTGCCATTGAATGAGCCCAGTCTTCCTGCCAAGGATAAAGAAATCAGCAATCAACCACAGAAATAAATCAGCAAGCCAGTGAACATAGATTTATACTTGGAGGACATTTACTAGTATACAAGGTAATAATATCCTGCAATATTCCTAATCACACCAAAATGTTTTCAAACAGATTCTTCATAATATGAAGATCCTTTTACTTTCAATCCCTGATGCCCTGTGCAAACCCTACTTTATGAGTACTTTCTGAAAAATATCTATTTTATAAATGAAATTGCCAGTTGAAATACTAACTGAAAAGTGATTCATAAATTTTTTTTTCAAGAAAAACAATAACATTATTCTCATGAACAAATTTTTGAAAAATAACTGAATTTAAGACATTACTTCTTAATAGCATTCTAATTTTTTTTTCCAGTCCCACTCAATTAATAAGAAAATTAAAAGAATAAATACAACAACAGGAGGAAAATAGCTTAGGCAAAAGAAGAAGAGAAAGATTAAATGCTGCATATTATAAAGATACAGATACAGTACAACCATACTCAGTAAGAAGTGCAAAACTCAAGGCTTAACAAGGACTAACAGAACCAGAAGAAAAAGGTGGTACCAAGAGTTCCATGTTTAGGAATTTCATTGTAAGAGGCATAAATGCATATCAGTAGTGCACATAAAAAAATAATTTCACTGATAACAATCACAGAGAGTTGTTATAACTTATAAGTTATAACAGCCTCACTTGACCAGATACGTCATCTTAGAGCTAAAAGCATTACAAGCCATAAAAAAAAAACATGTCCAATGAACAATTAATGACCCCTAGAAGAGCAATCAAACCTAAACCGAAATCTTTAATGGTAAAACTGAAAAACCTTCTAGAAGGTGCACAGAAATGAATGACACTAATAATAATCAAAGATACACAATCTTCTCCAAACTCACTACTCAGCAATCAATCAGCTTACTTGATGCCATTAATTGATCATCATTTAAACCACCACATAAGACAACACAAAACATTTATATCCAAAATAAATAACCAAATAAAATAATTCTGCCAACTACCACAACAGCATGGAAATGATCACCCAAATAATGATGTCATAACAAAATAAACTCAACCCCACAATTCAAAATCAACAGCAGCCATGCTCAACAATATAAACTTTCTTCTGGGGTCCAAAATAATGATGTCCAAAGCAAAAACAATACACAAAAACATGAAAAGATTCAAACTTTAACAGAAATAAAGATACCCAGATGAAGAAAAAGCAATCAAAACTCATACATTTCACAAATCAATAACAAATTCCAAAAAAAAAAAAAGCACTAACCAGAAAAAGACTCTTTATGTAATAAGCCTTTTTTTCTGAAAGAATGAGTTCAGCAAAGCACCTAAAGGTCGGTTTGAGAAAGCTGCATATTTAATATACTGACGAACTTATTGCCGCTAAGACAGGAATGTGATTTTTTCTTCAGATTTTTTTGTTATGAAGAAAAAGTCTGTCTTTTTTTTTTGTTGAGAATCAATATTCAATAACAACATGTATATATGGAGACAAAAAGAAGGCACTTTTTTCTGAATCCGAGCTCCTTCATATCATGTGTAGATTTATATAAACTTTTGTTTATTAGATTTGGAGGTCAATTCAGCGGCGACATTTTCGTATCATAGAGTTTTTTCTGTAATTTTAACTAATCCCATTTTAACAGGTCATGTCTGTAGATTTTTGTGTCTAGTTATATCTCTTGTCTTAAAAGAGAATATTTTATTTGATTATATACATGAGTTATATCATTAATTAAATATGGTTAGAATTGAAAATTTAGTAGAAAATTAATATGAAGTCCCTCACTAGGGACTTAATACTAGAAAAGTCTCATAAACTTCCTATATTAAATTAGAGTCCTCAGGGACCTTACTTTAATAAACTACAAATATCAAAAGATCATTTCACTCCTCATTTCCTTCCTTCCCCGCTCATGAGCTTATTAATCGTGATCCATTACATTGTTACACTAACTCATTACGTCAGTATTTGTTGCTCATTAATTCGTTAGAAAGTTACTCATGAATTTGTTAGCTGCTCATGAGCTTGTTATTGACGGCTCATTATGTTATCACACTAGCTCATTACCTCGTTATTTGTTGTTCATCAACTTGTTATCAATTACTTTTGTATATTTATACTATGAGGGGCAAGATGGTCTTTAGATATTTAGAATATATTAAAGTAAAGTCCCTAGGGACCTTACTTTAATATAAAGAGTTTATGAGACTTTTGTAGTATTAAGTCCCTTTTGGGGGACCTCATTAATTTTTCCAAAAGGTTTTCGTGATTTGTGTAAATTATGTTGGATCTAACTTATAAATAGGATTGGAAGGGTTACTCTTAAATCCCTAATTACATTTGTCTAAAAGGAATTAATCTCTAGTTACATGGAGTAATGTTTTTACATTAGAAAGAGATATTGATGGCACAATGTTACATGTAAAATTGAAGCCGACTTATTATTTGGCAAAGATATTTTACATTAGTGATATTGACCTTGTCATCCAATAGTGGTAATACTAATTTATTTTTTCTATAGATAATGAGTTGGTATATATGTAGGCCGTGGTTAGAGTTAGACACTCAATTCTTTTTAAATTTTCTTAACAAAATTTTTTTATTAATTGGGTTATATGATTTATCATTCGGAGAATTGATTTCCTTGTTAAACATTGCTTGTATAATTACTTACATATTTTCAGCCTACAAACAAGGTCCTAATTTTGGTAGAATTTTAATTAACCAACCATTTTACCTATTAAACTAATTAACTTAGAAACTCTTCAATTATTTTAGTAAATTAGGAAACATAGGATTGATTCGCTTAAGGAAAACCTAAATAACTCATTATAAAAAAACCCTAAATAATTGTTAAGCATTAATGGTTATATTATCGACATTATGACTTTCCCCAACTTTTTTTGTTTTTACGAAACATAATATACTTTATATTGGCTGGCTTTGCTTGGACGTTGGCCTAATTAATTGAAATGATATGTATAAGATACAATTCTAACGATTGGAAGTTTAATTTCGACAATTTAAGATGATTCATGAATGGTTTATGAGAATCTTTAATTAACTATATGACATACTTCAATATGACAATATGCAAATAAGAATGAAAGTTTTTATTAGTTGGCTTCTTCACATGACAATACTTATTTATATAAGGTTGGTAATAGGCCACACTTCTATGAGAAGCTTCTATAAGAAGGTATGACGTATCTAATCTTCTTAACAAATACTCAGGTCAGAATCATTTCATTGTTAGAGTTATTGTTAAATGCATTTGAGTATAAAAGCCAAATTTTATGTTGTAAAATGTAAACTTCTAAGGCCCGACTTAAAAGCTTACAGATATTGGCTTATTTATGTTTTAATTTATTTTATGATATATGATATAAAATAAATTATATGAATTATTTATAATATTATCAACTCGTCCTTAACTTTAATTCTAATTTATACAATTCGTCCTTGATTCTAAGACATACAAACCTTTAAATATGTTAAAATGTAATATATGGAATAAGAATTATGAGATTTTAAGCTTATTTGGATGTTTATATTATAAGTAGGCTTTTAAAAAGGCTTTTAGACTTTACCAAGCCTTTTGAAAAATCAAGCTTCATCCTCGAAAAAAATATATATACATGTTTAGATCTAGGCCTATACTTTACATTTATGTTGCAAAGTTAAACCTATTTAGTTAAATCGTAGCCGATTTTCATCCTAATTATTTATAATGATTGAAAATTTTATTTGAACTGAATTAACCTAGCATCATTAAAAACATAGTTAATATTTAGTATCTGTTTCTAGAAATGATTTTTTATGAAATTGTTTCGCCCCTTTGACTTTTGTAAAAGACGTGAATTGGAGAAAAGTCTAGTTGGGAGATCAAACTTATTGCCAAAAACAATTAAAAGTTAAATACTGAAAGAGTCGAATAATTCCCAAGTCTAGTCTTCATAAAAAAAATTCTTAAGTCAGGTGACGATTTGTTTCTTTCACCGAATTTTTCTAATAATAAAAAGTCCATTTTTTTGTTAATAGACATGTCCAATTCATAACTCTCCTCCAATGTGTTTAATAAAAAGATCAACTTCAACTCTCTTGTAAAAATAACCTTATAACTTTGCTATTAAAAAAACCTTATAACTTTTTTTTTGATAATATAATAACCTTATAACTTTAATCTCAATATAAAAAGTCCAATTTATTAGCTCTTACTCTCAATTTCTTATCATCAAAGGCAGATTAAAAATAACCTTATAACTTTTTTTTTTTATTTCTCAAGGGTATTCCACCCGCTTGTCAAGTGGGACTAACCCTTCGCTGTTCTGAAGTTCCATGTAGGGGGTAGACAGCTGGCCTGTGAATTTGCTCAATTCGCAAGGGCTGGGGATCGAACCCCCAACCACTTGTTTAAGGGACGAGAGTACTTACCACTCACGCCAACCCGCCAGGTTAATAACCTTATAACTTTAATCTGCCTTTGATGATAAGAAATTGAGAGTAAGAGCTAATAAATTTAAAATCAATTTATTAGGACATAAATTATGATGTGGCTTATATTGATAAGGGGAGTAACTCGCCCTTTTTTTGAAATAAAAAGTTGAGGTGAGTTGAGTCCTAGGGACTCACCAAGGCCAGAATAGGTCTTCGGGTACATAGAGCGCTTACAAAAGTACTTACAGATCACCCACTACCAAAGTCCTCAAATAGACAGGATTCGAATTCACAACCACATAGTTATGATTATGAGTCAAACTTTTACCAACTGGACCCACCTTTGTTGGTGAGTAACTCAGCTTTTTTAAATAAGCCACTTGATATTATACATTTATACACTATAATTGAGATTAAATTGATAACCTACGTCCTAAAAATTCATGTCATTTAAAATAATTAGTTGACAATTCATAGGACTTTCATCACTTAACCTTCACTTGAACATAGAATCCAACAATTATTTTGGATTCGACCAAAAAAAATATTTTGGAATGTTGAAAATTCATAATGAAAAGATTCTTTGAAGCACTTCAGGATTAATTTGTAAGACATCATTTATAAAGCGGTCATACAAAGATGTGATCAAATAGAATGAAATAAATTTCGTCCTCACACATCTCTTTCTTTATTACAATTCAAATTTGTTCTCATACTTCATATTTTAGAAATTAATATTTTTTTATTACATTTAGAAATTAATATTGTGATTTAACATTTAATCAATTCGATCCACAACTCAAAGGATAGTGGAATTTCGACATTTAAAATTGGTATTGAGAAATTTATGGTAAAATTGATATATCAAGATTCCTAATAAAAGACATACAATAATCTTCTTCAATCTATTATTGATGTGCTCTCGCGCTACGTTTCTACAACTTAGACGTAACTTTTCTAGACTTTTCATTTAACCATTCTTTTCCAAACTTGTAGACGAGTTTGATGGGAAACATTTCTTTTTATGTTTTTTGTCATTCATATAGAGATAATCATAAACTTGATCCAAATAATAAAAATGGCCTCCATAAAGAGAGTGAAAACCGATACGGACTGTGAGAAAAGTGGTCCAAATATTTGGCACTTGCTCTTTGCCAATGATATAATCATTTTTAGAAATGCATCATTGCGGCATGTGATTCTAAATTACGTGATCTTCTTTTCTTAGATCCTATTTCTGATAAACTCTAATAACTAGAACTTTTCATAAATAATATGAATTGTATCATCCTAAATTCAATTGTTAACACTGAAAATGAGTCAAATTAAAGATTATTGTTTATTATACCTTGGGCCAGGCATTGGAGTGCAATTTCAAATTTAAGAGTGTAAGAAATGACATATTTATTGTCTTATTTATAAGTCACCTCAAATATATTTCATCAAGATTTAAAAAGCCTTAAACATAATTAAATTTGTCTCAAAATCTGTATTTAATAACCGCTAAACCCCATGAGAACAAAATTAACACTTAAATTAATGAAGGGTGTATGTGTAGATTCACAGAAAATATTTAATGATCTAAGTTATAAATAGTACTTCTTCATCAGGTCTTTAATATAAAAACTATTTGAAGAGGTAAACTTAGTTTTAAATATAGGACCTCTTTTTTTATTTTTTCCAAATATCCCTATTGATACTCCTCAATATAAAAAAGTAGGATGGTGGAAATAAATGTACAAAGTTAATTTACTTAAGTAGTGTTAAATGGTTTTAACTAACTTAACTAACATCTTTAATCTCATAAAAATTATGTAAATACTCTAATTCTAATATAAGACCCTTTGATTTTTTTTTTGTGGAAGTTAAAGTCACTAAATTACTATAACATATGCAACATGTTATTAGACTATGGATTAGTTTATAAGTAGAATCAATTAGTTTTGAAGAAAAAAGGGTAAGTATAGTTAATTTAAAATGATTAATTTTGCATCATTAATTTTTCTAAAAAAAAGTCAAATTAATCATATAATTAGGATCCAACGGAGTATTTAGGACCAGATGAGTACCAATTAAAAACATTCTTTCTCTCTTCTTTATAAATAAGACAAAAGGTTCAATGTATTTTTTATGTAAAACTATTCTGCATTAATTAACATAATATAGTACTCCCTCCGTTCCTAAATATAAGATCACTTTGGGGAAGTGGATAAGTTCCTAAATATAAGATCACTTTCTATTTTGTCTCAATTTTGGTCCAAATTACCCCTATACTTTTTAGCTCCCTCACTTCTCTCTCAAATCCCTATTTTTCTTTTAAATTTAAGTGAGGGGTATTTTGGGAAGATCATGTAATCCTAATTTATTGGAAAGCCGTCCTTAATCTCTCCAAATTAGCCAAAGTGATCTTATATTTAGGAACGGAGGGAGTAACATATAAAAGAGAGTAACATTGTTCTTATTTCCTCTAGTAGAAAATTGAGCCTCCTGTCCTGAGCTGATGATGTACTATTATTTTAACATGCGATGGCTTGGGAATAACTAAAGGTGCAATACTGCAATGTATTGAAGACGTATTGAGGTGGTAAGTACAAAAAAAAAGGAATCTTACCTAGAAAATCAATTAAGATTAAGAGTATTACTTATATATAAAACATGAGAGAGTAACTATTAAATTTCATTCTTGACCAATTTGGTACTCGCTTTCTGTCACTTGAAAAAACAGTTTTATGTTTAGAACAAAATTTGTCTAATTTATTTATCTCATACATAACGAAATTCCTTAAAATGAATAAAGCAAAAGCCCCTTTTAATCGATATATAGTAAAACTCCCCTCACTTCAACTTTAATTTTTAACACTGAATGACAGAATTCAACAATTGAATCATTGAATTTCATAATATCTGGTATGTTTGTTCTTTTATATGTGCTATGTTTGTAATTGTCAATTTATAAAGAAAACTAGGAAAAAGCAAACTGGGTTTAAGTGCTTTTAAGATTTGAGCCACTGGATCAAGACATCTTGAAGTTTTGCTGACAAAGAGAAGGTCGCTCTTCAGTCACAAATACATCAAACTAGGATATGAGTTGTGTTCATCTAATGATGGGTGGATCAATCTCGGAGGATGGGAAGATCGGATTTGGAGGGGTCATCTAAAACCAATATGGAGAATGAATTAATTGATTTTGTTGTAGATTCTCCAATGTCCCCTAGCAATTGTAGAGGTACTTGATTTTATTCATGATTGCATCTATGCTGGACCATGTGTTTTGGGAATATTGTTGTACATTATTTTTTTTTTGGTCGAGAATATTGTTGTACATTATGATTGTATTGAAGTTCTCAACTTTGTCTAGAGAGGATGTAAGGTGACCTACCCTTTAAGATAGTATGTTTGTCTAGCAAAACGGTTAATGAAACATTCACACATGTTACCGGTTGACTTTTGTTACCTTACCATCACTTTTTTTATTTAACGTGTGGATTGATGAAGGGTAGATTCCTAATTGTTCAAAGACTAAGCTAATCATTTTCAGTATATTTAAAAAAAACAGAGATTTGAGCCAACCAGATGGGGCTGCATCACAGATAAATAATATTGATCCAGATCACAAGTTGGGAATAATATAAATGTAAGAAATTATTTTAAAGGGTCAAATGCATTAAAAAAAATTGAAGCATAAAACAATATATTTCTACTTTCTTTTGATGGCAGATATCAATCATTTCAAAGAAGACAAAGGGTGCTGAAACCTTCACAACCACTATTTGCATGTGACTTTGAACGAATATATCTTATGTTTTGTTTCTTCTTAGAAAACGAATCCACTTGAAGGAATCTGTTCCATTGTTTTATTGATGAGATTATGTCACATTCTCACCGAAAAAAGAAGAATAAGAAGAAGCAATTCAATAAAGGCTTTGTACGGAAGTTGAAAATTTGGACAGAGTGATGATTGTCAACTTGTCATTAGAAACTATGCGATTCAGTTGTAAGATTGAGACGAATAAAGAGCATAAGAAATTTGTTGCATCTATTATATGCCATAATTTTTTTTCTTGTAAACATTATGTCCTTTTTTTTAAAAAAAAAATCAAAACTATCAGTAAAGAAGTGCAAATTTTTGTCAATTAAAATACAAAAATTTATTAGTTGACAAAAATTACTCCAGTTAGTAATTTGGCTTATGTTATGTTGAATTATAAGTTCAAATATCACTGCCTATGTGTGAAAATCTTGCATGTAATCTAGGGAAAAGTCCTTAAATGCCCTCTGAATTTATATGACAAGATCTGTCAATATCGTTAAATTATTTTTTGTACCTCAAATACCCTTAAATACCCATGAACTATCGTTTTACAAGCTGAAATATTCAAATTTAGTAGAGTCCTCAAAGGGTGTTAACACATCCACTTTTGCTCTTGTTATGCCCCTCTTTTTTTGATAAAAAAAATTATGTCCTCATGCATAGGTATTTCAGTTCCTAAAATTTAGATAGTTCATGAGTATTTTAACTTATAAAATGGTAATAAAACATGAATGTGTTAAGGCTATTTGAGGATTCTATTTAATTTAGGCATTTCAACCCCGAAAATAATAGTTCATGGATATTTAAGGTACTCAAAATAGTTAATGGGTATTGATAACTCCTACTATATAAGTTCAAAGGTATTTAACGACGGTTACCCTATAATCACTAATAATAAAACTTAGTGTGTTTTATGTATTTTTTTAAATGATTTCTTATAGTCTTTGGAAGTTAAACTCAAGTGAATATACAAAAAAATAAAGACATCACTCATTGGAAATTCAACCCAAGTGAATATACAAAATTATTAATTTATTAGTGTTGAATTGATCTTTTTTCTGCATTGCACTCCTACTGCTATTAGTCAAATCAAAGTCTAGAGATGGACGAAACAATGAAGAAGGAAGGAGAGGCTAAAGATGGTGAGAAATAAGATTATGAATGAAGGAGGAAGAAGATGTTAATTTTTTTTATTTTAAAGGACATTTTTGACTTTTCACATTTAATCTTATTGCCCTCAAGTTTCAACTTAGCGAAATTCATCCAAGATCAATAGAAATCTCATTATTGATCTTAAGGGTAATATTTAATTAAATATCAATGTTAAACCTCAAAATAGTTATATATTATTGTTGATCCTATAACAATTATTAAGTATCAGAAATGAAATTTCACCCGATTTTCGCCCTTTCTTAATTCAACTTTAATTAGTTTCAACGGTAATGGTAAATATTTTTTCATACTAACAGAATTAAATGAGTGTTAAGAACAGCAAAGATAGGTAAAGAAATTAATATACAGATTGAAAATTCTTATATCTAACCAACTCTTATAATACTTTTATGACATTTCAAATTTTTTTATTAAAGATAGTGTTTTTTTTTTTGAACAGGAAGAATAAATTTTTATTAAACTAGAGAATCAAAATACAAAATAGGTCTGCAAAAAAGAAAATTAAAATGATAATACATAGAAAACCTAAAAAGGTAAACATGGATAGGAGTGAGCCGTCGCCGTCGCAAAAACCCTACCATCTTCTTCATCTTTCCTTCATGAGAATTTGTGGGTAGAAGAGAACCGTCTCCGGTAGAAATGTCATTGAGTAGTGGTTGTTCAAAGAACCATCCCAAAGGATCCACACCTCTTATCGGCAATAAACCAATGAATTTGGTTTTCAAGGAAGCTCCATGAGTAGATCTCACGGAAACAAACGTGCCCACAAAACTAATACATAAGATGAAGATTGGGTAGAAGAAATTCCTCTTATCGTCGAAACTCCTAGACCAATTTATTTGAAAATGAAAGAAACATAAAAGCAGACCAATGAAAGTGACGGACGTCTCCTTCCCCGACATGAACCGGGGAAGGAGACGCCGATGAAAAAACTCGTACAAAGACGAGAGAGGAGATCCCACCACCACCCAAAAAGTTTGAGAGGAGGGGGAGAGAGGATAGAGTCAACTCAAGAGAGCCGGCCTTAGAAATAGCTATGTTTAAAAGATAGTGTTTTAGAAGTGTTTGAATCTCATCTCCCCTCTTTGTTCTTCAAGACAAGCCAAGTTTTTTTTTTCCAATGAAGCGATGGCCCATTATTTAGAGGAGTAAAAATCATGGTGGCAGATTAGGTGCTTGATGTGAATGGTGGCCCATGGAACTCCTCTAAATTCTTCTCTTCCTCATTGCTTGTTTGAATGGCTTTAAATCCACCCAGATAAGTAAGTTTTGATTCGAATTATGACTAGAGCTTTTTTCAGAGGAATGACATTTATGGATATGGTCATACGGAGGAACAACCTTGCACAAAGTAATATGAATAATCATCTTGTACAAAACCAACACCACCTGTTGTTCAGGTCATTTGGCCCTGTTGTTCAGGTGATTTGGCAGCCTCCTCTACTTGTTGGTAAAGGCCACAGTGAACATTGGTTGTTGGATTGTGGGGCTTCCCCATATGATGTGCCATCGCAATGTCTTCAAAGTTGATGAATGTGCTATCTTCATAGGTCTCAGTTTAGCATTAAACTTTCAATAAACTTATTTTCAATTAGTTGTGTGAAGTAAACATGTGAAATCAGTCCAAAAAATAAGTAAACGTGTTAAAGTTGTCTTAATTTGCATAAATGCACTTGTCAAAAGCTTCAATATAAGATGGCCATTTTTTTACCATAATATTATATGGCCCTTGAGAACTTGGTTAACTTGCCGTATAACCAACTACAATTCAATACTTGCATTTTGATTTTCGCACATATTTGAAAGATGAACGTTAATAGGGAATCATTCTTATCATATGTACCAATTGATCAGAACAAGCTCGCGGATAAGCTACCATAGGAAGGTTTATCATAGTTGGATTCACTTCCTACATATTTTAGCCTTTTAGCTCTTAGGTTTCATTTATCACCAAAAAAAAGTCAAATAAATAGAAGGTCATAATTCCACAAGAGAACAAGCATTTGCCCCTTTTAGTGCTTAAGCTTACACATCCCATGAAATCCTAAGCAAGAAAAGAATGACTAGCAAAGATTTTTTTTTTTTTGGGGGGGGGGGGGCTTTTTTATCATCAATATGGAATTTGTACGATACTCCCTCCGATCCTAATTTAGACCTATTGACTTGAAAATGCACATGAGAAGTAATATTAGAAAGCATGAAACTACTGCAAATGTTAAATTCATAACACTAGTAACTTGCAGTTGATTGAGCTAGAAACCACCAATTAAAATGCAGGATTAACAGTGATAGACAGTGAAACAATTTAAGCTAGAAAGAGTCCTTTTACCAGAGGCTTTCCGCAGACACTAAACAGTACATCTCAGAAGAAGGCTGTTGATAAATGACATTGTGCAACCCATTTAGAATTCCTTGTCTAAAGTGATTAGGTTAGTCATTGTGATTGTATTACAAGGGAAGAGAGATCTCTCAGGGTAACACCAAAATCTCAGTTTTTGTCTTGATAGGTATGCTGTTATATAGACGTTACACATTCTCACACTGAAAATTGCAGCAAATCTGAAACAGAACAGTACATACATGAATTTTAATTTCATCACTATTCATACCTTTCCGGGCTTCCTTTTGTAATTATTTGTCAGAACTCAATTGAGGAACACAATTATAGGCTACCAACTAGAAAACCAAGAGATCATCAGTAAACATTAAAACCATGAACATACCAAAAATGTTCTTAAATCTCATATTCCATCAAAAATCAATTCCATCTTACCAATCGAGCCCTCTAATTTCAGCATTCTTCACAGCTAAAGCCAAGCCTCTCCAAAATCCATTTTGTAATTGCACAAGAACTCAACAAATCCTAGATAATTATAGGCTACCAACTAGAAAAGCAAAACACCACAATCTAAACTCAGTAAAACATTAAAACCATGGACATTCATTCTTGTTCACAAATCTTGCACAAATAAACCATTCCTTCCAACAATAACAAAGTCTTATCTCAGTTACACGGTTCATAATTCATAGAGACATATTTGTCCTCTATCATTAGCCTAAACTATACCAAATGAGCCCTCTAATTTCAGCACTCCTCTTAGCTAAAGCCAACCCTTTCCGAAATTCATTTCGTAATTGCACAAGAACTCAACAAGTACCAACAAGAAATCCAGAACATCATAATCCAAAATCAGTTTAAACATTAAAACCATTACATGACATGACATTCATCCTTGTCCAAGTCTTACATAAGCAAACTATACCTTCCAAAATGGAATAACAAAAACAAACCAACATGGCATAGTAACAAAGACGCTATAAATTCAACCCCTCAAGCATAGAAATCAAACTGAAAACTACGATCCTTACTCCTCCCAAACTTCAAACCCACCCTATCACTCACATTATCATTCAATTCAAACCCAGGCAAGACCTCATTTTGCACCAAACCCTTTATCAAATTCACAACAGAGACATCAAATTCAGGCCAAGAAACACACAAAACACCTCTCAAATTCAAAACCTGACACCTCCCCAAAAAAGCAGCCCCCAATCCATCCACAACACTCCCACAAGGATAATACCCCAAACCCTTCACCATCCTCTCACCATCCCCACTTCTCCTTTCAGCCAAAGTCTCCAGCTTCAACACCACCGCCTCGTCCGGCGACAGCCGACCTCGGAAATTCCGAAACCTAATTGAATCCAAAATCACCACTTTCCTCGCCAAAATTGGGCCTCCAATCAGAATCTTCGCGATGGAATGGGACATTTCTGGTGGTACGGAGGAGTGAATTGGGACAATAATGGTGTTATGGGAATCAATGGAGTGGATATTGATGGTGGTGGTTTTGGCGGCGGTGGAATTGGGAATATTTAGGGTTAGGGTTAGGGTTGCGATTTGGGAATTGGGGGGAGGGGGTGGAAGAGGGAGAGGGAGGGAGGGGAGAGGAGGAGGAGGAGGAGGGAGGGTTCGAGGGGTTTAAGGTTAGGGTTTGTGAAGGAGAGAGAGGGGGGAGGGGAGGGTAAATTGGAAGGGTGAAATTGTTGAGTTCTTCCTCTAGGAATCTGGAGGGAGGGGGCTCTTCTGTGAGCACATCTTCCATTGTGTATTGTGTGTACTACAACTAGTAGAGCGGATTTGGTGGAAGGTTGAAGATGGAGGGATATGAATATGAGGATGATTAACTGTTAGTTGTTTTTCTTGGGGAGGAAGTTGGGTTGGCCCAATGGATCTTAGTCGGGTCATGTTTTGGATGCTTCAACTGTTTTGTTGGTTAGT
Source organism: Mimosa pudica (assembly GCA_029929735.1). Lineage (NCBI taxonomy): Eukaryota > Viridiplantae > Streptophyta > Magnoliopsida > Fabales > Fabaceae > Mimosa > Mimosa pudica. The sequence goes on from JAKELP010000024.1 coordinate 6,283,375, forward strand.
CCATGTGTGTGTGTGTGTTTTTTGTTGGTTAGTCTCCGCGTGTGTGTTATTTTTTCTTACCTTTGTTGTTTACTTGGTTACAAGTATTTTATTTTAGGCTAAAGTATACTTTTGGTCCCTTATGTTTGCATCAAGTTTCAATTTAATCCTTTATGTTTGGAAAGTACACTTTTAGGCTCTATTTGGTTGGGGGGTTTTGGAGGGGAGGTGAGGGGAGGGGAGGGATGAAAGGCAAGATACCTTGTTTGGTTGAAAAAAGTGCAGGGGAGGGGAGGTAAAAAATTTTGTCTTTATCTGGCCCCTTGCTCTCTCTCTCCTCACCCCCAAAAGTGAGGTTTTTTGGAGGGGAGAGAAAGTGAGTGTCTAGTCTTGACTTATTTGCCCATATCATATTTCACTAATTCCAAAGTTACCCCATCAATTAACACCCCTTTATCCCATCAAATCTGATCCAAGGAAGAAAATCAGCACTAGAGCTTTCTTCCTCCTCCTTTGCGTTCAGTCCACCACCTCGTGCCGCCCTCTGTGCATGAACTCGCGTGCCCAGTTTTTTCGTTTGTGCTCTGCTCGTGTTCGCCTCCCCTCTTGCGTGTATGTGTATGTGTATATATATATATTGAATATGCCTTCCAAAGAAAGACAAAAAATGCCACCACACTTCCCAAATTTCAGCTTTGCTATTGTTTTGAAATCCAATCAGCTCCTTTCTTTTTTCTTTCGGCCTATTCCTATTTCACTATTTCAGCTTGTACTTTCCTTTTTCCTCTTTCAATCTCTTGGCTGCGTGTGATTCTCATGTATGTCTAGGTCTTTCTTTACTTTTCAGCTTGCTCTTGGGCCTCCACATGAATGTGTTTGTGTCAATTATGCTTCTAAAGCCCAAAATACTTGTGGTGATGTGGATTTATTTAACATGATAAGCAGTTGCAAATCAATAATATTTATTCAACATGGTGTGATGTAGATTTTTGGTATAATAATAAAAAGGTATATTATAAAATAAGATTATAAAAGTGAGGGGCATAATTGTAACTAATAAATTACCCCCTCCCTTCCCCTTCTTAAACCAAACAAGAAATTGACATCCCCTCCCCTCACCTCCCTTATGAACCTCCCCTCCCTTCCCCTCACCTCCCTTTAATGAACCTCCCCTCCCCACCCCTCCTTTGAACCAAACATAGCCTTAGTCTTTTTTTGTTAACACCGTTAGTATAACTTAATGGAAAATGCTAACTTAACAATTTTAAATGATTATTTTATAATGAAATTGGACCAAAAATGATAAATTTTGAAAATATAAGAATGTTTATACTCAAATATTTTAATTTGAACAGTTTTTTAGTATTTAATAACCATTTAAAATTGTTAAGTTAGCATTTTCCGTTAAGTTAAACTAACGGTGTTAACAAAAAAAGACTAAAAGTGTACTTTCTAAACATAAAGGACTAAATTGAAACTTGATGTAAATATAAGGGACCAAAACTATACTTTAGCCTTTATTTTATATGCTTCTTAATACTACCTCAGTCCTAAATATAAGACCTAATTGACTTTTTTTTGGAGAGATTAAGGTTGCGAAATAGGTTATTAAATCATGACATATTTGATATATTTTTAGATTAATCATTAGTTTATAAGTAAAATAAACTAATCTAAGGGAAAAATTAAGTAAATTAATTTATAATTAACTTATTTTGCTTTTTTATAGGATTTTCTAAAAAAATCAATTAGGTCTTATATTTAGGACCGAGGGAGTATAATATATTAAGATGTAATTGAATTTTTAGTGATTAAGGGAGACGAATATGTTAGTTAATCATAACACGTTATGACCAATGAGTAGTTGGTTGAGCTGATATGTGGGCTACTACAAGTCTACAACGTAACCCCCGTAAGGATGAAAATGCGTGTTTGAATCCTTGGAAGCGCTCTCATAGGGAGAGGAGATAACCTTGCCTATGTGAGTAACACTTCTACCCCTCGAGTCCGGATTAGACGGTTGTCAATAGGAGCTGGATTATCAAGCGGTATTTAACAAAAAAAGTAATAATCACAACAAGTTATGTTATGATGATTCATTACAATATAGATTATATAATATATATTTGTACTCCTACAATAATAATTAAGACATAGATGAGGAAATAAGGGAGATGATTGAGGCGTTTTAGGAAAAAAAAACTATATTCTCTTTGTTTTAAATATAAGACATATTTACTGAGTTTGATTAGATTAAGGAAGTGGATTAAGTTAGTTAAAATGACATGATATATAAAAACAAAAAAAAGACATAATATTACTAAAACAGCCTAATCATCTACCTTAGCTTTAGTTATAGCATTCCTTTATTACACTTGTATATACTAGGAGTTTCAATTGATATAATTTAGGAAAAAATTGAGAAAAATTATAAATAGGTCTTGTTTTAGGAATTAAGAGAGTAATACACTAACTTTCTAAATTTAATCAAATTACTTAAATAGGTTCAATATTTAGTACCTGACGAAGTAGCTAGTAAGTCAAATAAATTAATTGGAAAAAAATGTAAGAAAAATAATTTATAAATAGACTATTTAACGCTATTAGTATTTTCCCAAAAAATTAATTATGTTATATATTAGGCAAGAGCGGGATGTATAATGATCACTTATTTTTTTATAAATACTAACGAGCAATCAACACCTAATCTTGATCCTATTATCAAGTAAGTGACCAATTGATTATTTTAGTTTTGAGGTTCATAACTTTCTATATGGACATAAGTGTTTCCTTTATCACTCAAACTCAAGACCCAAAAAGATAACGTAACATTTCACCACTAGATCAATTATGTGTTGCTGTAATGATCATCCTCTATGTTGAACCATATTTAACATTTAATATTTTCAATTGGGTGTGGTTGATCGACAACAACATAACTTGGCACATCTTAGGAAGGTGACTACTCATCACAACCCCCCTCCCCCAATGAAATTAATGGCTTCAATGTAGTTAAAGCATTTTGACAAAAAAAAAATTAGTTAAAGCATACATAGTTGAAGGCATTGTATAACCCCATAATTTTAGTAATAAGTGGAGGGGCATTTCTGAGCTTGAAGCTGAAGCCACAAACCCATCTCCCTCCACAATAATCCTTACAATGACTTCACAATGATTGCTACCAGTTTCCATATCTCTTGGATTTTCCCTTTTTAATTTTCCCATTTTCAAAACCCTTCTCCAATAAGAGCAATATAGTTGGTTTGCTTGCTGGAGCTTTTAAAGCAACGTGGGAGCATATTGGAGGTTTGCATGTGGAGGCTAGTGAGTAGTGAGCCTTATATTTTCATGCTGACATTTTCTTTTATTGTTTTCCTTTTATCATAGTCAGAAACTCAGAATATACATTCTTCGACCAAAAAAAATAGTCAGAATATACATTTTTCGAGTAAAGGACAGATGTAATTATTCTCTGAAAATTTCTTTTGCTGATCCTTTTCACAGTTAAGTTTGTTGTCCAGCCAATTCGGCCACTCAACTGAAACTCTCAGTTCTTTTCAATGCTCCTCTATTGATATGATAGTTCAGGTAGTTGGTCAAAAGTCACAGGCTCATCAACTGACAATCTAGGTGCATGTGCATATTAATTCACCTCTACATTGGTTATTTTTTTGGCTGCATTCAATTCAACTCTAGATTTCATAGTCTGCAAAACATTAATGTAACACTGACAAATTTTGGTTTCAAGTCATGCAGTGACCACATTCATACGAAGTTTTGCATATACGAAGTTTTGCATCTATCTTCTTCACGTAAATGTTAAAGTCAGCGCCATAAAATCCAAAAGTACATCTTTATTACAGAGCCCATCCAATCCTCTAGTCATTCATGTAAGATACTCCCTCCCTCTACTAATAAATATAAGACCACTTGAGGGAGATAAATTTGGTCTTAAATATAACATCACAATTGTTCTAAACTTTTCCCACATTATTAATACTCTATAATAATAAATATGCTAGAGATGAAGGGTGAGAATAAAGGTAAATGATTGATTGATAATATCATGTGATTTTAATTAAATTAACTAACATCATTAGTCCAATCAAATTAAGTAAATAAGTCTTATATATAAGACTGGAGGGAGTACCAACTAATAATTTTTTTTACATACTTTGTGTAAGAAACTTGTTACTTTCCAAGAAATATCTATGCCCATATTTAATAAACTTAGTAGGAAAACATAGTAATTTAGATGAAGTTGAGTAAAGTATATCTAGTATGTGCAATATTATAATCAATTGAATTTTAAAGCATTTATTCCTTTTAACCAATTTTGTTTGTTTGAGGAACTTATCCATTACGTTGGTGTCTTATAATAAGGAGAATTATAATTTTACGATAGCATTTAAGTCATTTAATCATGAAACCCACCATTTTGCTCGACAAATGCTTTCCCCTTTTCATCACATCATGAATAATTCCTTACACCCATGTCTAATAACTTTCTTCCCAATAAAATAATAGAGCATAACATTAAACCCCAAAGAAAAAAAAAATCTTTTATACCCTAAAGAAAGGGAACAAAATCCCTCACAGCTTTGCTGTTGGAATGAGGAGTGGAGGAAGACTACTAAAGAATAACCAATATCATTACAATAAATTGTGAGCTGCAAATTGAAAATCAGAGATGAGTTACGTAGAACAAAAGTTTAGATGAAGATTGGAAATTTTCTCCACCTACTACCTCTTTAATGAGTATAACCACCACCTTCACATGGAGATTATGTTGATCCACAAGATTGTTCATGATGACCAAAGGCAAGGACAAAGAAGGTGTGTGATCTAAACAATTTTTTATCTGCAAGAAATAACCCAAACTATCCCTCAAATTAAAGGCAGTAACAAAATTCATGTCTAAATAAATTATTTTTAATCTTGTGAAGATTTATCTCCAACCAACAAAGGAATTTTACAAAATCTGGTTTGCCTAAAATTCCAGTATACAAATAAATGAATACTGAATACAATACAAAAACAAAAACCAGTTAATACAGGCACAGAATTATTAGACAAAACACATGATGCGTGAGAAAGGGTCAAAACTTGGGTCTTGATGGATTAGTTTAACAATATTTTGGGTTCACTTTTAAAATTATACATTCACTTAATAGTTAATATATCTACAATGTATAGTAGTTTTTCATCAATTGAATCTCACCTATGGCTTCATTTTATGTTATCCGTGCAAATGCTTCTTTCGTAATTAGTCTTCATGCTCATTTTCATCTTCAGAATCTGCATAAAAGTTGAAGAAAACAACTTACAGACAGATACCAGCTATTCATCAGGAAATAAGAACAGATAAGAAGCTATGGATATTTCATATTTACGAATGAAGAAATTGCATTAATTAAAATTAAGGCAGGAGCCTGGTAAATACTTGAGGCTAATTATAATTAAAATTGAAGGTTAGGACGAGTAACCATTATCAAACACAAATACACAATAACTAAATGGCTTTACCACAAAAACGAATGGAAGTGTTCTGAGTAGACAATAACTCTAGCTAGAACTTCATAGTAACAATCGTATTTAATGTTTGTCTACTTCACTTCCTTAGAGCATTGAGTACAGAACTTGTACAGAGCAAAGTTCAAACAGAAATCCACATCAAAACACATTCGTACTTACCCGATCGAACATCTTCACTAAGTTTGCCTCTAGCTTGAATTTGTTTGACGAGCATCCGGTATATCAACACCCACCAATAAATATGCAGTACAAGCAAGCAGAATAGAAGACTATTGAACACATAATAGTATATTGGACCATCAACTGGGTGTTTTTCCTTATCCAAGGTGAGTATAACCTCATAGCTGCCACAGAGAAAATGGAAAAATCAGAAATAACATCTGTATTATTTTATTTGTCTGATTCAGCTCATACTAAGTTTCAGCTATGAAGATTCTTTTAGTTAAACTAAAAAAATGATCAATAATGCATTGTATGCCAACTAAACAAAACTTGAAATCAAACAACAGATTTAATATATGGCTGCATTTATCCAAAAGCAAGGGAAAAAAGTAGGAAAGCTAATAAAACAAAAGTATCAATACACATAGTGTGAAAAAGATGAAATATTCCATGTCCGTCTACAAGCCCATTATTTAATAAAGGTTCCAAGAGAAAACACGCATAATACATAATTAACCACATTTTTAGACAATAAAAGGAACTAACCAGTTGAACTGGCCTATTTGCCATAAACTAAGCCCTAAGACCATTTCAAATAAAATATCAGAATCCATCAAGGAACAGGGTATCAAGACTTGGCATAGCATTAAAAAAGGTGTCACAATGAGTTAAGAATTTTCCTTAACTAGTATAAACATTACTTTCTTTTGTTTCCAGAAATCATTGAAATATTTTTGTTTAATTATGAATTGAAGTAACAAGATAGCATGAAATGGATGAGCCAACTAAAGATTTACAACTGTTCTGTGCAGTACAAGGATGAAAGCTGGTGTTGATTTGTTATTCCTTAATATATAGTGAGTTACCAAATAGCTCCCCCAGTGTAGAGCATTTAATTTGAGAAAATAGAAAACATAACAAAACCCGGGGGGAGGGGGGGGGTGGGAAGAATTATTCCCTACATCGCTTCATTGCACCGAATTTAGTTAAAGACCATTAATTTCATCAAAAGACAACAAGAATCTAGGGAGATAAGCTAATTATGAGCTGCACAGCACTTGAAATAGTGCATTTTCAAAACACACACACACACACACACAAATAAAGAGAAGAAAATAGTACATATTCTGCTTGTTAAGAATGCAGGAGGAAGGTGCAAATTGCCCTAGATTACAAGAAAATGTAACAGAAAAACATTAAACAGGTAAAGACAAAAGAACAAACATGCGAAACGAGCACATAGCAAATACAAACCTTGTACTCCAAAGGATCCAGAACGGATAATAAATGAGGCGCAATATGATCCAAGACAAAACAAAAAGAATAAATGCAGTGCTAGCAAGTAATTCAGCACCAATGTACTTGGACATTTTCCCTATCTCCAGAAACACATCACTAGCATCATGAATCGCTAAAACTACTGATCCAACCCTAGCAAACCTGAAAAGAGTGATGACAAGAAAACACAATATCATTTGATTATTAAACAGTATTCTATTGACATAACAGCTAACAAAAATTCATGATTATATATAATTTGTCATTGATGATGCTGAGATGCTAACTAACTAACTGATATTCTTCTTATAATTACATAACAATATTCTAGAATCTTAACTTCTTTATATTCTTTGTAAGATGCTAAGACAGTTACAAGTCACAAATCAAATAATGCCAAAAAAAGTAGAGTTCATGACAGCTTACAGAAATGATTGGATAGCAAAGCAAGAAGAACTGCAGAATTAAAATGCTAGGTTAACAAGACAAACAGAAGTTAACGAACTATACCTAAAAATGTAAGACAGCACAATCAGAATGACAGTGGCAACATGATGGCCCATTGACACTCCAAAGTCAGAACGCCTCGTTTCCCAAAATATCAAAGCAAATATAGAGTACGTATAGAATCCAGCAGCAAACATGTAGAGCAATTTTAACTTCAACCTGAAATGTCAAAAGGTTAAGACTTCGACAAGCAAATGTTCAATAGAAAAGGTACAAGAAGGCAATAAACAAAAATAAATCAAACATAGGAGCTGAATAAACACATCAATTAGGAAAAGAATCTTACTTAATCTTTTGATCTGGCCAAACCTGCTCACCTGGTCCCACCCAAAAATTTCTTGTATTAGTAAACCAAGGCTCATCATAAGTTACTGCCAAAGCAAAAATTTCTGCTGATAGATAGTAAACACATTTCCATGCTGATTCCTTAAACTTTCTAATCTTCTTCCTTCTATCATCAGCCTGAAAATCCAGCTTCCCATGCCCCTTTCCAAAAATCAACCGCCTGCCCAATTTCTGTAGATAGAATTCATTCAACATCAACTAAACAAAATTTAAATGTAAATAACATTAACAAACACAAGTTATTACAGTTGGGCACTTTTTGCCAGTCCTATCAGTTTGATTGACATACAAACATAAAAAATAGGTGGGAAAATAAAAGCTTCTTGTTGAGCATAGATTGATTTAATTGTAGCTGGGGAAAGGAGAGAAATTCCTACTAATTTAGATGAGTCTTTGTAGTTATATTGGTTCATTTAGCATTTTATCCTAAAAAAATAAAGTACAATAAATGTTAAACTAGGATATGAATCTTCAGAAGAATCTTCAGAAAGACAGTTATAGGAGTCAGATACTAGTTAAGAGGTAACCAGATCACCATCAACATTGATCATCAATATCTTAGACTATTTATGGACCATATAACAATTCCTCATATAAAACAAAAGCATAATTATAAGCTACTTGACAAACTCATTGCTTACTGAGATTCTGCACAGAGAATTGAAAAGCAATTTCTTTTAAAAAAGCCAAAACATAGGAGAAAAAAACAGTCATAGGTTTTAAATAAGCCAAAACATAGGAGATAAAAACATTCTTGTTTCTACAAAAACCACCAAGTTGGGACCTGCATTGAATGCACAGGCATGCAACTTTTTTTTGAAAAAAAAAACAATTTTATGTTAAATGATTAAAAAAACCAGAAAGTCAGCTAAATGAGATTACATAAGTTAAAAGAAACCAAATCAAAATCTATATAATGAATCAAATGAATACATCCAATTAACACTCATCATGAAAATCAGCAAAAACAAAAAAAAAGGAATCAAATTCACAAGTAACGAATAAAAGAGATCATTATGATAAAACCCAACAAGTTGATTAATGGGAAAATTGAGAAAACGAATCTGAAGCAAAAGGGTGGGGATCACGTGGCATAAAAAACGAATCTTTATGAAAAAAACATGAAACCCAGTACCTGAAAAACGAATCTGTCAAGGAAGAATCGAAGGGAAGGGAAGAAGAGAGCGAAGAAAGGAAGAATGGAGAAATCTTGGTATGCTGGGTATGTTTCATGGTGCCACTCAATGGAACTGAGCTGTGAAATCCAATCCATAGAAACAAATTAAAGCTTCGTAAGAATTTGGTGGAGAAAATAAGAAAGAATTTTAATTTTAATGAATGAATGTTATAATTATTAGGCGTGGTTATGAATGAATGATGAAGACGTGGGAGAGATATGAGGCTAGTTTTATGGCTTATGGTTTTGTGATGGGGAAATGTATCAACTGTAGCCCACAAAGGAAGAAGATGAATGAATGTAAATAATACTCCTGTGTAATAAGTGTATACTCTACGTTTTATTATTTTAACTCAATTTTCTCATATACTGGAGATTCTCAGATCTTTGTGGATTGACGAAATTGCCCCTGTTTTGCTAGAAAAGGTCAGAGGAACTAGTGTGAGAATTTGGTGTTTGTTGGTTCTACCCTCGTTTCTAAATATAAGACCATTTTAGTAAATTTGGAGAGATTAAGGAAGATATTCCAATGAGTTAGGATTACATGAAATTTTTAAAATACTCCTTACTTAAGTTTTAAAAATGTCACCTTTTTCAAACCACTATTTTTTTGGGTGAAGGGAGTCTAAGGGTAATTTGGGGAAAACTTGAGTCAAATTATAAATTGATCTTATATTTAGGAACAAGCTCTCATCCCTAAAATGTTCTTATATTTAGGAAATAAATATATATGTGTATATATGTGTTTGTGATGGAGGGAGTATTACTACAAGTATGTGTATATATGTGTTTGTGATGGAGGGAATAAAATATTAATTGAGGAAATAAAGGGATGTTAGGGACTTTTTTTTGTCAATCACTGCCCGGTTTAATTCGGACTCGAGGGGTAGGAGTGTCGCTCACATGAGCAAGCTATGGTTGGATTGGAACACGCGTTCTCATCCTTACGAAATTATAGTCCACTTACCAGCTCAACCAACTACCCATTGATAGAGATGTTGGAGATTTAGATATACAGGATATATATCCTTATTTAATTTCCTAATAAACAAACTTAAATATCCTAAAAATAATATCCCATTAGTGTGTGGGAGAGAATTTCATATAAGGACCTCTTCAACAATTAATTTAAAACAACGTTCATAAGATTTTGAAATTTCACTCTAGGATTTGGGTGCTCAAACGAAATTAAATTAGTGTCAGATGAGAGTGTGTAGGAGAGCTATTTTGCGTTTTATAATTATAGAGTATCAGTCATATGGGTTTTTCCCTTGTTTATGAGTTTTTTCCTTGTTCATATGATTGTTTTTTTTATAAGATGACAATTATATTAATTCAAGACAAAGTTACATAAAGACACTAATAATACTTTTGTGAACAGAAACATTGAAACACAAATATAAACTTTCCATTCCAATGTAAAAACATGAAAAAGTAGTATATCTAATGGAAAATTCTTGTAATGCAATGTCGCTTATAGAAAAGTCATAAATATCAAGTTAATGAAGATTATGCCACTAGGTTCGCTCACAAAGGAGGAATGACAGACATCTACCCTAAAAGGGTTTGAAAGAAAGAGTTATAATCCAACTACGTGTCAGAAATCCCATGAATACTATAACGACATATGCGTAACTCAAAAATTCCATAAATATAAAACTTGATCATGATTTTGTATTAGAGTTTAGATGCTAAAAACAATGGGATAAAGAATTGAAGTTTGAGAAACCCTCAATTGATGAAATGCTAGAAACCTCAGGTTTGGTTTCATGCATGCAATCCACATAAGAGACCCCCTGCATATTTAGAGAGCGCCAAGATGAAGGAAATTGAGTCAATTTTGTAATTTTAGGAACATATCCCACAAAAAGAGCTCTTCAAGGTCTTCAAACTGAGAAGGCAGAAAGGAACAAACATCAACCCATTCAACATCCACACCACTAAAGGATCCAAATAGGAAGGATATATTATTCATATTTGTGGTCTGTAAATTTGAAGAGTCACTAAACTTAACATGACTTGTATAATCATGTTTCCCAAGATTACTACTTCAAAACTCTCCACTTTCACAGTGTTGTCCTTTGATTGGTCAAATACATCGATTCTTTCAACACGGGCTTGAAAAAGAGTCTCCATACTCATCTTCACATTCAAAATAGAGGATTCAATGAAGATAGAAACACGGGTAAAGAAAGATGGAGAGAATGTTGTGGAAAGAGTGGTGGGGTTGAGGAACGTTGAAATAATAATGATTTATTGGCCAGATGTATGTCGGCGGCGGAGAGATGTTGGGCACGGTGGCGATGGATGAAGTTGGCTATGATAGCACCACCACACATGATATATGAGCTGGGAGGAAAATGTAGAAGAGAAAGATTTTTAGATTAGGATTTTCAGTTGGGGGAGGGAGGGAGGGAGGGGGAGAGAGAGAGGAGGGTGGAGGTGGTGGTGGACGGTGAAGAAGGAGGGAGGAGTGAGAGGGGTGGGGTGGGTGTTTAATTTTTCTTTTTTAAATGTAGGACCCATATTTTCAAAAATTATATATTAATTAGGATCCAAAGGATTATTTAGTATTTTTCAAGTAGCTTATCGGCAAAAATGAATCATTTTTATTGTTCTCTGGCCATAATGAACCCTTTTATTGTTCTCTGGCCAAATTGACCATTTCAAAATAGTTCTTTGGCCAGAATGATATTTAACCCCTATATAAAAGTGCTTGCAAAAATTAATTTTTTTATTTTTTATTAAAATATAATGATGTGGACCAAAATTGTCATTTGAATGAAATTGATATCAAACATGGTTCTTGTATTATATGGTACAAAATTCATTTTTATAGAATTTTAAATATACCAATTTTAAAACATGAATATATATTGATATTGAGAATTTATTTATATTGATTTATTTTAGTGAGAACCAACAACAAGCAGGGTCAAGAACACCCTGCTGTGACAAGAAGGATTTGAAAAAAGGGCCCTAGCTAGACTGCCGAAGAAGATCATCTCATTGTTAATTTCATTATTAAGAAGAATGGTGGCCATGGAAGCTAGCGTTCTCTCCCTAAACTTGCAGGTTTGATTTCCATCTCCATCTCTCTCTCCATGTTTGTGTTTTGTTCTTTCCAGCGCCTTTGTACATGATTCTGATGAACAAACGTGTGTGTGTGTGTGTGTGTATTGGGTGGAATATATATAAAAAAACCTTTCACGTTTGGAAATCCTGACTAGTGAATGTTTGAAATGATTGTTTGAAAAGACAAGAAGTAGGCAGAAGTAAAAAAGTAGTTGAATACAAAGTGGGAAATGAATGTAGCAAGAGAGTGTTGAAAATGATGTAAAGGGTGTGGTGTGGTGTAATGTGGTGTGGTGTGGACGTGTGGTGTGAGATTAGCTCGATGCGGGAAGATCTGCAGGCAGGCTGAGGTGGACACGTGAAAGCAATCGTATATAACAATAATCTAATGATTATATTGATTATATGATGTCTAACAATATTTAGAGTTGCATTGGAAGACTTAGAAGTAACTATTGTCATTGCTAGATAATCTGATGTAGGGATCCATCTAATCAAGAAAATCTGAAAGCATAGAACATCAGGTTTCTTCTTACTTGAGTCCGACACAGTGATGGTTTGTTTTAGCTTCATTTGCCAGTTCAGGGAACCTAAAAAAGCAATTTACTGTATTGTTCAAACCTTAGTTTGTGGTGCCCTAGGACACGACATCTAACTAGTAATACGCAACATTAGAATCATCTATATAAACTTCACTCCTCTTTTCACTTTATTTTTCCCTTCTCCCTCCCCACTTTCTTTTCTCCTTCGTCTATACTTTTTTATTTTTTTTATCTCCCCTTTTATTCTTCATATTTCTCATTTAACTTATTATTTTATTTTTTTGCAGATTAATTGTTTAAAATCATTCACAATTTAATTTTCCTTCTGAGCATACACTTTATTATCATCTGATACTTGTTTTTTCATCATCTATTATAATTCCGACTCTATCATTTCATCATCTAATACTAGTTTTTCATTATTAATCCTTCTAGTCTTCATAATTCAGAAACTCTCAACTCTTGCTCCCTTATTTTTCCAATGCTTTCTCAACAATAATATTTTTAAAAATTTTTAGCAATTTATGTTGCGAAAGTTGGAGCAACATAAGCTATATCATTTTGTTATAAATAGAATGATGTTGTGCCACAGTGACACGACATAATTTTTTATTAAAAAATAATGGATGATGCGCCACTGTGATAAAAAAATTGCGCAAGTGAGAACCGCGACCTAGGCCTCTTATTGCTTCTTGGTTGTCCGACATCCTTTGCAATGTTTCACAATTTGGGGTGCAACTTTGACCATTATTTTATAGTGATGTTACCTTCAGCGTGGAGGAAGAGAAGGTGGTCATCTTACAGCTGCATGCCATCCTTGGCAACAGGTACGTGCTTGACTTGCAAGTGTTTAAATGGTGTGTGTATACATGATTTGATGATTTGCATATATACGCAGGTGGGATGCAATAGCGAGGCAGATAGCGAGGGAAGGACGAACAACGTGATAGTGTTTGACTGAGTTTATAGAAAAATGACTTATTTTTTTTAAGTTGACTTATTTTTAAGTGTGTTTGAAAATAAGTCAGATTTTATTTTCCATAAATTGAATTGTGTATGTTTAGATCAGTTGTGATTGAATGTGTAAAATAAGTAAGAATTTGAGGTCTATATATTATAAGCTAAAAATAAGCTTCTCTTTTTTAAAATAAGTTAGTTAAAAAATAAGTCCAGTCAAACAAATAAAAAACACAATATATTTAATAAGTTAGTTTTCAATTTTCAAAATAAATAGCATATTAGGGTAAAATAAGAAGTTTATCTAAACAAAAGAATACGTGCAATATGGACTTGAAGGTGAGGCTAGTTGTTGTGCACGGATCGGACACCTCACCTGAAATTGGATAAAACTTAGTAAAGAAGAAAGAATAAATAAATTTTATTAGTTGTAGTTATGAATGATAGAGTTGTGGTAAAGCGGTTCGGGAACCCTCCTTTTCCTTTCTCTCTTTTTCCCCCGCTTCCCCTCACCTCAGTCGTCCAAGTAGTCCAATAGCTCGCACCTCTCTCACACCTCACACCTCATTCACACAATATAATCTCTCTCCCCATGATTTTCTCCTCATCAACCTCAAATCTCAAGCATCAAAAACAAACTTTATATTAAGTCATAGTAGTATATTTTAATAACAAGATTTGAGGTATATGTATAAATAAATTTTTTTCTTATTGTTTTGTAGGAGGAAATCTATTCATCATTGTAATCCACATGCCTCAACTTCTATATTATTTTTTTTAATATTAACTCAATCTCGATTATTACTTTTTTTGTTCATAATCATTTTAGTCAACAAACAATTATGCAAATAACCAACAAACAATAAATGGTATCAGATTGATTAACACAAAATAAAAAGTATAATATTGGATAAGACCATCAATTTTCACTAACACAGTGTATAACTTGGCACTAAGAAAGATTGAAGAGTGTTAGAGATAAATTGATAGTCATACATTTTTATTATTTTGTTAGTCAATTCGATATCATTTATTACTTGTTGGTCAAATTGATACTTTTGTAATTGTTTGTTGACCAAAATGATTATTAACTTTTATTTTTCCCATTTAGTAGAGATTTTCCAAATTTTTATAGATTGGCGAAATTTCTCATACCTTACTATAAAAGGTCAATCTAGGTTTATCATCCAAATTGATAAAGCTCTGGATTGTTCAATTCCCAACTCAACCCCTTCTAAAGACATGGAATGACATTCCAGAAAATGGAGGGTGAAGAACACATAATCTCAAGAATCTTTTCCCTTTTATCTGAATAGCGTTTTATGTTGAAAGTGTGGCCCATTATGGTATATAACAAAAATGTCTTAGTGTATAATCTGTGTATTGGGTATGAAAATTGGTTACTAAGGTAAATTTGTGAAACTTTCTGTTGAGAATCATGTATGCTTTTTTTGAAAATCAAGGTGAGCCCACTTTGCCAATCTTGAGGGAAACCCCTCAAGATTGTAGACTCAGATGAACAGCGAGCTGCTGTTCATCAAAAGTTTATTTAAAAAATCCAGGAATTTTTCGGCGTTGTGTTGTTTGTACTACTATGTATGAATTGGTTGAGGGATTAGCACTACAAAAAAAAGGGACCATTTCAGCGTGTGTAACAACGAACACACTGGCGGTTTCAACCGCTGATATGGCGCTACAGCGCGCCCAGCAACCGCTGTAATTCAGTGCGTTAAAAACACCACATTAGCGGTCGAAAGGGACCGCTGTAGCGTTGGTCAAACCGCTGTTTTGGGGAAGCACGGGGCATATCAGCGCTCAGACCAACCGCTGATGTGGTATATGAATATTTTCAAAATTTTCCTGGCGGGATGATTCAAAATTCAAAAGTTTTAAAAATTCACGTGAGCGCGCTTTTCAAACATTTTAACAAATTCTCCCACTTCAGCGGTCATATCGACCGCGGAGGTGCAGTATTTTCTTCTGAAAATAATCACCACATCAGCGGTTGCAACCGCTGATGTGCTCAAAAAAAAACAAAAAAAAATCATTACAAACCCAGTTGCCTAAGGAGAGAGCTAGACTGGGTTTGGCAGTATAATGCTTGAAGTGAGAACAAGTAGTATAATATTTGAAGAAGAACTATGAGTTTGAGTGGATGAAACAATAAAAACAACAACTATTAGTTGTATGATACAATAATAATTTACATAATACTTGAAGAATGAAACAATAATTTCCAATCATAAAAACAATGAAACAATAATAACAACAACTATTAGATTAATGTACATGTTGCTTGAAGAAGAACTTTGAGCTTGACTGGAAATTTGGAAGAAAACGCCTGGATGTAGAGATGAGAGGAGGGAATCTGAGGGAATTGGAGCGAATCAGAGAGAGGAGGGAAAGAAAATGAGCAAGATGGAAAGTGAATGGGTGGGTGGTGCTCTATTTATAAGCAGCCCGTACACATCAACGGTTACCAGCGCTGATGTGTGTATGACGGTTCATTGCCGCGCTTACCAGCGCTGAGATGAAAATCACGGTGCATTTCAGCGGTTCAAACCGCTGCAATGAACCGCTGGAGTGAGGGTTAAAACGGTCAGAAAACTCCCACGCTCCTCTTGGCCTATATATATGCATACATACATATACCTTCAATCAGGATAAATTCATCTCTGTCTCCATTCTCACTCAAATATATCATATATATGGATAAATCATGGATATCATTGCCACGTTCAACCACCGAATACAAGATCGGTCTCCATCAGTTTTTAGATTTTGCATTTGCGAGGTCGAGTGTGAATGGAGAAATAGCTTGTCCATGTCCCAAATGTAAATTTAAAAGGTGGCAAGTTAGAAGTGTTGTGTATGAACACTGTATAATAAGGCAATTCCCACGCAAATACCTTTTTTGGGCGCAGCACGGTGAATATGATTATGTTGCGAATAATCTTGAAATTGGTTCAAGTTCTCACGTGGGAAGAGAGATTGGTGGCACTGACAACAATGTTGAAGAATACCAGACAAATGAGAATGTTCAAGATGACGAGATGTTGGCTATTGAGGCAAATGAGAATGTTCAAGAAGAAGATGTGATCGGGCCAGAGTCGTGTATTCTGCAAAATGATATTGCCAAAAACTTTTTCGATCTAATGAAGGATGATGTGCCATTATATCCAGGTTAATTTAAAATTTTTTTAGGTTTTGGTATATATATATATATATTTATATATATAATCATTTTTTTAGGTTTTATATATATATATGTGTGTGTAGATATATATATAATGTTGGTTTTTTTATTTTCTTTAATTTGAAATATGTTTTTCTATCTTGAAAACAGGTTGCACTGATTACACTAAATTATCATTTCTGACCAAACTATATAGAATCAAGTGTAAACGTGGTTTTAGTGATGTTGGGATGTCAGATGTTTTTGAACTGTTGTCAGATGCATTTTCAAAAATGCAAGTTCAGATCCCGCCTACATTTTATGAGGCAAAGAAAACTATTACCAAATTGGGGTCGAATTACATTAAAATTGATGTGTGCAAATATGATTGTATGTTGTATTGGGGGCAAGATGCGGAGCTGGACAGATGTAAAAGATGCAACACCCGTCGGTACAAGAAGCAAAAAGAGGGTAGCAGTCGGAGCAAGAAATTGTCAAGGAAAAGTATGCGATATTTCCCACTCCGAGGGCGATTGCAACGGTTATTTTTGTCGCGACAAACAGCTGAGCACATGTGTTGGCATCATAGAGAACGCAATAATGATGGGAAGATGAGACATCCTAGGGATGGTGATGCGTGGAAAGCATTCAATAATGAATTTCCCGATTTTGCGGGCGAACCTAGAAATGTGAGATTAGGTCTCGCTTCTGATGGTTTCAATCCATTTGGCGCGTGCAACCAAAAGTACAACATATGGCCTATTGTTTTAATACCTTACAACTTCCCTCCCTGGATGTGCATGAAACAAAGTTCATTCATTCTTTCAACAATTATTCCCGGTCCAAAGTCTCCTGGAAATGACATAGACGTTTATCTTCAACCTTTGATAGAGGAGCTGAGAGAACTTTGGACTTACGGTGTAGAGACGTTTGATGCTCAGACCAATTCGCTATTCACACTGCGTGCAGCATTGATGTGGACAATCAGTGATTTCCCCGGGCTTGGTATGTTATCGGGTTGGAATACGCACATAGGAAAGGCGTGCTCATACTGTAATTTTGATCAAGAACCTCTTCGTCTGATACATAGCAAGAAGTCGTGTTTCATGGGTCATCGACGGTTTCTCCCTCCAGGTCATAGGTTCAGGCGTGAGCGAAATAAATTCAACGGAAAGCAGGAGCGCAGAAACCCGCCCCTTTTGTTGAATGGTGTTGACATCTATGAACAAGTGTGCAATTTGGAGGTTGAGTTTGGAAAGGAACCGTCTTCAGATGAAGAAGATGGAGATCACAACAATGTTGGTCGCAGAAAGCCACGCAAAACTACTGGATCAGCGCAGCAGTGGAAGAAGAGAAGCATATTCTTCGATTTACCTTACTGGAAACATAATGAGTTGCGACACTGTTTGGATGTCATGCACATTGAGAAGAATGTGGGAGAGAATGTGTTGTACACAATTTTGAATGAACCTGGAAAGTCAAAAGATCATCTTGCAGCGAGAAAAGATCTTCGAGAAATGAATATACGGTCGGACGCATGGCCGGACGAATTCGATAGAATTGCTCCAGCCATATTTACGCTAACGAGATCGAAAAAGCAAATGTTTCTCTCCACACTTAAGGATATTAAAGTTCCAGATGGTTATGCGAGTAATATCTCTAGATGTGTGGACATGCCTAATATGAAGATTTCTGGTTTTAAAAGTCATGATTATCACGTCTTCCTCCAACAATTCCTTCCGTTGGCAGCTAAACACACGCTCCCGATCGAGGTGACTACAGTTTTGGCTGATCTTAGCTATATATTTAGACAGTTGTGTCGGAAAGTGTTGGATAGGGCCGAACTGGATACTTTACAGGAGAAAGTTGTGATCATGCTCTGTCACATGGAGATGATATTTCCTCCTTCCTTTTTCACTTCACAGGTTCACCTCATTGTCCACCTTATCCATGAAGCGCAAATGGGAGGACCAGTGCACTATCGTTGGATGTATCCAATTGAGAGGTGCCTGGGGAAATTTAAGTCTTATGTGAGGAACACTGCCTCACCGGAGGGATGTATAGCAGAGTGTTACACCGGCGACGAGGTCATGGAATATGTCACACGTTATTTCAATGATATAGAGATGTCCAACAATGATGATAATACAACCAATAATGTGTCATCACCGTCCCACACATTGTTCCCTGAAGTTGATGGTAAACCAGTCGGAGCAGGTCAGATTTTTTATCTAGACCCGATCCAAAAGATGCAAGCGCATAGGCATGTACTGACAAGTTATTCTTGTTTAGATACATATCGCGAGTAAGTATTCTATATTTTCAATTATTATTTGATTTTTTTTGGAAATTTTGACCTTCAATAATTATTATTTGATAATTTGATATAGTGAGTACCGGAGACTCATCAGACGATCACTTAGAGGTAGACGTCAAGGAGCATCAGCAGCTGTTGTGGACAAGATGATCCACCGTGAATTTGCAGATTGGTTTAGAAAAACGACGCTGAACAATCCTAATGCAACTCCAGAACTGATAAATTTAGCTCTCGGTCCTCTCGATCATGCTTTAAGATATACAACTTATAACGTCAAAGGTTTCCGCTTCAAAACCGTTGCTAGAGATGGCGGTTCGGTGACGACCCAAAACTCTGGAGTCTTTGGTACATTTGGAACAAGAAGTTATGCTAGTACACAGGACACTGAGATGCATGAGGGAGATATTGCATATTACGGAAAGCTCGTTGACATCTTTGTGCTTGCATATAATGGTCATCGCTCCGTGCCTCTTTTCAAGTGTGATTGGGCAGACACTAGGGGACAGAGAGGGAAAAAAGTGGACGATCTTGGCATCACATCGGTCAACTTTTCAAGACTCATCCACACAGGGGCATCACCAGACGATGAGCCGTATATTCTTGCTGACGAAGCACAACAGGTTTTTTACGTTGCTGATCCTAAACAAAGGGACTGGCACATGGTTATTCATGTGAAGCCCCGAGACCTGTACGACATGGGCGAGGAATATGACGCAACAACCGAAACTACTCAACTCGAAGCCCCACAGAATCTGGAGAATCTCATTACTGCAGATGATGTGCACATACCTGCTGTTAGGGAGGAAGAAGACAATGAATGATTTTATTACGCAATATCACTTTGTAATAGGGATTTTTAAATTTTCACGGGCACCGAGGGCCTGCCGTAGTCTGGCTATGATCTGAAATGGGTTGCTATATCTAGCTTGTCTATCAAACTCGTCGTCGTCCATCCCAATTGAGTCTGCAAATTCCTTACAGGCTCGATCAATCACCTCCTGCAAATAAAACTTATTATTACCATTTAATTAAAACTACACAATTCATTTCTATAACTTAGACATCTAATATTATTACCATCTCATCCTCGGCATATGGAATAAATGACCCATCAGCGTGTCTGCGTATTTCCAACAAGAAATCTCTGACGATTTCCTCACAGGTTCTTCCTTGCTCCTGGCCCCTCTGCAGCTGGAATTAAGAATTGCAATTATATTATTATCATATTAAACAACAAATTAAAAATACAATTGAAATTTTCATAATAACTCATCTCGTACCATCTCGCCCATTACCACCGAAAAGGGACGGGAGCCAGTGGTGTGACGAACATCTTGCTGACTGCGCGAATTTTTGCCAATCTCAGACCTCTGGCGGCCTTCCGGGCTGAAACAGAATTTCACAAATTTCTTCCACTGCTCAGGATCAACCCCAGGCGGTATTTGTGCAGCAACCTCCTCTTCAGTTTTATCTCCCAACTTATTCCTATTGTTGAATAAGGTGTTTCTTTTTGACTTCCACCCATCCCCTATCTTCTTGAGAGTGTAGTTTTTCACGTGACCATATTTATCTTTAATCTCAAATTTTCTCTAACAAAAGAAATTAAACATAATGTCAGTATACAAATTAAATAATAGTAATTAAACAACTGAAATTGAGTAATCGATTCTTACTTTGACAATATTGTTCCACGCGTGGTTACGCTTGTGGTCCGACACCTTCTTCCAATCAAGCAAATCAATAGGAAACATTTTAAAATCAGCACCAACATCACGACAAAAGCGGTTGAATAGAGTGCCCGCTGCTCCGCTGGGCTGCCCTGTGACTTCGAAATGTTGGTCAACCAACACCCGCTCATGCAGAGGAAGGTGATGAGTCTGTGCGACAGTCAACCGCCTTCTTGAGGTCGTGCCACCTCGAAAATCTGCATCATGTGAAAAGTAAAGATTGAAATAAATTCATTAAATTGTATGTGATACAAAAAATAAATATAACAAAAAATAAAAAATATGTATTAATAATATTAAAATTACTCACTTTTCACTATAACATCGGAGCCAGGTGCTCCTCTAGACTGTCTGCCCCGAGTAAATGTGGTTTGAGCAGGGGGCACCCTACTGCTTCTCTCCTCGCCATCATCATCCTCCTCCTCATCATCCTCATTGTTTCTCTCCTCATCATTCTCAATGTTCTCCCTATCATCAGCATCATTTCTACTCCCATGTCCCTCCATATACTCATCATATTCTTCTTCATTATCATGCCCCGCCATATTCCTTTCAGCATCAGCAAACACAGAATCTATTGGAACATCATCATTTGTGCGGTTGATCGGGGGTGAAAATAATCCTGGAACAACAGACACCTCGTAATTAAACTCGCTATCCTCACTACTACTGCTAGACATGCTATATATAGTGGAAGAAACACGTTTGAAAAACTCGGAGGAAAGAAAACACGTTGGAAAGAAGAGAAATGCACGCTGAAAACACGCTGAAAACACATCGCTCTATTTATAAACATCTGAAAGCCATATCAGCGGTTCTAACCGCTGATATGCACAGTCATTAATGCCATTTATGCACTTTAAAGTTTCGAGGCGGGGGTAGCAACGGTCTGATTCTAACGGTCACATGCATCTCCGCGGTTTCAACCGCTGTTATGGACAACGTTCACCTGCAGTCCAGCGCGTGGGAACCGCTGATGTGGCATTTATTTTAATATTAAAATCCTGCCATGGTCAGATGCATTTACTGCTCTGACAGGATTTGAAAGGTCCGAGCAAGTCAGCGGTTGCAACCGCGGATTTGTAACGTGCATTTACTTTTTGTTTTTAAAAACAATTATTTAGCTTTTTTTTTTTTGAAAATAATGAAGTCACACGTGCACTTCAGCAGTTAGAACCGCGCATATGCCCTGTTTTGTCTGAAAAAAAAAGTTGTTGACCGCCATTTTCGTTTCAGCGGTCAACCAAGCAACCGCGGAGATGGGTGCCCAATTCAGCGGTTGTTGCCCAACCGCTGAAGTGCAAGCGTCCAGATCACCCCTTTTTTTTGTAGTGTAGGTTCGGGATTGGTATTGGAAATGGGAGTGAGAGTGAGATAAGATTCAATTTTTAAAATTCAATTTGTTATACAGAAATATTTGGATGTATTAGTTAAATTAAGTTTATTTTTAAATTAATCATAAAATATAAAATGACTATAATGACACTCAAAACAAATAAAAGATATATTATGATATTTTTAAATAAATTCCTCCACAATTCTAGCTAAAGCTCTTACTTTTCCGAACAAACAAACTGAACCCACATTCTGATCACCCCATCCGTCTATAGTTTATATACACACATCTTCTTACTTGCATTAATACACTAGAGAAATACATATTTCCAGAACAAGAGGATTACATTAAGAAGTCATCAATTATGTCGGCGAATGTAATCACTCAAGAAATTCAACAACCTCTCGTGGAAAATGTGTCAATACTAAAACAATTTCAAAATTTATCCTCCATCAAATAAATTGTTAGAAAGATGCATGGGTATCTATGCGAACCACATAAAGCTGTGAGAAATATGGGAGAAGGGAAGACATGGAAGCAAGTGAGAAAAAAGTCATAACCCTATTTATGTGAATGAACATGGACACACACTCCAAACATGACTATTGATTGAGTACAATGATATCATTTAATCCATATTGTAGACGACCTCATCTAGTTGGAATAAGGTTTTGTTGTTGTTCTACATGTGAATAAAGTTAGCAAGGAACACCATGTGAGAAGAAAAGTGAATGGAAGTGGCAAATTTAAATCTTAATTTATGTTGAAAGTTTAGTTTTTGTTTTGTTTTAATAAATAGGGTTATTTTTTTTCTTTTAAATAATGAATCCAAGAATGAAAATCTAATAACAGGTGGAGGTGGGTTTGGGCAATTCCCACTTAAGTAGGATTGACAATCCCAATTATGTGGAATCTCACAAACCAAAATGAGATAATCAAACTCAATCCCTGATCCAATCTCATTTCCTAATCCCCATTCCCACCAATCAAACGGGTCCTATGAGTAAATATACAAGGTATGATGTAGAATTTTCAATTGGCCCTTAAATAAATTAATTGACAAAAAATTAAATCACATGTTTTCGCTTTTTGTATTTTACAAGTTGGGGGAAAAGTATTTTTATATGAGTTAGTTAACTTTTTTTAGGTAAGAATACCAATTAAAAATTTCACATAAGATTTAATGAATTTACTTGTGATTTGGTCAGACTATAAGCGGCATGGTAAATTGTATTCACACAAAATTTTTCCAACTTTTAATTAAGGTTTTCGGAATATAATTTTGAAGTTAGAAATTGTTCATATTTGATTTTTCGAGAAATTCTTGAGTTTGAGTTTGGTTTCTCACGTCATTCACAATAACATATGAAAATGTTTCTGCAACCTTCAAAAAAAAAATAATAACTTAGGAAACATGAGTTTAACTTTTTATTTGTTTTCTGATTTCATATAGTGTCCAACTAAAGTAGAAACTTTACATAAGGCATTACGTATTTTTTATAATTGGTCAAAAGACAAAAACCTACAAGTGACATGACAAAGAGGATTCACCTGATAATTTGTTTTGATTTTTTCCTTATCATTCATCAACTGATTTTGGAATGATAATGAAAATTGTTGGCAAGATCGTTTAATATGGGATTCATGAGGCAAAGAATTGAACTATGTGTGGATTGGGAAGTTCTCATCTTCCAATTAAGGTGATGCCACTCAATAATGGTTATTTTATTGTATCATTTTCGTCGGATGATGAGGACTTCCCCACATACCTTCAATTTGTTTTAATTCGTCCTTAATTCTACGATTTTTAAATTGATCAATAATTAATACGCACTATGCCACACAAGAATAAAATCTTCATATGATAGGAGAATGATAGAATGAATTATACATGAAAAAATTTAATAATTTAACTCTCATAACAAATAGAACAAAACAAAAGAATTTCTCTTGCGAACGAGAATGTTTATTCATCAAAAGATATTAATTCAGAGATCATGGATACTGTACCGAATGAATTTGGATTGTTTTCATTAAAAATTCTTTACGCTTCTTCTCCAATATTATTTATTTATAGCATTTGAATCAGCAATGCAACTATTGTAGCAAATTTGGGAATTTAACTATATATTGATCTAATTACTGAACACAACTAACTCAGTAGTATTTTTTGTATTAGTTATATTACAGAGTATTTATACTAAAAAAGAATATTACAGAGTGAGTGAATTGTGCTAGAATCACACGTTTTTAAGTAACACTCTTAGAAAATGTATTATGGTTACAATATATTAATATTGATAAGAAAGTTATATTTGAATGCATGAAATTGTAGTCTAGAAAAGCGCTGGATGAATAACTAACAGGTGGTACACATATGATTATAAGATAGAATTACAAGTGACAAATAATTATTATAATATAGCAGAAATAATTTGGATTTCGTCCAATTTGGGCAAGCACATTAGACGTGACATGATGTTATGCATAAAGAATGATAGTAACTATAATAATTAAAGAATACCATCTTCCATATATATATATATATATATATATATATTTATATGCATTCAATTATTTGGAAGAAAAATATATTATTTGATCCTTATGGTATTATAATTCGTCTCAAGCTTCTCGTCAAACATATGACCACTCGGCAGCTCATCGTGATTGGCTGCCACCTCACCTCAGAAAATTAAAAAATGGCCTCTGACTTTTTTTCTCAATTAAAAAATGGCATCTAACTTCTCCTCTTTCCTTGTCAAACCCCCACCTCCATCAATATCATCCCACCTGATCTCCATAAGCAAAGGAGCAGGACAGAGAGTAGATGAGCTATATTTCCAAAGAGTGATTTTGCTGGAAATGAAGAGTTGGGTTGTGAGATGGAGATATATAAATGTTTAAGCTTTACTCTCACACTTTGTTTGGATCAAAATGCCCATATTAGAATAATAATTATTTAAATATTTATTCTTGTAAATTAATTATTTATAAAATAAAAAGATCACATACATTTCTGTCGAATGCTCTCATATTTGTTTTTTTCCAAATCTCTAATATTTTTGATAAAATGAAGGGTAAAATGGTAAATAAAATATTAATTTAATCTAAAAATATAGTTTTAGCATCTTATTAGAATATTTTTAACCGGGTTAATGGATTGGACTAAACTGTAGGTTTACAAAATAATAAAGGAAAAATATATATTTATTAATAAAATAAAGAAAGAGATGAAGCTCAATACAAATTGAGTACTACACATTACTCAAAAGCTAGGATGAGCATCGTACACATCATTTTGCACGATGGCTCAATCATATTCGGCAGCAATGTGAAAAAAATAAAATAAAAAAACCAGTATTTAGAGTTTCTAAATATAAGAATGTATTTTTTTTATCAAGAAATATAAGAATGTATTTGAACAAAGCAAAATATACCTTTTTTGAACTGAAACAAAGCAAAATATACCTGATCTTCGAATATAATGTATTTGTCTCCATCAGAAAGAATATAATGTATTTGAACAAAACAATCACAATTGACATGGGGATTGGACATAAAATAATGGAATGATTTCAAGGTCAGAGTACAATCCATAATATGGGCGGGCCCATAATGGATTGTCAATAAAACTGATTGAGCCCAAAACTTATTTTATTATGGGTTAGG
The DNA here is from genome assembly GCA_029929735.1 of Mimosa pudica. Classification (NCBI taxonomy): domain Eukaryota; kingdom Viridiplantae; phylum Streptophyta; class Magnoliopsida; order Fabales; family Fabaceae; genus Mimosa; species Mimosa pudica. Next base: position 6,309,159 of record JAKELP010000024.1, read on the forward strand.
ATTTCTCAGCTCAGCCCTTTTGAAGGGTTGCAAGCCAGCCCGTCAACCCGATTTTAATTAACATTTACTCCCCTATTTACCTTATAATATAAATATATACTATATACAACAAAAAAATTAAAATTCAAGTTAAATTGCTTAGCACATTACAAATAGAAAAAGTTATATGACAAATGTCAATATTTGCACATATTTTATATCATTTTGGAGGTTTTTTTATCATTTTATTTACGATCGCATAAATATTCAATTATATGCAAAAAGTGGATTATCACTGGAGCCAGAAATGCATGTAAACTTGGGAATAACATATAGGCTCCCTCCTATTCTTGAAATGACAGCTCACAAATAATAATGCAACTTCTTATAAATTTATGTATGTGAATCATGATGCTATATGCATTTTTTTTTTGGCCAATGATGCTCTATGCATTTGTAATACCCTACCTGCTTACTATTACATTATAAGTTTTGCACAATCAAGCTTGGAGAAGAAAATAATAGCCACTAGACTGTGACCAACTTCATATACAAAAATTGGAGCTTCAAAATTGGATTTCTCCCTGTATGCCTTTTTGATGAGAAATAAATAAACCAAAACTTGAAGAGCCTGGCTCACTCCTAAAACTTTCTCAGTAACCAATTGGTCCTAAACCTGAAGAATCAAATTGGAAAAGTTTCTTGTTATGTGAGATTTAGTTGTAAATGCAGTTAGTACTTAAGATAACAATCTTCTATCAGTTTCTGTTATAAGAAGTTGAGATGACTGAACTCACGTACTAAGTAAAAGATATAATTTTAAAGAGGACTCAATGAGTTGTTTATAACAACTATTAACAAATGAAAATATGAAATAACCATGTTTATCAAGTGGAAATGATTGTCAATAAACTTGACTGATATTAAATCTCTTGCTTGGGACCTGGGTGCAATTATGTTTAAGAAGTCAGTGTCTTTATTACGATTGACGAACCTGAAGTTGAGGGTGTTAAGGGTTTTCTCCTGGGGATAGGTTGCAATTCCATACGATCAATCACAACAGCATTAGATGTAAGAAAAGCCTTGGCCACAGATGCTGAGTGCTCCAGACAACATCTAACTACCTGCAGAGATTTTCAAAACCTTGAATAATGTGAGTGTAATAGTAGCATTACAATGCACCCTTTAGTCCTAACTGTAGGACCAGTTTATTTAAGTTTATTTGATTTGATTAGATCAAGGATGTTAGTTAAGTTATTTTATTTTGACATGTTTTTCACCCTACTAGTCTTCCTTTAACTCGTCACTTACTTTTAATTGGTTATTTTCAAGGTGACATCAATAAGGGTAATTGAGAAAAAAGATTTATAAAAATTAAAAATAAGTCATACATTTAGGACAGAGATCAATTCCTCAAATAAGTCCTATATTAAGGACCAAAGGAAGAATCATCGATTGCATTTGGTAAGGCAGATCAGCAGCATAATTGACAAATGTATTTGTAGATATTCCTTTTGGCTTTTCCTACTCCTATCATTGATTGAAAAATTGATCATTATAGACATGGATGGCTAGTCTTTCTCAAGCTAGTTACAAATTACAGTTGGAAAATCCAAAATCTTTGAGCATAAAAAATTAAAGGACTTTAATATAATTTACGCCCCAGTAATAAATAATTCACGTAAAATAGTTCACAAGCTACAATTTATCATGTGCAAATTTAAATGTTTGAGTCATACCTTTGTTGGATCCATTATCCCAGCCTGCATCAAATCTTCATAGCAGTCTTTAGCAGCATTGTAGCCAAAATTAACGTTATCATTTGATAAAATCTGCAAGATTTGAGAAGCAAGGGCCAAACAGTTTCACTTAAGATAAATTGCTGTAGGTTACAGACTACAAACTAAACAGAAGATCTAAAACAGTCAGAACCTTATCTATGACAAGACTTCCATTTACACCAGCGTTTTTTGCTATCAATCTTGTAGGATAACTCAAAGCTCTTCTGAAGATCTCAGCTCCAATCTGCAGATAATAGTCTCAAATCAAATTGTGTTATCTTGAGTAATCTAGAGTTACAATTCTTTTTGGTATACCTTAAGTTATATTCTTAATTATTATGAAAGGAAAAGTATGGAATATCCAAACTTAAATGAAAAGGGGTCAAATAGTATTGAAAAATGAAGTTACTTTCTGTTCTTCATTGTCTAGAAGTTCTTTGATACTGTCCACCTTTTTGGACAACCTCAAAAGGCTACATCCACCACCAACTACAACACCTTCCTCAATTGCTGCCTACAATATACCAAGTTAGAATCTTATTCACACTTAACAACTTATAACCTTGTCACAACAAATGAAAAGGAATACCTTGGTTGCATTTAGAGCATCTTCAATCCTTAATTGCTTATCCTTTAACTCTACTTGTGTTTGTGCTCCTACCTATTCAGAAAGTTAAGTCTTTATCTTACCCAATACATAATCTATAAGTTCCAAATTATCTGCAGGAAGAATTAGTGAAATTCATATTACCTGAAGAATTGCAATGCCCCCAGATAATCTTGCTATCCTTTCATTCAGTATATTCTTTTGGAAACTTTCTTCAGTGTTCTGCATAATAAGAGACAATTTTATCTTAGGATAGGCAAAAATATCATTCCTATACAAAATTTGCACTGGTCAAGTATGTATGTGCTTCTGCATGAGCAATTGTCAAAATTCTGAAAGGAAAAATGAAGCTAGATTTACCTCAATAAGCTTCCTAATTTGAGAAACCCTCTTTTCAACAGCTGGCCCAGTACTCTTGTCAGTAACTATCAATGTTGAATTCTTTTTTATGACTACTTTAGTCGCGGATCCTAATACACCTGGGTTAGCTTTTTCTAGGGTCAAACCCATCTCATCTCTGATTACAGTGCCTGCAAAATAAACAAAGAGCTCAGAATGTACAAGACTATATCAATTCTTAGTAAGAGCAAAAGGCAAGTCATACTAAGACACCAATGATTGTTTCCACTTAACATTTTATTATGATATAAATCTTACTGAAAACTAAACTCTAAAAGCTAGCTAGAGTTCACATATGCCTTGACATACAAGTGCACATATGCATTTTAACAACTAACAAAAGCAAAATAATAGATGTGATGGGAGAATTTAACTTTATTGATACAAGCAACTTGACATAAGTTGTCCTTTTTTCAGTTGTTAATTACTTCTTTAATGTAATCTCTCTCAAACTCAATAGTGATGAAACTTAGACACTTAGGCTTTTACCTCCAGTCAAGGTGGCAATGTCATCTAGGTAGTGGCTCTTACGCTCACCAAAGGCAGGAGCCTTAATAGCAGCAGCCTTAAACACACCCTTGAGTTTATTTCTAATTACAGGAGCCAGTGCTTCCTTCTCAATGCCTTCTGCAACAATCACAATTGGATACTTCTCTTTGACCGCATTGTCCAATATTTTAAACAGCTCCTTTGGGTTTGTGATCTTTTTGTCAACCAATAGTAACTGCAACCAAAAAAGTTTGCACCATCTAATTATTCAATAGAATTTGATGCTTAGCTTTTAAATACTTGTTGTCCTACCTTGCAGTCATGGAACTCAACAATCATCTTTCTTCTGTCAGTGACAAAATATGGAGATAGATATCCACGGTCAAACTGCATCCCTTCAACAATCTCTAGACTATTTTCAGTGCTCTTTCCAGTTTCAATAGTAACCACTCCTCTCCTACCTACTCGTTCAATAGCATCAGATATTAATTTTCCTACAGCATAATCATTACCAGCACTGACTGCTGCAACATCTGTAAGTTCATGATCTTCAACCTACAAATGTAGGCAGGGTTAAAAATACATACTCTTTTGATTGTATTTATGAGACAAAGAGAGATTTTTTGGTCTTATTTATAAGTCAAGCTGAATTTTTATATGAATGCACACCTATACCTTTCACATATAATGGCATTGACTTTGTACTCTTGGGTTATAATATATTATATTAGGGTAAATTTATAAAATTATTTAATATTTAGGCATGGTTAACGAGTTTTAAGATTTTTCTTGGCTTTGGTCAAATATACGGGAAGTAACTTATATATAGAACAGGAGGAGCAGTTTGATTGGCATCTGCAGCAGCATATTTTCCATTAAAATTCTGAACTTGTTTAATCATTTTGAAAATTACTTGAATAAAATAATGAAGTTCATAGGATAGACTACTCACTTCTCTGGAAATCAAAGCTAGTTCAGAAACAAGAGCAGCTGCTGTTTTATCAATCCCACGGGCAACTTGAACAGGATTCAGTCCTGCTGCAATAACCTAGAAAAGAAAAATGATAAAAACACCTATCCTAATCAATGGTTGAGAGTCATTACATATATGCCAAATCCACTTAAACCTACAAAATAAGATTTATTGGTTTTAAACCAGTATTAATCCTCACTTGGTGAAGGTGCTGGGGAAAATAGAATATATTAGGTAGTCTTACCCATTCTTTATGCAAAGAGGCTGGTTCAAACCCTTACACATGCTTACTGTTGAGTCAAACCGACCCTTCTTGGTAGAGACAAACATAGACATTAAATACTGGTTCTTTTTTTTCGTTTTTTTTTAAACTAGTTGATGTAAAAGGGTGCTCCTTGCAGTATGTTCTTGATTAGTTGTACCTTGGTCCCCTCAGTGATTAGGCCATGAGCAAGAATAATTGATGTAGTAGAGCCATCACCAGCAAGGTCATTTGTTTTTGCACCAGCTTGCCTCACCAATTTAACTCCAACATTCTCCAATGGATCTTCTAATTCAATCTGAAACAAGTTTTATCAAGAGATGGGGGGAGAACGGGTGCACAGAAGCAAGAATGATGTTTAATCTGATTACAGAATAACTTTTATCCAATTGGAAGAATACACATGTACTTGTATTTCTCTCTCTCCATCAAAACCTCATTCAACATGGGAAAAGTTGTAAAAAATCAATCAAAGACAAATTCAATGAGTGAAAACTCATTGTTTAATTTTGATAAATTAGTCGAACTGGCTTATATTGTGGACCTGAAGGAGTATATTAAGTTGCTAACACTTATTAATAAGCTTCAATTCTACCATCAATCAATTTAACATATAAAATTTGCCATATACACAATGCACATGCCACGCCCGGAAAGAGTAACGTAAAGAACTTCAAAATTGTCCCAAGCAACACTACTCCCTCCAGTCCTGCCGCCAAAATACGTTTCTTAAGAAAACATGTAAATGTAAAAGTTAGGTGTCAGAATGTTTTTTCCCAACATTACCAATATTTATTATGGTACAATTAAGAGATAAAAATACATAAGCATTAATAAATATGAAAGAGGGATAGGGGCAAAGTAGGAAAAAACACATTAAAAGAAGAGAGAATGTGAAGTGAGCTCTTATATTTTAGTCGGAAAGCATTCAAATGTTGGACTCTTATATTACAGATAAGAAAGAGTATATGCAAATATTCTTAAATGTTGAAAATTGAAATCCAAAGAAGCAGTAACTAAATTCTGTTTCATTTAGAACCTTACCTGTTTGAGAACAGTTTCTCCATCATTAACAATCTTGGGTGGGCCATACTTATTAGGAAGCACAACATTTCTTCCCTTGGGGCCTAATGTAACTCCAAGAAGCTCAGCCACAATGTCCACACCTGCCTGCACCCACAAAACATAACCCAAAAATCTTAACAACCCGAAAACCAAAACTAAATTTTCAATTTATATAAAAATCAAACAAACTATATATATATAGTCCATATATAATCCAAACCAGAAGCTTCTTCATTGTTGAACCATCATGGTTAAAGTAAAGCTCTTTGGCCATTGCTCTTGGGATGACAAGAGAGGATGAAGAACGAAATCTGGGAAGTGATGAGTTAGAGAATGAGAATAAGGAAATGGGAGATGGACAATATGCCATGACTGGAATTGTTGCATGCAGTGAAAGAGAATGAAAACAAAGGCTAATGGAGTGTTTGGAAGGATAAGAGGAAGAGTTGTTTGGGTAAATGAGAGAAATATCTGAGGATGTCCATACTTACAATAAGAGAAGGAAATATCTCATGCTATTTTGGCGCTATATATGAATATGGACGTGTCTTTGGAAAGTAGTCGTTGATACTATTTGGTAATAGAGTGGAGGTTGAAACTGGAAAGTGAAAGTGAAGCATGTTATCGATAAATTTAAGGATATAAAATAAATCATTTTATTTATAAATTAACATACTCCCTCTATTCCTAAATATAAGATCACTTTCCTAATTTGATTAGATTAAGGAAGTTAGTTAAGTTAGTTGTTAGCACATGATATTACCAATTTATCCTAACCATAATCTTTTATCCCCACTTTCCCTCTATTGCTTGTAACTATAGATAAACATTATTAGGGTTAATTAATTTGGGAAAAACTTGGGAGAAATTAGAAAGTGATCTTATATTTAGGAACAAGTTGAAATGTAAAAGTGACCTTATATTTAGGAATGGAAGGAGTATAATCTAATTACATGTGATAGAAAATATTATTTAGTTGTGTTTGATTTGCTTCCTTGATTTCAAAAAATATAATCTAGTCAAAGTGTCTTATTTTTAGGAATGAAATGAGTATTATTAAATAAACCATTTTCAACATCATATTTTACTTCACATCTTTTGTCAAAGATCAAAGTATCCCGATATGACGGGTGAGAGATTAATCATCCAATGATTTGAAGGCATATCAAGAGTCAGAGACCCAGCTCTAAAGTATTTTACTTCACTCCTATTTCTAATTAAAACAATGCTCCTCCATTTCAAAATTAATACTCCCCTTGTCCCTAAGATTGACGAAGATTTTTCTTCTTAAAGATTTTCCAAAAATAATTGTTTTAAAATTTATGTTTGTGGGATAAGGACCCCTTTATAACTCTGTAATTTTTCTTGATTCAGTGATGAAATATATATATATACCTTTTGTGGAAAAAATGATTTTTTTAAAAAGTCAACTAGTTTCATATTTAGGAAATGAGAGTATATATTTACTTCATTTGGTTAGGTTAAATATTTTAAATTGATAGAACTCTTTTTTAAAAAAAGAGTTCTATTAATTTAAAAAACTTTTTTTAAATGAGAGTAATACTTTTAAAAAAACTAATAATCATCCTTAATTTTTTAACTAATAAGGATGATCTTAAAAATATTGACAAAAATGAGAATAATATATTGTATTTAAGACTAGTATCAACTTTGTAAATATGTTAATCATTAAGGACAAAAATAGTAGTAGTAATAATGTATATAATGGTGTAGGGACAAAAATAGGCATGCAATTCAGATTTTCGAGAGAGATGTCTAAGATCTATTACAAGTCCCACGTCGGGAGAGTTTCTCACAATGGAGACCTTATAAGTCCTTGACTCCCCCTCCCTCAACATCTAGCTTTTAGGGTGTGGTTTTCCCAAGAACCTGTTCTTGTTAAAATGGTGCTTTCATTGAGAGATAGTCAAACGAAAAGAGCTACCTATGGAGGGTTCTGACCGGAGGAGCTGACCAACAGAAGGTTGAGTGAAGCACCGAGTGAAGTGTCGTAGAATGGAGTCATCGGACGCCCTCAACAGTTAGTTTATGGGGTGTGGTTCTCCCAAAGACTTGTGCTCATTACAAGAGCTCCTTGTTAGCATCAAGAATCAGGTACCTTTGTTGTTGTGCTTTCTAAGTTTCTATTAGATTTATGCTTTTTTAGTTTTATATTATTTATTTCTCTTGTATATCGTTGAGCCAGTTGCACACCAGCCCATAAAAGCAAACTCAAGAGCCATAAAGGGAAACTCAAGATGGTAACATCTGATTTTGCTTCAGTAAATACGGCGATGCATGGAATTGAAGTTGACGCGTTGAAAAGATTCGTGAGAAGTGGTAGAAAAAATATGATCAACTATGGTGTTGGAAATTAAAGGCATGTAAAAGGATTTATAGCCTGGAAATATGAAAGTCCCACCATAAATAAGTGATAGATGTTTGACCCCACTTTTAACCTCATATCTCCATTGTCTACCACTCTGTTTTCAAAGAACAAATTGAACAACGAAGGGAGCTTGTTATCTGAGAAAATAATCAAAATTGTTGAAATAGTGTGAGCATGTGTCGTTTAGTTTGTAACATGCAAATTGTTGACTTATAAATTATTGTTGACTTATAAATTTGGCTTCTATTACTGGTTGTACCCACGGTACGCTTCTGATAATAATTTATAAATAAACTAAACAAATAAGAATTCAAACTGAATTAAGTCCTGACCTGGATCCCATACAAACTATTCTCCTCCCTTTCACTCAAATTTTAATAGCAAGACTCAAAAGTTATACAGAATTTAGGATGATATATAAAACTCTTCTGTTGTATGAGACACCAAACACTTTACACAAGTTTAAGTACTCATAAAACATGTTATTAAAAAGAATATTTTTCTGAATTGAGAGGGTCATGGACTTACTATGAAGTTTCCATTTTTTTTTTAATAAAAACGTAACTTTTCTTCTTCAGATTAAATAAGCATGTGAAAAAATAGTTAGGAAAAAGTCGAAAATGTGATAAGAATAGTTTTAAGATGTTTTACCAACTATTTTTTTTTTATAATTTTCTTCCCATTTTCAAAGTTTTGTAGGGATTTGGTCATTTTTATTTACAAATTTATAGGTCTTTTTATTTATCTGCCGTTATCAATGCAACAATGGACTACTTTTTTTTTATAACAACAATGGACTACTTCGTAGTAGTAGAAATGTAAACCCATAATAAAAAATTCATTGATTTCAAATAATTATGGCAGCTGCTGCCTAGTTTAAACTTAAAACTATTAATTTATTAATTGAAATAGCCTAGTAACCCACAATCAACCAGGTGATGTAAATCTTTGATGGCATTTGTAGACATTTTTTTACCTGTATCTATGATATATGAGATAATATTCCAATTCTTATATACACACCTTTATTAAATTATAGGAGTACTACATTCATTGGTTAATTTTTGGATTGTTTAGAGTCTGGCCTCTGGTGATAAATTTACAATTTCAGCCAAATCAGTGGCTACTCTTTCCATCAAATTTTGACTCTTAGGCAAGTGGTATCACTATTACAATTACAGGAAAACCATGTTTGATTCCGACATATCTATGAGGGATTATAGTTTGTGGTGAATAAAATAATGAGTTAAACAAAAATAAAAAGATGGTTTTGGGGGATGTCCATAATGAGAAGTGGAGAATGGAGTACGCATAAACATAATGTTGACTATTCTTTTTTTTTACCCAATAATGCTAATTATGACCTGTAGTTGAATTTTATAGCTTTTCTAAATCGAAAAACCATCTATTGTTATCTTTGACGATTGAGGTGGGATTTCAAAATATGTTTTTTTTTACGCCAATAGTAATTAATAAGCTACTTGCTTTGAGTCATATAACAATTTTTTAATTCAAATTAAATGGTTTGTTTTTATATATATCTTCCACGTCATTGTACTGTTTCCTCATGTTTCATGGGATTGACTTTTTGTTCTGGACATATATATATATATATATATATATATATATATATATATATATATATATATGTGTGTGTGCTAGAAGAAGTTGATCTTGTCATGATTTAACTTGGATATTTAAAAGTTGATATTGAAAATTGCAGTTTCCCCCCGTTTGTACTGTTAAGTAAAAGATTCACTAATTCATGTTACCTGATGGCTAATGGTATCTACACTGACATGAGAAACATTCACAACTGTATGTAACGCACGTAAAATATGAAATATGGGTGTCTCTAGTTATAGGGTGGATGGTCAAAAATATGTGTGTGTGATTTATATTTAAAGTTCGTCCACCACTAAGTGTTTTTTTTTTATTTTAAGAAACTTTGAACTTTTACCTGTGATCTACATGTCTTTAACTAAACTTCTACCGCTCCTCCGCTCACTTAGCTGAGACTTTTTTATTTAAAGTAACATCATTATCTCAGTTTAACGGTAGGTGTGACTTTTGACCCTAATTTAAAAGTTCAGAGTTACTTTTAATAAAAAAAACACTTAGTATTGGACGGAATTTTGATAAAATCATGTGTATTTTTTACCCTTAACCCATATATATACAAATTTTACCTCATGCCATCATTATTCCCTTTTCAATACAAAGTTACTTTCTGTTTGATATACTTAATGAGGGACATGTATAAAACATATGATAATTACTTGTTTTGGTAATTTGGGTTCAAAACAGGATAGATATGATCTCAGTCATAATTGAATATTTGTAAATCAGGAACTAGCATTCAACCGTCCATAGTGTGACAAATGAAAGGAAATAAAGATGCAGGAAAAGATTTTGTGAGGGGGCACACATCAGAAACAACTGAAGAAAAATAGTACAAATAACACATCACAAGAAGTGCATTCAGGTCACTGTCAAGCGTGACTTATGCATGAATAAATCCTTTATATATAAAGGAAATGATGAAGTATGATACATGTACCAAAACTTTACAAAATGATTATATAATGTTCTGCCACAAATAACATTTAAGCATTTAGAATTTGTTCTTGTACCATTCTATTTTCTGTACCATTTCAAGATTCCATGCAGATCACTCACTGAATTTTAGTCAGAAACAATACAGAAAATCAGGAAAGAAGTGTCATTGCAGTCTGGATGATGGAAGATTGATGTCAATCTCTTCAATGCACTCAATTTGCCCAACAATGAAAACTTTTCCTGAAGGTTTTGGGTTTTGACTTGTCTTCAAGGTTTGCTAGTATGCTAGAAAAAAATGTGGGCTAATTTTGACATTTTGTCAAAAGATGAGGAGATATGCCATAGGCAGTGCATGGTGCTAATATGATTGGGTTGTCAACCTTACAATAATGATGCCACACGCCTCCTTCCACCTAAATCACTCATGTTTATCTCTTGTCTGCTTTATTCTGCTTAATATGAAAATATGCAAATCTTCTTCAACCTTCTTCAGGATCCGAGTAACCCGAATTCTGCATGGTTGTGAAAGTTCAGATCATATGCATGCACATCAAGAAAACACAAAAAGAAAAAGAAATGAGGGCGTGCATGCTGATGCACACTATCTTGTCTCTTAGTGAAAGATAGTACTATTTCAAGAAACTATTGAAGCATAGGATGTGTTTGACATAAGCCATATTGGTGACAGGCATTGTAGCTTTGGCTAACCAGAAAGGCATTGATGTCCTCAGGAAAAAAAGCTTAACAGTTTATTTGGTTTTGTTTGGATGCCTATATAACCTTTTCATGTGTTTAGTTTCTTATGATAGTAATTGGTATGATGAGCCACTACCACCAGCATCTCCACTAGCATTTGTCTTATTGTCACTATTTCTCCCTTAAACAACAACTATGGGCCACTCATTTGAGGCCTTCTCTTGCTGACGATAGCCTCTATTAACTTTTTTCACGTGCATAACTTAGGCCTAATCTGTTCTTTAATTCATAACTTCTAAATTGTGCAATAGACCTGGCAGAGGTAAGCTGTTTTAGTTCCTTCTGATCAAGCTCTCCTTTGTTAGTTTTCCCTCAGTTATGCTCATCTTTTTTATTTGTGGTTCTGTATTTCTTAAAATACTGAGTGCAAAAGTTGGTGGACTGTGAAAATGATAAAGACATCATAAGTTTTATGATAGGTACACATTAAAGTACTCAGCTGCATAATCCACCTGATTTTTATGTGGCGTGATGTTAATAGTAACTGTTTTGGATTATAGGCTTAAACGTAAAATTTTATGTTGTTCATATTATGGACCAATCAAGAAAAGAAAAATTCATCAGGAGCTGTTATTGGATATATGTATATAAACTCAACCAGCTCTAATGGAGGCAAGGCATGGTAATGATCCTATAAACCATAAAGCTAGATGATGTAGAGTAGTATATTTCTATAATAAGGAAAAAGAGAAAACATCAAACAAAAATGATAAGCCTCCATTCATAAAGATGTAATAATAGATTAGTTAGAGAGCTCAGCTCTGAGTTCATCAAAATCTCTCATGGTGTCAGCAAAAGAAGAGCTGATTTTCAGGTCAGCGAGCAGTTGTCGGAGATCGGAAGTTTCTTCCTTGAGGCGTGCATTCTCTTGAACAACTTTATCATGTGACTCAGACACATGGTTGAGTTTGTCAATGAGATTGTGGTTCTCATTCCTGAGCCTCACCACCTGTGACCAAAGTTCATCCAAGTGCTTCTGCTTCCTCATCCTGGACCTTCTAGCAGATTCTCGGTTCGATATCATTCGCCTTTGCCTCCTCTCATCAATGACGCTGAACTGTATCTCATCAGCTTCATCAGAAGTTGAGTTGCTGCTGAGGCAGCTTGAAGAAGTATGTGGAAGAGGAGGGATAAAGTCAAGACTTCCTGCACCAGAAGGGAAGTAGCAGTTTGGCAAGTTGCTCAGGAGGGTGTTCAGATGAAGCTGGTTTTGGATATCACCATGTTGAAATAAGCCAAAGTTTGATGGAACCAAGATGGGGTTTTCAGGTGCTGGATAGTGTAACCCTCTGATCTCACTTGGAACCATGGCTTGAATTCACAAGACTTGATATGAAGAAGAATAAGATGATGATGATGAAGAAGAAGAAGAAAAAGAATATGATATGTTTGAAGGCTTGGATTGGGAATTGTGCAATGGATATTGCTGAGATGATGGAGGAAGGTGGTGTGGGTGGTAGGGGGAATTTATAGAAGGATGAGGGCCAGAAAAGTGGGCTGAATGGAGGAAAAATTAAAAGAAAAGGAAAAAAAAGAAAAGTATAGTCACAGTACTAATGGCTTACATGAGCAGAAACTATTGAAACAACTATTGGTCAAGTGCCACTGATATATGCATGTGTATGCATCCTGAGAAACTCCACTTTTTGTCCTGCAAGTGCTTATTCATACTTCATGTCATAAGCACCATCTGTCATAAATTTCACTATTTTAGTCTAACAATGAAAGTGAGTATGTGAAATTGCTTGGAGCAATAACTGCAAAAAGTTTCATTCTGAATCTCCATATTGATAGTAACCCCATCTGTCAAAAGTTTCACTAGTTTGGTATAACAATGAAAGTGGGTATGTGTAATTGGTTGGAGCTATAACTGCAAAAAGTCTTGTTTTGAATCTCTATATTGATACTCTACAAATTAGTTCAGATGAGCAACATACCAGATTGTATTACCAAAAACCAAAAAGTTCATGACTTCTTGGCTTATTTACATGTGAATTTGTCTGTAGATTATTGTCTAATCTGTAATATATTATACTTTATAATTGTCAAATGCTGTTCACACCTATAGGTTATAATCGAAATAATGTGATTTGAAATCTTGGCATCAAGTAGAATTACTCATAAAAGAGCTAGATAAGATGGTGTGGTGGGAAATGATATAATATTATTATTGAGAAGAAGCGAAAAGAGGCACATAAAAAATGGTACTAAAGTCAATTTCAGGGGGTTTTATTTTTATTATTCGTTTTCTTTTTTGATGATGACCCTACCTAATAGAAGAAGAGAATTTTAAAGTTGAAAAATCTTACAGCCAATAACTCCTTATTACAGATGACGCAAAGAAAGCTAGTTTAAAAGGTAATCTCTTCTAATTGAGCTTTGATTTTTATTTTTATAATCTTGATGACTCATGAGCCACTTAAATATGTGGATATTAATTGGAGGGACCCATGCATGTGGAATTATTATTTTTTTATGTAGTTAACATCTTGTACCTAAATTGCAGCCATTCACATTGATTAATTTAAAAATCCTCTGTATTAAGCACTATATACAAGGCAACCATATTGCAGACACTTGAGACAAACACAACCATACTCTATACTTTCTAGCCAAATGGAAAAAAAAAACACTGTACAATTATTAAACAGACCTTAAAGTAAAGAGGATCATTATCTATGACTATAAGTAGCGTATAAGTCATTACTTTTAGTTTGACCCATGTTGTGTTCGAAATTCAACTAAAATTCTATGTTCTAGTTCGTGTAACTCCTATGAATATTGTGTTTCTGACCAGTCAAACAGTATACTAACTTGACTTAAGTTCTTAATATAAAATATCATTAACTGATTTAGACAGATTAGATAAATTAGTTACATATTTATTTGTGAAAAATATGTTCTAATTACTTTTTTCTAAAATATATACTCTCTAAAATCACTTGCACTGAAACCATCCCTTGGTGCATGTCCCCTTTATAATATGTGCAATCGAATCGATATGGATTGTTTAACTTTAAAAACTAAACGTTCAATATGGAAGACAAATAAGATTGATATTTCATTTAAGACCAAAATCTCAATACCCAACTAACTTTTATAGGATCAGGACTGAAGATAGCATCTAAATCATAAATTGCATCCACATTAGAAACATGTTTAATTAATTCACATTATTGATATCTTTCTATTGTAAATTTTCACCAACTTAATGAAGTTTAACTTTGTTAGTGTGAGTTCATGCATTATCAGTTATGTTGCTTCAGTACTACCTTTCACTTTGCAGGAAAATGTTAAAGTAGAGAGCTACAAGAACAAATAGGATGGCAATTATTTAAATGTTTAAATCATAATATCATCATGTAAAATTGTAGCTTTCAGTTTGCTTTATCCTTTGATTTCTCTTTCACTTTGATCCTTCATGTTAATCTTTTTTTACACTGATTGGATGAGAACTGAATAAGCACAATACTTTCATGGTATTACAGATGTCTCATTAATACGGTAGAAACTATCACCATTCCTTAATATCATCGTCATTTTTTCTTAACACAGCACTAATCCTAGGTGTGTTCCTCAGCAGCATATAACAATCTGCCATATCTGTCTTCTTCTCTTAAAATAACCCCTTCAAAACCTTATCATTTCCTATCCTGTTTCATGAAATTAATATCCAAAAGCAGTCGTGTCTTTTCTTAGCATAAACAATTGTTGTTTATAATTAGTAGTACTTTACTATATATTTTCTTTGTTATCATCTCTTCCTGTCTCCCTCTAGAGAGGTCCCACTTGCATGATATACTCTATTTGCTTTGGGCCTTATTATAGTAGCTAGTGAGTAGTGACTACTGAGATAATTAATTTGTAAATATTAAGATAACTAATTAGCTGCCAAAAAATATTAGTTATTTGTAAAAGAATGTGTGCTAAGTTTTCTAAAATATGATCTTTAATCATTCTTAAATTCTAATCACCCCAAAATGGAAATCATCTTGTATGTGTATAAAACTGCTGATTATTATTAGCCCCTTAATGAATTTTTTTCCTCCTAAATATAAGTCCAATCATAATCCCTAAACCATCTCCATGTATACTACTCTAATTCTTATTGTAGCCCCTTGCACAAGAAAAATTGGGTATTAGTTATAAACCACTTGAAAAGATTTTTGATGATTATTTTCCCATCTAACCCATAAGTTCTTTCTTGTTGGGGAAGAGAGTAATTCGTGAATGTATAGAGAATATTAATAAATGTAAATGTGAAATGTTTTATTTACTTAATATATATTTAATGAGTTCATTGTCGTTCTTTTAATATGTGAATGAAAACTAATTGAAAAAAAATTATAGTAGATCTAGAGTTAAATTAATAAGAGTAGTTATTGGAAAATGAAATTACAATGTATGTGGTTGACAATATTTAGGACCAAAGTAAAATTTATAACTAACTCTTGTATTCAAAACTGTGATACGAATACGTGTGTGTGAACTGAATTACTAAGAGTTTTTTTTAGCTTCATGAATGCTTTTTTCCTTCTCTTGCCTTTTTTTCGCGCTGATAAGTGATAAGAGAAAAAAAAAACCTTTGGTCATTTGATGTATTCGCATGATAGAAGTTTCTTTCACTCTAAAGTAATCCGATAAGAATGAAGTACGGCTTCACAATAAACAAATAAATAAATGAGATAGCTTCTTTTCTTGCATAAATAAATGAGATAGTGGTGAAGAACAAATAAAGAAGTTGAGAGCCCTCCAGAAGACCGTTTGGGGAATATAATGGCCAACTTAATCATTTGTCAGGAAGAATTATTCTGTGAGCATCATTCTTATTATTAAGTGAGCTCTACTTTTAGTTTTAGATATTACCAATAAAGAAACTCAATAAATTTTTTATTTGTATAATAATTGTAGGGTGAGTGAATGTGCAAAAATATTTATGCTAAATTAGCTGTTGGAAATATTTAATCGGATCCGCCCTTAATGGATCGGATCGTCCGATTACTAAATCTGACAACCTTTAGGAAAGCAGACTAATCAGCATTAATATGTGATTGATGCTGATTGATTTGATTAGAGTCAAATCTGTTGACAATTAAGCATTAATATGTGATTGATGCTGATTGATTTGATTAGAGAATCAAATCAGTTATTATTGTTGATTGGTGTCATAATGACTGTAATAATGACTGTGATATTTCTACCTTTCTTAGTGGCACTCCTATCACTATAAATAGAGGTGTCCCGTTCATTTGTCGGTAACCAGTGTGTGGTTGAACATCTCAGCCACTCTGCTTTCCTTCTCACGGTTTTTCATCAGAGGGTGATTCGTTGTGTTAATCAAACCCGGGTTCTAGTAACCTGGTTATGCGTGAGCTGAATCATTCGGGATTCTTGGCTCCGAGTTCAACGTTGTTATCACCGTCTTTTGTTTGTTCTTGTTGTTGTTATAGGAACTCTGTCCGAGTTCGGGTTCGGGTCGAAGCTCCAGGATCCGGGAAAGCTCGTGAGCCGGGTAACCGAATTTTCCTTCATTAGCAAATATAGAAATACTCAAAAATACAGAGAATATCCTTCAATCAATACAATTAAGATCATTTCAGATCATTAAAATCAACTGGAGATGAGACATGAACAACCAAAAACTTAGGAGTTGTGGCATCATGAACTGGATTGAGGGAAGCACTCTAAGTAGCAATATTCATCTCTTTGTCACCTATGTGTGACAAGAATTAACATTATATACGAAATAAAACTTACATACGATCAAAAATTGATAAATACGAAATACCTTCAATCATAATCAATTGGATAATAACATATATATATATATCCTTCTTCTTAAATAAAAAATTAATCAAACATTGATCCATATTAAATAAAATATTTATAATTTATAAGATTAATTCTGCTTTAATCATAAATTGTAGTTTGCATAAACCAAATCATTCGATCAGCTTTTGATGCTCCAATCCGTTCCTTGTTTTTGCATGAATGCATGCGATCAAATAAACTCCAATTCCTCTCACAACTAGAAGAATTGCAAAGGTTTGGCTAAGAATACGCTGTCGCTGTGCATGCAAGATGTTGCAATTCTAGAGTTGAATAACCATAATACCACCATCAATATGCAAAATAAAAATGATTTAATATGTAATATTAATTAGATTTAATAAATGGCCTTGACCATGCTATTAAATAATTAATAAATATGAATACTCACATACAATGTTTATGTGATCCTTTGTTAGATGATGGTCTTGCAATAGATTTGATATCTTTAGCGTATACAATGGAAATTTTCCCATCACTCCATCACCTTGAAGGTGTTAAATTTATCTCAATATGACTCCACTACATCCATCACAGCCTTAGCTTCGATATCCTTGGCTTTTCAACAAAGAACCCACCATATACTACAAAAAAACCTTCATTTACCCACGGAATTACTAACGGAATGAAAATCCGTTGCAAATTAGTGACGGATTACTGACGGTATTTCTGTCGGTAATATTTTCGACGGACTTTGTGACGGTTTGCGACGGAAACAAGTTCCGTCAATAATTCCGTCAAAGACATATATTTTTCTGACGGAACACTGACGAAAATTTCGTCAATAAATTTTCGACGGATTTTCCGTCGGTATTCTGTCAGTACATATGGGATTTATTTTTTATTTTCAAATGTACTCCCTATATTTCTAAATATAATATTACTTTCAGTGTTCAACTTGAGCATGTTCAACTTGTTCATAAATATAAGCAAATTAGTAACAGAACACTTATGGTAAATTAACGACGGACCTGCCGTCGCTAATTTGCGACGAAAGTTCCGTCACAGATGTTTGCGACGGAATGTCCGTCGAAAAAAACAATTAGCGACCAGCAAATTTCTAACGGGGTAGAGTCCGTCACTAATTCCGTCGAAAACTTGTTTGTGACGGATTTGCGACGGAATTTTGGTTGGAAACTATATTTTGCGACGGAAATCTGTCACAAATTTCCGTGGGTAATTGAAGGTTTTTTTGTAGTGATACATATACGCAGGTTCAACATATATGCAATTATATGAATATCAGGGTCTCAGGTTTCCCGGTCTAATCATGCGGGCCGGGCCAGTTTTTTGAAGTAAGAAAAAACACACACACACACTGAATTCATCAGATTATTACTTAAATCATAATAAGGACTTAATATAGAATCGTACAATGACATTTGGCGTCTCCATGAATAATTGCTCTACCTTATAATATATTATGCTAAAACTGGATTCCATATATTACCAGAAAAGTTGATACACGTAGTTTTGCTGCATCAGATTTCGAAAGGTGGCAGCAGATCAAACCACTATTCAATCATATCTAAAAGATACAACACACACACGTTGATGTTTGTGATATAAAGAAACTATGCCGAATATTCTATAAAATATTGTACTTTATCAAATCCAATCCTATAGTTGGAGTGTTGGGGCTTGATCAAGCGATACAAATTAAATAGTTCTCTTTTTAACTATGTTCTTTGCATTGTCTCAATAAGTAAGTATTTACTTAATAAGAAATTGGCTTTTTATTGAAAAGCTAAGTATATAGTTTTATCAATCAAATGTTTTCTTAATTTTAAAATATTTGATTTCTTGTTCCTCCAAATTCATAATATATACCGGTTGCTTTATAAATAATTTATTGACCGATTGCAATTAGCCTACTAGACACATACACGTGCGCGCCCACACACATCACTGATTATTATATTAATGTTTCGGATGATTTATGTGGCATTTCTTTGATTTTTTTAAAAATTTTTCTTCCGGTTTCCATAGATAAAAATAATATTTATCACCTAATAACTGCAGGTTGAAGATGGAAAAGGAAACACATGCCAAATAATTAAATACTAGTTACGTACTTTTAGGAATAACTACGCATGTACAATAAAGTAGGGAAATTATTATGAAGTTTCAAATAAAAATGTAATTACGATAGAGTTTTATATAACATGAAGCAATATGTAATAACAAATGTATAAAATTATAAAAGGCCTATGATACATTGATACTCAACTGTTATTGAAACTTTCTATTGATTACATTTTTTTGCTTTGGGATTTCAAGCAACTTCTTTCACTAAAATTTGAATGAAACAAAACAGAAAATAATATGAAGCATACCGGTTTAGTTTGCTGTCTTTTGTGGTGTAAAACTTTTAAAGGTGTGGAGAATGTTAAGGTTGAAATAATGAATAGTGAAGAGCATTTCCGTTGTGGCCTACAGAGTGCAGACACCTGATGCATGCCATCATCATCTGTGACTATCTCCCTATAATCATAGTGCATGTCACCATCCAGCAAAACCATAATTATACTATCAGCATTATTTATTTTTATTCCAATTAAATGAGTAATTAATTATTATCACCATATGTGTGTGTAACTGTGTATTATTGATTGATTATACTGCAACACATGAAAACACGCGAAACTTTATCATACGCACGTTTGCTAGAAAGTTTTAATCCTATATACTACACATGTACAGTACATAAGAAAAAGTACAGAAAGAAAATCTTAGACCTAGCTATATATTTAGATTCATGAAACAATCTGATTGATAGAAATCAAAGTTGATGGGAAAATTGTTAAACTCTCTCCGGTCCTAAATATAAGACTAAATATAAGACCTAATTAACTTTTTCTGGAAAATCCTTAAAAAGCAAAATAACTTAATTATAAATTGATTTACCTAATTTTTTCCCCTTAAACTAGTTTATTTTACCTATAAACTAATGGTTAATCTAAAAATATATCAAATATGTCATCATTTAATAACCTATTTTGCAACCTTAATATCTCTAAAAAAAGTCAATTAGGTCCTATATTTAGGACCGGAGGTAGTATAATATATTTTAGGGTTAATATACATTCTGGCCAACAAACAATTAGTGAAGTGTCAATTTGGCCAACGAACAATAAATTAAATGGTCTCAATTTGGACAATAATAAAAAAACAAGCATCACATTGGCCAAATTAAGGAACTTATAAGCAATATAATTAAGTTGTGAAAAGTCTGTCATAACCCTTATCAAAACAAACAAACAAATACAATTTTGTGGGTCCAACGTTTGCTAATAAAGAAATTTGTGGGTCCCACATTTTCTCATAGAAGATGTGAGGAAGATAGAGGCATTTTTATGAGCAAACGTGGGACCTACAAAATTCTTTTTGTTTATTTTGATGAAGGGTAGGAGAGACTTTTCACAATTGAATTATATTGCTCCTAAGTCCCATTGACCAATGTGATATTTTTTTTGTTCATTTGCCAAATTGAGACCATTTATTGTTCGTTGGCCAACTTGACACTTTAGTAATTGTTTGTCGGTCAGATTGTATATTAACCCTATATTTTAGGAGTAGTGTTTTAATTAATCTTGAATGAGAAAAATCAACTTACTTTGCCACCAAAATTCATAATAGTTTTGTGTTAGCTTAAATTTAGCACCCTTTAATAATCTTTTAGTAATATTTAGAAATTTATATACATTTTTAATTTAATTAATATTATTTCCCCACTGTGTAGTCTAAAGTGTTTTCTATAACAACCTGGTGGGTTGGAGTGAGTGGTAAGTACTCTCGTCCCTTAAACAAGTGGTTGAGGGTTCGATCCTTAGCTCTTGCAAATGGAGCAAATTCACAGGCCAGCTGTCTATCCCCTATATGGGACTTCAGAACAGCGAGGGATTATTCTCACTTGACACGCGGGTGGGGATACTCTTGAGTAACAAAAAAAAAGTGTTTTCTGTAACATTCAACATCTTGAAATATTTTTTTGGTGTGAATTTAGCACTGTTAAAATACTTTTACTGATACCAAATATCCTTAAGGGTGCTCGTCATTACTATTGAAAAACTATTTTTAGAAAAAAGTTTCCCTAACAATCATTTTAAGATATACACACTGCTACTTGAATAAAATTTTATAAGGTAGTTTTTTTATAGTATAGTTATATAGTTTCTATATCTACTTATTTCAATACTCATTTATAAAGTAGGTACTAATCAAGATTTTGTATTGAATGATACTCATCAAGCTAGATATGGTCAAATTGAGGAGAGTTAATTGGAATGGCCATGATCTTTGGCTAATAATGAAGCAGGCAAACAAAACTAGTTATGATGACAGCTATATGCACTTTCCAAAGATAGACATGCATTCACTTGTCAAGTACATTACAAAAGATGAATTGTCCCCTTGCCTTTGGCACAAAACAATGCAAGGTAAAAAAGATACTTTCTTCCATTTTTCGCCTTAAAAAAAGATCCCCCTTACCTTTATATCGCCCTCATATTATTGGAGGGCTTCTTACTCTATATTTCACTTAACTATAACCCTTTTTACATGTTAAAGTTACTAAACTAGCGAACCATATATACACATATTCATTTGACTCCCCCCCCCCCCCCTCTCTCTCACTCAGACTATTTTATCGAAAGTTTCATACAAGTAAAATAAATATGATAATATCTTGAATTATTCTGGCTGATAACGATAACAACGTCATGTCAATGTCCTAGAAAGAGTACCTAGAGTGATAAGAAATAAAGCAGATATACAGTTTCCTCCTTATTCCATATATATGTGATAAGAAATGGTATTAGTGAGCATGAGAATTATTGGAGTTCATATATATATGACACTAACAGAAACTTTGAATTGGACTAGTCTCTGTCTCTCCCCCATGATAAAATTTGGAGTGTGGTATAGTGGAGGGTGTACGTAGGGCAAAGCAAGAGGGAAAAAAAAAGAGAAAGGAATAAAAAGGATTACAAAAGAAACGGAATATGCAGGTACGGAAGGGGACTCGACTTAACAGCTATCCATCAATGGTCAACCCCACCAATTATGTTTGTGCATATACCCTAACCAATCCTAATTTTCCTACTAAATGAGGTTAGTTAAATGTTATAATATTTATGAAATAAATCATACAATAGCAAGTCATACTTTTTTTTTGACCTGATCGATAAGTCTTACTTTGTTGAGCTCTCAAGTTTTATATATATATATATATATATATATATATATATATATATATATATATATATATATATATAGCAGGCCATGGAAATGTTGAGCTCCAAAAGCTAAGAGAAAAACTTTGTTGAATTTCTATGATATTGTTCATATGTGGACTAATACATATCCACTCCAACCTGTAATATAAGAGTTTAAATTTGAAATAAATTTGTTCTGAAATATAAGAACTAGACCAAAATTGTCTTACCATTTAAAGCAAGTTTTCCTGTTTTAACCCGTCAATTTTGGTTGTATTAATTAAGTTATTAGTTATTAGGAGGAGAGAGAATGGAAAAATGGTACTCTTGGAGAATGTTACCACCACATTTTTTCTATCTCTTAGTAGTAATATTATAATAAATAAGGGCAAATTGAAATTGAAAAAATAAAATTAATTACAGACATTTGACTAACTTTCAGATGATTTCTTAATAAACATATTTTTGTGGATGAGTTCTTATATTACTGGTTGGAGGGAGTCACTACAAAAAAAGAGGTCTTTATCGGCGTTTTAAAACCCTACGTTTCGGCGTTTTTTACCGGCGAAACGGCTCTACGGCGTTTTTCACATTCGCCGATGATTTAATGTGGAAAAGTTATTTTTCGGCGTTTCCTGACACGCCGTAGAGAACCTAAAAACGCCGCAAAGCAGGTTCCATATATTAATATAATATTCACGCACACCGGCGTTTGTGATAAGCGCCGGTGTGAAAAATAATATAATATTAACGCTTACCGGCGTTTGCACCACACGGTAGCCAACGCCGGTATGTTATTCGTAAAGGCAAAAGCATACCGGCGTTGAGCATAAACGCCGGAATGCGATAATAAAATATAATAACACACACCGGCGTTTACGCCCAACGCCGGTGTGTTTTATTATATTTTATTATCTTACCGGCGTGTGGTAAAACGCCGGAAAGCAAATTTAATTGATTAAAAAAAAGCGCCCCAATTTGAAATCAAATTGGGACGGAAATTTAATATTATGGATAGATAATAAATAAAAAATATTGTTATGCAGAGAAAAAAATAATATGATTAAAACAAATTTAATATTATCACACATTAACAGAAAATCACAAGAATAATAATTTAGAGCTTCTAAATGATTGATAAATAAAGTAAACAGAGAGAATAACCATAGATCAAAATTGTATTATATTGAATATGAAATAAACAGTATTACAATGAATAATTAAATAACTGGACTGAAGCAAAAAAAAAATATAAAAAAAGAAAAAAAGAATAACAAGAAACCAAGGAAGAAACGATGAAGAAGAAAGAATTGGTGAGAAGGCAGAACGAGTGGGAAGACAAAGTGGGGGGGAGTACCGCTATTTATAGGAGTATGGGAACATACCGGCGTTTTGGAGCCACTCGCCGGTAAGTATAATAAAATAATGCATACCGGCGCTACCGACGAAACGCCGGTAGGTGATTTTATTATTTTTATGCTTATCGGCGTTTTCTGAAACGCCGATATGCATAAAAAACAATAATTGTACATAGTGGCGTTGCGAGAAACGCCGATATGTATATTAACTTATATAATATTGCACACCGGCGTTTCATGGACACGCCGATATGCGATATTTTATTAATACTTTAATTAGAGGCGATTCCCAAAACGCCGGTAAGCCTAAACATCTAACAAAAAACTTTCTGGGCAGTGTTGGCTTTGGTAAACGCGTAAAGGTTAGGGGCAGTGGCTATAAATATGCATATATGTAGAATATGTGAGACATGGTAATCTTTCTCAAATCTCTCCCTTCTTATTTCATATTTTCTGTCGTTTTGTTGTGAAACACCTATATCAATAATATAATGGTGGATAAATCGTGGATCTCTTTACCTAGATCGTCACCGCAATACATGGCGGGGTTGAATCAGTTTTTGGAGTTTGCTTTCTTGCATGGTAGTGATGTTCGGGGTAAGATACGGTGTCCGTGTGAAAAGTGTAAGTTCGACAAATGGAAGACTCGAGAGGAGGTATTTGCCCATTGTATGGATAAGCAGTTTCCCAGGTATTACCTCAATTGGGCGTTTCATGGAGAGGGCGAACTACACGACAATGCCGGTGATCTAAAATAAATATATTATTTCACGTAATTATAAAATTTGGAAATTCAAATTACCTTCATAATATCCCAGGCCTCTTCTTTCCGCGACCTCGGAACTTTCCTCCAGTCGAACGGGTCGATTGGGAAGCGCCGGAAATCCTTACCGAGCAGGCGGCAGTAGCGGTGATATAGGACGCCGGCATCCTTGGTTGGCTGCCCAGTCTCCTCGAAATATGGCAGCTCAACCCTCTCATTCGCCGGAAGCGAATGCACCTGCTTCTGGTCCAGCCTCTTGGTGGTGACAACGCCATTGGAATCTGTAAGGAAAAAACACATTTCAGATAATTGATATAAATATATTAATTACTACATGCATTAAATCAATATATCAAATTAATTACATACCTCTGACGTTTACCACAAATCCACTCCCAGAAGTGGACCTCCTCCCTCTCTTGAGTTCAATAAGAACCTGCGGCACAGACATATCATCGTCCTCCTCGCCGCCGCCGCCGCCGCCGCCACCACCACCACCACCGTCACCGTCGCTACTGGAGCTCGAGCTCCCATCCCTCTCCTGCCTCTCCTCCCTCTCCTGCCTCTCCTCCCTCTCCTGCCTCTCCTGTCTCTCCTGCCTCTCCCTCTCTTGCCTCTCCTCCCACTCCTGCCTCTCCTCCTCATTCAAAAACTGGTTCATTTCCTCGTAGCTGATATTGACGTCACTCCCCAAGTCTTCCCAGAGCTCGTCCTGCGTCACTCCTGGGTCCCCACCAAAGCCGAAAGGACTCCACGGTACGGTGATCAGAGGGGGACTGACGTACTGCAACACCGATTGGGGAATAGGTTCCTGCTCTTTCTCTTTCCGCAGAGCTTCTATACGCCTGGCTTCTTCCTCGTTGCACAGTCGCTGCTGCTCTTCCTCGTCTATGGGCTCTTTACCACTACGCCGAGACATATGTATAGGAGAAACACAATATATAAACCGGAACTGGCAGACAGAGATTCGATGGGGCCCTCTGTCGCTTTTTAGAAACGCCCAAATGCAATCCGTCGGAGGTATATATGGACACAAACATTCCGGCGTTTTTGGGGGTGATTAGCGGCGTTTTAAATGAAGTGCTGAAGAATAATAATATTTTAATGCACATCGGCGTTTCCTTAAACGCCGATGTGTGTATTCATTTAATGTCATTAAATGAAAAACGCACAGCGGCGTTTTGCGAAAACGCCGATGTGCATTTATGATTTTTTTAAAAAAAGATAAAATGCATATCGGCGCAAAACCAAAACGCCGATATGCATTTATGCTAAATTTTTTTTAAAAAAAAAGCCACGCCTCTTAAAAAAATATTAAAATATACATACCGGCGTTTTTGCCTCCCCAAACGCCGGTATGTAAACGCCATAAATAAAAGCGGGAAAAGCGCGCCAAAATTGGCGGCGTTTTCCATGGGCACTTTTATAAAACGCCGGAAAGTATGATGTTTCCGGCGATTTTCTAGAAAGCGCCGGAACGCATGCGCCGGAAAGTAGCGTTTTTTTTGTAGTGAGTACATACACATACACGGTTAAAAAAAGACTAATAGTAAATCCCCTAATAATTATCCACTAAATGTAGTCGGTTATATAAATCTTATGATGTACTCTACTAAAAAGTTTTCATCACACAATCGTTGGTCCCAACATTAGTCTATCATATCATTGAAAAACAACTTAAGGCTATATCAAAGCTTGGGGCTTGTTTGGAATATTAAATTTACCTTCAAAAGCAGTTTTTTAATTGCGATTTAGGTATACATTGCGAGTATTTCTATGGGTTTTCTCGATTTTTCGGGATGACATTCTTATATTATGATAAGCAGGTCTAAAAAAGCATTAAGATATGGATCATACTTATAATTTAGAGTATAAACAACCATACAAATTACTTAGACTCCAAAATAATACTATACGTTTGTTCAGAGCCAGATAAAGAAGTCTGATCATAAGTAGAGTTGTATTGATTTTTCAACATGCACATAAATTTTTGTTGAAATTCGTCTATGACTTGGATCATACACAATATAATACAAAAAAACACAATAATAATCTAGCAATTTTATTCCGCTATTTATAGTAACTACATGAATTTCATAACCATAAACTTCTCCAATAAGTATTTTTGGATGATCCCTAACTAACATCGACAAAAGGAAAATCGTTGTGTTAAACCTTTTACATAGACACGTAAACCTCTATTTTATTACTATGACAAGAGATAAAAAAAAGATTAATATAAGGTTGTTGGAGATGCGAAGAAAAGTAAACCAAGGCGTTCAGGGCAGCGGAAAGTTCACCAACCGACCCTCTTTCATTATCCAAATATAGAGAAAGGTCGTCAACTTAGTTTGCATTATTAATATTTATTAGTGAATACGCCACACCTATGCCGTACCTCTCTATACTGTTCATTCTTTTTCTCATCTATTTTCATCTCAACTCTCATACATTTGAACGTGCATGCGTGACACTCCACTACTCTAATGTAATGTAACTCTTCCATTTTTTCTGTTCATGACAACGAAAGTCTGCTCGAATCATTACCCTCGTTCATATTTGAATTGTACACGCGCGCTTGCACTTATATCATATGTGTATGTATCATTAGCTGTGTCAATTTTAGGATTTTATATATATAATAAGGTGACTTCTGGTCTGTAGGTTCATAAGTCGCTTAACTCGAGTCTGTTAGGGTTAAAACAGCTAATTGATTGTTTGTTATTTGAGTTTTGCCGGGGTTATAATGTGATATTAAGAATTGACAAGTTTGTGTGTGTGAGTGTGAATACAAATTTTAATTTTTATATATTTAAAATGGATTATTGAAAAAAAGAATTATTACTTATATATATTTATATAATGATGACATGAGCTGTGCATAAAATAAACTAGTTTAAAGGAAAAAAATTAGGTAAATCAATTTATAATTAACTTATTTTGCTGTTTTTTAGGATTTTTCAAAAAAGTCAATTAGGTCTTATATTTAGGACCGGAGGGAGTATAATTTATATATTATATACTTCATATCATATTATAAATATTAAAAAAAATAAAAGGTTACACTTAAAGGCTTGTAGGCCAAGACTTACAAAGAAATCTGGCCTATTTACTCAAATTAAATAAGCCTACAAATAGACATGAATATAAGCTTAGCCTTTTTAGTTGCCTATTTACTGAATGGGTCGGACTAGACTTACCTTAAGTATAAGCCAGAGGATCTGATGACTCCCCATATTTAGTGGTTTTTAGGAAATATTTTATTGTATTTGGGGAGTCATTAATTAAATAATTAAGAGATTTTGTGTGAATTGGAAAGTAAGTGATTTGAGGATGATATGAGTGATTATTTTGAAAATATGAAATTTAATTGAAATAGGAAACTTAATATATTAAAAGAAATATTTTAATGGGAAGTTTCCTATTATTGAGAGTATCTGATTGAGTTATTGTGATTATTTCCTGTTTCCTTCTCTTCATGAATGCAGAATTAAAAAAAGGAAATAAAGAGAAAGGGGCATACAAGAAAAGGAAAGAAAAGAAACTTAACATGCAAGGTAAAGACAATATGGTGTTGGACTAGTTTATTATAAATATACACATGAAATTGAGGAGAAGATGAGGGTGGATATAATTCTTTCAACTTCAAAAGCCTACACGGAATTCACGTGAAAAAGAAAGAAGGAAGCTGCTGCAATTGTGGGTTGACTGGATCCAAAAATCATTTAATAACATTGAAGGCACAAAAAGACGAAAAGGAAGCAAAAGGCAATACTTATGGTGTATCACACACACGCAGGAAAGGGAGAGAGCTTGAAGTTTTATATTTTCTCCCTTCGCCAGATTCAATCAGAGTTGGGAGCAAGTTGTAGTGTTTGGTATTTTGATTTGAACTTTATGTGTGGCTAGCTTTCTTTTACAACCTAGAGTACTATGAACTTGTTTGTAACTTAGTATTTTATTTCCCACTATTTAGTCATGGTTAATTTGATTTAGTTTATTTAATCTTGCTATTATTGATTAACTTGTTTAGTGCTTGATCACCATTAGACGGAATTTAGAATTGGACTCGAAAGAGGGAATTTTAAATAGATCATGGGATTAAATAGTGTAGGATTGGATTTTTAATCTGATTTGCGACTAGCATAGACATATACCTAGAAGCCCTACATAGTCACATTAGAGCGGTACCAGTATTAATTGGCTTAGTAAATTAGTGCAAGACATTGTGTAATTAAGCTAGGCAATGATATAGATGAAAACCGAAAGGCATTTATAGACACTAGTACTCTAGATTAACTAGTTAATTAATTCATAATTAATTTAGTGAGAATAAAATTTAAGAAGCAGACAAGGGATTAGTGGCTCTAGGTTGTTCTTTTGACTCGTGAACTCCATTTGTGTGAATATTTTGTTTTGTTTATTTTCTTAGATCATAGGTATTTAAAATCAATTTTCTCGTATTTACTCAACTTGAATGAAAATAGATCTAATGTCTAGTTATTAATTGTCTGAGTCTCTGTGGGATCGACCTTGATTTACCACTTTACTAAAATACGATCCGTACACTTGCGGATATTTTTATCAAAATTTTGGTAGCATCAGGATCTTGTTAAGGGCTAGTCTGTTCCACCCTTAATGAGAGTTATATCGCGTATCATGGAATCTTATGTAAAGGTAAAGATGACCAAAAACCAATGTAATTAAACTTGGATTGGCAACTAGTTAGGCCGAGGCAAAGGATCAAAGGTTAGTACATAATTAAACCGCAACTTAGCTGAATAAGAAAATAAACAAATATAAACCAATATTCATAATTAGCGGGTCATCAATACTACTACAATAAAAAGTCTTAATGATTATTCTTATAGGTGCGTGGGGTTAACTATAAGTATGGTTGACAGCCTCATTGTGCTGTATCAAAAATTTAAATTTTCCATAAAATGTAAATTTAAAGGTCTCACTCAATAACATGTTTTTTTTAATTGTAATCAAACTTGATCTCGCCCGGAACTTGACGACTTGACCATCAGACTAGGCCGGGTTAGAAACTAACCGGGGGAATTAACTCGTGCAACCCGTTATATCAATTGATGTAAAAAATCACTACAAGAAAAAGCACCTCTATTCGCGTAAGTTTTGTAGCGTAAGAGGAATGCGTGACATTCTTTTTATTTTTTTTTTTGTAAATTATAGTGCTATGTCCCTCACTTTCTCCCTATATAAACTTTACTTCTCTTACATTTTCGCATCCCCCACTCTCTATTTTTTCCTACTCTCTCCCCACTTTCTTTTCTCCTCTTTCTCTACTCCATTATTTTCTTCCTCTTCACTTTCATTCTTCATATTTAATTTCTCATTTAACTAATTATACTTAATTTTTTTGCAGGTTCATTGTTTAAAATCTTCCACAATTTAAGGTATACACTTTATCATTCTTTAATATTTTTTTTTTCTCACTCATTATAATTCAAATTCTTTTATTTCACTATAATACTAGTTTTTAATTATTTTTCCCTCTACTCCCTCTAATTCAAACACTCTATTTCCTTCTTCCTAATTATTATCTCCTATTTTTTTATATTTTTTTAAACCTGCAACTTGCCGAGGAAGCTTCTTCCTCGGCAAGCTGCAGGTTTTTTTTATTTTCAATTCACCTTATGTCGCGCATGATTTAGGCGCGACATCATTTTTATAATATGAAATTTTGTCGCGTATAATACGCGACAAAAGCAATGTTTGTTTTGCTACGCTTCGTTTTTTCGCGCATGCATTCAACGCGAAAAAGAGTTTTTGTTGCGTGACATACTTCAGAATTTTGCACATTTTCAAACGTGACTAGCGGCTACTTTTTTTGTAGTGAATATAAAACGTAGTATATTGGGCGAAGGCCCAAAAATGATACATAACTATTGGTGAAGGAACAAAAATAGTACATAACTATTCTAAGGTACAAAAATGATAGCCAACTTTTACTATGTGATAAAAAATGATATTTTCACTAATATAACAA
This sequence comes from Mimosa pudica, assembly GCA_029929735.1. Lineage (NCBI taxonomy): Eukaryota > Viridiplantae > Streptophyta > Magnoliopsida > Fabales > Fabaceae > Mimosa > Mimosa pudica. The sequence goes on from JAKELP010000024.1 coordinate 6,339,597, forward strand.
TAATATTAGAGATGAAATGTCCAAAATGCCCTTATAATTAAATAAACTTTTACCGGGCGGTGATTAATTTATAAGGGCATTTTAGACTTTTTATGTCTAAATGATAGTTATGTACTATTTTTGTTCCATGACCAATAATTATATATCATTTTTGGGTCTTCGCTCTAGTATATCAGAGGATTACTTGTAGGTGTCACTATGTGGTATGAGTTTTATTGGATATTGGATGAGGCTAAAAATGAAAAAAAACGGAAAAAAGAAGTTCGATTTGCGCGTGTATATATAGGTGCCTATGTGTTGCATATACATATATACACGTACATATATATATATATATATATATATATATATATATATATATATATATATATATATATATTGGTACAATATATTATTGTCTCTACTTTACTCACCACTACAGCAACCCCGACTTTATTCTTTATTACTATATTCTAATTTCGTTTTCACATATTCTTCATCATTATTGGCTGAGGTCATCTTCCTTATTATTGTGTTTTGTCTTGTTTCCTGTAGGATAAGCTCCACACTCATCTCTCATACTTTTTCTCATCATCTTCTAATTATATCTATCCCCTTTGGTTAATTGTTCTGCTTAGCTCGTCTCATATCTGTAAATTTTTTAATTATTATTATTATTATTTAGTTGTTGAAGTTATCTTGTTTCAGGTATAAAAAAAGTTTTCTACCTTGTTGATGCTTCTGAAATCTGAATGATATTTTTCATTTTAAATCATGAAAATTTCGTCAACCTTTTAGAATTTGATTTATCCTTGAGTTTCCTACGTACAGTACAATCTCTCTCTCTCTCTCATAAGTGTATTAGTTACCTGCACTATTTTGAATTTAATAGATAGCCATTTTTTAATGATATGCATAAAGCAAGAACATTTTGTATTTTTGGGAATGATTTAATAATTTTTTTAATATAATATGTGCTTACGGTACACACAAATACTCTCTGCTCGTGAATCGCTTAAGATATCAATTCAACAATTAATAATATATAGTAGTAATAATAATGCAATCCTTTTGCTAGTATCTATTTTAATTATTTCAAGTAGCTATCGAACATAATGAAGTATATATTAATTTAAATCTTCATAGTATTTGATTAATAATAAAAAATATGATATGAGAGAAAAAATCATTTTAAAAAATAGAAAGTAGAGGTAAATTAGGTAATGATGGGAAAGTCAACATCTAATCAGCATACATCGAAACAACAAATTACTCTATGGGCTTGTTTGCTTGGACGGAAAGTGGATAATGGAAATGGAAATGGAAATGAAAATGGAAATGAGTGTAAGAGGTAAAAATAGAAAGTAGAGGTAAATTAGATAATGATGGGAAAGTAAAGTTTGTGGGGCATAGGAAAAGTGTGAGATGAAGAGAGAAAACTTGTGAACCTGGGATATATAAAAATTACTCTTCTCAATCTCCTTTACACTTTCTTGACAACCAAAGAGGCAGTTCTCAGACTTCCTCTCCCAACATTGCTATATTTCTGTGATCCATAATACTGTTAATTATATGAGTCATCATTATGCAAAGTGCTTTGTATTTGTGAACATAGATTTGCTACAACCTGACACGCAATTGAAAGCTTAATTAGTAAGGTCACAGTCCACCAATTGTATATGTGTGGCTACGTATGTTATAATTAAATTGTGGATTTATTTTAAATTACTTTCTCAAACATGAAATCCAACTTTCTTTTTGGGTTAGATTAACATATAAACCAACTTTTTCATATCATGCCAAGCCATTTTATAATTGACAGATGTCAACAAACAATCATATTTATGGTCTGTCTCTGTTAATTGTAAATAGCTTCTGCATATGGAAGTGACAGAAAGCCGAAGAAGTTTTTTGTAATTTTCATTTCACAGTTTTAGAATATTCTGTCAATATTAAAATTTTTCGATAGTGATGCGAGATATTGTAATAATAGTTTAAATGATAAAATTATGGCATTAACAGTTTTACAGATATATAGCAATTTTTAACTTTATAAATTATATATAATAATTAAACAATGTAAAATAATTTTCATATTTTTTATTGAATATCAATAATAACATTTTAAAAATTAATAATAAATTTAAGTTATTAAGTAACAACAATTAAGGTATTTTTGACAAATAATTTCATTCAGTATAATACCTTGTGACAAAGCTTAAGCACATAAATACTTTTTTTTAAAAAAATTATTATGAAGTTCCTTTTAACATTTTTTTTATGAAAATTAAGGAAATCTTATTTCCCTTAACTTTACCTTAACATTTAAGGACTTTTTAATTAACAAAAGTTTTCAAAAATTTCTGGTCATCGGCAGTCTATAACTAATAATATATAAAAGAACGGTAAAATTAAATACTCATATAAAGATTCATTCAAATTATGTCTTTTATTTATAAGAGAAAAAATTCTCTTCACATTTTATGAAAAGGATTGGAGGAATAATCATCGATAAATTTATTGGCGTTAATACATTTTGAGATAAGAAGATGTCACCTTATGATTCTCATAGTTTGGTTGTCTTTCAATATGGACAAACTCCTATCAAATGTATTATTTGTGAGAGACTAACCGCTTTTATTATAACTACAACCTATTTCATTAATGGTAAGTGATTTAGGGAATTCATCATCAAATACTGCAGGAAACTTATAACTTATAGTAAACCTTGTTTGGCTTTTTTTCGGTTGACTTATCGAGTTAATGGAATTGATCGCAGAATTAGTTTGAATTTTTCAAAATATGTTGAGAAATGACAAAACCAAAAACAGGATTGATTGGTTTATACAACATTGTTACATTGAGCGAACCTGATTGATTGGTTTGAATGGATAAATCAGTGCATTCATTCATGTCTCTAAAGTTGGTTGAAACTTTTGAAAACAGGTCGTTTTGAGTATGAATACAAAATTTTTTGATCACAATGGGAAAAAGAAAGAAAAAAAATCAATAAAACAAGTCAAAATTGAAAAATAAATAAGTTAGGATTTAACTCATCTGTTTAAACTTATGGTATTACATAGATATACATATGATCATGAACTTATATGATTGCCAAAAAAACCATCAAACTATCTAATGGATATTAAAGTACTTACGATAATGGAATATTCACTAGTACAGAAAAGTAAATTTAAACTAACTAAAAAGTCTTTCAAACCGAATATATAAAGAAGTGATTTAAATAAAGTTCACAATATTTACAAAAATGCCACTACTAAGGTCTTTAAGACCATATATGTCATAAAAGCGGTCTAAAAAATATGTGTTAAAACCATATCTCATATATGCTGTCTATATAGGGTGGTTCAGATAACTCTTTTTTGTAGCAGTAGTGATTAGGATATGCTTATCTTAATATTTCAATTTACAATCTTAGATGAATATTAATTTTTATTCAAATAGATGAGATTTGTTATAAGTTTTTTTTCTCATATATTATGTTTTTTTTACCATAATCATATATTATGTTGATATCATATAAAATGAAAGTCAAAATATATAAATGAAACTTCTACTATGATTAAGTCATAACTGCACCTGCGAATTGTTTCATTGTTATAGGTTAATGATGATGTAATTTCAAAATAATTAGTAATAGGAAAGAAAGTCAAAGATTTTTTTGAATGATAAAGGTGCAAAAATATCCATGTGATGATTGTCACCAAGATGCACCCAATATCATGTAATATATTTTGAGCAAAAGTAATATGACATTTCAAAATTGGGCATGACATTTCAAATTAGGGTAAAAGTAACCATGACATTTCAAATTGGGGCAAAAGTAACTATGACATTTCAAATTAGGCATAGGTAACCATGACATTTCAAAAATCATGGGTACTTTTGCCACAATTCCAAAATTTCATGATTATTTTTACTCCAAAAAATTACGTGGTGTTGGGTGTATTTTTTCCACAATCACATAAGTATTTTTGCACTTTATCCCTTTTTTAATGAAGAAGATATTCGAATATTTAATTTGATATTAGAAAGAAAAATCAAATACATTGTTGAAAATGAAAGACACCGTTATAGTCTAATGTATAATCATATAGAGCACCTAACCATTTGTCGCCAAACCTGAAACCAGCAACTAAAGAAGACGTGATCGTTCAATGATCAATGAAAACAATGCACCAAAAAAGCTCAACCACATATTTTTAGTAAAATTCTCAATATAAAGGGTAAAGCCAATTGGAGAAAAAAACCTAAGATCTCAATGGATAAATTATTAGGTTTGAACCATTATATAGTGAAAGGTAGCATTAGAATATTGGGGTAGATAAAATATTGGTTATAGAGTAACGACAAATGATTTAAATGGTCTTTATAAAAAAATGCTATCAAAAAGAGAGTTTTATGCTCTGATTTAACCTAAACATCTATTAATTAGTCAAGATTTGGTGTTCAGATTTTGGCAAAAATGTAAATTTGTGAGCGATTGATCTGTAAATTCCAATTTAGATCCTTAAATAAATAATTATCCGAAAACCATAGATAATGCTACGGCCATACGGGATTAGGTTACGATGCCAAGTTACCTAGTAAAAAATTGAAAATGAAATGACAACAATATTTCTATATATATAAGTAATTAATAAGTTATTACTTATATCAAAATAAAATCCTTGTAAGTTAAACCTTTAACCCCTTAACCCAGTGTCTTAGCCGGGTCAATGCTAGGTATGATTTTTGAACTTTGATAATAACATTAACTTATCAAATACTACCTCTGTTTCTAAATATAAAATCACTTTGGGGATGTGGATAAGTTCCTAAATATAAGATCACTTTCTATTTTTTCTCAAATTTTGTCAAAATTACCCCTATATTACTCCATCTTTCTCTCTCTCCTCCTTGTCATCACCACTTGTCAAGCTCTTCTCCAGCCACAACACCACCGACTTCTCATAAGTCTGTTCCAATTTCACTATCCCCCTCTACTGATTATTACAAGCAACTTAATCAAATTTCCATTATACTTCTATGCATTCTCAGTCATAGCACCAGCCTCATTCTCATCTCCTCTTGAAAGGCCAACCAGACTCCGATTCAAAATCTACAATTCCTTCATTTGGCCGAAACAACAAAAAATCTAAAGAAGAAATCTAATTTTGATGTGAAAATTTAGAATCGGAGTAAGGAAAGAAGTAAGATCAGATTGAAACTTTGCAGGCCGAAGGAGGATAAGAAGCTTTAGAACACCTAAAGAATGTGTGGTATACAGACATTTTCCGGCGATATGTTCAAACGGGAAATCAAAAAATCATGTAATATGTCTCTATTTGTGTTTTAACTTTAAGTGAGGGGTATTTTGGGAAGTTCATGTTATTTAAATGTCTTCCTTAATCTCTCCAAATTAGCCAAAGTGATCTTATATTTAGAAACAGAGGGAGTAAGAACTAAGGCGATGAAAACTAATATTTTAAAAAAATCACAGATAAATACCAGCAATGTATCAGTCTTCTTTGCTCAAAAATCAGTTTATCAATTAGTAGCTTTAAACATTATCAAATGAAAACAACTACGGAAATGATAATAATTTTAATGAGGAACATTTTGCAAAAAATTTAATTCCAGAATAGGTCTTCAAGAACTTCATATAGGTCAAGCAATTTCAAGCAACATTTTAATTCAAAACACACTCTCATATTTTGATGGTGAGTCTATGTTCTTTCTGCGTCTAATTGAAAACGAGTTGGTAAATTCCAATAAAATATTGTTTCTAGTTTAAGGAGAATGATGGAAGGAGGATTCTCCAAGTAGGTGAAAGATGAAGCATCACACAAGTGGCATAATTAATGGACAAAAAGAATAAGCCAATTGTTTAGTGACATTAATTCAAATGGGCATATAGGCACGCCATTGCATTAAAATAATGGGGAAAATGAAAGTTAGTTCTCCTCTACTTATCCTTGTCTTTGAAGTTTGAACCTAACACTGAACAAAGTGGCGTAAGCATGTCAACCTCGATCAAAGCTTTCTGCTTCTCCCACTACCTGAGTTAATTTCCTCCATAAACCACACGTTAATCCAATTATACTTTGAGCTAAATAAGGATTAGGATAGATTAGATACGTTGCCAATGAATCAATTGAATTGATCGATTCAACTTAAAATCGAATCATGAATCATGCATATAGTATAAAATCTTAGTACTCCCTCCGGTCCTATTTATAAGTCACCAACCGCCCAAATTGTACATACTAAAAAAAGGAGGTTAATGGAAGTTACATCATTAAATTGGTCTTATTTCTTTTGTCTTTTCCATTTTTGCCCCTCCCACCTTTATCAATATGGCCCACTACTACATTCTTTCTCTCTTCATTAATCTTCTATCTTTATGAGTATCCATGTGCATTTTTCATCTTCTCTCTCTACTCATTTTCCAATGTTCATTTTCCAATGATAAGGGTGTATTGAGAAAACTTTAATAAATAAGTTAGTTAATGGTAGTTGGTGACTTATATTAAGGACCAAAATTTAGAGGCGGTTGGTGACTTATAAATAGGACCAGGGGGAGTAGTTTAACTCTGAATTATGATTTATTTTAAGATTACACTTAATTAAATTGAGGATAAATTATTATGTTTTACAAAATGCGTGACTTAGTTATTTATATTTATTTATTTATAGTTCTTCAGTGGTTTTTTATTTATCTGTTTTTGTAAATAGTTTAACAGTTTAAGCTTTTCTACCATTAAAGTATACTATGTGACAAGGTGGGTGCAATTGGCTTAGTTACGAAAATCACTTTTATGATGTATATACTCCCTCTTCGTCCTTAATATATAAAACACCAATTAAGATTTTCATATACCATAAATGCATTAAATTTGTCCTAAATTTTAAGTAATTTTCAAGAGTACCCTCACTAGTTACATCCATTTCCAAAAAAATATCAACTACTACCCTCTCCTTCAACCCTTAGCTTAAATATAGGGAAAAAGACAATTTAAGTCTTCCCAATGTGTAAAAGGACAAGTAAGGTTGCTAAATAGGAGTATAAAAAAGACAACTTGAGTCATTGACACTTAACTTGAGTCATAAATTTTAAGACTTATCATGTAACTCACGGGTTATAGTGGGCTAGCCCCTGGGTTGGCTCACCAAACATACATCAGCCATTTGATTCCCTACATCACAAATTCAGTGTGATTCAGGATATGAATATTATATTATAGCAAAACATAGGACTTTGTGTGTGATATATAAGGTGAAAGACACAAAAATATACTCCAAATCTGTTCAAATCCCAATTTGGGACCACAAAATGGCATAATTACAATGAGTCTATTTGGTCAGCTAGGAACTAATTAACTCTTGTAACGAAAATGCCTAAATATCCTAAGGATTTTCGCAATATCTTTGAGCAGTTTTAGAGCCCTGAATTGATATTTTTAGATTTGGAGGTACCTTTGTGCCTGTCTCCCAAAATATTAAGTGTAACTTCATATTTAATTATTGGATTTATAAAACAAGGTAGGGTGGAGATGAAAGAAGAGGAAGAAGGCAGAGGCGAGAATAATAGATGGTGAAATGGTTGGATGAAAGAGAGAGAGAAGGGGGGCAATGAGTGAAAGTTTGATTGGAAAATAATGAAAGGAGACATAAGAGGCCTACTGAGTTTGGCCATTTGTGAATGGAGGAGAGGCACATAAAAGGCATTCCCATAAACCATGAACAAATTAAAGTAAATCCCACATTATGAGGCTTCTCTCCATTCTCTGCTTTAGATTTTTAGTGTCTTGTCTTTGTGATGTGTTGTCACTTACTCTCTCCTCTCCCATAAGCCCCATTTACTAGGACTTGTGTGGTACAAATCAATTCTCATCATATACAAAAAAATTTAACCAACCGTAATGGTTAGGTTGATAAAATGAGACTTAAGGCCCTCTTTTTTTTTTGGTCATAGACTTATAAGACCCTCTTCAATTATGAGAGTTTTGAATAAAAAATCATGATGTGAAAACTTTTTCTCACATTTCTGATCAAAAAAAAGAAAACTTTTTCTCACATAGGGTTCAGCCTAGCCTGAATTCATATATCGATTATATCACATTGAATGGTTTGATCATGCGTATATTATCGTTTTATTTTTTTAAAAAAATTGAAAATATATAATAAATTCTCCTTTTATTTTAAAGAGTAATTAGCCTCTAAAATGATATTTTTATATATTCATAATAGTTATACATACTACTCTTGTCTTATTGCAAGGGAGTCTCATCAAACTATATATACTTTATAGCCATTTATATATATAGTCCACATCAAGCCCCAATTATAAGTGGCTTAATGATGATGATAATATTAATAATAATATTATTTAATGGATTGTTGAAAACTTTCTGCAGGTCCCTCTAGGGCTTGTCCGTGACTAAAGTGGTTGAAATAATCAACCCGTCTACTACAAATTTGCCCAACAAATGGAATTCTTTAAAATGAAATGAAAGATATGAAATTCATTGAGAGAAAGTCCAGTCTGAATTATCTGTGAGTCATGTCTCATTACATAATTGATCCACTTTCGACTAATTTGCTAACGAAAGCATCCAGTTTGAACAATATCCATATTACATGTTTTTTAAAAGAGTGCCCTTTTCTTTTTTTTGATAAACAAAGAGTGCCCTTTTCTGATTACGATATAATTGACAAATTATGTCATTACTCATAGGTTTCAAATTTTCAATATTGAAAATAATTACTCTATATATATAATTATACTTACAGTATATAGGTACGCACGAACAGAGTGGGGCAAATTCTTTTTTCTCCACTAACATGAAAATCTTCATCTTCTTTCGTATCAAGGATCTGGAATTGTCCATGTAATTCTAGTTTTTTTTAATCTGTTAATATATCATATACAAATAAATAATTTTATAAGCCTGTTATATTTCCTTTTAAAAAATTTTGTGCATGTACTGTACCAAAATTAAACTCTTTTAACAATTTGACCATTTAACTTTTCCCCCTCAAAGCAGACCTCACATGAAGCCCTTTTCCATGCAATGCGGCCATATTTCTTTTTGATACCAAGAAAATGTGGCCGTATTTTTATCTAGCTCTCACTTTATTATTATATTGAAACTTGAAAGTAATCATTTTTGCCAACTGAGATATTCTCTTACTTCCTTAGATAAACTAATTCGCATACATTAGAAAGTAAGCTTATTATTTGAAGGATAATCATACACTAACTTTTAATTTAGGTGAAAAGAAAATTAGAGAATAAAGAAGAAGGACCTTACTTAGGTCAAGTTCCTTTCTCCAGGTTCTCAATTTCTTTTAATATAGGAGTGACACGTGTATAGATAGTTGTTATAAAAAGACACGTGTCACTCCTATATTAAAAGAAATTGAGAAACTGGAGAAAGAAACTTGATCTAAGTTTTTCCCAATAATGAATACCAAGAGGAGGAGGAGGGGAAACTTTCAAAAAAATGTAATTTTGTTATACTATTTTGTGAAAGTTTATTTCCTATTTTGGAGAGTCCTCATTTTTTATGCTCCGCTCCTATTTTTCTTTCGATTTCCCCTCCATATCTATCCAAACGTAGCCTAATGTGTTCATCTCTTGGTTTTGCTAATTATTATGGTGATGATTGTTGTGATGAGCTGCGCAGTGTCCAAATATATTTTTTTTGGATAAACACCATCTGATAATTCAGTGCCTATTGACAATTAACTAATCTAGACTCGAGGAGTAAGAGTGTTGCCTACATAGGCAAGATCGTTCCCTCTTCCAATTAGAGTGGTTTCTGGGATTCAAATGCGTTTTCTTATCCTCACGGGACACACATTCTTATCCTTATGAGGTTTGTAACTCATTTACCAGCTCCACCAACCACGGATTGGTTTTCCAAATATAATTTTGACAATACAAGTTTAAAATTTTCAAATGGACTATTTTTTAAAATAGAGATATTTTTTTAAGAAAAATGACACTTAAAGTTCTTATATATTCTAAATTCCGTACACACACAATTCTTTAGACCAAAGAATCTTTACACATTTAAATAATTATTTTATAAAATAAAAATTGAAAATAATCAAACATAGACAGCAAAGATATCTAATCTACTAGGTGATCCAAATTCGGTAACCACCATGCAAACCAATCCCTTTTTAATAAGGATGTAAATCTTGATACACTAGATTGCCAGAGACCAGCCTCTTCTGTTAGATCAATTCCCAGCCGATAAAACATTGCCCTAATTAAACCAAAATGCTATGCCCTAAGCCCATTTAGCCATTAATGACATTCCTCCGGCACCTAGCAAAACTGCAATATATGACCAAATCTGAAGCTTCATGTTTTGTTGGAGCTTAGGCCCCATAAAATCAGATGCCAAAAGATCCACCAGTGCCATATAGTTCAAAAGCCCTGCAGAGACAGCATTTAGAAGACCTTCCACAATGAGAGAGGTTGGGCTTGTATCACTATACACATTTGATAGTCCAATTCCCAAAGCAATCCCAAATGGAGTTGTTACTGAGAAGAAAAATATCAACGCACTCTTCATCTTGCTCCCATATTCCGCCTGTTTTACAACACAACATAATGATAGATGTTTTGTTTCTGATACAATATATTGAGAAGTAAACAATTAAACGTAATATAGTTTCCAAAAAAATAACAGAAACACTGGCTCATGGTGTGATCAGTATATAGAGTGCCTCCCCTTGTCAAATTGTATACGTAAAATGTACATTATAATATATATTAAGTAAAATAAGATTATTATATCAGTAAATTTTATATCTTTTCATAGAAACAGACCATTTTTTCATCTAATTACACTGTTGGTAGGCAAAAGAAGGGAAAAATTGAGTGAATGACAATGAAGTGCCAAGTATAATATTTAATTATTACTAAATAGTACTTATAACACACTACTAGAAAATAGGCTTTTCACGACCATAATTAACCACTAAAAAGCCAATGCTGGTCGTTGAAAAAAAACGCGGTGGCATAACATGTAAATAACTGTTCAAGCGGAGACTTTCCACGACCACATTTGTACATGTGGTCGTGGAAAGTACACCTTCCACGACCACACATTTGAATGTGTGGTCGTGGAAGGTGTGGGTACCCTTCCACGACCACAACAAGGGAGTTGTGGTCGTGGAAGGGTAGCCTTCCACGACCACAGTTATAACTGTGGTCGTGGAAGGCTACCCTTCCACGACCACAACTCCCTTGTTGTGGTCGTGGAAGGGTACTCACACCTTCCACGACCACACATTCAAATATGTGGTCGTGGAAGGTGTGAAAATTCTGGCGCCATAAGACTTTTTATTTCCCTCCAACCTCACTCACTTCACTCACTTCGCGCCTCCAACCTTATCTCGGCCTCTCACCTTCATCTCCGTCTCACTTTCGCCTCTCAACCTTATCTCCAACCTTATCTCGGCCTCTCAACCTTCGCCTCTCACCTTCATCTCTCTCAACAACACCTCCGCCGCCCTTCTCCGTCTCACTTCTCGTCCGCCGTCCTTCTCCTTCTCTCTCGGACTCTCTCCCCTCCTTCCCTCCGTCCTTCTCCTTCTCTCTCGCGCCTCCTTCTCCGTCCGCCGTCCTTCTCCGTCTCACTTCTCGCCGCTGCCTCCCTCTTCACCGCCGCCGCCTCTGAGGTATATATTTACCTATTAATATCTTATATGTAAATTTTGCCTTCAGATATCATAATCTCCCACTTTGGCTTGTGTACTTGCTGTTTCATAAATTTTAGGCCATATGATTTATCTATTAATATCTTATATGTAATCAAGGTTGGAACGATTTCGGTTCATTTATATAAACACAAGTACAGCTTAGGTGTTGGGACCTCTGATGAAAGCAATTACTAAATTATGCCTATATTTTAGTGTTCATATAATGTGATGCTTGAACCGTGACGATAGGATGAAGATTTTTGTTACTCTTCTTGTTTTTGAGACTTGTTGGGTTATAGGATGCTCTTTTTGCTGCTATTTTAGTAACCGTGATGATGATGATGATGACTTCTGTGCGGTCAGGAATGATCATACTGAGGGTATATGGGACATATGGGACGACAACACATAATGTTAGAAAATGTATTGATTATTGTTATTGTTTTTCATTTAATAATCTATCTAATATTATTAATTGTTCTGTGCTAATGTATGTAATTGTTCCTCTTTCACAGGTTATAATGGCAGAAAATGACTCCGATCGCGAGCAAGAGTATTATGAGCAGGCCCCACCACCCCCTGTGAAGAAGAAGAAAAGAGGGCCTACCAAACTTTCGAAAGTGATTGCTCTGACAGTTGAGCATAAGAAGAAAAACCATTTGGAACTAGATGAAAAGAATAGGCCTAAAGGGCCAACTGCAAAGCCATTTTCAAGTTATCTTGGAACAGTGGCGAGAAACAGAGTTGACATCACAATAAATGAGTGGAAACACGTTAATGACGATGTTAAGCAACAATGTTGGTTGGATGTATATGTATGTACATTCGTATTTTAACTCCATATTTGTGAGATATTGTGGTGACTAATCATATTTGTTTTTTCATTGCAGCAATATTGGGATGTGCCGGATACCAAAGATTTTAAAGAGTTCGTTTGGCAAAAAATTGCAAAAAGGTTTAGTGAATTCAAATATAACATTGCCAAGGACTACATATTTGGGGGGTCTAAAATGGGTGAGGATCCATGTATAGCATATCCCAATATTGAACCAGAGAAATGGAAGGAGTTTGTTAAATATCGGACTTCTGAAGCATTTAAGGTATATCTACTATACATGTATAGTTCATAACTTGGTTTTAATCTGTGTACCTGCATTATTAATATTTTATTATTGTGGTACGTAGGAGATAAGCAAAAAACAACAAGAGATTCAGGCTAAAAATGAGTATAATCATACCATGTCCCGTGGGGGGTATGATTGGATAACTGATTATGTGGAAGCCGAGCGGCAACAAAAGTGGGAGGAGCAGCGGAAATCTATGGAAGCTGAGTCATCTTCCACTGTCTTAGAACCTTTACCTGACCTCCAACGCCATGTAACATGGGCAGCGGCCCGGAGGAAGAGACCAACTGGAAAATATACCAGTGACAAGGCTGAAGCGGTGGCAAACCGAATTGTGAGTGCTATATAAATTGTATTTAAACACTTACGTAGGATATTATTGTATATTAATCAATGTTTGTTCACTTTTGTAACAGAATGAACTGGATGAGCAATCTTCTCAGGGGTCTTGGACACCGCAGGACCCCAGAATGGACATCCTAGCAACTTCACTAGGGAGATTAGACAACCCTAGCCGAGTTGTAGGAGTTTCTGGGAGAGTTGGGGCAAAGGAATTTTTTGGGCCCAAAAAACGAGTGGTGTCTCGACCTAAAATGTCCACTGAGGAGCTTGATGCAATGGTGAATGCACGGGTGGACGAACGGATGGACGAACGGGAGAGCCAATGGCAATCGAGGTTTGAATATCTTACATCACAGTTAGAGGCTCTTCAAGCTTCCCAAAGAACAACTTCAACAATGAGTGAGCCAAGTGCACCTGATCCTCTTGATGACTACTACGAGGAGTGCTACTTACATCTTGACGAGCCTTCCCTACACCCTGTTGTTAAGGCTCTCAAGTACCCAAATCACACCATCATTCATAACAGGTCTATCCGGGATGATCAAGTAAAAGTGACAGTCATTTCCGTGATAAAGGGCCAAGAAATGACATGTGTTCCATTTCGTACTAAAGAGGTCACAACTTTAGGGCAAGCAATGAAGGGCTTTATTGTTTGGCCTAAAAGGCTTGTGTTCGATACTGCTCAAGAAGCTGCTCAAGAAGCTCAACCACCAATTCTTCTCCCACAGGTACTCAAGTTGTCTATGAATTGACCTTTATTAACAATGTTATAAACGTAATATATATATGTGTGTAAAGTTGATGTGTTTCTTATTTTCAGTATTTTAACGGTGAGAAGTACCCATATCTGAATCTGTTGTGGACGATGCAACCAGGATTTGAGCGTAATCTTTTAATACCTGCTGGAGTCGTCAATCCACTAGCAGAGGAGAAGATTTGGTTGCAAGGTTCTCGAGACGTTAAGGAGTTCTTGATGATGGAAGAGCTTGAGCAAAGCTGGCTTGATTTGGCCGTCTGGTAAGTGTGTCATATTTTTATCAATATAGTTGAATATTGTAATGAGTCTTTAAGTTCTAATCAATTTCGCCATGTCTAATAGGTACTGTCACAGTTTATGCCAAAGAACCCCAAAGGAAAAGTTTTGCCGGTTTCTATGCCCTTCTAGACTGGCTTATGATGAAAACGCCTTGAAAGTACTTAAAAGGAGTAAGAAGACTCATTTTTGGGAGATGCAATCTTACGTCGAGCTGCAGATGGGCCTTGATTGCGACACTCTTTATTTCGCCCCCGTTTTGAATTGGTAATGAGTTATCTTTTACACAATATTAAATGTTATGTCTTAGTTTAATTAACATTTATTTTCACTTATATCTTTCAATGGACATTGGACTCTGGCTATACTTTGCCCGAAAGAGTTCAGGATTTTTTGGTTTGACTCTTTAGAGGGATTTATTAGCGACGATCACAAAAAAGTCTTCCACAAGTAAGTTTCTCTTTTTTTTTTTTTACTTTTATGGTTGATAATAATATATCCTTATACTATATATAACATTATTGTTATGATTTTGTCTCTTTTGAAGAGGAATATTAAAATGACATGATGCTCAAGATACTGATTATTACACAGCTAGTCAGACTTCGATTAATGTTATAAACGTAAAGGTAAAAGCAATTTTTATATTCATTTTCATTTATATTGCTTTTAGGCATACCCGAACTACCATGATATTGCTGATATTATCTGTGATTTATCAGTGTCCAAGACAGCGGGGCGCTGTAGAGTGCGGATATTATGTCTGCAAATACATGCTGGATATTGTATATCAAGATCAAATTAAGCAAGGGAGGAAATTCCAAAAGGTATGCACACTTCTAACATATATCTCCAAGAAAATAGTCATTTCTAATTGTAAGTGGTACTTTCCTTGTCTTTTTTAATATTGTTTAATTATGTTGCAGCTTTTGGAGGGACTTTATGGACTTAGTACTGACTCGTTTAAACAAGATGAGGATATTGACTTTGTACGAAACGCACTTGCAGAATTTTTAATCACTATGTGAGGCAGAAATTGTATAGGCTTAGATTTTTGTAGCTAAATTTTGAACTTATTACTAGTAAGGCAAAGATATAAAACTTAGATTATGCCTTTTGTATTTTGTTGTCTAAGTAAGGTATTTATGGGATATGTTTTTGCAATTGCTCTGGTATTCTGTATTGTGAAGTAGTATGATATTGAAAGTGGTTTGTAAATGATCTGCAAGAATGCAGATGGCTATAAAATGCATTTACAAAAAATAAAAAAGAAAAAAACCCTTTCACGTCCACATTTGCGTAAGGTGTGGTCGTGGTAGGAGTCTACTAAAGGGCTATCACGTCCACACATATGGGAGTGTGGACGTGATAGCCCTATCACGTCCACAATTATACATTGTGGACGTGATAGCTTGAAGCTATCACGTCCACACTTTATAAGTGTGGACGTGATAGCTTCAAGCTATCACGTCCACAATGGACGTGATAGGGCTATCACGTCCACACTCTCATATGTGTGGACGTGATAGCCCTTTAGGAGGCACCTAATTTGGTGCCTCCTAAAGGGCTATCACGTCCACACATATGAGAGTGTGGACGTGATAGCCTCTTAGGAGGCACCTAATTTGGTGCCTCCTATACACCTATCACGACCACAATTTTGGAACTGTGGTCGTGATAGGTGCTACCTATCACGACCACAACACTATGGTCGTGAAAAACACACTTTTTTACGACGCGGGATTCCACGACCACCTATTTCTGGTCGTGAAAAGCCCAATATTGTGGTCGTGAAAGACCTTATTTCCAGTAGTGACAAGTGAGTTTTTTATCAGATATGACAAGTGAGTAAAAGAAGTATGTTGTTAAATGTTAATACTTCCTATAATTAAACTTGTCATTATGTGTATTTTAGTTATTATTGGACTTTTGAATGTTAACTTTCCCATACAAATTGACAAACACACATATTGCAACCTAGAGAGGATTCACTTTTCTTAGCAGTCTCCATGTTTTAGTTAAGGTGGAATCTTTCATTTTCTTCCAACATTTTTGTTTTCCCAAATTTCAACATATGAAGGAGAGTAGGAGACAGATCACCTGAAGTATACAGCCACCTAATCCCATTCCCTCAAAGAGTTGGTGGAAGCAGAGTGCAGCAATAAGAGGCCTGATTGTGCATGGATTTTGTGAAGCTCCCATTGATAATCCAATCACCACTGAGTGCACCACTATTCCTAGCTCTAACACCTATATAACATCACATTCATCCATAAAATATATTGCACAAGTACTAATAAATTCAACATCATTAAATTAATTAGATGATCAAGATAATCAAACATAAGCAGAAAAAAAAAGAAAACTTTCATCAATGAAAAACCAAATACAAATAAAGAATAATTCATCAAATATACCTGAGCTACAACTCGCTTTTTCAACAGATCTTCTTCCTCAATGCCAAATTGATTTGATTTCTTCACTTGACTTCCACAAATATTATTGCTTATTTCAATAGATTTATTATTAGATAATTTTTTCTTGAAGAAGGCAATTGAAAATGAATCAACCATTAGGGTAAAAATGGCAGCCAACATTGCAACAAAGGTTGTAAACGGAAATTTATGCCAAGGGTTTTCAGGCAAACACTCAGATCTCAAATCATCAAATGAGTCCGGTAAAACGTGCATGTAACCTGTTGCTAGAATAACCCCAGATGAAAAAGCCTTAACTAGAACAAACAAATTCCTGTCTGGTGAAAACGCAGGCACAAAACGTGACAAAATAGGTAGACATACGCCTATTATACTTGCCACTAATATAGAAAATATTGCTATAATTTTCAACTTCAATGCTTCCCTTTTATCATGGCACGTACCTTCATATTTGGACTCACATGTAGCAACACTTGAAGACACTAAAGAGAAGAGAACAATGATGAGTATGGTGAATAGAATGTGATGATTAGATTTGGAATGAGAGCAAAAACGTGATGCCATGATAATTAACTATCTAATTTTCTATGTTAATTATTGTGACGGCAGTACAGTTGATACTTTATAGCAAATATGGTATTTCTTTTTTTTGATCGAGACAAATATGGTATTTCATTCCCAGTCAATCACCATCTCCGAATCTTATTGAAGGGGGGGAAATTTGAATGTTTCTTATGTTCCTATTATGCCCTTTAAATAATTGAGTTTTTCAACGGGATAATACGTAATTTTTGTGTAATTTACTGGTATTTTAGGAATTGGGACGACGAAATTAAAAAAGCTTGTGCTAGGCGTGTGTAAATTGTGCTTCGCATGCTTTTTATCCCATGGCATAAGCCGTACACTAGTCTCATTGGCCCAGAATTTGATGATGTGGCATTTCGTTCCATATAGTTTACTAATTTATCGGGATATGTTATTTTATTTTTGTAAATATATGAATTGATTTCACTATATTCAGATAATTGCATCATGTAATTTGAAATTGTGATGTTAATATTTTTTTTTCGGAATGGGAATATAATTAATTGATTCGTTAGAGATATTTTGTATAATTTTTTTATAAATTCATTATTTTATTTTACTTTACTTTCAAATCCATAATGATCGTTTCAGTTCAAAAAAAAATTCCGTTAAAAAAATCCATAATAATCGTGTTTACACCAAATTCTAGAATTCAAGAATAATAACTAAACCATGCGGAGAATGGTAGTATGTATTAGGACCTTACTTAGGTCAAGTTACTTTCTCCAGGTTCTCAAGTTCTTTTAATATAGGAGTGACACGTGTCCTTTTATAACAACCAATTTGTTATAAAAGGACACATGTCACTCCTATATTAAAATAACTTGAGAACCTGGAGAAAGTAACTTGATGTAAGTTTTTCCCTATGTATTATGTAATAGAAAAAGAGTGGGAATATTTTAATATTTGATTATTTTTGTGAAAAAGGAACAACAGAATCGCGTGAATATTTAGGTATGATATGAATGACTTTTTCAGCCTAAAACAATTAATTAGTAATAAATATAATAATGGATATAGATATAGTAGTACCAAAAGTCCAAAACCAGCTAAGATAGGCCCAAGTAGGTTATGTTAGGCCACATATAAAGTCAGCCGCCAATAGACCCTAGCTGGGCCATATCATTAAAAAGCCTTGCCCATAATTATGGTACAGATTGGACTCTGAAATATGCACAAAGTGCTATTAGCATCACTTCTGCTCTACGCTTCCACAGTTTCACTTTATGTCTTATGGAAGGCTGTTAGTTGAGAAGAACGTTAACTTGAGTTCTGAATAAGTGAATATTATATCACTTCCTTTTTAGCTGTGATTTTTTTTTAGGAAAAACCCATGCAAATAAAAAAGCTAGACACATAATTATTAATGCATGTGTGACAGTTCATTAATGGTAAATAACCACCATCTAACTATTAAATTACAAAGTTAATGTTATAAAATCGGATCAGAATGTGGGTCAGAAAAGACTTTGGGTCATGGTTTATACGGTCGGATCGCTCCTATCAACGTTTAAAACACCGGCCAA
Source organism: Mimosa pudica (assembly GCA_029929735.1). Taxonomy (NCBI): domain Eukaryota; kingdom Viridiplantae; phylum Streptophyta; class Magnoliopsida; order Fabales; family Fabaceae; genus Mimosa; species Mimosa pudica. The sequence continues at coordinate 6,358,345 of JAKELP010000024.1, forward strand.
AATAATAATCATCGAGTGGACATGTAAAGTAATCGACGGTTGGACCAATTCAAACGTATGGTTTGATTCGTTTCTTACAACAATTAAATGCACAAAAAAAAATTTCAAAACATACCATGAAAAGTTGAATGCATGCGTTTGAGAAAAAGCTGTAATATAATATGACAAGGACCTATCTATTCATTTGCAAACTTCAATTGAAATGACCAAAGACCCTTGAGCATAAATTATCATCATATTGTAACATGGACATTTTGGTCATTCCAATTAAGTTGAGAGTTCGGTCCATGCCATATGAACGTCATTTTTCAAGTTCCTTGCGCCTAACTCTTCTATATATACATTGAAGTTCTTTTTCCCTATAATTCCCCCCAAAAAATTATAGATATAGAAGCACTAAAATGAATATTCATACAAACTATGGGGCATGAAGACTAATCTTCCCAAAAACAAATAGGGCCAAAGTTGATGAGACTAAAAAGAAAGGGTTAAATAATACTAAATCAACCCGGAAGTATACCTAAAATCTGCATTGAAAGTTTTCTATTGCTCAATTTCGCCCCAATAAAACTTTCAAAATAAAACAATGTTGCCCGGTCAATTAACATCATTAGTTTTGACCATATGACTAACATGTAATGTTGTCACACATGATTCCACAGAAAATGATGGTAAAAATTAAGGGTCACACAGGTGAAACTACATTACTTCTTTTTTATTTATTAATCACCGTCAGGTTTAATCCGGACTCGAGAGCTAGGAGTGTTGCTCACATAGACAAGATTGTCCCCTCTCCCAATGAGAGCGCTTCCCAGGATTCAAACACGCATTCTCATCCTTACGAGAGTTATAGCCCTTTTATCAGCTCAACCAACTTCTCATTAGTTGGTTGAGACTACATTACTTCAGTTTAGAACTATTTGGACATAATTGAGACGGAAAACTCAAAGTGACGTGAGTCGTGAATTGTGATTATGTGTATACTTCCGGGGTGAATTTGATATCTAAGCATAAAAAAGAAAAGTGGCAAAAACCAAATATTCATACAACTAACTGCATGTGCATGTGTATGTATATATATAAGTGGATATTACTATCCTGAAACCTTATCTTCTACTTCTTCATCTTCATGATGATGATGATGAAGAAGCATGTTGCATTTTCCTCATCCAACACATTCTCCTCGCTACCTACATTATTCCCTAACCGCACCACAATTCCATTTTTGCCCTCAACTTCTTCTTCATCAACATTCCTCACCACAAATTCTCGCCTCTTCAAGCTTCTCTGCCAAAAACGCAATTACGAGGTGCTGAGAAGCCTAATTATTTACTTCTAATTCATTACTCTTCGTTTTTTCTCTAACAGTTTTTTATTAACAAGCATATAATAATCTTATACTAATATTTAGATTCTTATCCATGATGATATTGTGATTATGTAATTTAAACTAGTCAACTGTTCATATACTCGCTCTATTCCTAAATATAAGAGTTAGTTGACTTTTTTGGATAATCCTAGGAAAGCGAAACGAACTACTTAATCATAACATAATTTGTATGTTATTAGATTATATGCTAGTTTATAAGTCAAATAAACATTAGTTTAGTGAAAAAAATTGGAAAATCAATTTTTAATTAGCTTATTTAACTTTCTTATGATTCTCTAAAAAAAGGCAACTAGCTCTTATAATGAGGAATGGACGGAGTATTATTTAGGAATGGAGGAAGTGTAATTTGTCTTCTTCTTTGTAGTATTTTGGCCTTTTTTTTAATTGTTGTTGAGGTTTTCTGTGTTTGTAGTTTATGGAAGGGGTGAAATTTGACGGTCCGATGATTTTTATGGATGATGATGATGATGTTGTGAAGAGTGAGGATGTTGATTTGGTTTTTGAGAATTGTGTTACGCAGACATTGTCTCCGGCTTTGACATTGGAGGAGGGAGTTGAAAGAATTAAGGAGGCTTTGCAGATGTTGAGGATGGATCCTCCTTCTTGTTCTAGTGGATTCCTTAGGTTTCAGGTATGGTTTAATACTTCTTCTGTATATAACAACTAAGAATTAATTGACTTTTTCTTAGAGAGATTATATGAGCCCTTTAGACATAACTTATTTTGTGTATTAGTATTAGAATATACTCTGTCCATTTGACTTTCTCAATAAAAAAAGTCAACTAGCTCTTATATTTAGGAATGGAGGGAGTATGTAAGCTTATATGTCAAATTAACTAGTTTTGAGAAAATAATCAAGTAAATAAATTTATAGGTAACTTATTTACTTTATTAGGATTTTCTAAGAAAGTTTAATTAGGTCGTATATGTAGAAATGTAGTTGCTCTGCTTCTTTGGATTTTGATTTTTTATGAATGATGCTATATGGATGTGAATTTTCAGGTGGCTGTGCCTCCGAGTCTGAAGGCTTTAAGCTGGTTTTGTTGTCAGCCAAAGTCATGTGGAGTTTTTCCTCAAATATATATTTCCAAGAACTTAGATAATCCAACTTGTAAGTCACTGCATGTGAATGGTCGCCGTGGAGTTTTTGGAATTGGTGCTGCTGCTTCTTTTACCCGTTATTCTACACTCAGAAAGAAAAACTTGTTGAAAAGGTTAATGGAAATGTACCTCTTCTCCTCTTTTGGTTTTCCCTTCTGTTTCTCATTGACTCATGGCAGGATTTTTAGTATGTACCACTCCAGTACTTTTTTTTGCTCCTAAATATAAGTCCACTTAGTGGTTATTAATGTTTGTTTTCGAATTTGAACGTTATTTAATTCTTGTTGGGAAGAGAGAAAGAGGGGAGAGATGTTGGAATGGTTTATAAATGTGGGGAGAGGGAAATGTCAAATAAGGGTAGTTTTGGAAAATTCATCAATATAAGACATATTTGATTGTCTAATTAACAATTCTTGGTATGTGATTAGTTAAAGTGGACCTGTGGCTCCAAAAAGGGTTAAAGCTTATGTAGAAATTTTTATTTTTTTCTATAAGCTTGAGTATAGATAACAGCCACAGGCTTTGTTCTACCCGGGTTTTAATTTCTTATGGAAATTTCTATGTGAACAAGCTACTTTCTATCCTTTTTTCCAGCATTCGTTTGTGAAGGTAATTCATTTACATGAAAATAATGTGGACAATTTTTAGTTAGATCTTGACTTTTTGTGAAGTGACTGAAGACTGCACTCTTTTACCAGCAGATATATATCAAGTGATTCAACCCCGATAGTGGCTTATGGCTTTATGGATGTTAATTTCAATCAAGATTTAGATTCTTTAAATCATGAGGATGGTTCTTTTTTCTTCTTTGTTCCTCAGGTGAATTAATTGTCAGTACCATTTTAGAAGTTAATATTTTTTTCTTTAGACGGCGTTCTTAACAGTTCTGTATTCATTAGCTATTTAACGGTGTCATTTATTACAGATTGAGTTGGATGAGCAGGAGACAGCTTCCATTTTGACGTCAACATTTGCATGGGATGACTCTTCCCTCTCTACATTCAAAGAAGCCCTCCACTCCCTTGAAGTTTCTCTTAATCAGGTATTTAGATTGCTCTTGTCATGTCTTTGCAGGTTTTTGATTAATTATATTTTACATAAATGTCAAGACCCTATACTATGTTGCTATCTATTAAGATACTGATAGAGTTCGATGGTGTCATATTATTCATGTAGCCAACCCCACATAGCGGGATAAGGCTTTGTTGTTGTTGTTGTCAAGACCCTAGACTATGTTACTACCTATTCAGATTAATCTTTGACTAACGGAGATTCTTTTACTAAAGTTTCTTCTTTTATTTGAATAAAATACCATTGGATAATCCTTCAGTACATACAGTCACACATGCATATAATTCTAGGCACAAAAAATCTAAGAGAATGGGCAATTTTAGCAATTTTGTTCAACTGATTTCATGGCGTAATACAGAATATAACAATTTTTTCCAACTAATTTCATGACATTGGATATCATGTTGTTTTGTTCTTCATACTCTGACAAGTGTACATTTTTTTCCATGAGCCTGAAAGTGCTTTTCAGCGCCCTTAATAAGTGTTCTTCATTTTTGTATCTTCCAACTCTCATTGATGATATAATATTTTTTGTTTAGTTATCTTGCTACATCTGTCCCACTGCTGACACATGGCAATCCGACTGCACAGCATCTGCACTCAGAAAATTCAGCTTAGTGGAAAATGGATCTATTCCAAGGGTATTGGTTCTTTCTTTACTGGAAAATTGAAGTGTATTAATTGGAAGTGCAATATTTTTAATTTATGCTTCAATTACTTATTCTTACCTGTTTTTTGAGTTACTTATTAATTCTCTTACTAACACTTATCTTCGGAAAAATGAAGGCTTATTACTCAGGGCATGTGCATTCTCTTATTTTTATAGTATACTTGTAAAAATTCTTCTGTGAACGTGATTTAATCCAAGTACCTCTATCTATTGATTGTTTGTTGCTCCTTCTCTGGTTGACATGATTTAATAGGTATACATGAACTCTATTGCAGCGGTAGGAAGGGAATGTATGGCTGATATCATGGAACTGGTATCCCTCTTTTCCTGGTAAATGTTTTGTCTTCTATTTTTTTCATCAATTCTTGCCTGCTTGCACTCTGAAGTTCTCTGCATGATTGATCTGTTCTTTTTCTTTTTCAGAAAGAGTCCCCATCTTCCACTCAATTCTGTTTCAGGCTCTCACCTACCGTCGCGTTCGCGATTAACATGGTATGCGCTTATGTATTCTTGTGTTGGCTTCCTCAGAAAAACATATTTTAAACGATTAATTTTTCCAAACTGATTTTATTGTTTGAAGTCAATTTTTGTATCTAACAGACTCCATTGTTGTTTTAAAGTCAATTTTTATATCTAACAGACTCCATTATTGTTTGATATCAAGAAACTGATTCATATTCTAATTCTGATTGAGAAAATGGTTCTGGCACAAGAGAACATACATTCTTATTGACTTGTGCTATGGGATTTCAGAGCTAGCTCTGGTATTTTATGGTTGTATATGACATATTTGCTTTTGGGAACAACATAAATATTTTTCATTACAATTGCTTTTTGATAGAAACCAAGGTACTATGAAGCATGTTGGTCTCACACATTGAGTAATAGGTGATGCTGTATGGAGTATTTAAATGAGTTGATTCTCTTCAAGTGTAGCCATTGAAGCCTTGATTCTTTTAGAGTGGCCAAGTGATGGAGCATTGAGTAGTATGAGATATTTTATGTGTTATTTAAATAAGTTGGTTTTCCCACCTCCATGTCTAACTTTTTGGAAGGATCCAATTGCATTTGGATGCCCACTACATTGTCATTTCATAGTTTGAAAAGAACCACGTGACTCGCCATATCAAACCTAATGGGTCTATACAGTTACATTATGCATTTAGCTATAATATTAAACTGTTGGCAATTTTTCGAACACCCAACTGTGCGTAACATCATAGCCAGATTGTCATTGCATCTTACTGGAATGTTTATTTTTAATACTCCTTCCGTTCCTAAATATAAGATTACTTTGGCAAATTTGGAGAGATTAAGGAAGACATTCCAATGAGTTAGGATTACATGAAATTTCCAAAATACCTCTCACATTCTTCAAACCACTATTTTTTGGGTGAAGGGAGTATAGGGGTAATTTGGGGAAAACTTGAGTCAAATTAGAAAGTGATCTTATATTTAGGAACAAGCTCTCCTCCCTAAAGTGATCTTATATTTAGGAACGGAGGGAGTATCATTTGTAATTCAGTAATGATAGCCATCCACAATTTTGAATCTATTAAGACGCGAGCAGCACAGCATATTTGATTCATCTGTGTTTGCACAGCTGTACTCACTAAAATTTTCCCTGCTGAATTGGTGCAAATAGTTTGACTCTTTATATTGTAAGATGTTGGTTCGCTAATGGTAATATAAATTTTGACTCTTTATAGATGATCATATCACAACACGCATTGGGGATTTAGTTCAAGAATGCTAAAAGTATCAAACTTGTCTGGAGATTATTCATGTTGTGTTTGTTTCCATTATCAGCTAGATCAAGCAAATAAATTATTTTACTCATTGGAAGAAAGTGCCAATATCAATGCTGTTTGGGCATCACTTATTGTTGAAGAATGCTCGCGACTTGGTTTGACGGTAAGGTGATGTAATAAATAACTATGATCTAGTTGTTTGGATTATGATGCAGTATTCTGACTTGTTTTTTGTGTAAGTATTTTTGTGTAGCACCTGGATCAAGGTCTTCCCCTCTTGCTGTTGCTGCATCTAGCCATGCACTAATTACATGCATTTCATGTTTTGATGAACGGTCACTCGCTTTTCACGCTGTTGGATATGCAAGAGGATCACACATTCCAGCTGTAATCATAACATCATCAGGAACTGCAGTTTCAAATCTTCTTCCTGCTGTGAGTTCAATCAACTTCTTAACGACACTGATTCATTCTAGTTATTGTAATAATTCCGTGGAGTTATTGCAAATATTAGTTGACCTTTGTGTAAGGTTTTTTTTTTTTTGGATAATCCCTTGAATCTATCCCTAAACAAGTATGAATTGATCATTACAACAAATTCTAGAAATCATTATAATAATTATATTAATTACAATATTTATCAATTTATTTATCATCTTAAAAGTATTATATCTTGGCCTTTCATTCTTTGGACTTCCACCAAAGCATTTCTTGTTGAAGTGTTTTATCATACAATTATTTTTAGGAAGGAGGTTGATTCTGGGTATTCTATTTTTTTCTATCACTGTTGTTTCATTAGGGATTTTTCCTCATTATTTGTAGCTATGATTCCCTGAGTTTTTTTTTTTTTTATAATTTTCTGATACAAATAATGGTTTTGAATTTAGATTACTCATTACTATTGACTTGCAGGTAGTGGAAGCTAGTCAAGATTTTATACCACTTATTTTACTCACAGCTGATCGACCTCCAGAGCTGCAGGAATGTGGAGCAAACCAATCAATTAATCAGGTAAAATATACAGCTATCATTACTTGGTTTGGCAATTACTGATCTTTTGTCCTGATCTTCTGAATGCTCATAATGAGGATAGCTTATAGACTTCCAATAAATCTGCGTTGGTACTGTCTATTGGACCTGAACCTGAGACCTCTAATGCTGATATTTATAAGTTCTATTATATATTACTTTTAAACAATATTTTGCCTGTGGTTTGATGTTGTAAGTGGTATTGTTTATATTTCATAAGAATATTATTTATTTATTCACCTTAAAAAGGCTGCATTTAGTTTAATTACTGAAAGATAATATTGAGTGCCTTACTTTCTGATACTTCATTCCATTTTCATTTCTTGCTTTGCTTTATCAATTTTCCAATTTAGGCTTGTTTCTGCAGTAAAAATTCGTGTGTCCAAACATATGTTACTATTTATTTTGTCATCAGAAAGTGTAGAATTAACATCTAAAATTTTTGTTTGAAAAATGTATTTATACTGGCACTAGTTGTTCTGGTTGTGGGAATATCAATATTCATGTTTTCCTTAGTTACAAGAGGTACACATTTTTAAATTGCTTTTGCAGGTCAATCATTTTGGTTCTTTTGTGAGGCATTTCTTAAATCTTCCTACACCGACAGATCAGACTCCTGCAAAGATGGTGCTTACTACACTGGATTCTGCTGTTCACTGGGCTACTTCTGTACCGTGTGGTCCAGTCCATATTAACTGTTCTTTTAGAGAACCATTGGAAAACAGTCCCAGCGAATGGAAATCAATCTGTTTAAAAGGCTTAGAGTTTTGGATGACTAATTCTGAGCCATATACAAAGTATATCCATATGCAGCAGTCTTGTAGATTGAATACAACCGGCCAGATAATTGACATTCTAAAGTTAATTTCAAGGGCTAAAAATGGCCTTCTTGTCATTGGTGCAATCCATATGGAGGATGAGATATGGGCTGCTCTTCATTTGGTTAAACACCTCAGGTGGCCTGTTGTAGCAGATATCCTTTCTGGACTGCGCTTAAGGAAGCATTTGACATCTTTTCCTGAGATTGAAGAAAACTTCTTGTTTGTTGATCATCTTGATCATGCTCTGCTCTCCAAGTCTGTCAGAAGATGGTTAGAGATTGATGTGGTTATTCAGGTATATTATATTGATGAAGCTCCTTCTTTTTGCTCTAGTTATTTACACATCTTTATTTCATTCAATGGTTGCTTTTCTGAATGAATGCATTAAGCTCATGATGATTATTCTATTCTACTTATGTTCCTTGACCCTCCTTTCTTGTATTTGAAACAGATTGGAAGTAGAATAACAAGCAAGCGAATCTGTCAGATGCTTGATGCATGTGTTCCCTTTTCTTATATTATGGTTGACAAGAATCCCAATCGACAGGATCCTTCACATATTGTAACTCATCGTATTCAAAGTTCCATTGTTGGGTTTGTGGATTTTTTACTAAAGGCCAGAGTTCCTCATTTATGGAGCGATTGGGCCACTCCCTTGCAAGTGTTGAGTAAGATGGTAAAATGCATTTTTATTTTCAATGACCCCCCTTTTCTTGATAACATGTCAATCAATGTTAATGTATTTTGCTTTGTCATGATAGACCTGCATCTTTACAATCCTTATCCATGCTTTATGGTCACACAATAACTTCATGAATGCTTGATAGTCACATATTAAGTCGGTCAAATCAAAATATCATGATCACATAATGTTAATGTTAGAAGATTATTAGGGAATAATGTAGTATTAGGAAATATTTAGAGTAGAAGAATATTTGTTGTTATTAGGGATTATTATTTGGTAAACTTGTAGGAGAAGTTTATTATCTTTTAGGAAACTTTTATATTATAAATATGTAATCATATCAATGAAATAATGGACGACTATTTTGCGAACCCTTTGTTTTCAACAGTTAACAGTTGGAAATGGCTGCAAAGCTAAAAAGCAATTACTGTATATTTTCGTGTTGAAGTTTTCAATCACTAGCTTCAACTTAGTGCTTGGTTGTCTTAAATTTGACGCCCTTTTCAGTCTTAGCTATAGGTCTGAATGATCGATCATTCAGTCTTTCTTTCTTTGTCTTTGCTCTCTGATTTCTTTAATAACTTCTTAATTGTTAGGTTGAATGGGAAATACAGTTTCAAATATGTACTGAGTCTTCCCTGACAGAACCTCATGTTGCTCATGTAATATCTGAAGCTCTTTCCCCTGAATCTTCTCTCTTTCTTGGGAACAGTATGCCAATACGTGATGCAGATATGTATGGGCATGGTAGGTCGATATGCAGTAAAAGTGTCACTTCTCTCATGTTAGATTCAGACTTACCATTCAGCTGGATAAGGGTGGCTGGCAACAGAGGGGCTAGTGGTATTGATGGACTGCTTAGCACAGCCATTGGCTTTGCTGTAGGAAGCAACAAAAAAGTAATTTTTCATTATAAATATATTTAACTGTTTGGAGGAATGAGTTTTCTCAGTGCCTAAACTGTGACTAATGAAGGTAACTGCTCATGTTTATTGTATTTTTTTTCAAATATACATAACTGTGATTAGAGGACTGTAAAACTATTTCTTTTCATGGGATATATCAATTGTATGTTTATGAAAATAATTATTGATGTTTTTGGCCTATGCATCATTTCATGGGGTGTTGAAAACATGTAAAGAGGTTTTGCCAATTATTTGTAGTCAAAATCTCAAAATGCCAGTTAGCAGTCAAGGTTTGTGTATAAAAGTATTCAGGAAAACCATGTCTGTTTGTGTATGTTATATCCATTGTTAGACTATGAAAGTACATTATTTCTACAGATTTCACTATTTCCTGTTTGTTTTTTGGAAAAAATATTTATTTTTTCATTCATAATATTTTCATTAAATAATTATAGCTACTTTCTCTTTGCATTCTTATGCTATATTCATAAATTTGTTAGGTGTTTTGCATGATTGGAGATGTTTCTTTTCTCCATGACACAAATGGTCTGGCAATTTTGCGGCAGAGGTACGGATTTATGTACAGATTTCATTTGTAATAGTGTATGCCATTCCTAATACTAGTATGATTGATTACTTCACTACAAGGTTTACTGTTATCTATTGATGTACACATTTTAAGCCATAATTTTATGTGAAAATTCCATGTAGGTGTGTTATTGATGTTTTTAATGTCTTCTTTTCAGTAAATTGAGGAAACCAATGACAATACTTGTGTTAAACAATCATGGAGGTGGAATTTTCAGTTTTCTTCCTCTGGCAAATCAAACTGAACCTAATATATTGCACCAGTATTTTTACACCTCGCATAACATTTCAATTGAAAAGTTATGCTTGGCTCATGGGTAAGAATTTAAACATGTCTCTGAAGAAACGTTCTTGTTTCTGTACCTTTTGTACTATTTTTCTCTGAAATAGAATCAATTTGTTTGTAGCATAAAACACTTGTATGCCCAGACAAAGATGGAACTTGAGGAAACTTTATTTGCAGCGCAGAATGAAGATATGGACTGTTTAGTTGAAATTGAGAGTTCCATTGATGGCAACGCCAATTTCCACAGGTTTAAGTCCTTCGATCCTTATTTCAGGTTGTTGGAGTTATATCTGGATTTTTACCTCTTTGCTAATATACTTTGCATACTGACTCAGTGTTCTGCAAAAGTTTGCCCTTCAGACAGCAGAAAATACAATGAGATTACTTTCAGCTTCTTTTAGCCAAAGCTCTATGAAAGATGGGTCTTTTTACTTCAAGGTGCATAAAATAGAGTACTCACGTTATAGGTCAGTGATCTGATTGTAGAATGTTTTAGACTTTCTCAATTACGTTAGCCTTGGGAGAGAGGTCCTTTTTTAAATCTGTTTATGTTTCTCACTACATGCTTGCTTATTGGTGGCAGAATTGCACTATGTGCTCCTCCAACATCAACATCTCTTGGTCACGATCATAAAGAATTCTACAGAGAAGGCTTTATTTTATCCATATTTCTTGAAGGTGGCAGTGTGGGTTTTGGTGAGGTTGGTATTGACTTATATTTTATCATCTCATGTACATTGCTTAATTAATTTTAAATATTGTTCTCTTGATTTTGACGCTCGTTTTTGTCTTGCAATTCTCTAAAAATGTACTCATTTCTGACCTTTTGCATCAAACAGGTTGCTCCTCTTGAGATTCACAAGGAAAATCTGGAAGATGCAGAATATCAACTTAGGTTTCTTATGCATGCCATGAAAGGGCTTAAAATTAGTTGCTTCTTACCTCTATTGAGGGGCTCATTTTCATGTTGGATGTGGAATGAGTTGGGTATCTGGGTAAGCCATCTTTTCTGCTTTACATTTATAATTGAAAGAATAAAATCTGTTCTTGGACTGATGAGCAAGTTTTTTGTTGATTAAAATCTGTCTTAGTTTTGTTTTTAATGTAATGAAGTTAAAGTACTTGGGTGCAGCCAACTTCTATCTTTCCAAGTGTCAGATGCGGTTTGGAAATGGCTATCTTGAATGCTATAGCTGATGCAAGGGGGTCTAATTTATTAGACATTCTGCATTCCCAGACGAAGGACAACTATCAAAGTTCAATGGAAGTTCAGGTGTGTGCTCTACTTGATTCAAATGGGTCTCCGGCTGAAGTAGCTAATGTAGCTGCTGCTCTTGTTGAGGAAGGATTCTCTGCTATTAAAATAAAGGTAAGTTACTCTTGCAATGCTTATCTGCTTCATATCCTGCATGCTAAATGGGGTGGCATGGATTTAGAGAACGGAAGGCTAGTAAGTTGTAATGCTATTACAGGTGGCTCGATGGGGCAACCCAACTCACTCTGCTTTAGTTATACAAGAAGTGAGAAAGAAAGTTGGCTTCCATATTGACATCCGTGCAGATGCAAATCGAAGGTGGACTTATGAAGAGGCAATGGAGTTCAGCTCTTTTGTGAAGGACTGCGGCCTGCAGTATATTGAGGTAGACTACTCTTTTATTAATAATTATGATTACCCTTTATTTGTGTATGCATGTTTGGTATGGTATCATGCTATATTTCTTGACTTGTTGACTAAATCCCTTTTGCAGGAGCCTGTTCAAGATGAAGATGAAATTCTAAAGTTCTGTGAAGAAAGTGGCCTACCTGTTGCCCTGGATGAAACAATAGATGGTATTCATGAAAATCATCTAGAAAAGCTAGCAAAGTTTTCTCATCCCAGAATAGTTGCTATTGTGAGTAAATGTTTATCTTCCTTCACATACGTCATATAGTTATGCATTTCTTACCCAATCAAAACAGTAAAATAATGGTCTCCGTTTAAGAAATAGTTTTTTGTGGTAAATCTGATTTGCATAGAATAAAATAATCCCATGTTTAAGGAATATTTTTACACTAGGACCTCCAACTACTCTGATATATGTTTTGTTCTTGTCCTTCAATTTTATTAAGTTCTTGTTTGTCCTTTAATTTTTGAATTGTGGTGAATAATTTGCATGCTTAAAGTTCATCTTATTAAAATTGTTATTTATTAATTAAACTAATTTATTTTGATTTATGAAACCAAACAGTACAACCATAGAATAAAGTATTCTTAAAATATTTAAATACAATGTTGATTACAACTTAGTTACATCAAGGCTATGAGAAAATAAATTTTATTTATTTCAAATTCGCAATGTTGTAGATTAGGTTGTTTCATAAAAAATGTTTCAAATGAAACTTATTTATTTTAATGTTATAGTTTTTAATGTCCTGAATTAGTATTTTTAAGATCCTGAATTCTCTATTATTTATTTCTACCATTAAAATTATTTTAATTTAATTATAATTATTATGTCAATTAGAATATAATGATACTAGTAACAGCTTTTAAATGTGAATAATTGTTTTGGTCTGACTTATTCAATAATTGGTAGAATTAGGAAAGTTATGACTTCATCTTTAATGCAAAAATATAATCATGAATGTTAATATAATAAAGTATTTAATTGAAACTTGGCTTAGTTGAGTGATCGAAGATACATGCCAATGTTTGAATACATGGAGCAGATCTTTTAATGCTTCCAGGTTCTCCCAAAATATATAATATTCCTTAAAATTTCCCCAAAGGTGGCATATGATGACCAGTGCTCAGAAAATAGTATAATACACTGATGATATCAGATGTCCCCCAAGGGACTAATACACTGATGATATTATTAATAGAAAATGACAATTCTCTTATTTATCTTGAACTTGCCAATCTTTCAGGTTATCAAGCCAAGTGTTGTTGGTGGATTTGAGAATGCAGCACTAATTGCCCAATGGGCCCAGCAGCTGGGGAAGATGGCTGTTATCAGTGCTGCATTTGAAAGCAGTCTAAGTTTGTCTACATATGTTCAGTTTTCTTGTTATCTTGATATCCAAAATGCAAGTAGTTTCACATTGTCAAATAATAAGATGGTCTCATCTGTAGCTCATGGTCTGGGAACCTATCGTTGGCTTAAGGAAGACATAACTTCTAATCCTGTTTTAATAGGCCGTAATCCACACAGTAATTTTGTTGAAGCATCGGTAGCTGATGCTAGAAAACTGTTGAAGAATTTTCAGCTCGACCAGAATGTGATCAATTATGTTAGGACAGAAGAGCAAGTTCACAGATACCAGCTGACTGTAGAGCTTGACAATTTATCTTGTGTCTTTCACGTTCAAGAGGTTGGACAAAAGAATGTGAGTAAAGCATGCCAATAACTTTGATCAATTTCCTTTAAATATTGAGCATAAGGTATGCTGTAGTATATATTCCAACTTTTACCAAACAAGCCAATGCAAATGGGTATCACTTTTTTATTTTATTAACCTTCTAATGCATATGGGATGGGTGTTGCTTCATATTTACAAACCTGTACAAAAGTTGATCATGCCAAGATTTTATTGAATACGGTGTAATGTGGTCTATCGTTGTAGATCATCACAGCCCCTTATGATATAAATCTTTTTTTCCCTGTTAACTATGTGTTTTATCGATCTCTAAATGTAATATGAGATGATTATATTGATTGTCTCCAAAGAAATCTGCAAGAATAAAACAGATTTTTGTTTTGGTGCTAATTCAACCAGATTGATCCAATGCAGGAAAATGTACTTGTATTTCTCCATGGTTTCCTTGGGACTGGTGATGACTGGATTGCTATCATGAAGGCTATGTCCGGATCAGCAAGGTGCATCTCGGTTGACCTCCCTGGTCATGGAGAATCAATACTTAACACCTCAAAAGTTGCTGATCAGGAACTGTGTTTATCTCTGGAGATGGTTGCTGGCTTATTACATAACCTAATCCATCATATCACTACGGAAAAAATTACTCTTGTTGGGTATTCAATGGGGGCAAGGATTGCACTATACATGACACTGAAATATGGTTATAAGGTATGGAGTTATATCTGGTGTTTTATTTCTTTTAGAATTGTTAGCTTGATTGATAATTTAAACTTGTATGAAGGCTAAAGGAGCTGTCCTAATATCTGGGAGTCCTGGGTTAAAGGATAAATTGGCTAGGAAAATCCGTGCAGCTAAAGATGATTCCAGGGCATGCTCCATGGTTGCACATGGGCTACAACTTTTTGTTAAATCCTGGTATGCGGGAGAGATGTGGAGAAGGTAATTTGTTTTGAACATTCAGGATGCTCAGGCATTTTGCTTATCTTGTAATACTGCTATGAATTTCCTTTTCTTCTATGTTTTGAACTGCCATTGTTTGAACAGCTTTAGAAGACACCCTCATTTCAATCGAAAAGTTGCAAGCCGATTACAGCAGCATGATGTGCAGAGTCTTTCAAAGATTCTATCTGGCATAAGCATAGGGAGACAACCGTAAGCATATTCAATCTTGACTGACTATTCATTTTGTTTACTGTGACAATATTTATCATGTATTTGATGCTTCAAATGCTCAAGGCAGTTGTGTACTATATATGTATGAGATCCCTTTTAGAGCAGTATTATTAGAAATAGAATATCTTCTTAAACTGTTCAATGCCCACATAAAACTTTCTACAGCGAATCAGAGACTCGACATTAGCATTATGTAATTTGCTTTAATCCTGTTGGATCTGTTCAGTAAAAGTCACCCATCATTGTAAAAAGCGTTTTTTATTTCCCCTTTCATTCATTGTTTTATCCTCTCCCTGCATGACAGTTCATTGTGGGAAGATCTGAAGAGTTGCAAGATACCTCTTGTGCTCATGTACGGAGAGAAAGATACTAAATTTAAGAAAATTACCGAGGAAATGATCAGCACAATGTGCTCAGGGCAAGAAAAACGCAACAATATTCATGAAGTGGTTGAAGTTCCCAATTGTGGGCATGCTGTCCATCTGGAGAATCCCCTTTCCGTCATCTCTGCGTTGAGACACTTCATGACTAGCTTATGAATATATGGAACATCGGGACATCTTTGTTTCATGTAAACTTTATGTTAGTTAGATTTTCGTGTAACAAATTTATGTTTCATAACCAACCATGATTGGATTGTATAAAATAGATTTGATATTTTTTTTGAAGTATTAGATTTAATTCAAAATTAACTCTTTTAGATGGACATATTCGTGTCCTTTCTCAACTAGTCAGTAGAATTAGATATCAGACGGTTATCACTTATATCACGGAAAAATAAATAAACAATTTTATTTAGAAATGAACTTGACTTCTTATATCCAGCTGTTTAATTATGCTATAATTTAAGCATTCAGTTCATCAAACTCTTCCGTTCAAGATTATTAGATTAAGGGTATTTTTCCTCGAAAGTTTTCTCAAAGGAGATGAATATATGAAGTTTTCAAAAAGATGATTTGTTGTACATCATGGAAGTCTAAAATATGGTGAAGGCAATCTCAATCCTCCATTAACATATCTAATAGTTAACTTTGGTTTATCAACAAAGAAATGGTAAGGTGGCATGTGTACGTGACATCCATCACACCTTTTTTCCCCATCAGATTTTTTCTTGGTTCATCGTCCTCTCCTTGACTCAAACTTTCAGTGGTTCCATCCCAAGCCCCTTCCATCATACTCAACACACCAACCTTCACTACCACCATGGAAGATGATCTATCTGTCTTATAAATAAACTCTACAATTTCACACACATTTCATCTAAATTTCCTTGTTTCTCACATGTTTATGAAATAAAATAGATAGAAATATGACAATACTCATAGTGGAAAGGAAACAATAAGAAATACATATGTGTGTACAATTATGAATTTAAATTGCTTATTTTTAGATGAGAGCAAATGTAGAACTCATCAACCATTTTTCTAGTGTGAATAGGAAAAGGTGGACAAACATAACAGTATCAAAAAAATTGGAGCAATAGACAAAAGAAGAAGAACAATCATGAAAAAGTGTTCGCTAGAAGTTAGCCATATAGTGAACTCGTAGCCAAGGGCAAATATTGTCTCTGTTTTTATTGTGAGATTCACTAGATATTCACCTCAGTGAACTTATGGTGAATGTCTATTCTTCTCTACCAGGTCCTTATGTTCACCAAAGGCTTTCCCTCAGTGAACATACAGCGAAGGCGTGATCTCTATGCCAAGTACTCACTGGATGTTAGCCGCAGAAGGCGCGAAAACTGAAACGTTGCTTTTTGTGTTCTGCACTTAAAGTTGAAGGGATAAAGACTAATTTTGGTGTGCTAAGACATTAATGTTGGTGAAGATTGAGTTGAAATTTAAAGTTTGGAAGATATTTTGGTTTCACATCTTGGTTCTTTATCTTCATTCTCTTTCCCTTACTTTTGTTCAATGTTAATAATAATTATTACTGTATATTTTCCTTTAGGTTTCTTGAATATAAGTAGTTAAACACAGTTTTAGAATTATATTGAATCATTGTATGAATTAACTCTAGATTCTTCCTATCTTTTGTGATTAATGTTATATATTTGATTATTTCACTATTCTCCTAATACTTTTACGTGTTTATCACCATTTAGATGTTATGTTCACTTGATTGATTCTTGAGAGGGTTAGGTTAAGTGTAGAACTTGGGTGAAATAGTGTAAAAACTTTAAGTTTGTTTGATGAATAAATGATTTTGTTGATAAGATAGAAATATATTTATTTACCTTGCATAGCCACATTAGGGTTAGAGTTTAAAAGTTAAGTTTTATTAATTGTATAAAGAGATTGAGTAATTAATGAAATTAAACATTTGTTCTTGACTTAAAAGAGATTTTACATGTATATTGTGAACCCTAAATTAACATGTAAATCCTTGCATGGTTGCTTCTACTTTCAGCCCATAAAAAACATTTATTTATCACGTGGAAGTAACATTTAATATTGTTACTTCCACGTGATAAATAATCTTATGTCTCATTTTATCCTTAATTTTAAAAATCACTTGTTTATAGTTTTTTTATCAACACTTGTTTAAAGTTTTTCTTATTTTTAAAATTGTTACTTTTCACATTTAATATTTGAATCACTTCAAATTTGGTGAAAGTGTTATAATATCCAGTTGACCGAGTGCACTTGTGGGATGCGAACACTATCAGCCAACGAAAACTCATATTTTTATTTTTTACCACTATGGAAAATGACTCATGTTCACAACTCATTTATGATGATGCTCTTTCTTTTTTGCCCATACGCATACAGTTATAAGGGAAAATGACAATAAAATGCCACTTGAATTTCATTTGGACAAAATGGGGTCTCCAATTGCAACTTGGACAAATAAGGGTCAGTCCCCTATTTGTCCAAATGAAATTCAAGCCAAAATCCCTTTATGCCCTTAATGAGAAAACAGAAATCATTTGTTGCATTGCCTGAAACAAAACTCTCCATCCTCTTCCTCCCCATTCAACCAAACACAACCTAAGAAAACTCATTCATCTTCTTCCTTCAAAACTCACGAACCCTCCCTTCTGAAAAAAAAAACTCACGAACCCTAATATCTTCAAATGACAGTTTCTAAGCGCAGCACAAATCAACAAAACTTTCTTCATCTTTTCGTCGTGGTTGAGCCCTAATCTCCATCCTCTTGTCAACCAAATCATCCCCATCTCTTCATCGAGCTCGAGACCACCGTTATCATTGAGGACGAGGTGAGTGCTCTGATATACTTATCTCATACTTCGGCTTTGGCTATGGTGGACTTTATTTCAATGCTTTGTTCTAGTTTTGTCAAGTGGGTATTGTTGTAATGTTAGATTGTTGTCTCTATTCTAGTTTATTTCACCATTTGATTTATTCTTCTTTTTGAAACCTTAATTTATGTTTGATTTATTTCAAAAGGAAAGTATTTTTTTTCCTTTTGGTTGATGAAGAAGAGGGGAAAAAACCTTTTTTTTATTTATGTTTGATTTTGGGGTTGACCTTGTGACATAAGAAGCAAATCGAGTTTAAGGGGTCAAATCAATGTGAAAAAACTAAAAATGATGTTTGCTTGTAATTCTTCTCCTTTGTAATTATGATGTGGTTGATTAAATCTCTTTATTCCATTATTTAAGGAATTCAATAACCAAATCTGTTGGTATCTTGACTAAAATTGGCTATGCTAAGAGGTTTAGGTAACTTTTCTTTACAAATTTGTGCTGATATTTATTTATTTACAAATGCCTCCTGCTTTAATTTTTCCCATTATGAATCCAAAGGAAAAGAAGGGTGTCAGAGAGCTGCGTTTAAAATTGTGGCAGCTAGCCCAAGAACTTGCATTATGTTTATGAGCACATTCTACACTATGAGAAGTGATGACAATTCTTCTTTGTGTTATGCATACTATGAGCGGCCTATATATGATTATATGTTTTCTTTTATGTTTTAAAAAGGATTGTGTTGGTGTGATCTGAATTTCATATATATTGAAAATTATGTTTAGACTTTTATGTATGGAATGGTGTGTTTGAAACAAAATGTGTGTGTATTCATGCTTCGGCCTACTAAATCAGAAGTTGAAGTTTGCTTCCCTTGTCAGCGCAAGTCAGAAGTTGAAGTTTTAGGCCCTGGGCTGAAATTTTCAATTTCTAAAATGTGATGCTATTTACAGATATAGTCTTGTGGCCTTGTGGGTGATTTGAAGTCTGATATGTTATATGTTTTATTTGTGATGAACTCAACTTTTTGAGGCATATGTACAAGCCTGACTTGCTTTTTGATCTCTGTTGTATGTTGTATTTGAAAAGATCAATGACGTGATTTTATAAAGATAGAAGTACAGTGGCTACTTGCTATTCAAAAAAGATCTCCTTGGAGGAAGTTGTTTTCCCCAGTACCTCAACAAACTAACTTGTGCATGCATATTGAATTACTGTTAGTTTAATAGTCATGATGATCAGCAGAAAATTAATTGATTATGTATTGTGACTTCATGGTAGTTTTGACTGTGGAGTGCTTGTGGTCATGCTGATGAACACTTGGCAGCCACACCGGGAAATCTCTTACAGTGCTGCCGAGGTTGCTACCACAAGGATGCAATTAATGTGGTGGATGGTCAATCATCAATTAAATGTAAATAAACTTGATGCACTAGCCTTGATACATCCACAAGTCGTAGTTGAAGAAGTGGTAGCTGAAGAAGTGGTAGCCGAAGAAGTGGTAGCTACTTCAGAGGCAGAGAAAGCTGCTTCCCCAGACAAGCCAAAATCACAAAGAATTAAGCATACTGCTAGGAAGAACGTTCACTATGTGAGGCACAGCACAAGACCACACTCCTAGATGTTATGGATGTTTTTCATTCCTCTTTTGTGTATTTAAGGATGATTGAATAGGTTGATCACTTTAAAGTTACGTAAAGCAAACAAGTAAATATTTTGGATGTTTTTCATTCCTCTTTTGTGTAATTTATTCACTGCCCAAGTATCGCGAATTACTACCATGCATAACGCTATTTACTACCAGGGTATCGTCATTAACTGCCACGTTTTACCTTGCTTAGTCTCTTTCACTAACTACTTGCCTGGAAAACAAGAGGAAAACAAGAGGGTTATTCACTGCCCAAGTATCGCGAATTACTACCACACATAACGCTATTTACTACCAGGGTATCGCCATTAACTGCCACGTTTTACCTTACTTAGCCCCTTTCACTAACTACTTGCCTGGAAAACAAGAGGGTTATTCATTGCCCAAGTATCGCGATTTACTACCACGCATAACGCTATTTACTACCAGTGTATCGCCATTAACTGCCACGTTTTACCTTGCTTAGCCCTTTTCACTAACTACTTGCCTGAAAAACAAGAGGGTTATTCACTGCCCAAGTATCGCGATTTACTACCACGCATAACGCTATTTACTACCAGGGTATCACCATTAACTGCCACGTTTTACCTTGCTTAGCCCCTTTCACTAACTACTTGCCTGGAAAACAAGAGGGTTATTCACTGCCCAATTATCGCGATTTACTCCCATGCATAACGCTATTTACTACCAGGGTATCGCCATTAACTGCCACGTTTTACCTTGCTTAGCCCCTTTCACTAACTACTTGCCTGGAAAACAAGAGGGTTATTCACTGCCCAAGTATCGCGGTTTACTACCACGCATAACGCTATTTACTACCAGGGTATCGCCATTAACTGCCACGTTTTACCTTGCTTAGCCCCTTTCACTAACTACTTGCCTGGAAAACAAAAGGGTTATTCACTGCCCAAGTATTGCGGTTTACTACCACACGTAACGCTATTTACTACCAGGGTATCGCCATTAACTGCCATGTTTTACCTTGCTTAGCCCCTTTCACTAACTACTTGCCTGGAAAACAAGAGGTTATTCACTGCCCAAGTATCGCGATTTACTACCACGCATAACGCTATTTACTACCCGATTATCGCCATTAACTGCCACGTTTTACCTTGCTTAGTCCCTTTCACTAACTACTTGCCTGGAAAACAAGAGGGTTATTCACTGCCCAAGTATCGCGATTTACTACCACGCATAACGCTATTTACTACCAGAGTATCGTCATTAACTGCCACGTTTTACCTTGCTTGCAACCATTTTAAAACTTGAACAACAAACCTGTTACTGTAACAGTAGTAATTATGAACAGTAATAAAAAATTAAGGTATGACATCATATAGTGGTTGTCAACATCAAGATCTTGATATCACACACACACACACACACACACACACACACACACACACACACACACACACACACACACACACACACATATATATATGTCACCAACATAATAACATTGTTCTTGACAAGTGAACATTAGGATTCTTCAAGCCTCCTAATGTTTTCTTGTCATGACTACCACTAAGCATAATGCATTCACTTTACATTACTTACAAAAAGGGATAAGAAGCATATATATTGACCCTTGTTAAATATATAAGGGTATGCTCCTATCCACATAATACAAAATAACAAACTTCAAAAGTCATTGCTCCATCTTGACGCCTTGCTCTATCAAGGGTCTGGATTCCGGCAGCTCCTCCTAGTGTGTCCAGGCTTATGGCAGTAGCTACAGTTGTATATCTTCTTCTTCTGGAACTGTAACTCAATCCTCTTGGTTCTTGGCCTTCCACCCTTTGGACGAGTCTTTGGCGGTTTCAACAACGGTAGGCTTGTTATATTGGGCAGGAGATAGTTGTTTGGATCCGGCTTATCAATGGTGACAACCGGAATCATGCATTTGCTATAGATCTTCTCCTGAGAAGAAAGTTTGAAGAAGTCATGTACATAATCATACACATTCAAATGACAAGCCTTAATGGCTGCACATGTTTCGTTAACTACTATGGTACATGTATTAACTGTCCAAGTATCAATATTAATTATAATGTGTGGCGTGTTCTGATAACTACTCCAGAATCACTACTCCAGAATCACGATTCACTACTTATGTTAACGTTATTTACTACCATATCCGAGTCCACCTACTGTGATACAATTTCAGCGGGAACTGAACTGTCAAATGACGAAAACAACAGAGTCATCATCTTTCCCATATAACAGAGACCATTTCTACTCCCTTGAATGAGCCATCTCATCTACCATCATCCAAAGGAGTTCAAACTAAAAGAGATATATAATTTTTATCTATATTATTCACATAAATCAACTTTCCAACTTTATATTATCATCACTCTTTAACCCATGATCAAGAAAAAAGCAAACTTGAAACCATTTATCAACATTGAAGAAGACCCAACAAAATAATGAACCAAAGTATCATTTTTCACCACATACTTAAAGGAAGAATACCATCTTGATCAAAATAATACATAAAGCTTCTACCTTTTTCTCCTTCACAAGCTTCACCTAGGCTAAAATGGCTTCATTCCTCCCTTTGACTTGCAAGGAATGCAAAAAAGCTTCCAACTTGTGTTTAAGTGTGTTGTCTTGATCACAATAATACCCAAAGTTCCCACCTTTTTCACATTCCAGGCTTGAACTTGGCAAGCAATAAGAAGAAGAGTGATCGCCCACTCAAGAAGAAAAGGAGAAGAATAATATGTCATGAAATGGGTAGCTTTGTTTTGTTTTATGTAAGGGAAGGGTGATTTTGTCATTTGTAGTGAATTTCATTTGGACAAATAGGGGACTGACCCTTATTTGTCCAAGTTGCACCCTTATTTGTCCAAGTTGCAATTGGAGACCTCATTTTGTCCAAGTGAAATTCAAGTGGCATTTTATTGTCATTTTCCCATTCGGTGCTCCACATTCGTACACGTACTCCACCTCCTCTTCAATGAAATCGGCGTCTTCCTTCTTCATGCATTTTTCTTGATTGTTGTTTGTGTTAGGATTGGATGGTGGATGAATTTCTGTTGGTATGTGTTTTATGGGCTGATCGTGGATGCAACCATGCAAAGAAAGTCAGAATTGTCGGAGGAAGCATTTTTTTGGGGTAAAGGAGCAAATCTGGTCCCCAAGTAACCACCAAGGAGCGCTGAGGACCCTAAACTAACCACAGGCCCGGATCTGTACCCCAAGTAACCAAGATGTTAAAAAAATACCCCGGTTGGACGGTCAACTACGTTTGACCGTTACCTTGCTTATTTGGATGCCACGCGAGCTCCTGCTGTGCCACCTCTACATGCCACGTGGCATGTTAGTTTAGGGTACTCAGCGCTCCTTGGTGGTTACTTGGGGGCCAGATTTGCTCCTTTACCCAAATTTTAAATTTGTATCCATCAAATTCTTTTGATAAGATTCAATTAAATACTTAAATATTTAGGAAAGGTAATTAGAATTAGTTAACTTATGATTAAGTTTGGCATTAGATAAAAGATGTTAATTAACACTATAAATGTTATATTATGTTACAACATTCAAATTTCATTTGTACATGCTTTCAGTAGGGAAAAAAATTTGAGCGAGAAATGACAAAAGAAAACTTGTTAAATTATTCTTAAAAATAGTTTTATTGCTATAAAACAAGAATTCCCACTTAGTATATCCAATCTATAGCCACTTAATATCAAACCTCATTCAAGTACTTTGAGTAATTACCTACGTTTCTCAACTAGTTATTTGAGATATATGAGTAGTTAATGGGGTTTTGAAATGTCTCAAAGTAATGGAAAATTCTAGCAATTAAAAGCGATACTCGAGTAGTTACCTATGTTATTAAACTAGTTATATGCGATACATGAGTAGTGAATGGATTTTTTTCATTTCACAAATAAGATATAGTTTAGGGTCCAAATAAGCAAGGTAACGGTCAAACGTAGTTGACCGTCCAACCGGGGTATTTTTTTAACATCTTGGTTACTTGGGGTACAGATCCGGGCCTGTGGTTAGTTTAGGGTCCTCAGCGCTCCTTGGTGGTTACTTGGGGGCCAGATTTGCTCCTTTACCCTTTTTTTTGGGTGGAGGGTATTTTAGTATTTTTATATTAATATTTTGATTACATAATTTTTAGGGTAAAGGGTCAAATCTAGCACTGAACTATTGGCCAAAGTACACCCCACATAAAAATGAATTTGGGGTCTCAAAAGTAGCACTGTTCAAGTACAATTTGGGTCATACGTAGCAATTCCGTTAATTTTAACTGGGTTGACCGTTAAGTTTGACCGGATTAAAACACATCACCTGTCATGTCACCTAATTAGGCTATGTCACCTGCCATCTCACAACATCTTTGCCACATCATCACCTTCTTCCCCACAACCATCAACACCTTTGCAACTCCCTCTCCCTCTGCCTCCCATTCCTCTCAAACCCAACAACTCCCAGGTAGAATAACACTACAAAACAAAACGACATGGTTTTAAAATGAAGATCAAGGCCACACTGGTGGAGGCTCATTGAGGTCGATGGGGAGGCCTCGCCGGACGATATCAAGAAACGAAGTCTCCGGCGGCTGCTGGCGGCCGCCGCTGCCATCAGCAGAGCCATCGCGACGGTGATGATCAACGGCAATGGGAGGAGGAGGAGGAGGATGAGAAGACGGCGTCGGCGGCGGAGGAAGGTGATCGAAGGTTATGTCCTTGAGTACGCCGATGTGGAGGAGCTCGTTGAGGACGAGGCGGCCGGAGGGGATGGAGGTTTTGATCGAAGGTTATCCTTTGATCGTTGAGCTACGCAGATCTGAAAGTAATGGATGCACAAGAGGGGGGGTGAATTGTGCTACAAAAATAAATGCTCAAATAAAATCAACACAAGATTTATACTGGTTCGGTCTACCTGACCTACGTCCAGTTCTCAACCACCCAGGCCGAGTTCCACTATATCTCAGGTTTTAAATCGGGTTCACCTGAAACCTTACAACCGCAAGTTTTGGACGGGATCACTTGCAACCTTACAACTACAAGTTTTACACAAGGCTCACTTGTAACCTTTCTAACTAGCTCCCCCTCACACCGAGCAAGGGGTTAACCTTTATACTTAAAGGATTTTTCTAACTAAGTTCTCTCAAAGAACGAATGGTGTTACACACTTAAGTACAATCAATGCTTTTATAACAGAAAGAGACTTAACAACAAAGAGTACAGAATATGTAGATGAGAAAGATCACTCGATGTGTTAAATGCTCTTTACTTTTCTGGGCAGCTTTGAATGCTTGAAGATGTTCTTAGTTTCTCGCTCTAACTTCTCTTAAGAATATTCAAAGATAATTGTTTTTCTCATAAATGAGGTTGAGCTCCTTTATATACTCTTCAAACATTCTGACTCTTGGTAGGTGGGATAGCCGTTTGAATATGGTCGTTTTTCCCATGTTACCGTTTGCCCAATTAATGCTTCATCAATGCATAGCAGGGTTGACTTGCTTTATCTCTGAAAAGTAGCTCTGACAACTCTGCTCTGACAAAAGCATTCTGACACTGCATTTCTGAACACTCTGACATTCTGATTGCTTGCGGAAGCAGGTTCACATCCGGAAGCAATTCTACTTAGTGTGCTGCACTGAGTGTTAGTCTAACAGTATTAACATATAGTTACATGCAGTGGGAGTGTTCTTAGTCTAAGAGGTCTTCCTTGCATCCGGAAGCACTTCTCCATCCGGAAGTAAATCCGCTGGATGAAGGATTTTGTTCACTATTACTCACTCTCGCTCAGTGTTCATTCAATCCAACAGCCAGCGCAAGTCACTGAGCTATCAGAAGCACTTCTACTGGACGTTGCTCATTTTCACTGACGCTTAGGGTTATCTATTCCAACAGCCAGCGCCGGTCTAAGTCTAACAGGAAGCAAATTCACTTCCGGTTGAATCTTAACTTAGTCTTAGGATTTTGTATATCTAGTGCTCATGGACTAAGTTAATTCCTAAGTGAATTTCTTGCTGCCGCTGGGGGATGAGACATTCATCCGCGAGCGCTAGTCCTAATCTATCCGGAAGTAAGTCCACATCCGGTTGCACTTTTACTTAGGATTCTATGTTCACCTATTGCTTTCTAAGTTCTTTCATATTTTAGTCTTCATCAAAACTTAAGATTCTAACATTCTCCCCCTTTTTGATGATGACAAACTCAGTTTTATCAATTAAGTTCATATGAAAGAATTAGCATAAGAATAAAAGCAATGGATAAGAACAAATAACTTAGACAATATTATTAATGAACAGAGATTACACGTTAGAGAATACAAGCAAAACATATACAGGTAATCTACACTTAGCAGGAATAAAATATGCATGAAAACAAAGAAAATTTTTCTAAGTTAAAGATGGGTTGGAATAGGGGGTTCATAGTTTGTCTTTCTTTTTCCTCTCCCTCTCCTTCTGTCTTTCCTCACTCTCTTTCTGAAGCTTGGCGATCTCAGCCTTATGCACATTCTGGTCTATCTGGGCAATTATCCGCTGAAGCTCTTCTTCATCCCTCTCTCGTCTGAGTCTTTCTGATTCAATAGACTCCTCGAATGCCCTCTTCATGTTCTCTACTTCTTCATACCCAGGGAACCCTGTAGCATCATCGAAGTAGGCGACCTCTCCATTGGGGTAGTGAACAGCCCGAATCTTTACGTTCCATACAGGGAAGTTGGGATCCTCCTCAACTTCCTGGGCTTTCCTTTTCCCTTTCCCCTTACTCTTCCCTTTGCTCTTGCTAATCGGAGGAGTGGGCATGGCACTTGCTCTGTCAGCATCGAGGCAGGCCATCTGACCGAAGGAGAGTTTGTCCGTGAACCCATACTTTTCATATTCCTCAGGAGTCATGTCCTCAATTTCCAACGTGACCTCCTTTAGAATAGGAACTGCTTGAACCACTGGAATTTCTTGCTCAACCTGGGCAGACGAAGTTCCTTGCTCAGGTAGGTCAGATGGAGTCTCTTCATCACTCTCAGCAGTTTCAGTGGTGGCAATAATTTTCCTGGTACGCTTCTTGGCAACGGCCTTCTTTCTAGACTCACTGAAGGTGACTGCTGGCTCAGATGAGGGAGGAGGGGCAGATGATTGCTCAGACGAGGGGATCTCAGACTCTTGCCCAGGGGATGCAGGAATAGGCTTGGCTATCACAATAGGAGGGTGATTGATCTTCTTCAGTCCCCACTTCATCATTATCTCCTCAACAATTTTTCTACTTATCTTAGTTGGAGGAGGTTCTGATGATGGTGACTCTGGCTGTGAAGGTTGTTCATTTGGCTCAAAGACTACCATATCCCATTGTGGTCCTTGCTCAGCCGTCCTCTGCTGCTCCATGAATCTTATGGCTTCTCCTCTTATTAGGCTCTCAGCACCACTCAGCCTTTGGGATTCCATGGCACGGCGAAGGGCAGCCATGATGTCTTCATCAAGCCAGAGTGATGGCTGGCTGAGAACGTCCCTTGTCTCCATATTCAGGCGAAGAGCAGATATAGCATTTCTCCCCCTTTTGTCATCATCAACAAGGGCGAGTGCCAGGGATGGAGTAGATGAAGAGGAGGGTGGAGGTTCAGGGCCAAATGGAGTTTGGGGTGAGGATTCTGGGGAAGAGGCAGGTAAGGTATTTTCTGGGGATGTGGGTTGGTTGGGGAACCAGGTAGGATCTACGAATAAACCTTCGAATGGGTAGGTGGAGGAATATTCAGTGAAGGTAGTGGAAGAGTGTGGGGTAAATGGGGTAAAGGGTAAGTGAGGATCCTCAGGGATTTGCTGAAGGCGGGGATAATCTCGTAGATAGATATGGCTGAGGGGGTGAACGACAGTTTGAAATCCAAGGTGTTCGGCTAAGGGGTTGGATGGTGTGCGAGTGGGTGAGGGAGGTGTAGATGGGGAGTTTTGTGGAGATGGGGAGTTGTTGGAGTGAAGGAGTGATTGGCTAGGAGATTGTTGGGGTGTGTCTTGGGTTTGGTGTTCATGGTTGGGTGAAGGTTGGGATTGGTGATCATTGTTTGGTGATGGAGGGGATTGATGGTCATTTTGTGGAGGTGGCTGTGGTGGTTGAGTGTTAGGTGGAGGAGGAGGAGGAAGTTGAGGGTGGCCTGAGGGAGGAGGAGGAGGATTTTGGGGAGGAGGAGGAGGTGGTGGTAGGTTACATTGTTGAGGTTGAGGGATTTGGAGGTGTTGGAGAATGAGATCAAGTTTGGCATCCACCCTGGCTAGCTGTGTCTCGACTTGGCCAACTCTGTCCTCAAGCCGCTGGATCCGTTCCCCTTGTTGCTGGAACCCAGCATCACAATCATTCCTCAATGGGGCTACCAATGACTCAGAGAGTTGAAGGAGAATCTCTGCCCTCATCTCTTGAGCGAATGCCTTCACAGTCGCTGGTACTCTTGCAGCACGGCTTGTCCCAGCATGGGAGTCCACTTCCTGATCCCCTGCACCAGATGTAGAGGGGGCTGAAGTTCCAGAGGCACTACCCGCTTGTGAGCTTGAGCGAGTGGGCTTAGGGGCCTTCAAGTACTTGATCCCCATCTTCCCAATATTGGTTGCTCCCACAGGTTTACACTTGACATTTTCTTCCTCCACAGCAGATGTGGCCTTGATCAGATGCTTCTCAAGGAGGAAGGCAATGATGGTGGGATAGGGAAGATAGCCAGACTTGTCATTAGTTATCCAGCGCTGAAGCTCAAGACATATCAACTGGCCAGGGTTGATTGGCTGGTGGGAGAGGATTCTTGGGAACCATGGGTTGTCTATATTGGCGAACTCATTGAAGTTACCCCCTTTGTGAGTCATCATCCGGGAGTAAACATAGTACAGCAATCGGTCGGAGTCAGACATTTTGGACACCTTTTTCCCATCGGTGCCATACAGCTTCACGAGTTCCTCTTTGCTGTATCTGAGCGCCTCAGGATACATCCACTCATTCATGCGCTCGTCTGTGATCCCCATCATCTTATTCAATGTCCTCCAGGTGAACCTGAAGGTTCTCCCCCTTACTGTGGCAGTGAAGGAGAGTCTGTGTATTTGCTCTTTCCCATCAACCTTCTTGTACTTCACTTTGCCAGAGAGAGATTGATAGAAGACTCGCATGACGTTGACATTGTAGTCCTGGTTGATTCCTAGCCAGCCCATATACTTCTCCAGGAAAGGGCGCAGGTGGGGAAACCCTAGTTCATCAATCTTGTCCAGATCGATGAACAGGCCATGGTTGAAGATTGGAGTAGACGTCTCAAATTTGGCTGCTACTGGCTCCAATGCCCCATCTCTATACACTGTGGGGTCATCTTCTTCAACCCTCTGCCTCTTGGAAGAAGGCTCTTCAACAAATTGAACCTTCTTCTTCTTCCCTTTTCTCTGGGCTTCCCTCTCTTGCTCATGCCCAGAAACCACTGACTGTTCTGCCACTCGACCAGATGTTCCAGGCTGATTCTGGGTGAGTTCATCCTGTCCCTGGGTTTGCCCAGAAACTTCTGAAATGTGTGGCTGTCACCCAAGAGGGGGGGGGGTGAATTGGGTGAGGGAATAAAACCTTAAAACTCTTTTTCGAAAGACTGCTTGTGCTCGGTGATGATGATAATAAATAATGCTATGCACAAGTCAGTATGTTATGTGATGCAAAATAGAATGATTAAATATAAATTTATGCACACACAAATTTATCCTGGTTCGGTCACCCAGACCTACATCCAGTCCCCAGACTACACCTGAGATTTCCAATCCACTATTCTTGTTTAAATCGGGCACAAGAGAAGCCTTTACACTTTAGGTTTTACGAACACGGGTTCACCTAACAACCCACAGGTTTTGCTAACGGCTAACCTGCAAACCTAACCGCAAGTTTTACGGGATCACTTGCAACCTTTACAACCGCAAGTTTTGCGGGCTCACTTGCAACCTATACAGCTCCCCCTCACACCTAGAAGGGTTCAGTCTTTACAGACAATGATTTAACAATGATTACAATACTGTTCTTCAAGCGACAAGCTTTAGAACAGGTTTGATAGGATGTTCACTCTATGAACTGATTGTGCTAAACACTTAAGCTCAACTAAGTGGGTTCACTCAATGAACAGATTATGTTACTCACTTAGGTACAATAATTGCTCTCAACAAATTCTCTCTAAGAATATTACAACTTAAGATCAGAGAGTAGAAGGATATTTCAGATAGTAGGCTTGAGCTTCTTCATTCTATTTCTCTTGCTTATCAAAACTCCTGAAGCTCTTCTTCAGAAATGAAGAATATCTCCTTTTATACCAGCCTCTGATTATCCAACCGTTGGAGAGGCAATAAGGCCGTTTGAATCTAGCCGTTGGGGCCTTGTATACGTTGTCCTCATTAATGCACAGCAGAGTTGACTTTGCTTTATCTGAAAAGGTGCTCTGACCAGCTGTTCTGTCAACACTGTTCTGACAACACTGTTCTGGCAAAAGTCGTTCTGACATCTATACACTATACGGTCTGATTCTTGCTTGTTGTCAGATGAGGACTTCGTTCCTCAAGCATAACTCCAGGATGCTAAGAGACTTACTATCGGAAGCTCTCTTGCTATCTGAAGTGAAGCTCGTGGACTCTATCATTCTGCTTGCTATCACATAGAGGAACTTCGTCTTCCAAGCACTTGTCCATGAATGATAAGAGTGCTTTGCTATTGGATGCTCTCTTGCTATTAGAAGCTTTCTTATGGACTCTGACTCTTGTGGGTAGTATGAGCTTTGACAGCTTGAATGAATCTTCAGATTATGTTCTCCTTATCTCTCATACTCCTCATGCTTGGTAGGTAACAATGTTGTTTGAATATCTGTTAACCTCTTGTTACCGTTGGGAAGTACATCTTCTTAAACGCTCCATTAAAGCTTAGCAGGGTTGACTTGCTTTATCTCTGAAAAGCAATTCTAACCACTCTGCTCTGACAACATCATACTGACTTCTGAGCATATGTACTTCTGACTCTTGTAATCCTGCTGACGGATGATCATCGTGCATCGTTCATTGTTCATCCGGAAGCGGCAGTCTTGCTCTGCAAGAGTTAGTCTCTGAATCTCAGTGCCAAGAGTATCTTTCATCCGGAAGCTCATTTCCATCCGGAAGTACAACCAAGTTCTGCACATACTTGTTAGTCCAACAGAGTAATATATATAATCAAGTATAGTAGGAACTATACATGCTGTGGGAAGCTTGTTTGCTATGGGAAGCATTCTTACTTAGACTATGTTCTGACTTAGTGTATTGTCTACTGACGCTAGGGGATGTCTATTCCAATAGTCAGCGTAAGTCTCGTTATTTAAGTCTGACTCTTCCTAAGTGACTTAGTGTGTCATTTACTCATGGTATGGGATGTGTAGTATAACAACACAATCACATGCAGTGGGAGTTCACTTAGTCTAAGGAAGCTTTCTTACATCCGGAAGCACTTCCACATCCGGAAGCACTTCCACTGGACGATGGGTTATGTTCACATTTAACTCAGTGACGCTCAGGGTCATATCTCTTCTATCAGCCTGTGCCAGTCTAAATCTAACAGGAAGCAATTTTACTTGTCGTGGCTGATTCACTGACGCTTGAGGTTATTCTATTTGATCAGCCTGTGCCAGTCTAAGTTTAACAGGAAGCAACTTCACTTGACGTAGTAAACTCACTGACGCTTAGAGTTATATCTACTCTATCAGTCTGCGCCAGTCTAAGTTTAACAGGAAGCAATTTCACTTCCGGTTGAATCATAGCTTAGTCTTAAGGTTTTGTATATCTAGCGTTCATGGACTAAGTTAAATCCCTAGTGAGTTACTCGCTGCCGCTGGGGGATGAAACATTTATCCGCGTGCGCGAGTCCTAGTCTATCCGGAAGTAAATCCACATCCGGTTGCACTCTTACTTGGGATCCTATGTTATCCTATTGCTTTCTAAGTACTTGGCCTATTCTTTCATATTTTAGTCTTCATCAAAACTTAAGATTCTAACAACTTCACGGTGTTCATCATGTTGTTCATCATTTTGCCCAGATTTCCCAGAACGTTCATGTCGAGATTTCCCAGATTTCGACTTGTGTTTCTTGGATGAAGAATGTTTCTTTGTAACTGGGTTTGTTTCATGAGATCCGGCCATTTTTGTGTGGGTTGGTGGTGAAAAGAGATGAAATGCAAAAAGTGTATGAAGAATGCGAAGAACTCAGATGAAGATGAAATATGTTATGCAGAGAGAATGTGGTGAAAGTAAAAAGTGAAAGTGAAAAAATGACACCCTATTTATAGGCGAAGTAACTAAGGGTAAAATGGTCATGCTTTTTCAGATGAAAACCAAACGTTTGCACATTGGGTAACGTAAAAATTTAATTGAAACGGCGCACCTTATGACATGTGTCGCTTCATCTAGTCAGATAGGGCACACCTTCTTATAGAGGGAGTTGAAACGTTTCTGAAGTGACGTGTCTCTTGGACTGGTGCTGGCGCTCTCTTGGTTTCATCATCCAGTGTCAGCGAATGATCATCCGGAAGTGGTTTTGCTTCCGGTTGCAGTTTCTTAAGATTTAACATTGAAACCCTGCAGAAACACATGTTGGCACTCCGATGCCTAAGTTAGTATTGGTGTAAATTTTAAACCAATTAAGTAAAATAAGTGAAAGGTTACACCTCATTTGGGTTTACCATTCCCAAATCACCTCTTATGAAAGTAAATTGGTCAACCCCCAGAGGCTTGGTGAAGATGTCAGCAAGCTGTTGTTGAGTGGGGACAAATTGCACTTTGACATCCTTCTTTTGAACATGGTCTCTGATGAAGTGATGTCTGACATCAATGTGCTTTGTCCTTGTGTGCTGAACTGGATTCTTGGCGAGGCTGATTGTGCTTGTGTTGTCACAGAGGATGGGTGCCTCAGGGAACTCCAAGCCAAGGTCTCTTAGTTGGTTCTTTAGCCACAGCACTTGAGCACAACAGCTTGCAGCCGCAATATATTCTGCCTCAGTGGATGACAAAGACACGCAGGTTTGCTTTTTGCTAGCCCAAGACACCAGACAACCACTAAGAAAGGCGCATTGTCCACTGGTGCTCTTTCTATCAGTCTTATAACCTGCATGGTCAGAATCAGAGTAAGCCCACAAGAACTCTTGGTTACCTCTGGGATACCAAAGACCAAGCTCTTGTGTACCCTCAAGGTATCTCAGAATACGTTTAACACATGTTAAGTGTGACTCCTTGGGGTTGGCTTGAAACCTAGCACACATGCCTACACTAAATTGAATGTCAGGCCTGCTTGCCATTAAGTATAGGAGGGAATCTATCATTCCCCTGTACATGGGCAGGCTGACAGATTTACCCTTTGCGTCAGCATCGAGTGCGGCAGAGGTGCTCATGGGAGTGTCATACTCCTTGCACTCATCCATCCCAAACTTTTTGAGTAGTTCTCTGCAGTACTTAGCTTGGGATATGAAGATTCCATTCTTCTTCTGTTTAATCTGCAGGCCTAGGAAGAATGTGAGTTCTCCCATCATAGACATTTCAAACTCACCCTGCATAGTCTTAGAAAAATCTTCACAAAGTTTTTCATTAGTTGCCCCAAAGATAATATCATCAACGTAGATTTGGACAATTAACATATCTCTATCTTTGTGAAGAATAAACAGTGTATTATCAAGTTTGCCCCTTGAGAAACCCTTGCCCAGCAGAAAGCTGCTGAGTCTCTCATACCAAGCTCTAGGAGCTTGTTTCAGGCCATATAAAGCTTTCTTTAATCTATACACATGTTTGGGATATTTGTGATCCTCAAAGCCAGGAGGTTGTTCTACATACACCTCTTCTTTAATATAGCCATTAAGAAATGCACTCTTTACATCCATTTGATATAGCCTAAAGCCCTTCATGGATGCAAAGGCTAGAAGAATCCTTATTGCTTCAAGTCTAGCGACTGGAGCAAAGGTTTCTTCATAGTCAATGCCTTCTTCTTGGTTATATCCTT
Source organism: Mimosa pudica (assembly GCA_029929735.1). Taxonomy (NCBI): domain Eukaryota; kingdom Viridiplantae; phylum Streptophyta; class Magnoliopsida; order Fabales; family Fabaceae; genus Mimosa; species Mimosa pudica. The sequence goes on from JAKELP010000024.1 coordinate 6,391,998, forward strand.
TGGCTACTAATCTGGCTTTGTTTCTTGTAATTTGACCTGTCTCATCCAGTTTGTTTTTGAAGACCCACTTGGTCCCTACTATAGATTGATGAGACGGCCTAGGGACTAGTTCCCAGACTTGACTTCTCTCAAATTGATTTAGCTCTTCCTGCATGGCGATAATCCAGTCGCAGTCCTCAAGAGCTTGTTCAACTGAAGTTGGTTCTATTTGAGATAGAAATGCACCAAACTCAACTTCATTTTGAACTTGTCTTCTGGTTCTGACACCAGAAGAAACATCACCAAGCACTTGATCAAGAGGATGATCTCTGTGATGCCTCCTAGCTGTTGGCAACTGTGTCTCATCAGGCACGGTCTGCACTCTAGGTTCATCACTGAGTTCATCTTCTTCCTTAGGATTGCTTGCTGGTGTTTCTTTTGGTGGTGAAGAAGATGATGGTAACTTTGGAAGATTCAGTATTTCATCATCTTCTGTGGGTTGTCCCCATGTAGGAGTTTCATCGAATACAACATGCATTGATTCTTCTACAATTCTAGTTCTCATGTTGTATACCCTATATGCTTTGCTCCTAAGGGAATATCCTACGAATATACCTACATCAGCTTTTGGATCAAACTTACCCAGATTTACCTTTCCATTGTTGTGCACATAGCACTTTGATCCAAATATTCTCAGGTGGCTGATGTTGGGCTTCCTCCCTTTGTACAGCTCATAGGGAGTCTTATCCAGTCCCTTGCGAACATAGGCTCTGTTAGAGATATAGCAAGCAGTGCTCATAGCGTCCGCCCAGAACACTTGAGAAACCTCTTTCTCATTGAGCATGCTTCTAGCCATCTCTGTCAGAACCCTGTTCTTTCTCTCGACAACTCCGTTCTGTTGAGGGGTCCTAGGAGCTGAGAAGTTGTGTTCTATGCCATTTTGTTCACATAGCTCTGAGAAGCTATGGTTCTCAAATTCTCCTCCATGGTCTGTCCTTATGGCTGTGATTTTGAGCTCTCTCTCATTCTGCACTTTCTTAGCCAGGACAACAAAAGCATCAAAAGTATCTTGCTTAGAGGCAAGAAACATAGTCCAGGTGAACCTTGAATAGTCATCCACCACCACTAGAGCATATAGGTTTCCACCCAAGCTCTTCACTCTTGCTGGCCCAACCAAATCCATGTGGATTAGTTCCAAGGGCCTGCTGGTGGAGACTTTCTTCTTGGTTTTGAACGAGGACTTTGTTTGCTTTCCTCTTTGGCAGGATTCACAGATAAAATCATGCTTTACTTTAAAAGATGGAATACCTATAGCTAGCTCCTTTTTAATTAGCATGTCGAGTTGAGTAAAATTAACATGAGCTAGTCTCTTATGCCAAAGCCAACTATTCTCATCACTAGATATCAAACATTTTTCTTCTAGTTGTTGGCACAAGTCTAAAGTATATAGGTTTCCATTTCTATTTGCCTTAAGTTTGCATTTTAAGTTGGCCTTATCTAAATTTAGATCCTGCTTATCAACTATTATGCACTCATGTGAATCAAAAATTACCCAGTTTCCTTTGTCTGTGCTCTGGCTGACGCTTAGCAGGTTGTGACAGAGACCGTCCACTAGGTAGACATCTTTTATTGGTCCGACCTCTCCAACTCCAGTGATCTTTCCACTTTGATTTCCTCCAAAGGTTACTGTGGCTCCATCTTTGATCACCAGAGATTTGAACTTGTCTCTGTCTCCAGTCATATGTCTCGAGCATCCGCTGTCAATATACCATTTCTTGTTCTTGGATGCTTTGAGACACACCTGGAAAAATCAAGTAAACTTAGGTACCCAATCTTTCTTGGGTCCTCGATCATTAGTTTTCAATGCCCTTGGTCTAGAGTCATCCTTGACCTTGGGCTTGTGATTATTCAGAGCCTCTGGCCTAGTGCTGGCTCTGGACTCTTGGGTTTTCCCTTTGGAATGATTCCAAGCTCGGGATCCTTGTCCTCTCTTAGTTTCCTTTGCAGGTGGAGGATCCTTTGTTGCCTTGGTTCCTTTAGGGACCCATTTGTAGGAGCTACTTGCTCCATGTTTCTTAGCATTACAGGTGGACGTGGAGTGTCCCTTCCTGTTGCAATAGTTACAGAAGGTGAAGGGTGAGGAGCTATGACTAGTGGCTTTATGGAAGAACTTTAAGTAGGGCTTTACTTTTGGTTCCACCCACTTCTTCCCTCTAGGAGTATATCCTAAGCCAGTTCTATCCCTATATGCCCTTTGATTCATTAAAATTATATTTAACATTTCTGAGCCATTTGTAAACTTCTGCAGGGCATTTTGCAGCTTGTCTTTCTCAGCTGAGAGTTTGCTGCAATTGGGGCAGCTCTCAAGTGTTGGGGCATTGGGTTCTGTTTGGGGAGAACCCTGGTCATCCACTACCGGAAGCTTTCTAGCTTCCGCTAGCTCTTCACTCAGTGAGTCCACCTTGGACTCAAGTGATTCCTTTTTGGTTTTCAACACTTTATAGGCTTTACACAATCGAGAGAATTCTTCATGAACCTCGTTGTAAGCCTCTTGCAGTTCAGAGAAAGTTACCTCATTGTCTTCGTGGGTGAGGTCAAGTTCTGAAGATGCTTCCTCATCATCTTCTCTGGCTACAAGGCAGAGGTTGGCTACCTCTTCCTCATCACTTGCTTCATCATCCGAGCTATTCACCCAGATAGAAGATACAAAGGCCTTTCTTTTGTCTTTGCCTTTTGACTTCTGCAGGCTGGGACACTCAGCCTTGAAGTGACCAGACTTCTTACATTCAAAGCACACAGGAGCCTTTTCCTTCTTGTAACTCCTCCTTTGGCTGGAGTCACCCTTTTGAAAGCCTCCTTTCTTTCTGAAGAACTTTCTCAACTTTTTCACCATCATAGCCATCTCCTCATCATCCATTTCATCCTCATCATCCTCATCATCATCTTCAGTCTTCTTGTTGGGAGCAACAAGGGCAAGATTTTTGGCCTTGGATGAGGCTTGAGGAGCTCTCTGAGCTAGCAGTGTAGGCTCATATTCAGCCAGGGAGCCAAATAAAGCGGTGATGGAACTAGTTGATTCACCCTGGACTTCCTGTAAGATAGTCACTTTGGTGATCCAGTCACCTTTCAAGATCTTTAGAATCTTGCTCACTTGCTCCCTTTCAGGAATGTCCTTACCCAGCGAGGCCAAATTGTTGATGAGGTGAGTGAATCTGAGCTCCAGTTCTCTGATAGGCTCAGTGGGGCTAAGCATGGCGAACTTGTGGAATTCTTCCACTAGCATCTAGACACGTCTTGCTTTCACTCCCCTGGTTCCAGAGTGAGCAGCCTCAAGAGCCTCCCACATATCTTTAGCATTTTTGTGGTGACTGATCCTGTGGAACTCCTTGGGACTGAGAGCACACTGGATGTAGTGCATGACCCTATAGTTCAGCTGGACTAGGGCATAGTCCTGAGGGGTGTAACTGCTTCTCGCCTTGGCAAAGCCATCATCATCTAAGGGAGTGTGATCCCCACGTTCGATTACATCCCAGAGTCTAATGTCACTTGACTTGATATAAGTCTCCATTCTAAACTTCCAGAATGGATAGTTGTACCCATCAAAGCCTGGAGGCTTGTTGGGCTGAATAGAGACGTCTGGTAGAGAGTAGTCAGTATCCATTACAAGATCTTTGCTTTCTGGATTCGTTGGAATCTAGTGAGAAAGACCTGCTCTGATACCAAATGAAAGTAATGGATGCACAAGAGGGGGGGGTGAATTGTGCTACAAAAATAAATGCTCAAATAAAATCAACACAAGATTTATACTGGTTCGGTCTACCTGACCTACGTCCAGTTCTCAACCACCCAGGCCGAGTTCCACTATATCTCAGGTTTTAAATCGGGTTCACCTGAAACCTTACAACCGCAAGTTTTGGACGGGATCACTTGCAACCTTACAACTACAAGTTTTACACAAGGCTCACTTGTAACCTTTCTAACTAGCTCCCCCTCACACCGAGCAAGGGGTTAACCTTTATACTTAAAGGATTTTTCTAACTAAGTTCTCTCAAAGAACGAATGGTGTTACACACTTAAGTACAATCAATGCTCTTATAACAGAAAGAGACTTAACAACAAAGAGTACAGAATATGTAGATGAGAAAGATCACTCGATGTGTTAAATGCTCTTTACTTTTCTGGGCAGCTTTGAATGCTTGAAGATGTTCTTAGTTTCTCGCTCTAACTTCTCTTAAGAATATTCAAAGATAATTGTTTTTCTCATAAATGAGGTTGAGCTCCTTTATATACTCTTCAAACATTCGGACTCTTGGTAGGTGGGATAGCCGTTTGAATATGGCCGCTTTTCCCATGTTACCGTTTGCCCAATTAATGCTTCATCAATGCATAGCAGGGTTGACTTGCTTTATCTCTGAAAAGTAGCTCTGACAACTCTGCTCTGACAAAAGCATTCTGACACTGCATTTCTGAACACTCTGACATTCTGATTGCTTGCGGAAGCAGGTTCACATCCGGAAGCAATTCTACTTAGTGTGCTGCACTGAGTGTTAGTCTAACAGTATTAACATATAGTTACATGCAGTGGGAGTGTTCTTAGTCTAAGAGGTCTTCCTTGCATCCGGAAGCACTTCTCCATCCGGAAGTAAATCCGCTGGATGAAGGATTTTGTTCACTATTACTCACTCTCGCTCAGTGTTCATTCAATCCAACAGCCAGCGCTAGTCACTGAGCTATCGGAAGCACTTCTACTGGACGTTGCTCATTTTCACTGACGCTTAGGGTTATCTATTCCAACAGCCAGCGCCAGTCTAAGTCTAACAGGAAGCAAATTCACTTCCGGTTGAATCTTAACTTAGTCTTAGGATTTTGTATATCTAGTGCTCATGGACTAAGTTAATTCCTAAGTGAATTTCTTACTGCCGCTGGGGGATGAGACATTCATCCGCGAGCGCTAGTCCTAATCTATCCGGAAGTAAGTCCACATCCGGTTGCACTTTTACTTAGGATTCTATGTTCACCTATTGCTTTCTAAGTTCTTTCATATTTTAGTCTTCATCAAAACTTAAGATTCTAACAAGATCCACCGCCACCCTTCGCCGGCCGCCGACTTCTTCATCTTCCTCGAAAGCTTCACTGAAACCTCACCATGAAAATGGTGAGGTTCAGTTTGGGTGAGATCTGTAGCTGAAAATGGTGGTCATCATGAGATTCAGTTTGGGTGTTGTGGTTTTTTTGGTGTTGTTGAAAGAGGAGGTGATGAAAATGGTGAGCTGAAGGAGGAGGAAGAAGATGGTGTTCAGAGATTTTCATGGTTGGGAAGATGATGATGACGTGGCGAAGAGATAATGATGATATGCTGACTTGGCTTAATCAGGTGACATGGCATGTGAAGTGGTCTAATTAAGTCAAAGTTAACGGTCAACCCAGTTAAAATTGACGGAATTGCTACGTATGGCCCAAATTGTACTTTAACAGTGCTACTTTTGAGACCCCAAATTCATTTTTATGTGGGGTGTACTTTGGCCAATAGTTCAGTGCTAGATTTGACCCTTTACCCAAATTTTTAAATGATGCCTTATTATCTCTTTTTTTTTGCCGAAAAAGCCTTATTATCAAATTATGAATCTGTTTATTAAATATACAATTGTTTTTTTATCAGCATATACAATTTGTTGCAAAAGAAAAAAGATTACATATAAGATAGAGTTAAGGTTGAGTTTTGTAAAGTCATGACAAAAGAGTATTGAGTATTTGGAAGTCATTCGAACAACATTTTCATTTCATCAAAAGTAACTAGAGGAGCAATTTTTTTTTATGAAGTTTCTGAAATGTAGTAAATTTAACTTACTGTTTAAACCATTAGATTTAACTGTTAAATCTTACTTTTTGACATGCTGACTTAACGCGGATTTGATGTGCTTCCGTAAACATACGGGTCGTCAAGTGTAGTATAGAAAAAGTTTCGTTACGCAAAGATTATAGTTTAAACAAAGTGATTAGCACTAATTGCATGCCCAATTACCTTAAGTAAAAACATATTGAGAGTTGTTGTTCAATTAAGAAAAGAGTTTTAAATTTTGAATGCAAAGAGGGTTGGAGTTTCAAACACAAGTTAACAATGATAATGAAGGCCTAGGGTTGTTAATCCCATATTTACTTCATGAATCAAGGTTTCCCTCTCCTTTTTAAGTGATTAAGTGAAAATATGTGCAAGTGTAGAGTTTGTTAGAATCTTAAGTTTTGATGAAGACTAAAATATGAAAGAACTTAGAAAGCAATAGGTGAACATAGAATCCTAAGTAAAAGTGCAACCGGATGTGGACTTACTTCCGGATAGATTAGGACTAGCGCTCGCGGATGAAAGTCTCATCCCCCAGCGGCAGCAAGAAATTCACTTAGGAATTTACTTAGTCCATGAGCACTAGATATACAAAATCCTAAGACTAAGTTAAGATTCAACCAGAAGTGAATTTGCTTCCTGTTAGACTTAGACTGGCGCTGGCTGTTGGAATAGATATCCCTAAGCGTCAGTGAAAGTGAGCAACATCCAGTAGAAGTGCTTCCGATAGCTTAGTAACTAGCACTGGCTGTTGGATTGAATGAACACTGAGCGAGAGTGAGTAATAGTGAACAAAATCCTTCATCCAGCGGATTTACTTCCGGATGGAGAAGTGCTTCCTGATGCAAGGAAGACCTCTTAGACTAAGAACACTCCCACTGCATGTGACTATATGTTTATACTGTTAGACTAACACTCAGTGCAGCACACTCAGTAGAATTGCTTCCGGATGAGAATCTGCTTCCGCAAACAATCAGAATGTCAGAGTGTTCAGAAATGCAGTGTCAGAATGCTTTTGTCAGAGCAGAGTTGTCAGAGCTACTTTTCAGAGATAAAGCAAGTCAACCCTGCTATGCATTGATGAAGCATTAATTGGGCAAACGGTAACATAGGAAAAACGGCCATATTCAAACGGCTATCCCACCTACCAAGAGTCAGAATGTTTGAAGAGTATATAAAGGAGCTCAACCTCATTTATGAGGCTAACAATTATCTTTGAATACTCTTGAGAGAAGTTAGAGCGAGAAACTAAGAACATCTTCAAGCATTCAAAGCTGCCCAGAAAAGTAAAGAGCATTTAACACATCGAGTGATCATTCTCATCTACATATTCTGTACTCTTTGTTGTTAAGTCTCTTTCTGTTATAAGAGCATTGATTGTACTTAAGTGTGTAACACTATCTGTTCTTTAAGAGAACTTAGTTAGAAAAATCCTTTAGTTGTAAAGGTTGAACCCTTGCTAGGTGTAAGGGGGAGCTAGTCAGAAAGGTTACAAGTGAGCCTTGTGTAAAACTTGTAGTTGTAAGGTTGCAAGTGATCCCGTCCAAAACTTGCGGTTGTAAGGTTTCAGGTGAACCCGATTTAAAACCTGAGATAGTGGAACTCGGCCTGGGTGGTTGAGAACTGGACGTAGGTCAGGAAGACCGAACCAGTATAAATCTTGTGTTGGTTTTATTTGAGCATTTATTTTTGTAGCACAATTCACCCCCCCTCTTGTGCATCCATTACCTTCATTTGGTATCAGAGCAGGTCTTTCTCACTCGATTCCAACGAATCCAGAAAGCAAAGATCTAGTAATGGATACAGATTACTCCCTGCCAGATGTCTCTATTCAACCCAACAAGCCTCCAGGCTTTGATGGGTATAACTATCCATTCTGGAAGTTTCGAATGGAGACCTATATCAAATCCAGCGACATCAGACTCTGGGACGTAATCGAACGTGGGGATCACACACCACTGGATGAGGATGGTTTTGCCAAGCAGCGATCTAGGTACACAAATGAGGACTATGCTCTAGTCCAACTAAACTACCGAGCCATGCACTACATCCAGTGTGCTCTCAGCCCTAAAGAGTTTCACAGGATCAGCCACCACAAAAATGCTAAAGATATGTGGGAGGCTCTTGAGGCTGCTCACTCTGGAACCAGGGGAGTGAAAGCAAGGCGAGTTGAGATGCTGGTGGAAGAATTTCACAAGTTCGCCATGCTTAGTCCTACTGAGCCTATCAGGGAGCTGGAGCTCAGGTTCACTCACCTCATCAACAATTTGGCCTCGCTGGGTAAGGACATTCCTGAAAGAGAGCAAGTCAGCAAGATCCTAAAGATCTTGAAAGGTGACTGGATCACCAAAGTAACCATCTTGCAGGAAGTCCAAGGAGAATCAACGAGCTCCATCACTGCACTATTTGGCTCTCTGGCTGAATATGAACCTACCCTGCTGGCTCAGAGAGTTCCTCAAGCCTCATCCAAGGCCAAAAACCATGCCCTTGTTGCTCCTAGCAAGGAGGTTGATGATGATGATGAGGATGATGAGGAGAAAATGGACGATGAGGAGATGGCTATGATGGTGAGAAAATTCAGAAAGTTCTTCAGAAAGAAAAGAGGCTTTCAAAAGGGTGACTCCAGCCAGAGGAAAGGATACAAGAAGGAAAAGGCCCCTATATGCTTCGAATGTAAGAAACCTGGCCACTTCAAGGCTGAGTGTCCCAGCCTGCAGAAGTCAAAAGGCAAAGACAAAAGGAAGGCCTTTGTTTCCTCCATCTGGGTGAATAGCTCAGATGACGAAGCAAGTGATGAGGAAGAAGTTGCCAACCTCTGCTTGGTAGCCAGAGAAGATGATGAGGAAGCATCTTCAGAACTTGACCTCACCCACGAAGACAATGAGGTAACTTTCTCTGAACTGCAAGAGGCTTACAATGAGGTTCATGAAGAATTCTCTCGATTGTGTAAAGCCTATAAAGTGTTAAAAACTAAAAAGGAATCACTTGAGTCCAAGGTGGACTCACTAAGTGAAGAGCTAGCGGAAGCTAGAAAGCATCCGGTAGTGGATGGCCAGGGTTCTCCACAAACAGAACCCAATGCCCCAACACTTGAGAGCTGCCCCAATTGCAGCAAAATCTCAGCAGAGAAAGACAAGCTGCAAAATGCCCTGCAGAAGTTTACAAATGGCTCAGAAATGTTAAACATAATTTTAATGAATCAAAGGGCATATAGGGATAGAACTGGATTAGGATATACTCCTAGAGGGAAGAAGTGGGTGGAACCAAAAGTAAAGCCCTACTTAAAGTTCTTCCATAAAGCCACTAATCATAGCTCCTCACCCTTCAGCTTCTGTAACTATTGCAACAGGAAGGGACACTCAACGTCCACCTGTAATGCTAAGAAGCATGGAACAAGTAGTTCCTACAAATGGGTCCCTAAAGGAACCAAGGCAACAAAGGATCCTCCATCTGCTAAGGAAACTAAGAGAGGACAAGGATCCCAACCTTGGAATCATTCCATAGGGAAAATCCAAGAGTCCAGAGCCAACTCTAAGCCAGAGGCTCTGAATAATCACAAGCCCAAGGTCAAGGATGACTCTAGACCAAGGGCATTGAAAACTAATGATCGAGGACCCAAGAAAGATTGGGTACCTAAGTTAACTTGATTTTTCCAGGTGTGTCTTAAAGCATCCAAGAACAAGAAATGGTATATTGACAGCGGATGCTCGAGACATATGACTGGAGACAGAGACAAGTTCAAATCTCTGGTGATCAAAGATGGAGCCACAGTAACCTTTGGAGGAAATCAAAGTGGAAAGATCACTGGAGTTGGAGAAGTCGGACCAATGAAAGACGTCTACCTAGTGGACGGTCTCTGTCACAACCTGCTAAGCGTCAGCCAGAGCACAGACAAAGGAAACTGGGTAATTTTTGATTCACATGAGTGCATAATAGTTGATAAGCAGGATCTAAATTTAGATAAGGCCAACTTAAAATGCAAACTTAAGGCAAATAGAAATGGAAACCTATATACTTTAGACTTATGCCAACAACTAGAAGAAAAATGTTTAATATCTAGTGATGAGAATAGTTGGCTTTGGCATAAGAGACTAGCTCATGTTAATTTTACTCAACTCGACATGCTAATTAAAAAGGAGCTAGCTATAGGTATTCCATCATTTAAAGTTAAGCATGATTTTATCTGTGAATCCTGCCAAAGAGGAAAGCAAACAAAGTCCTCATTTAAAACCAAGAAGAAAGTCTCCACCAGCAGGCCCTTAGAACTAATCCACATGGATTTGATTGGGCCAGCAAGAGTGAAGAGCTTGGGTGGAAACCTATATGCTCTAGTGGTGGTGGATGACTATTCAAGGTTCACCTGGACTATGTTTCTTGCCTCTAAGCAAGATACTTTTGATGCTTTTGTTGTCCTGGCTAAGAAAGTGCAGAATGAGAGAGAGCTCAAAATCACAGCCATAAGGACAGACCATGTAGGAGAATTTGAGAACCAGAGCTTCTCAGAGCTATGTGAACAAAATGGCATAGAACACAACTTCTCAGCTCCTAGGACCCCTCAACAGAACGGAGTTGTCGAGAGAAAGAACAGGGTTCTGACAGAGATGGCTAGAAGCATGCTCAATGAAAAAGAGGTTTCTCAAGTGTTCTGGGCGGACGCTATGAGCACTGCTTGCTATATCTCTAACAGAGCCTATGTTCGCAAAGGACTGGATAAGACTCCCTACGAGCTGTACAAAGGGAGGAAGCCCAACATCAGCCACCTCAGAATCTTTGGATCAAAATGCTATGTGCATAACAATGGAAAGGTGAATCTGGGTAAGTTTGATCCAAAAGCTGATGTAGGTATATTCATAGGATATTCCCTTAGGAGTAAAGCATATAGAATATACAACATGAGAACTAGAATTGTAGAAGAATCAATGCATGTTGTATTTGATGAAACTCCTACATGGGGACAATCCACAGAAGATGATGAAATACTTAATCTTCCAAAACCACCATCATCTTCTTTACTACCAAAAGAAACACCAGCAAGCAATCTCAAAGAAGAAGATGAACCCAGTGATGAACCTAGAATGCAGACCGTGCCTGATGAGGCACAGTTGCCAACAGCTAGGAGACATCACAGGGATCATCCTCTTGATCAAGTGCTTGGTGATGTTTCTTCTGGAGTCAGAACCAGAAGTCAAGTTCAAAATGAAGTTGAGTTTGGAGCATTTCTATCTCAAATAGAACCAACTTCAGTTGAACAAGCTCTTGAGGACTGCGACTGGATTATTGCCATGCAGGAAGAGCTAAATCAATTTGAGAGAAGTCAAGTCTGGGAACTAGTCCCTAGGCCATCTCATCAATCTATAGTAGGGACCAAATGGGTCTTCAAAAACAAACTGGATGAGACAGGTCAAATCACAAGAAACAAAGCCAGATTAGTAGCCAAAGGATATAACCAAGAAGAAGGCATTGACTATGAAGAAACCTTTGCTCCAGTTGCTAGACTTGAAGCAATAAGGATTCTTCTAGCCTTTGCATCCATGAAGGGCTTTAGGCTATATCAAATGGATGTAAAGAGTGCATTTCTTAATGGCTATATTAAAGAAGAGGTGTATGTAGAACAACCTCCTGGCTTTGAGGATCATAAATATCCAAAACATGTGTATAGATTAAAGAAAGCTTTATATGGCCTGAAACAAGCTCCTAGAGCTTGGTATGAGAGACTCAACAGCTTTCTGCTGGGCAAAGGTTTCTCAAGGGGCAAACTTGATAATACACTGTTTATCCTTCACAAAGATAGAGATATGTTAATTGTCCAAATTTACGTTGATGATATTATCTTTGGGGCAACTAATGAAAAACTTTGTGAAGATTTTTCTAAGACTATGCAGGGTGAGTTTGAGATGTCTATGATGGGAGAACTCACATTCTTCCTAGGCCTGCAGATTAAACAGAAGAAGAATGGAATCTTCATATCCCAAACTAAGTACTGCAGAGAACTACTCAAAAAGTTTGGGATGGATGAGTGCAAGGAGTATGACACTCCCATGAGCACCTCTGCCGCACTCGATGCTGACGCAAAGGGTAAATCTGTCAGCCTGCCCATGTACAGGGAATGATAGGTTCCCTCCTATACTTAACGGCAAGCAGGCCTGACATTCAATTTAGTGTAGGCATGTGTGCTAGGTTTCAAGCCAACCCCAAGGAGTCACACTTAACATGTGTTAAACGTATTCTGAGATACCTTGAGGGAACACAAGAACTTGGTCTTTGGTATCCCAGAGGTAACCAAGAGTTCTTGTGGGCTTACTCTGATTCTGACCATGCAGGTTATAAGACTGATAGAAAGAGCACCAGTGGACAATGCGCCTTCCTTGGTGGTTGTCTGGTGACTTGGGCTAGCAAAAAACAAACCTGCGTGTCCTTGTCATCCACTGAGGCAGAATATATTGCTGCAGCAAGTTGTTGTGCTCAAGTGCTGTGGCTGAAGAACCAGTTGAGAGATCTTGGTTTGGAGTTCCCTGAGGCACCCATCCTCTGTGACAACACAAGCACAATCAGCCTCGCCAAGAATCCAGTTCAGCACACAAGGACAAAGCACATTGATGTCAGACATCACTTCATCAGAGACCATGTTCAAAAGAAGGATGTCAAAGTGCAATTTGTCCCCACTCAACAACAGCTTGCTGACATCTTCACCAAGCCTCTGGGGGTTGACCAGTTTACTTTCATAAGAGGTGATTTGGGAATGGTAAACCCAAATGAGGTGTAACCTTTCATTTATTATACTTGATTGTTTAAAACAATACTAACTTAGGCATCGGAGTGCCAATACGTGTTTTGCAGGTCCTCAATGTTAAATCTTAAGATTTTGCAACCGGAAGCAAAACCACTTCCGGATGATCATTCGCTGACACTGAATGATGAAACCAAAAGAGCGCCAGCACCAGTCCAAGAGACACGTCACTTCAGAAACGTTTCAACTCCCTCTCTAAGAAGGTGTGCCTTATCTGACTAGATGAAGCGACACATGTCATAAGGTGCGCCGTTTCAATTAAATTTTTACGTTACCCAATGTGCAAACGTTTGGTTTTCATCTGAAAAAGCATGACCATTTTACCCTTAGTTACTTCGCCTATAAATAGGATGTCACTTTTTCACTTTCACTTTTTACTTTCACCACATTCTCTCTGCATAACATACTCCATCTTCATCTGAGTTCTTCGCATTCTTCATAAACTCTTTGCATTTCATCTCCTTTCACCACCAACCCACACAAAAATGGCCGGATCTCATGAAACAAACCCAGTTACAAAGAAACATTCTTCATCCAAGAAACACAAGTCAAAATCTGGGAAATCTCGCCATGAACATTCTGGTAAATCTGGGAAAAGCGATGAACACCGTGATGAACACCATAGGACATCTGGGCAAACCCAGGGACTGGATGAACCCACCCAGAATCAGCCTGGAACAACTGGTCGAGTGGCAGAACAGTCAGTGGTTTCTGGGCATGAGCAAGAGAGGGAAGCCCAGAGAAAAGGGAAGAAGAAGGTTCAGTTCGCTGAAGAACCTTCTTCCAAGAGGCAGAGGGTTGATGAAGATGATCCCACAGTGTACAGGGATGGGGCATTGGAGCCAGTTGCCGCCAAGTTTGAGACAGTTCAACCCTACTTCAACCATGGCCTATTCATTGACTTAGCCATGATTGATGAACTAGGGTTTCCCCACCTGCGCCCTTTCCTGGAGAAGTATATGGGCTGGCTAGGAATCAACCAGGACTACAATGTCAACGTCCTGCGAGTCTTCTATCAAACTCTCTCTGGCAAAGTGAAGTACAAGAAGGTTGATGGGAAAGAGCAGATACACAGACTCTCCTTCACTGCCACTGTAAGGGGGAGAACCATCAAGTTCAACTGGAGGACACTGAATGAGATCATGGGGATCACAGAGGAGAACATGAATGAGTGGATATATCCTGAGGCGCTAAAGTTCGACAAGGAGGATCTCGAGAAGTTGTATGGCACCACAGGGAAAAAGGTGTCCAAGATGTCTGACTCAAACAGACTCTTGTATTATGTCTACTCCCGAATTATGACACACAAGGGGGGCAACTTCAACGAGTTCACCCTGATCGACAATCCGTGGTTCCCAAGAATTCTCTCCCACCAGCCAATCAACCCCGGCCAGTTGATATGTCTTGAGCTTCAGCGCTGGATAGTTAATGACAAGTCTGGCTATCTTCCCTATCCCACCATCATTGCCTTCCTCCTTGAGAAGCATCTGATCAAGGCCACATCTGCTGTGGAGGAAGAGAATGTCAAGTGCAGACCTGTGGGAGCAACCAACATTGGGAAGATGGGGATCAAGTATGTGAGGGCCCCTAAGCCCACTCGCTCAGGATCACTAGCGGGTAGTGCTCCTGGGACTTCAGCCCCCTCGACATCTGGTGCAGGGGATCAGGAAGTGGACTCCCATGCTGGGCCTAGCCGTGCTGCAAGAGTGCCAGCTTCTGTCAAAGCCTTTGCCGAGGAAGTTAAGGAGGAACTCCTCTTTAGACTGCCTGAATCCTTGGTAGGGCCTCTCCGTGCTGAGTGTGACATTGGCTTCCAGCGGCAAGGGGAGCGAATTCAGAGGCTCGAAGATAGGGTAGGCCAGATTGAAAACCACATTGCCAGGGTGGATGCAAAACTTGACCTCATTCTCCAGCACCTACAAATTCCCCAACCATCACAAGGTAACCTACCACCACCTCCTCCTCCTCCCCAAAATCCTCCTCCTCCTCCTCCCTCAGGTCACCCTCAACTTCCCCCTCCTCCTCCACCTAACACACAACCACCACAGCCACCTCCACAAAATGACCATCAATCTCCTCCATCACCAAACAATGATCACCAATCTCAACCTTCACCCAACCATGAACACCAAACCCAAGACACACACCAACAATCTCCTAGCCAATCACCCCTTCACTCCAACAACTCCTCATCTCCACAAAACTCCCCATCTACACCTCCCTCATCCACTCGCACACCATCCAACCCCTTAGCCGAACACCTTGGATTTCAAACTGTCATTCACCCCCTCAGCCGTATCTATCTACGAGATTACCCACGCCTTCAGCAAATCCCTGAGGATCCTCACGTACCCTTTACCCCATTTACCCCACACTCTTCCACTACCTTCACTGAATATTCCTCCACCTACCCATTCGAAGGTCTATTCGTAGATCCTACCTGGTTCCCCAACCAACCCACATCCCCAGATCATACCTTACCTGCCTCTTCCCCAGAATCCTCACCCCAAACTCCACTTAGCCCTGAACCTCCCACCTCCTCTTCATCTACTCCATCCCTGGCACTCGCCCTTGTTGATGATGACAAAAGGGGGAGAAATGTGATGACCACTCTTCGCCTATCCATGAACACAAGGGATGTGCTCAGCCAACCATCCCTCTGGCTTGATGAAGACATCATGGCTGCCCTTCGCCGTGCCATGGAATCACAAAGGCTGAGTGGTGCTGAAAGCCTAATAAGAGGAGAAGCCATAAGATTCATGGAGCAGCAGAGGACGGCTGAGCAAGGACCACAATTGGAGATGGTTGTCTTTGAGCCAAATGAACAACCTTCACAACCTGAGTCATCTTCATCAGAACCTCCTCCAACTAAGATAAGTAGAAAAGTTATTGAGGAGATAATGATGAAGTGGGGACTGAAGAAGATCAATCACCCTCCTATTGTGATAGCCAAGCCTATCCCTTCATCCACTGGGCAAGAGTCTGAGATCTCATCGTCTGAGCAATCATCTGCCCCTCCTCCCTCATCTGAGCCAGCAGTCACCTTCAGTGAATCTAGAAAGAAGGCCGTAGCCAAGAAGCGGACCAGGAAAATTATTGCCACCACTGAAACTGCTGAGTGTGAGGAAGAGACTCCATCTGACCAACCTGAGCAAGAGACCTCATCTGCTCAAGTTGAACCTGAAACCCCAGTAGTTCAAGCAGTTCCTATTCTAAAGGAGGTCAAGTTGGAAATTGAAGACATGACTCCTGAGGAATTCGAATGATACGGGTATACGGACAAACTCTCCTTTGGTCAGATGGCCTGCCTCGATGCTGACAGAGCAAGAGCCATGCCCACTCCTTCGATTAGCAAGAGCAAAGGGAAGAGTAAAGGGAAAGGGAAAAGGAAAGCCCAGGAAGTTGAGGAGGATCCCAACTTCCCTGTATGGAACGTAAAAATTCGGGCTGTTCACTACCCCAATGGAGAGGTCGCCTACTTCGATGATGCTACAGGGTTCCCTGGGTATGAAGAAGTAGAGAACATGAAGAGGGCATTCGAGGAGTCTATTGAATCAGAAAGACTCAGACGAGAGAGGGATGAAGAAGAGCTTCAGCGAATAATTGCCCAGATAGACCAGAATGTGCATAAGGCTGAGATCGCCAAACTTCAGAAAGATAGTGAGGAGAGACAGAAGGAGAGGGAAAAGAAAAAGAGACACAAACACTGAACTCCCATTCCACATTTTTTTTTACTTAGAAAATTTTCTTTTCATGCATATTTTACTCTTGCTTAGTATAGATTACCTGTATATGTTTTGCTTGTATACTCTAACATGTAATCTCTTTCATATCAATAATATTTGTCCAAGTTACTTGTTCTTATCTATTGCCTTTATTTTTATGCTAATTCTTTCATATGAACTTAATCGATAAAACTGAGTTTGTCATCATCAAAAAGGGGGAGAATGTTAGAATCTTAAGTTTTGATGAAGACTAAAATATGAAAGAACTTAGAAAGCAATAGGTGAACATAGAATCCTAAGTAAAAGTGCAACCGGATGTGGACTTACTTCCGGATAGATTAGGACTAGCGCTCGCGGATGAAAGTCTCATCCCCCAACGGCAGCAAGAAATTCACTTAGGAATTTACTTAGTCCATGAGCACTAGATATACAAAATCCTAAGACTAAGTTAAGATTCAACCGGAAGTGAATTTGCTTCCTGTTAGACTTAGACTGGCGCTGGCTGTTGGAATAGATATCCCTAAGCGTCAGTGAAAGTGAGCAACATCCAGTAGAAGTGCTTCCGATAGCTTAGTAACTAGCACTGGCTGTTGGATTGAATGAACACTGAGCGAGAGTGAGTAATAGTGAACAAAATCCTTCATCCAGCGGATTTACTTCCGGATGGAGAAGTGCTTCCTGATGCAAGGAAGACCTCTTAGACTAAGAACACTCCCACTGCATGTGACTATATGTTTATACTGTTAGACTAACACTCAGTGCAGCACACTCAGTAGAATTGCTTCCGGATGAGAATCTGCTTCCGCAAACAATCAAAATGTCAGAGTGTTCAGAAATGCAGTGTCAGAATGCTTTTGTCAGAGCAGAGTTGTCAGAGCTACTTTTCAGAGATAAAGCAAGTCAACCCTGCTATGCATTGATGAAGCATTAATTGGGCAAACGGTAACATAGGAAAAACGGCCATATTCAAACGGCTATCCCACCTACCAAGAGTCAGAATGTTTGAAGAGTATATAAAGGAGCTCAACCTCATTTATGAGGCTAACAATTATCTTTGAATACTCTTGAGAGAAGTTAGAGCGAGAAACTAAGAACATCTTCAAGCATTCAAAGCTGCCCAGAAAAGTAAAGAGCATTTAACACATCGAGTGATCATTCTCATCTACATATTCTGTACTCTTTGTTGTTAAGTCTCTTTCTGTTATAAGAGCATTGATTGTACTTAAGTGTGTAACACTATCTGTTCTTTAAGAGAACTTAGTTAGAAAAATCCTTTAGTTGTAAAGGTTGAACCCTTGCTAGGTGTAAGGGGGAGCTAGTCAGAAAGGTTACAAGTGAGCCTTGTGTAAAACTTGTAGTTGTAAGGTTGCAAGTGATCCCGTCCAAAACTTGCGGTTGTAAGGTTTCAGGTGAACCCGATTTAAAACCTGAGATAGTGGAACTCGGCCTGGGTGGTTGAGAACTGGACGTAGGTCAGGAAGACCAAACCAGTATAAATCTTGTGTTGGTTTTATTTGAGCATTTATTTTTGTAGCACAATTCACCCCCCCCCCCCCTCTTGTGCATCCATTACCTTCAGAGTTCAAAATCATTTGAAAAAGCTTTCTCAAGTCAAGATCAAATTTATACTAGCATTTATTGCATAATCTCTTAACACAATTAGGGCTGTTCAAAAATTTCCCGTCCCATCCCATCCCGGTCATCCCGTCCCGTCCCGGGGCCTTTCGGGACTGAAATTTTCTGTCCCGAAATTTTTCGGGACGGGACATAAATGCCTTCGGGACGGGACGGGAATCGGGACGGGTAGTCCCGTTCCTGTCCCGTAGCGAAGGTACATATTATTTTTTTAAAAAAAAAAAAACTCAGTTTCTCACTTTCACTCTCTGTCTCTCACAGTACAACTTTCACTTCTCTCAGTCACGACTTCCTCTACCTCTCCCTGTGGCTGTCTCCTCTTCATAATCTCCACCATGGCTTACTCTCTCCTCTCCTCCTCCGCCGCCGGCAAGCCTTGTCGTACCTTCTTCATCTCCACCTACTCCTTTTCTCTCTGCCTCCCTCCCAACGCCAACGATCTCCCCACAAACCCAAACAAAATGATGATGAAAATGGGTTTGAGAGTCCTAAGAAAATGGGGTATGTGAAGATTCTTCTCCGCCTCTCGCCTTCTCTAAATAAGGATCTGATCTCGTTGTCCTCTAGCGGTCTCGCCCATGGTGATGATTCTTCTCCGCCTCTCGCCTTCTCTAAATAAGGTGCGTGACTTCCACTCCTGGTCCAGGGTCTCTTAAATGGTGATGATGAACTCATGAAAATGAGTTTGTGCGGCCTCTTCATTTCTCAGATCTATTGCTTCATGTTTCAGTTTCATTCTTCCATTTCTTTTCTCAGATCCGGTTTTTTAGTTTTTTTTTTAAATTATTATTCATGTTTTTTCCCTTCTCCCCACACTCTTTTTCTCCCCAAAAAATTCGGGAATATCCTGTCCCGTCCCGGTCCCTTCCTGTTCCCGATCGGGACGGGACAATAATCGGGACGGGACACGGGACAGGTTTGTCGTCCCGAGCCATTTTCGGGACGGGACACGGGACAGGGGTGTCCCGATCCTGTCCCGTCCCGTGAACACCCCTAGTCACAATAAATGCAAGCTCTTTTCCTCAACCACCCTAATTATGACTATGTTAGGTCAATAACTATATCTCTATGTTGTCAACAAACTATCCATTTAAAACCATAAACTTCAAGTCCAACATGCTTTTATCCAAGTTCTAAAACAAAATATACTTTCTCAAGTCATATTTCATTTAACTATTTAAGTGGTGATCAAGCACTTAAAACAAATAGGGAGCAAGATAAAAAATACACATATACTTCATTAATTACTTAAAGAAAGAGAAAGTAGATGGTTCAATCCATAAATAGGTTCATAACAACCTTAGATTAGGGTTTTAGTTACACATAAATGTAAATAAAACAAACCCTAAAACTATGAAGGAGTTCATTGAAGAGATATGAAGAAGAGGGAAGAAGATATACAACCACAAATGAAGAAAGCTCAAATACCTCCAAGTTTCCCACTTGAATCCCAAGTTTTCCCAATGATCTTCAAGCTCTTCAAGACTCCAAAATATGCCCTAGATGTGTGTTCTTTTGTGTTTTTCCGCGTCCCTTTGAGTGCCCTAAGTTTGAGCTTTTATACCATGTAGAAATCAGTCAAAACGCGTAGCTGAACAAAGTCTTCTCCAGGGGCGAGCCCAGAGCGCGCCCGTGGGCACCGTTTGGGCGTCGGTGGCGCCTAGATATAAGATTATTTTCCTTAATTTAATTAGATTAAGGATACTAGTTAAGTTAGTTAGTAACACGATATTACTAATAATCTACCTTTATTCTCACCCTCTCACTCTTGCTTATTTATTATAGATGAACATTATTAGGGTTTATTTAAAAAATAGTTGAGAAAAATTAGAAAGTTCCTAGGAACAAGTTGAAATCTATCCTCTCTCCCCCTCCTCTCTAACTTTTTGGATGATGGAGATCTTTTCTCTCGTCTTTGTACGAGTTTTATCGTCGGCATCTCCTTCCCCGATTCATGCTGGGGAAGGAGACATCCATAACTTTCATTGGTCTGATTTTACATTTCCTTTGGTTTTAAATGATTTGGTGGCATGTTTATGTTGAAATAAATTAGTCTGGGTGTTTCGACGACAATAATAATTTCTTCTACCCAATCTCCATCTTATGTGTTAGTTTTGTGACTACGTTTGTTTCTATGAGATCTACTCATAAAAGTTTTTTAAAAATCAGATTGATTGATTTGTTGCCGATAAGAGGTATGGATCTTTTTGGATGGTGCTTCGAACAACCACTACTCAATGACTTTTCTGCCGGTAATTAATGGTTCTTTTCTACCCTCAAATTCTCATGAAGGAAAGATGAAGACGGTGGGGTTTTTGCGACGACGACGACGGGTCACTCCTATCCATATTTACCTTTTTAGGGTTTCTATGCATTATCATTTGAATTTTATTTTTGCAGACCTATTTTGTATTTCAATTTTCTAGTTTAATAAAATCGTCTATGGAATTTGGAGGGAAAAAAAAGAAATCTGAAAGTGATTTTATATTTAAAAACAGAAGGACTAATATATTTACATTATAATGATTATCTTTTGTTTTTCATATAAATCTTGAATAATTTAGGGATATTAAGAAAACTAAATAAAATTGTGATTGGTTCATTTTTTAAAAAAATAATTTGTTTGACTTATCCTCTAATAAACGTTAAAAGTTCCTGCCTAGGGTAGTCATACTACAATAAAGTATTTTATGATAACCATTTGTATATGTTAATTTTTAGGTTTTTAAGACCTTTAACCCTTCTTATTTATTTAACTTTATTATACACCTATATATATTTTTCTAAAATAAGATTTAAATTTATTTTGTATTGATCTATTAGTTGCTTAAATAGAATTTATAAATCTTCATTTGATTTGATTTATTTATTGACAATTATTCAGTAAATTTTTGTATAATTTTAGAATCTTTTCGTGTTTATACTTAAAATGTTATATATAAATACTAAACATTTTGATGAATTTTAAAAAAAAATGGTTTAAGCTTTTGACAGTTTTCCGCCAAAAACAAAAACGTTGACAGTTTGATGGTACAGCTACTTTTGTGTTATAATGGCTGACACCTAAGATGTGACAGATTATGAGTTAGAAAATTTTGATTATTTTAAAGTTAACTTCAATGACTTAAACAAACAGGTGTGGAATAGGAAGGTAACATGAACACGCATCAATTTATTATAGTTTGGTTTTCCATGACTTATGTTCAATTCTAAGGTTCTATCTGATGTTTTTTATCCAATATTTCCTTCTAGTTTAAATGGGAACAAAAAAATTCTTTTATTTTATTATAATGCAATAAATTTTTAGTCGAACAAGTGTGGAACCGATTACAATTTTTAAACTCTTCAACAAGCAACTATTACACACACACACACATATGTGTGTTTTATTTTAACAAGCAACTCTTCTTTTTAAAAAATAGACTATTTTTTACACTTAATGTGATGAAAGCATAATTTCAGAGCTTTGAGTTTAGCAGCACTTGTTTGGATACTCTCTAAAACCTAGGTTTTTGGCAGACAAACATTTACAGTTTTTTTAGAATAATTTTTTTATAAAAATATATGTTTTAGTTAAGTCAAATAAATGCTCATAACTTTTTCAGAATAATCTTTTTAACTGAAAACTTAGATTTGAAGTAGAAAATTTAGGTTTTGTTAGAAACTATTTTTTCTGCTTTTTCAAAAGCTGTTATCCAAAATCTATTCTCTAAAAGAGCTTTTTCAACTTTTAAAAACCACATGACCAAATGTTGTCTTGCTTTTTTTTGGCCTTTAGTCATTTGATTCATTTAATGCTTAGCTTCAGGATCAATTCATTTAATTCATGTGACCCATGTGACTTGATTGCCAAAGAAATATAAAGAATATCTCTTTAATTTTCTATCAATGACTTCCCAAATATAGCCCAAATATTAGTCAAATATAATTCAAAATAGGGGTCATTACACATAATAATCTTAGATAATATTCCCTCCGGTCCCTAATATAAGAGCTAGCCGCCAAAAAACGTTTCTTAAGAAAACATGTGAATGTTAGTTGAGTGTCTGAAGTTAATGTTTCTTTTTCAATATTGCTCATATTTATTATGATACTTTTAAGAGAGAGAAACATATAAACATTAATAAATATGAAAGAGAGTTAGGGGTAAAGTAGGAAAAAACACATTAAATGAGGAGAGAATGTGAGATGAGCTCTTATATTAGGGACCAAAACCATTCAAATTTTGGGCTCTTATATTATGAACCGGAGGGAGTAATGAACAATTGGATAAAAATTGTATCTCTATTATTAAAATCATACAAATTCAAGGATTTGCCAGTCTCTCTTATATATAATAAGAACCAAAGGGAGTATGAAAAACAATAGTATGATGCACAGTAACAATACAAAAACACAAATCCAACACAAAGCAATAACAATTTAAAAGACAATGCAAGTCTATATAAATAAAAATAATGATCAGGTACAATTAACAAAAATAAGAATATCATTTCTATAATCATCCTACATCAAATTAAACAACATAATCATATCCAAGTATAGCCATCAGCCACAAAAATCATGTCAAAGTATGTATAACTTCAAGGTAAAGGAAAACATTTAAAGTCGGTGAAAAAGTGAGAACACATATGAGAATTGAGGCATTATAAATGGTGAGAGTTGAAAGAAATTTAGATACATACATGTCTAGGCCTCTTTATACATACATATATAAAAAGAGTTCCTAGAGCGGCCTCATAACAATTTTGAATTAGTTAAATGATGAAATAATATAAGCTGTACTCTTACATTTTGAATTAAATCAATTTAAATTCCACACTCTTATATTATAGACTAAAGGTTGATCATATATCATATGCAGCCAAACGTGTTTGAACAAAATGAGAGTGCAATGAAAATAGACAGTTAGGTTGGTCAATAATATCATGTACTTCAATATTTTTAGGCTTTAGCTAGCGCTCTTACGCACAAAACTAAACAAAAATTCTAACTATATTTATTTTTTATATTATAGTAAGTATCTTCAAAGATATCAATAATTATGAGAGTTCAATATTTTAATCATTATTTTTAAATTATATTTAATTTACATTTCCTGCTTGTTAATTATTAGTAGTATATGTGTTTATTTTAAGGGTTATTTTTTGAACCATCAGTTTTAATTTATTCAAAAGGGGCGAAAGAGTTTTGTGTTATGACCTTGAAATAATCCAATGTAAAGAACTTTCAATTACTTAAGGGATTTTGTAGGTCTGGTTTTAATAAAATGACACTCAAAAATAATTTTAATTTCCCTATATCATACATATAACTTGAGAAACTAATATAATACTCCCTCCGGTCCTAAATATAAGACCTAATTGACTTTTTTGAAAAATCCTAAAAAACAGCAAAATAAGTTAATTATAAATTGATTTACCTAATTTTTTCCTTTAAACTAGTTTATTTTACTTATATACTAATGGATAATCAAAAAATATATCAAATATGTCATGATTTAATAGACTATTTTGCAACCTTAACTTCTCCAAAAAAAAGTTATCTAGGTCCTATATTTAGGACCGGAGGTAGTATCATATAACTGTAGATTATATACTTATGCGAAATCAAAAATTATTTTTTAAATCCGCATGCATGTTGAAAGAAAATCCCATGAAATTTCATTTCTAAAGGATATAAAACAATCATATTCTTATTAAATGCAAAACTTTATATTGAAATTTTCTAGCAATTGGATAGATGTAGTGCTTTAACCTAAACAATGTAAAACGCTCCTTTTAAAAAAATTTGGTGCCATCATGGATTCCCCAAAACAAAAAGTCAACCATTGACGATCAGCCAAGGCCCAATGCAGCAAAATGGAAGAATCTGTCAACAAGTTATATTATATCCGTAGACTCAATTCACGACTTAATAAATAACGTGCACGCGCGCGGCGCGCTGCTTGTGTAAGAGAGAGCTAAACAAAATACTCCCTCCGGTCCTATTTATAAGTCGCCAACCGCCACTAAATTTTGGTCCTTAATATAAGTCGCCAACTACCACTAACTAACTCATTAATTAAAGTTTTCCAAATATGCCCCTGTCATTGAAAAAAGAGATCTCTGCATTTACTTTTGTTTGCCTCATTATGACTTATTTAATAGTTGTGAGGAGGGGCAAAGATGGAAATAGAAAATAAAACAAGACCAATTTAATGATGTAACATCCACTAACCGCCATTCCTTGGTTTGTACAATATGGGCGGTTGACGACTTATAAATAGGACCGGAGGGAGTACTTGAAACCCGATGGGTTGATCTCTTGCTAGAGCTGGGAATACGAGTCGGCCCGGTCTTTAAGGGTCGGCCCGCCTAGGGCATGCCCATTTTCAATTACACCCCTTACTTTCACGTCTGGCCCTAGAGTCATCGAGCGAGACTTCGACCCTTTTTTACACAATTTTAACCATATTTTTTCAGCCTTCTTTTCCATATGCATGCATTTTGTCACAATAAAACGTTCATCTAATACAACATCACAATAACAAAGAGTGGATGAGACATAAACATTAATGATCAAACAACATATATATCAAAGTAATATCACAAACAATATATAATAGAAGAAACAGTACCCATAAGAAGAAAATTAAATAAGCACCTCTTAAAAAATCTTAGAGAAATAAGTATTAGTGTGTCACTCAATTATAACATAAACATTAGCACCATTTCATAGGGAAATAAGTGTCACCCCGACATAGTGCAAAATAGCATAACATAAACATAGTCATAACAGAATCATACAATAAGTGTATATTTAGAATCTTTCACATATTTTCTAACTAAAAGTTTAGAATTAAAAAAGGAAGGGAAATGAGTCACTTCAAAAATTTAATGTCATTGTTTAGATTACTAAATCACCATATTATTAAAGTGTCAAATATTAAATGCTACAAAACTCTAAATAATTAAGAAATACATCATCATTAACTAAATAATTAAGGAGGGTTGTATTTTTTATTAATTAATCTTGAAAGAATAAATAAGGGAAAAACAATTCTAAATTGGCAAGAGGACAAAAGAAGATACAATTAACTACGCAGAAAACGCGAATAAACACTCTCATAGCATGTTTACTGCTTTTGTTTTTTCATTATGTAGAATGAGTTTTATTTCTCAGAAACCATATTAACTACTTAAATAACATAAATAACTACTCTTATATCGCAATTTATTACTTTTGTTTTGGAATTAGTTAGAAGAGGATTTGGTTCTTTGAAACTACATTTAACTACTTTAGTAATACAAATAACTATACTCGTGGATTATAGATAACTACACGTTAACGTTTATCTCAAATAAGAAATTTTTTTTTTTTTTGTGAATTCATGACCACTTTTTATCCTTTTGATATTCAATTGTCATTTAATTGGAATTTTCCCTTTTTTTTTGTTAATAACTGTCCGGTTTAATCCGGACTCGAGGGATAGGAGTGTTGCCCACATAAGCAAGGTTGTCTCATCTCCCAATGAAAGTGCTTACCAGCTCAACCAACTACCCGGTAATTGGAATTTTCCCTTTGAACAAAGTAATATTGTGAATTATTAGATCAATTATAATCAAAATCATTTTTTTAAGAGAAAAAACAAAAACAGATCGAGGTGTCATATGTGACCTATCGACGGCCGGAAAACCGTCAATGTCCATGATCAATAAACAGGAAGCAATTTTACGATTAAAATAACGATAAAGTCTTAACGATAAAGTCGGTCAATGACAGTTGTGCTTATAATATATATGTTTGTATTGGATTTTCTTGGAAAAGAAGGAATATAAAGCTTTTTTGTTGTTTTAATGATTGCTATAAATACAGATCGATCAAATTTCTTTAACATCGTTCTTCAAAGCTAGTTTTACTAAGAAATAAGAACATATAACATAAATTCATTCCACATATTACCTTCATTTCATTATCTCCGAAGGTCAAATATATACATGCAGATCCATCCACGGAATTGAACTTGTATGAATTATAGTTGAAGGAGTGAGAATAAAGCTAATGACGACCTCTTGTGGAGGATCCGAGGCGGCAGGATGTGTTTTCAAAGGTGATTAGCATTTACATATTTCCAGTTTATCATCTTATGTCTTTGAGTATAGGTATCCATTAATTAGTTACAATCTTATACACAAATATTAGAGTAGACTAATTAATACAGTACAAAATAGATCATACAATAATCAAAGTGACCAAAGTATAATTAAGGATGGTGAAACATAACATAACGAATTCATACATGTTTGGGGAACTCATAACCGTATGTTTGGGAGATTTGGGATGCTATATATAACAAACACTTGTTCAACTACCTAGCTTTCCGATCCCAATCATGCTTGCTAGCTGCAGGCATCATCTTTCGATCGTATAATAAGATCTAACGGTCCACAATCGCTGGCTGTGCAAAGCATCAAATATTTTTTATGGCGAGAAACGTCCTCTACAAATTAAATACATGCAAGTAATTCAGCAGAAGGATTTGATAGTGGAATCAACCAAGGGGTATTGACATGTGAAACAAATCACGTGTATCAAACATTTGATATCATTAATATATGTACCCGATAGGAGTTAGAAAACTAATTAATTTGAAGAGATTATTAAGAAAATTAGTTGATTTGTTTGAAAAAAAATTATGTTAATTTGATTTTCTTAAAATACTCATTTTAATTATTTTCATAAGATACCACTACTGTATTGATGGAAAGCTTCACCACTTTTTCTGAAGATAACTAAAGAGATTGATGATATAAAGCCGTAAAGTAATTAAGGAAGTGTGAAAAGAAATATAAAGTAATTAAGGAAGATGAAAAGAAGGTAAAATATCAAATTTAGAAGGAAATTAAATAACTTAAATAGCTAACTATGTCTGATTTTATTGCTCGCAAGCGGAGGAAGAGTCAGAAGTAGGGTCTCAGTTTCATCGATATCTTACTTGGGGCTGGAAAGGAAACCAGGCCAACAGTATAGAGTACTAGAATTCAAAGTCCAAATGAATGATTGATGCTCATGAAGAAGAAGTCGTGCACTCATAGGGAATGGAAAATAGATTATTCTTATCGCTATGCATGTGTAGAATCTTTCAAAGATTCTGTCTGGCTTAATCATAAGGAGGCAACATGAATCAATCTTGACTGACTACTCATTTGTTAACTATATATATTTATCTTGTGTTTGATGCTTCAAAAGTCCTAGGAAGTTAAGACTTTTTTGAACTGAGCATATATTAGTTGAGACTTCAAAAGTCCTACGAAGTTGAGACTTCGATGTAGCATATATTAGTTTCCCTTGCAGTTTGCATACCCGGCCGGCCCCTCTATATTCTTTGATTATGGGTAAATTGGAAGCTTACAAAATATGAGAACTTTCTTGCCACAAACTAAATATGGGATATATATAGTTGATTTTTTTTTTTAGAAAATGCTAAGTTAAACTATTTATTTATACATTGATTTGATTAAATTTATTCTATAAACTAGTTTATTTTTATTTGATCACTTATAAGCTAGTAATATATATACTAAAATAAAATACAAAATATGAAGAAGCCATGGAATTAAGCTCTTTTACTATAAAACAGGACTCTTTTACTGATAATTGAGATTTTCCATTCCGGTTTTGTTTTTGTTCCTCAATCAACTATTCCAACTAAATTATTGTTTGTGTTTAATTGCTAGTATCGTACCGCATTTCTAAGCTTCTTATTGACTAAATCACACACACACACACATGCAGATTTGTTCCATTGCATTAAGGTTTGATCACACACCCAACTCAGAAAGAGATCTTGAAGGGGCCGAAGGTTAACGTTGTTTATTTGTGTATATGGTAGTGTGCACTATTTTTATTCCCTCTTTTCTTATGCGACTTACAAACCCTAGCTGACCTGTAGCGGCTAACCCTACTTTGGTACTTCCTCCGTTCCTAAATATAAGATCACTTTGTCAAATTTGAGGAGATTAAGGAAGACAATTCAATTAGTTGGGATTACATGATCTTCCAAAAATAACCCTCTCTAAAGAGAAAGATTGAAGGGAAAGAGAGAGAAAAACTATCCTTTTGTGTATAGGGGTAATTTAAGCAAAACTTGGGACAAAATAGAAAGTGATTTTATATTTAGGAATTTATCCACTTCTCTAAAATGATCATATATTTAGGAACAGAGGGAGTATTTGGTAGCCTGAATCCTAAATATGTGTGTGCATGTATATATATTGTTTTTTTTTTTTGAATAAAAGGCAAAATGATATTAATAATACTTAAGGCTACATGAGTTTTATAGTATCTATAAAAGGAAATGCAGAAATAAAACTATGGTACTGAGCCATAGAAATTAATATTATAGTAACTGAATTAAAAGACTTAATTAGCTCTGCTACATCTCTAACAACAATGTGACGCAGTGTTGGTGCCCATCCCGAGTATATATGTATATATATTGTTCAACCGCGTGTGGCCAGAGAACTACCTAGAACTAACACCAAGCCTACGGCCTACTTCTTTCACCTAATGCCCCTATAACATGGAATCAATAATTCAATAATCTATATAGCATATTGATATACGATATATCAAAATGCAGTCTTCCAAATTAAAAGGTTGTTGAAATTATCCCATTTGCACCGCCTATTATTATTATTAATATTATTATTATTATTATTATTATTATTATTATTATTATTATTATTATTATTATTATTTCTTACATTAGACCACATTTCTATAGAAACATGCCATGCCATAGCATACCATACCATATCTAGAGTAATATTATATTTTGTACATTCGATTTGTGAAATTGACAGATTGTGTGTATATACACACGCACACACATATATATAGAAAATCATTGGTATTTTCTTGCGAGATGAAACATAAGCTACTTTCTTTAATGGTTGGTATAAATATAAAATTTGGATACCGACTCATTGCAAATCGTGCAAAAGTGCCCTCCAGACAGCAGAGAACACAAAAATGGAATAAGATTACTGAAAGGGGTTCACGTTTACATGGAATTTAAGTGACTCCCATGTTGCCCTCATGAATTCGGAGCACTAATTTAGACTCTGAAATCTCACAATAGCCCCAAATTTCATTGGATTTGGGCCCTTATCTATCAAGTATTGACTAGACATATTCCTATACCTCTCACCCACACTTGGTGGGTTAGATATTTATATTAAGTACTCTGTCTTAATTGAGTAAGCATGATATCTCATTTAAGTGTCTTTGTACTACAAATTTCTTTCAGAGACCTACTCAAAACAACTCAGCAATGCCCTTGGAGGAGAAGGAAAACAAATAAATCACGAAAAATAGTGATTGAAAACAAATGCCTCAAAAATAGACAAATAATATATCTATATGTAGGTCCTTAATTTATGAAAATTTAGAAACAAATCGCATCTCAATCAGAATTAAAATGCCCCTAGAAGGAGAAGGGAAAAAAGTAAATCATCCCCTTTTTAAGTTTATATTATGGGCCCAAAACGTTGGCCCAGAAAGTTTTATTAGTCTAGGCCAGAAAAAAGGGCCTGAATACAATATGGGCTAATAACAAAAACCAGCCCACATCCAATTCCTCTATCTTTTTTCTTTTTTTTTTTTTGCCAATTCCTCTATCTTTTTTCACCATAGCCAATTCCTCTAATTGAAACAGACAGGTTCTGTGGGACTGGGTCAAATCTGGCCCGGATGTGAATGGGTCGGGTCTAACTTACCCGAAACACTGACCTACCGTTTCTCCACCGTTAGACATCTGTTTTGTGCGTTCTTTGTCTTGCTTTTCATCGTTTTCCCATATCTACACAATAGTACTAATTTTGTGGACTAATTTTTTTTTTATATATATTTTCTATGACCCAATTCCGCTCTTCAGTTTAGCTACTCTTTTGTTATATAAGTTCTTTAGTGCCAGATCTTATGTGTGATTTTCTCGAGTCTTTCAGCCCCATATATAAAAGCATGTATGAGCAACCAAATGTTCAGGAACAAAAGAAAAAAAGGAATACACACACACTCACTCAACGTGCACACACTTCACCGAAAATAAACTATGGTGCATGACAATAAAAAAACACGTATAAATATTTGCCAATCAGAAACTTAAAGCAATTAAAGTCCAAAACTTGTTTTGGATATCAAAGCACTTATAACATATTAAGCCTTCTATTCATACAATCTGATAACACATAAATTAATAGAATTCAAAATACATATATACTACTTCACAGTAATCATGAAAAACACATGGCAGAAATATATATAGAAAATACATATGCCCTTATAATCCACCAAGTGTGGACTAGACAGTTTCCTGTTACAATTACTCCCAGCTAGCCATAGCTCTATGAAAGAGGAATTATTTACTTCAAGGTGCATGAAATAATAGAGTATTTTCACGTTATAGGTTAGTGAATCTGCTGATTGTAAAATGAGTAATAGATTCTCAATTATGCTCCCTCAGGGTTTTCTTTTTGAAATCTGAGTGTTTCTCAGTCTGTGCTCGTTTATTTGTTGCACAATTGCCTATGTGCTACTTCAATATCAACATTTCCTTGAGAAGATCATAAGAATTCCATAAAGAATGCTTTCTTTTTTCCTCTTGAAGGTGGTCGTGCATGTGGCTTTTGGTGAGGATGGTTTTTACTTAATATTTTATCATACTATGCATTTTTTTTATCAGTTTACTATTTTATTAACTCTTAAATTTGAATCGAGGCTGTTAACCTCACGAATGCCAATATGATCAAAGATACATTTATGCCAATGTTTACTGGGACAGGCCTTTTAATATGCTTTCTAGTTATATATCTTGATATGCAAAATGCAATTACATTCACATATTCAAATAATTAAGTGGTCCCATTTGTAGCTCATGTCCTTGGAATTGAACTTATCAATGGGTTAAGGAAGACTTAGCCTCTAATAATCCTGCATTAGTAGTAGGCCGTAATCCATATGGTAATTAATCTTGACTCTTTCAAGTTCAAGAGGTAGGACAAAAGAATGATGTTAGTATAGTAGTTTCCATTTATGTTGCCAATAGCTTTAGTTAGTTCATTTTCCTTCAAATATTGAGCATAAAATAAGTTGAAGCATATTTTTTTTAATGGAAATGGGGTGGGTGTTACTTTTAACTACCTATACTAATGCTAAAGGGATGGATGTTACTTCTTGTTCACAAGCCTGTAAAGAGTTGATCAAGCCAAGATTTCATTGCAAATTGGTAATATGTTCTCTATCTTTGTAGATTATCATCACTACCCTTCATGATGTGTGCATCTTTTTTCTATGAACTTTATTGGTTTATATTGTTTAATCAATCTCTAAGATGTACAATTTATGAGATGATTATTTCGATTTTCCCAAGTTAATGTGCAAGAAAACATATGATTTTTGTGTTGGTTATGACTGGATTGCTATAATGAAGGCTATGTAAGGATCAGTAAGGAGCAATTAAAGATTGACATACATCCTTAATTACACCCATCACCCTTCAAATCTTGAATGGTTGATCCCACAATTTGTTTCACTTTTTTCCTATGCCATAAATATGAAGCCCGTATAGATAAACTTATCCAAAAAAACACATAAATGTCATGAAAAATTGACAAACTAAAAATTGACATACCTTGTGTATATCAATGCAAGGACGGAATTGAACAGAACATCATTGTATATGATAAGTAATAAAGAGATGATGATAGAAACAACAATAAAGTCAGTGAGAAATAATTAATAAAAACAACTAAGGAAGATTAAAAGGGGAAAAGGTCATTTTATTTCCATAAAGATACACACTGTTACAATTAGGAACTGCGCTCAGAAGAGAAAAACCAGAAAGGAAATGAAACACACAGGATTACAAAATCCAAATCACATAATAACTGAAAAGCACAATTGAAGTGAACTCATACAACAATTAATGGCCGCCAGGAAAAAGACTATACTACTATATATTGTGACCAGATCCCCACTAGTAGCTAGCTAGACTACACATCCGGACGCCTTATCTGAGCAATCTGATTCTCCTCATCCTCATCCTCATCATCATCATCATCCTCATAATAACCAGCATGTTCTCCAGAGAGAGATGAAGCACTGGCCTGCGAGATCTCTCCATTTTTGTTTCCTCCATTAATATTATCCTCTCTAGTTTTGCCACCATCCGTTTCAGTTTTCTTCTTTTTGTTGTAAAAGCACCAGCACCAGGCAAGGCCTATGAAACCAACAATAATGGGAAAAGGCAACCAACAGAGGAGAGTCACCCATTTCAAATCATGAGGCAAGGAGTAGCAAAAGATAGAAGTAGCTGAAACCGCCAACAAAAGAGTTTCAACTGCTATACAAGCATAGTAAATTGGGTCGCACAAGGCACAGATATTATCATCTTTAACTTAAGATGAAATCCATTTGGCCACAGCGCCACTCAGGATGAAAGCAACGCCAGTAAAAAGTGTGACACCTGCTATCATCATCTCCTTGGTATCTATGGACCCCTTACCGGTCAACAACACCGCCACGAAAAGCGTGGCGGCGACAGCCATTGAAGTTTCTAGCCACGACATTTCAGTAATTGAGGGTGAATGAGAGGGAGAGAGAGAGAGAGAGAGAGAGAGAGAGAGAGAGAGAGAGAGATAAGCCCTAGCTCACTGTCTGCTTGTTTGGACTGTCCAAAACCGTAGAAGGGTAGGTATATATGCGTCAAACCCTAGCTTGGCTTCTTGGCTAAGTCACCCCACAAAATGATCTATATATTCTTCCCCATATATATCAGGCCCCTTATCCATCTTCTTAAAACTACTACTCCTACTATTTGTTATCCTTCAATAATCAATCTGGCTTCTATTTAAAGATAATTATAATAAGTTCAGTAATGGGTCCTCAAAGTTATAAAAGGATACATGTCCAATGTATTTTCCTAACTATATGGTGCCTACTTTAATATTAATGTCAGAGAAAATTCTAATGTAATTAAATAAGCTACTTCTAATTTGATTTGTTCAAATTTTTAAATTAGTTCATTTAACTTAGAAAGTACTACATAACTTCTTTTGTCTCTATTTATAAGCTAATTATTAAGAGCAAACAATTTGAATTGATGAGTTGTCTCTTTATTAGAGTTTGGCTAGATTTGTCAAAATATTTAATGACTTTCATCACACTTTACTCATCATTATAGTACTATACTATATATACACATTCTCTTTCATATAATTATTATCACATTTTTCTCATCTTCTACATTCCATAAAAAAAAGGCTAAGAGCAAACTTTTTTACCAAAAAAAAATTGAGAGAACAAAATATTCAAGATAAATAATTGAAAAGATACAAATCCAATGTGATTTCTTCTCCATTACTAAATATAATATCTAATTAATTTTTTTGGAAAATCCTAATAAAACTAAATAAGTTACTATAAATCAATTGATTTGTCCGAATTTGGCTGAAGTAAATGTGATCTAGTCGACATTTATTATTTTATATAGACATATATAAATAATTCAATGTAACATAAATTATTCACTATATACATATATTTGTCTTTGCGTCAAACTTAAGTCATATCTTACTATTACTAGGCTTAAGAGCCAAAAATACCAGCATTTCGTAATGTACATTTACACCATATACTACTTTAAGTTCAAATGGGGTAAAAATGTAGCCTTCGTAAACTTAGATAAATTGCCGTTAATGGGATCGTAGTTGAGAATTAAGGATTTTTAGAGTTGAGAATTTTCTTTAAAAAAATAATTTTAAAGCAATTATATAAGGCCCACAAGATGAATAACTAGCGCTAGTTTACTTAAGTTGATGAACGTAGTATTTTCGCACTACATAAAAAAGTTTGAGTATTTTCAATCATAAATATAAATAGTATATGGTGACACACTTTTAAAAAAAAGATAAAATGTAAAATAAAAGAGTAATAAATATTAATTTTAAACTTTCAATCTCACTTTTCAAATTTTTATAAAATGCAAGTGATAATTTTTTTTTCATTTACTTTTTATAGATCCTACGGAAGTTAGAAAAGGAGAAAGGGGAATTTGATGACACGGTGAGTTGTGAGCCTTCAAATTGCATATTGAACGGTGTGGATTGAGAGCTTCTGAGGAATGGGGATTGGAGAGAGTGACGCCGCTGAGAGCATCTGCATCCGTTAAGGATCTGAAATCAATAAAATTAGGCCTGCATAGTTGGGTTTTTCCTACTGTAGGACTAACTTATTTTGGCCCATTTCAGGCTAGTCTTTTATGCTTTTACTTGAGATGTGATTATGTTTGTCCTTTTATTCAATTAGCAAAAGGGTTAGATATTCAACCACCGGCAACATTTGATCTCCTATGGAATACCACTTCTAGGGAATACCACTTAGTTGTGGTTGCAGTCGCGGTACTTGTGATGACATCTTCATAGTTAAATGAAGTTGGGCGAAACTTACCTATATTGACAAAATAAAGAGTTTTCTTGCTATGCTCTATGTCAGCCTGATGGCTCATAAATTAGAAGTTCTACCCTTGGACTATGTGTGATATAGACTCCTTTCTTAAAATTTACTTATAAAAGAATTTCTCCTGATCAAATTTCTTGTGTTAGATTTGTTAAAAATGTTTATAAAGCTATGTATTAGAAAAATGTTCATAAAGCAACGAAACCTCATGTTTTAGAATTAGAAACTCGCTCGTTACAAAACTCCTCTAGCATCACACATTGAAAATCTGGGTTGGGAAGAAGTGTCAATTTCAAATGGTCACTTATTCATTGCAGGCAGTATCACTCATTGCTAACAAAGCAACTAACAAAATACCAACCGAGAAAACACAAAACTGAGTTTCCCACAAATTGAGGCCGTTGTGCTCTCTTGGTTGAAATTCATGGTGCTGTTTGTTTAGTAAGAAAGGAGGTGGTCTATTGTTCATATCAAAACCATTGTAGCATACTAGCATGCTGCTTTTACAATAAACTGCTGTGTCTAAGGCTCCAATAACATCTATTTCAGAAAGAGAACAATTGTCATGTACCATATAAAACAGGAGAACCAGATTAGTAGTTTACACCCTCCTTTTTTTTTTTGATCAAAAATTTACACCCTCCTTTAATGCATTGAATTCACATTTTACATGGAGAAACGACATATAGTTGTCTCCTAAATCAGTCATAGCTTCTGAAATTCACTTTCAAGCACAGTACGAATCGTCTCTCTAAAATCAGAATCATCTCGAGATGACATTCGCTTCCTTCCAAACTGTAGATTGAAAATAATCAGTCAATAACATTCAAAAAATGAGAAAACAGACTAATTGTTCATATTGCCGGTTACCTTAGTCATGTCTGATTTATTTAATCTGTCCGGAGCTTTTGCCATAATTTCATCAATGAATCGCTTCATCAAATGAAGTACAAAAAGGCCGGAATTAACAGCACTACTTTCAGGAACCTGATACGAAATACGTAAAAAATAGTTAGTTATAATAATGCATGCATTATTGAATGCAAAAGAAGCCACATTTAGCTCTCCCCAGCTCCCCAACCCCTTGTCATCTTTTGTAAGAAGATCCAAGATCTAGAACCTTAAATAACTTCAAACAATATGATTATTTCTACTGTATGGAGACTTCAAACATTATGATTATTTCTACTGTATGGAGACTTCAAACATTATGATCATCTCTACTGTATGGAGACAAGTTGAATATTTGTGCCATCAAAAAACTCACTGCGATGATTTCTTCCTCAATTTTTTCATCAAGTTTCATCCATACTTCACTTGCAATAGGCATATCCAATCAGATTTTTCTTTCAGAATTTCCCATTCTTTTATCAGAAACCTGCAATGCCACGTTATTTCAAACCTTGTATCCACATTAAAGACAAGTGCCAAACAGAGCAATCAAAAGATTATATAATGAGAAATGGTCAAACAGTGGCTAGGCGATTGTTAGCCAAACTTTACGAAATGCAAATCATTTTATTGACTCTAACAGCTAAAAAACTGTCAAATGAATGGGTAACAATAACAAGCGGCCTTATCCAACAAAATAGGATCCTTGTCCAAATAAATGGGATCAGCTTCAAGGATTGCATCGCACCATTATGAAAAGAGCATGAAGTACAAAAAATAGTTATACTTCAAAAATTACTCACATTAGACATTTCTGTTTTGACAAAAGTAAGATGATATATAGCAAGGCTAAGGGGATGAACATAGAAAAATCCAAGGTTCGAAAAACCGGACCGGGCATTCAATCGGGCGAGCTACTGGTTCAAGGGTTATTGGTTCAACCGTGGTTCAACCGGAAATAATAAAATAATAATATTTAATCAAATATTAAAAATTAAATAGTCAAAAACTAAAAATAGTAAAAATGTAAACTACATCCAGAGTTGATATAACATCTGCTCCTTATAGACTTGCAATATTTCAAGTTCTACTAATACATGTAATACTCAAAAAACTAACATATGCTCCTTGTAGACTTGCAATATTTCAAGTTCTACCAATACTTGTATAGTAATACTCAAAAACTAACATATGCTCCCTATAGTTTTGCAATATTTCAAGTTCTACCAATACTCAAAAACTAATTAAGTTCTACGAACACTCAAAAACTAATTAAGTTCCATCAACACAACATTCATATTTCACCAATATCATCATCCATATTAATATCTTCAACAATAGCCGCTCGACTGGTGGCATCAGCATCATCAGGATTGTTGTCCATAATCAGAGGAGGTGATTCGGGCATGTTTAAATCATCATTACCTACATATAACAAAATGCATAAAAGATAATTATTGTTTTGTATAATCAATAAATATGATGATATACATAAGGTAAAAACTATTTTTGTCCCTACCATGACTTGGCATATTTACGCTGCTCTCACTCACGGCACTTTCAAGATTGTTGATATCTTCTTCATTGAAATCTGGAGCTTCTTCTTCTATCCAAAAGTCTAGATCTAGATCTATATCATTAATGCTCTCAAAGTCAATTGGATCACTACTCATGTTCTGCTTCAACATAGGCCTATATGACAAATAAAACTTCAATTAAATGAGATTCATACAAAATAAAAATTAAAATCATTCATGGTTCATAAGATAATAATAAGAATACCTATGCTTTAGTCGCAAGTTATAGTTTACGTAAACCAAATCATTCAAAGTTTCATGCTTTAATCTGTTTCTTCTTTTTGAATGGATGCGTTCAAACAAACTCCAATTTCTCTCACAACCAGAAGAAGAAGAAGTTTGGCTGAGAATACGCATTGCAATAGCTTGCAACTCTGGGACTGAATTTCCATAGTAACGCCACCAACGATCTACAAAATTAAGATTTAAGATACACACATTAATGATTAACCATATAATATTGAACAAATTGGAATAAACATACAAATCATATGATATAATGCATTTTGAATACTTACAAGGGTCCATCAATTTAGATGCTTCTTTACATGTTGCTTTACTGAAAGACGCTTTACCTTCACGATAGAGACTAAATTGGTCCATTAACTTGAAGTATTGAGATCTTGGTTCTGCAATTTTCTCCAACACCTCGACCAAAGCAGTTATGACCTTCCCCTTGATATTAGAGTTTGGATCATACATATATGCAGGGTTCAATAAACATGCAGCTGCATGAAGATCACCCTTCAAATGCCTATCCCACCGGTCTTTAACTAATTTAGTGTACTTCTTGTATGCAGCTTTATCCCTCTTGAATGTCTCCTTAATTGTTAATTTTGCCCTATACATGCCTTCATAAACATATGGCATTGAGGGCTTTTCATCTGAGTCAACAATTCTTAACAATTTCACAAGAGGAGTGACAATCTACACAATTTTGTAGCACTCATTCCAAAATCGATTGTCTAAAACTATTGCAGAAAATGTTTTACCAGCTTCTTTCTTTGACAATTTATGATCCAAAAAATGCTTGTCAACCACAAGGGCCTGCAAGTCATGCTTGTGCTTGTATATGCTATGCAAAGTGATGAAAGTAGTGGCAAATCTTGTAGCACCAGGGCGCACAATTTCAACCCAACCTTTCCTCTTCCTCAGCCACGACAAAAATATAGAGTGATTGTATGCAAATACTGTTATCTTTGATGCCTTTGTTGCAAGTTCTAAAACATAAGACAACTCTGCAATGTCTTTCAAAAGAAGATTTAGACAGTGGGCAGCACAAGGTGACCAAGAAATACCTTTATATCTCTCTGTTATCAACCTTCCACAAGCTACATAGTTAGCTGCATTATCGGTCACCACATGAACAATACTTGCAGGGCCAACCCACTCAATGACTTCTCTAAACAATGAAAACAATGTTTCAGCAGTCTTGACTAATGCTGTTGCATTGATAGACTTAACATATACAAGACCATGCGGAGAGTACACTAAGAAATTTATCAAATTCTGGTTTCTCACATCAGTCCAGCCATCAGCCATGAGGGTACAACCAGATTCTTTCCATTTTTGTCGATGCTCCTCAATAAGCATTGCACATTCGTCTTTCCAATCTTTCAACAAAGTGGTTTTAAGCACATATGGACTAGGGGCTTTATATCCAGGCCCAATAGAAGCAATTCCATCCACATATCTTTGAAATAAAGGACAACCTAATGCATTAAATGGGATGCAATTGACAATTGCCCATTCAGCCCCCATCATCATCACTCTATGAATTGCTTCCTTGGATGCCAATACACTCTTAAGACTTGGTTGGGAACCAGGAGTTGTCCTAGGAGCAATAAATTCATCCATAGTACTAGCTTTCTTTTTCTTAGCATTACTCACAGAAATTTGTGAAGCGGAACTACCTTGCCCAACTTCCTCTTCTCCTATATCTTCCATAGAAACCTTCTTTGAACCTTCATTCAATGACATTTTCATTGCATGACGAACATCATGAGAAACCTTTTTACAAGAAGCAATATTACCAACAATACCAGCAAGATGTTGCTTCATCCTATTTATCCCACCTCCTTTGTAGACATTATTGCAACAAAGGCAAGTATACACATTTTGTTTCCCCTCCTTCTTGTAAGAGAAATATGCCCATGCAGGATCAGTTTTTGCACGGACTGAGGGGTTGGAGCTGGTATCTTGAGTGGGATTGACACTAACATTTTCTGAACTTCCAATATTCATTGCTATTTGATTTCTATAAAGCTTAAAACCAAACCAATATTTCATAGCAGCACAAAAAAGACGGGAAAATAAGATAATTCAGCAAACAAACAATACAAATTCCAAACATGATTATTAATAATTCTAAGAAGTAAGAACTAAGAACATGTTACGGTTCACTATTAAATAGAGCACAAAAGACAAAAGTCACAAAACAGTACACCAAGTCCAAAATAATGCTTCCTATAATCACAAATTCACAATAAGGCACTGAAAATCGAAAACAAAAGTCATGGGATACACAAAGGCTGAAGCTTTTTCAGAATTAAAGAACAAAAACATGAGAAAAAACATGAGAATGGTTCGAAAATCCAAACCTGAATGGTTTCTGCGAATGGGTTCTGCTTCTGCGAATGGGTTCTGCTTCTGCGAATGGTTATCCAACATCATCCATCATCATCGGCGCTTCTTCGTTTTTCCGTTCTGCTTCTGCGTGAGTTAGGGTTCAGTTTTTGGCTTTTTGCGTGTGTGAGGTTTTGTTTTTCAGTTTTCTCTTTTCTGCGTTTTGTTGCTGCTGATCTTGCGTTTTCAATTTTAATTAAGCACATGGGTGTATGAACCGGGGCACCCGGATGGGGACCGGTTTGAGCGGTTTCTGGGCGGTTTAGGCGGTTCTGTCCGGTTTGAAGCCGGGCCAAATGTATGGCCGGTTGGAAGGCCTGATCGGATCGGCCTGGGGTCCGGTTGAAGGTTCAACCGGTTGGACCGGCCGGTCCGATCCGGTTTTTTAACCCTTGGAAAAATCTAATTGAGTGATATAATCTAATTGTTTCAGCATTTCACATTAACATGATATATTAACTTAATATGTTGTTGACATAAATTTAATTAAATTAGTTGTCAAAAAATTATTACAATGATTCACGGCCATAAGTAAACTATGAATGAATTAACC
This sequence comes from Mimosa pudica, assembly GCA_029929735.1. Taxonomy (NCBI): domain Eukaryota; kingdom Viridiplantae; phylum Streptophyta; class Magnoliopsida; order Fabales; family Fabaceae; genus Mimosa; species Mimosa pudica. Next base: position 6,432,109 of record JAKELP010000024.1, read on the forward strand.
CTCTCACCTTTTAAAATTATCAAGAACCGGTCGACTAGAATTCAAATGCCATATTATTGGCCCTGATATATCTTTCCTGTCTGGTATGCATATAATGGCCAAGCTCCAATGATATCTAAATACACAAAACATCATAGACAAGTTATTAACCCAAAAAGGATAGGGATTGGTAGGAATGTCTCAACAATGATCACAAACATAAAATAACATTGTGTACAGATTCTGTATGCATTCTACATGTCAATTCCTAATCATGATTTGGCGTGTTTATAACACTGAATTTTCACACAATGTAAGATGATTGGGACAAAGATTAATTGAGACAGCAATTTATGTATGACATAATAACATGCAATATAATCATATATAAATAGAGTTCACACAACAGGATTATGACAGTGAATTTCCAATACAAATAACTTGCTAGTAGACAAGTGTTTGAAAAAATAAATTCAGATAAAAACATGTCAATCCCTTTCAACAACCGCATGATCACCCCCAACAATATTCTGACTGATCACCCAAAAGTCAAACTGTAAGAGTAAGGGAAAGACTTACTCCTCATGGATTGGAATTAGAACATATGCCTTCTGAAAAATATTGGGATCCTTCAACGACATTCTGAGATTCATATAGAGTGTCCCTGTGTCATTTTGCTAAATAGAGGCAGCAGAATTTGAGTTAATAAAATATTCTAAATAAAGGACAATGATAAAATTAACAAGTGGCAGAAACTTACGGGTGTTTGAACTCAATAAATGCCCCAAAATGTTTAGAAGCACCGTTATCTATTTGATTGCTTGCGCTAAGTAAATTATTAAAAGCAATGCTAACAATAAAATATACAAAAGTCCCTTACATTATTTCCATGTGCCAACATACAAAGCCATATAACATTAGAAACCTATTGGACAAATCCCCAAAAATTTCAAATTTTAGCACACAACCACCTGCCATTAACTAACATTTCATATCACCATTAGAGCATGACGCACTACATCTTAAAACTCCTTTTGTTATCAGTAACAATAAACTAATTAAGCTTTGAATAATTAGCATAAAACAGCTTGAAAAATATGCTTGTAGAGGGAAGCACACCTCGCTGGACAGAACACCATGGAGCTTATTGTAGAACTTTGTGTCATGGAAAAGAAAAGGACACTCATCTGTCTTCAGAGAGGTCTGCTGTAGGTATCTGATCAAAACCCACAAATCACACATATCTTAGAAAATTTGTCTCCTTGTCTTAGAAAGGGTATTTGATGCCAAAAAAAAACGGCGAGGAAAGGCAAAATCACACATACCGTATATAGAAGTCTATAATTGGTGCTGCTAAATGCTTATCAGGGGCAAGATCATCCATGTGTGCGTGAGCAATTTTAACGAGTTCTGGATAATCACTGAGACATCACAGAGTAGAAGAGCAGTGTCAGTTAAACACATACTTCATTAATTAACTCAATGCAAAATGCAAAAGATAGTTTTAAAGTTGTGCTCTGTTAGCAAAATGATTATTTTGCTAATAAAGATTAAAGAGAACAGTGAAGAAGAAGAGATAAGAGGGTAAAAAGGCAAGAATAGGTTAAAGAACAACAGTAGCCGTCAAGGCAATATAATTTAACTACTTTGTCTGGCTGAAAAAAGGGCAAAGCTTGAGGGAGTTACTGTTGCACATTGATAATTCACAAATTTAACTACTTAATTGTGCATTTTTGGATTTTAATTAGTGATTTACTTGGCCAAAATTGCTCTTAATTGTGAATTAATTAGAATACGCATTTAGTTGACAAAAATTGATAATTAAATGTGGTTCTTATGTGTTAATTGAGAAAAGTCCAGATTTCCCTTTGGTTTTGTTTTTGCTGTGTGTTTCACAACAGGGGCAAAGCTGTAATTTCAACAAGAAGCAAAATAAAAAAAAAAGAAAGAAAGCAAGAACGGGAGAAAGAAAAAGAAAGGCAGTAACAAAGAAGGCTGAGAAAAGAAACGAAGAAATCAAGCTAGAAGAAGGTGGTGATTTGGGCAGCAAGAGAAAGAAATCTGTTTGGCAATTTTGGGGGTGTCAACGTGGAATCATTACAGTATGAGATGAGAAATGAATCTGGACATATGGGTATTGATTCTGGGATGTATTTGGTAAGTGAATGGGTCCAGATTCAGAGACATGGATAGGCAACTTTCAGCCATAATTTCAAAGAGAAAGCACAAAAACTAACATTCTGTTACAAGGGTAAGCCAACGTGGCATGAATTAGTTAGGAGGCATAGATGAGGCTGACTTAGAGCCATATATATAACAGAAAAGAGCATGAAGTGCAAAGAATAGTTAGCCTATACTATACTATATAGTAGTTAATTTTACTAATCTTAATTAACCTAACCACAAGGCTAATCACACATGCATATTCAAGTATACTGAAACAAAAAGAAAGCAAAACTCACTGACCTTCCAGCAACTCTGTTGTTCTCATTGATTTTCTCTCGACCACCATGGATGAGCTGATCCTGTTCTGCCTCTTGGTAGATAGGTGGAAACTCTGAATTTCCACCCATAACTTGATAGTTCTCAAATCCCAACTCCCACTGATTGAGCAATTGGATCCGTCTTTCCACTAAAGGTTCCAAATGACTCTTTTGAGCTTCCACTATAGTTTTCATAGCTCCCTTCAATTCCTTAATCTTTGAGCCTAATTCTTCAACAGCATCCATTGAGCTCTTATACTGTTTTGTCTCTTCAGAAAATAGTTCTTTCAAAGTCCTCAGTTCATCACGGGTGCGGCGGCTAGAGCCCTCAAACTGTACGACTTTTTGTGATATATCATTGAATTCAATCTCCAAATCTTTTCTACGCAAATCTAACTCTTTCTTTCGCGTATCTGTGTTACTGATGTCTGTCAATCGATGTTGTGTTTCCTTTGAAAAACGAGAAATTTCTTGGAGATTATCATCATGAGAAGCTTTTAACAATTCAATTTCTGATTGAATAGATTCATTCTTTTCATTCAACTCATTCATCTGACTCTGCAAAACACTCTTCTGCAGTTCAAAAATCCTACTGAATTTGGACAGATGAACCTGCTTAGACTTTAACTCTTGGAAATTTGAGTCGAGTTCGATCTTCTGGTTATTGGCTTCAAAATGACTATGCAACAACTCCTCTTTCTCCCACATTTGAAGCTGTATATCTCTTAACTTTGCTCGATGAGCAGAAGCCTTTTTTGAAATCATACGGAGCTCTACAATAATGTGTGTCACGTTCCTGAGTAAGTTATGAAGCTTTTCAAATGTTTCCTTCATTTGGGGCAAAGGTTGTTGCATGAGTTGAGATTCTTCCAGCAGATTCATAAAAAAAAATTCTGGAAGCTCTAAGCTATCTGCATTTAAAGTACCAGCCTCCCTTAAAAAATTCATTGCAGATTTCAAAGTGCTACTGGATTCAGGACAGGTGATAGTGTTCAGATTCATGTAGAGATCCTTGAAAACCGCAGGCACCTAACATTATTTAACAAATATTTTATAAAAGGGCGAAGGGGCAAAACTAGCCACCGTAAATTTTCAAATGGACAACTTTGGCACCCGTAAATTGGATGGTGCAAAACCGTACATTATAAATTAAAATGGGACAAATTTAGCCACGCCGTTAAGTTGAAGCTAACAGACGTTTGTGTTGGCGTGGGGCCCACCTTCATTAAATCAAAACGTCTGTTAGCTTCAACTTAACGACGTAGCTAAATTTGTCCCATTTTGATTCATAATGCACGGTTTTGTACCATCCAATTTACGGGTGCCAAAGTTGTCCATTTGAAAATTTACGGTGGCTAGTTTTGCACCTTTGCCCTTTATAAAAAATTACTAAATGAATAATAAATGGTATATAAAGCCAATAAAAAAGTACTGTATCTATTAAATTGTATGCATCCCCAAATGAATTCAAATCCAATATAAAATTGTATTCAAATCCAATAATGCATCTAATCCAATATAACACCCCCAATCCCTAAATTCAGTTCAAAACAAAAATATAACACCCCCAAACGTAGGACAGCTATTTTATGAAATACTACTAAAGGAATAATAATAATTGATATATAAACTCAGTATATATTAAAGGGTTAAAGGTTAATCTGGCCACTAAACCATTTTGAAAGTCTCAATTTGGCCTACGAACAATTTATGGTCTCATTCTGGCCTATAAATAATAAAAATGGTTCAATTTGGCCACTGGGCTAACGGAAATTACTAAAATACCCTTTGAGATTTAATTAATATAATTTCTAAAGATGTGGTCCCCACATTTAAAATAAAAAATACTCACCCTACCCCACCCACCTCTCTCTCTCTCATCCCTCCTTTCCCTCCCCTCACCCACGGTCCCCTCCATCTTCTTCCTCTTCCTCTTCCTCCTCCTCCCATTTTCCTCAACACCACCTTTTCACTTCTACATGAAAATAAGAACCTCAAATGAAACTATGCTCAATAAATCAAATCTAACATCGCAATTCATTCATCTTGGATAAACTCAGAAATACAAGCAGCATTCTTCAAACACATAATCCATATATATTCCTCAGAGCATCAAATGTTCAGAAGCATTATTTCAGGTAAGTCGAAATGAGACACACATGCATATTACACCAGTTTCGATATATACTCTTCTTCCACTCTTCTTCTACAGTTCACCACCAAATATTTTACTTTCATCATCACCATCCGCCATGGCTGAAACCTTGAAGAACTCTTTAAGTAGATCCTTGGTGTCGTGGTACCCCTTTGCAGGTTGTTTAAGATGGATGGGCTATGGGACAACTTCAACTTCTGTGCAACGCAATGGGGGCTCGATTCATTGAAGCTGAGTCTGTTTCATGATTAGATGAAATTGTAGGTGACACATAATCCATATACATTCTTCAAACCATCAAATGTTCAAAAGCATTATTTATTTCAGGTGGTGATGGAGAAAATGGGAGGAGGGGGAAGAGGAAGATGGAGGGGACCGTGGGTGAGGTGAGGGAAAGGAGGGATGAGAGAGAGAGAGAGGTGGGTGGTAGAGCCGGTAATATGGGTTGGCCAGCGGGTTATGGGTTGGCCTGTCCCAACCCAAGGGCCAGATGGGCAGGGTCAGAACGGCCCGTTTTAAATGGGCTGAAATTTGGTCAACCCTAACCCGGCCTGCAGGGTTACAGGGTCAACCCGTCTAACCCGTCACTTTTAAAAAAATTCGGCACAAAAAATATATGAGCGACCTAGTCACTCACTGCCCATGCGATAGGGCGATGCGATGCAAATAAAAAATATGAAAATTCTAAATTCTAATTCTAATAATATTAACACCGACTAAAAATTATCATAAATAAAATAAGTCTAGCAAAATTCAATCAAATAATACAAGTCTAGTGCACCAAAAAATACAAAATACAAAGGTCAAATAAAGCAAACTAAAACCCCATCATTAGGCAATCAAAACTTCTATATTTTCCTCCTCCTCAACTCCATTTGTCACAAACAAAAAAAAATAAGGGAGAGATTTATAAGGAGAACAAACAGTTTAGTTATCGAAGAAATTGAGAATTGATGAAATTGTTTGGGGAGCGAAAGGATTGGAGAGGGATTTAGGAGGAGAACAAATGGTTTAGAGAGGAAAAACAAAGTGTTAAGGTTTGAGGGAGCAGTAGCCGACAGGTTTGGTGTATAGTAAGGGGTTAGACTTTGCTTAATATGTATATAATTATTTATTTTTTAAAAAAAACATAAAAAAACAGGGTTGGCCCGTCAACCCGCCGGGCTAACCCATGTTAACCCGCGGGTTGAATGGGCTGGGTCAAAACGACCAGTTTTAAATGGGCTGAGATTTTACCAACCCTAACCCTGTTCAAACCCGTGGGTTGCCGGGCTCAACTCGTGGGTTCGACCCATATTCCCGGCTCTAGTGGGTGGGGTAGGGTGAGTTTTTTTATTTTAAATGTGGGGACCACATCTTCAGAAATTATATTAATTAAATCTCAAAGGGTATTTTAGTAATTTCCATTAGCCCAGTGGCCAAATTGAACCATTTTTATTGTTTATAGGCCAGAATGAGACCATAAATTGTTCGTAGGACTTTCAAAATAGTTTAGTTTAGTGGCCAGATTGACCTTTAACCCTATATTAAATCGTATCTGTATACTCACATCGGGTGGCCTCGAGTTCGGCGCATCTATGTTATCCATGAGTACTGTAAACCAACAAGTAAACTATTAATTTAATCTTCTTACAATATATGACCAAAAAAAAATGAACAAGCTTACCAATGTCACACGCCGCCGAGCGAGGAGACAGGATGAAGGATGAAACAAGAAGAAAGTTGGTTACGTGAGCTTAGGTTGAAAAGTACCTTGCGAGTAGAGTTTGTGTCGTTTTGATCTTCGGTTTTTTTTCTCAGGGTTTTGATCTTTGGTTGAGTTTGTGTCTTTTTGATCTTTTGGGCAAAAGCCCACAAAAGTACCTTGCGAGTAGAGTTTGTGTCTTTTTGATCTTTGGTTGAGTCTGTCTTTTCGATCTTTTGGCAAAAGCTAACAAATAATGCATAACTACTGATTCAAGATATAAGACTCTTCTCATGTTTTCTCCTCATTTAATACATTTTTTCCTACTTTGCCCCTACTCTCTTTCATATTTATTAATTAATGTTTATGCATTTATATCGTATCATACTCCCTCCAGTCCTAAATATAAGACCTAGTTTACTTTTTTTGAAAAATCCTAAAAAAGCAAAACATAAGTCAATTATAAATTGATTTACCTAATTTTTCCCTTTAAACTAATTTATTTAACCTATCAACTAATGACTAATCTAAAAATATACTACCTCTGAACCCCAAATATAGGACCTAATTGACTTTTTTTTTTGGAGAGATTAAGGTTGCGAAATAGGTTATCAAATGATGACATATTTGATATATTTTAGATTATCCATTAGTTTATAGGTATAAAAAACTAGTTTAAGGGAAAAAAATTAGGTTAATCAATTTATAATTAACTTATTTTGCTTTTTTAGAATTTTCCAGAAAAAGTCAATTAGGTCTCATATTTGGGACCAGAGGGAGTATTAAATATGTCATAGTTTAATAACATATTTTGTAACCTTAACATCTCCAAAAAAAGTCAACTGGATCTTATCTTTAGGACCGGAAGGAGTAATAAATATGGACTATATTAAAAAGAAAGCATTAACTACCAATTTTTTTGATGCTTTTTATAAGTCACTTCATAATAAATATAGAAATATAGAAATATAGAAATGGTGTGTGTCCCGTGATATTTTGTTGATAACCTGATCTGTCACGTGATTGAAGCTGAAATAGTATATCCCATTGTGAGAGTGACCACATGTGCCTTAGTTTTGCTCTCTATATGATTTATGTCTACATAATTTGTAACATCAACAATGCATGATAATTAGTTCAGAATATTTTTTCAAAAACAACAACATTATGAAATGTTATAAATACTATCTTAATTAACTAGGTCAACCAATGTATACTCCATCACGTCCTTAATATAGAATATACTCCCTCCGTTCCTAAATATAGGACCTAGATGACTTTTTTGAAAAATCCTAAAAAAAACAAAAAATAAGTTAATTATAAATTGATTTACCTAATTTTTTCTCTTAAACTAGTTTATTTTACTTATAAGCTAATGGGTAATCTAAAAAGATATCAAATATATCATGATTTCATAACCTATTTCGCAACTTTAATCTTTCCAAAAAAAAGTTATCTAGGTCTTATATTTAGGAACTGAGGGAGTAGTTATTAGGGGTAGTCTTGGTCCTAAATATAAAACATACTAATATTCAAGAACTTTTTTCCTAAGATATACTTGGAGATCACAATTTCCTTTAACAATATTCAGGTAAAGGGGGGAGATTATATTTTGGCTAAATAGTAAGAGAGGGAGACGGAACTAAAGTAGATTATATATCATTGAGTAGGGTATTTTATTAAATATATATGGCATATCCGCTAATTTCACCTAATATTTTTAATTTTATCAATTTAGGCAAATATATCCTGTTAACAGCCGAATGATTGTTATAATATTATTTGGTTGTTTGATTTGTATGGAGTATAACATTGACTGTGCTTCAATAAAAAAAATAACATTGACTGTGCCATTATGATAATCATATACTTTTCATATAAATTTTATAGTAATATTTATTTGAATTTTTGGTTTGAACTTTTATCTTTTTCAAAAACATTAAATTAAATATATTTACATTTTGAACATCACGTGAATGCATCATCTTTATTTTGTTCATCCATGAGTGAAATTACACACGGCACATTTTATTGTTAAACTAAATTTGAAATTTTATATCATTCTTCATGATTTGTTCTGTTTGATTCCAATTAATGTTTCTATGTTACTTCCTCCACCTCATTCTACGAGAATTCTAGTAGAAAAGAATTTTAATACTTTTCAGAAGATGATTCAATTATTGAATATTTTTCATAAACCTCTATTTACTAATTGATCTGCAAATATCTTACCTACGGAAGGGTCAATAGAGGTAACACTGATCATGGAGAAAATTATACAAAATAGCTTGAGGAAGTTTAAACATGTTTAAAGAAGACGATTAGATATGTTGATAGTCCCTTCGATGACATCTAATAGAATGAGATGTGCTTGTAAAGAGAGTTGATTAAATAGTATATAGTCCTTATAAAAGAGGGAGGTAACAACTAAAGAAAATGCTTAACGGATTTATTTAACAAGATTTTTAAATCAATAATTTATAACAAAACATGGCTATTGATATAACACATTGGCATTACTAATGTTGTACTTATATTTATTAAATGTTTTAGGGAGTAAAAATTAATATGATGTTTAACTAACTTTAGTGTTATGAAAATTGCATAATATTATGAAAAATTCAATATTTTTAATTGTTTTAAATAAAACATTTGAATTAATTAGGATTATTTGATAATTTTTAATATCGGCTTAAACAGTGCTTTGACAGGCCCATTATACAATTCCAATGTTTGACCTTTCCACCCCATGATTATGTTGTGTCTCACACAGCCACGCCAACACCTCCCTGCCCCAAAAAAAACTATAAATTTAATTTTTGTCATAATTATTATAGACGAAATTCGTCTTCCCTTTAAATTCTTCTCTTCTGGAATATCAAAATTTGATGATTGAGAATGTTATTGTTCACTGTCTAATATTATCGCTACTACTCTATAATCAAGCTTTACATTTTTGTAAATTGACTAAATATATTACATGCTATTACAAATTTACTATATAATGTGAAGTTTACACAGATTTCAGTATTAGAAATATACAATACTACATAGTGTTCTAAATACAACATTGTGTCTCTCACAATGAAACATATTTTATGTTCCATTCTACGGAAAAAACACATTTTATTTAGTATTGGCAACGCCACACATTACTGAAATGCTACTTATTATCGATAATAGAGAAATAAGACGAGGGAGTTAAGTTTAATCCAAAATACAGTATATCAATCTATCTTATCTCATATGTTTATAACTTTTTCAAAACGAATTATAAAACTTGTAAATTAACCTTAATAAAAGACGTTTTAAAGAAATCATGTTACATTACAATGGAACTAATCAATTTCTTATATGACCTTAACTCACTCAAATTAGTAGTTTTAAGGTGTTAAGAGCTTATAAAGGTTTTCCATGAAGTAAAACGTGGGACAACATAACTTCAGAGCTAATAAAGCTTACAAACAATACTACTATACTAGTAGGTCATGTTACTGCTCGATACATTAATAACAATGGGACTAAATAAGTTGAGACTATTTATAAAGACTCGTATGTTTCAATTTTAAACAAGTGATAATAAGTAAGGAGATTAAGTTCAACATAATTGATGTGATCTCAAATTGATTGAAAATATGGTAAAAGAAATGGATAAGATTTTATTTCAACAACAATCCTATCTCACTACACGTGCCCGACTACATGGATCATGTAGCACAATTGTGCTATATCAATAATCAGTTATTTGACTATATTATTCATCAATAGATCTCCTATTATAAACTCGCCGAGTGTTCACCTTGGTATTGCTTCAGTATTCTCTTTTACTTTGTAACAACGTCTTGTGGCGTCAGTCACTGTTCTTGCTTCATATTTAAAAAGGGGAAAGATGATTGATAAGACCATTAAGACAAATGAGACTTTTTTTATAATGCAGGTGTCGTAACCAATAAATTGTGTTCAGATCCTTTTGAACCAACCATAATTTTAATGATCATTTCATAACGATTATTAACTTATTTATGATTAATATTCGATACATATACACAAAAATAAAATGTTTAACCACTCTAAAGCAAAAACCTCCATTTATACAACATAAATACAAAAAAAATTGACATTCAAAAACATTATTTTGCAGAGCTAAACCATGGCAATTAGCGACTAATTGTAACTTCATCTTTCAATTGTAAGCTGCAACTAAGAACAGATGGTGGCCATTTTGTTCCCATTTAGTTCAATAGGATAAATGCTTACATAAAGAACAAAACTTTCGCGTCACCTACAAATATATAACTTACATGCACAAGTTATACAAAAATACATGCTGACCCTCTTCTCAACTGGGATCTTGTAAAAAGGTGGATTTCTTTAAACATATGGCTCAAATAAATAAAGTTATCAAAATTGATTACAAACTAGTATGTTTAAAGCAATAGAAAATTATAAGCCGGGTTTGTTTACCTTCTTCTCTTCCTCCCTTTTCCAGGTTGTTCAGATTTAAAAGCATGCTCTTGTTCTTCAAGGAAAGCCCTTGATCTTCTATACTTCTCTGCCTTTTCCTGATCAAGTAAGGCCTTCTCTTTATCCCTCACTTCATTCAAGTAAGCACTGTCCTTTCTTAATTCACTGGCAGCCATCTTAGACTCACGTTTCCATTCTTTATGCATTTTTTTCCTCTGGGCCCGTTCACGGTCTGGATCATAGTCTCTACCCTTAACATAGCTGCACAACATGTTTCATATTTGATCAATAAACGCTTGATTTATTTGTGCCCTCTTTATAATTAACATGTTTAATATCAAAACCTGAGCAATGAACAGATTCAACTTACTTCTCCTCAAACTTTGGATTCAGTAGCTTGATGATTGGCTCTGGTTTTTTCTTCCGCATTTGAAGCGGTCGTCTTGTAGCATGATGTTCATCCACTTTCGACTTGATCAGCTTGGAAACATCTTTAATTTTCTCACATAAAGCATCTGGTACTTTTTTCTCTTTTTCTATTTGATGTAATGATGTCAAAACTGGTAAGAAGATTTCAGGAAATGAACTTAATCCATCATAGATATTAACATGCATCTTAAAGCCAGGAATAGATATTCAAAATTGCATGATTTAGCATTACTTTTGACATTATAGCTGCAACTCGTGCCAAAAGATATTGGAATCCTAATAAGCAGATTTTGCACATACAAGCGAAGATTTGGAAAAGAAAAAAAATCTATATGAGGCACAAAATTGTGTAATATAGAAAACATGGCGATTTGAGAACATTTGACCACAAAACTGTAACTTAATTACAATAGTAATACCTAAACTTCAAATTTTGCCCTCCCAAAGCCAACGAAAAGTGAAACTGTTGCCCACAGAGGGACTTAATATTTAATAGCACAAAGAGAAAGGGCATTTATGTTGAGTAAAACGGGATGTTCTTCAAGCTATCTATTTTCAGAAAACCAACCCTCCAAAGGAGTCTAAGTAATCAAAACAACTAGATATTTGAATTTGACATAAAGTTCAGGGACAAAATGCTATGTTTTCAAGTTCGAAATCCAAAATCCTAAGCTGTAATAATAATTAGATTCTATACCTGAAATTATCTGAAGAGAAATAAGAAGAGTCCTCTGGCGTGTCTATTATCTTTATGAAATTCAGAGGCCTAATCTCATTTACCATCTCTTGCAAGCACAAGAAATGCTTAGGAGCTTTCGATATCACAAGATCATAAAACTGGAGTAAGAAAATTAAAAAACTCATTAAATATGAAACTGTGAAATTTAGTTAAATTCTCGAAAACTAAAACATCCAAATCAAATAAACACCTCATCACTTCTACTACCTCCCAAGATTTATCTTTCAAGGTTCTAATATTCCAAGTACAACTCTAATCTTATCTCTTGAACTAGTTTCTTTATCCGCCTCCTCCTAAGAGAAGAGAGTGTGGTAGCCCTTGTTCAATTAATAATACACTACCATACAATGACCTATTGTTATAACAAATTTATGGATCTATGTTCATAAGATTCGATATACTTTTATGTTGACTGCCAAGGTCCAACACAACCCTACTCCTTTATTTGGACTTGGGACCGGCTATAAATATAGATTGAATATTCCTTACAGAAAATCAAATAATAGAAATAATTTTTAAAGTTTTTGACACAACATAGTTGACAACAACACCAATAATTAATAAACTACAATATATATTATAAGAAAAGAACAAAATATATAAATAAATAAATATACATAAATTAAGAAAATTAGCCGAGTTATCGGCTGCTTATAAAAATTTGTGTTGGTTTGAGGAAAATGTGAACCCAAAAGCAAGTGGACCGGGGTTCTTCCATTTGGGACTAAAACAAAACCTCAACAAGCTCCTACTTTTAGGAGTAAAGGGAGCATATCATTCACACATATTTTCAGTACTAAATTATGTTTCAAACTGTTTGAATATCTGTAATTCAAATCAAGTACATAAGCAAGTTGCAACTGTGATAATTGCAGAAGAGATCAAGAAACAAGATTTCAGCAATTCAACCATTGTGGCAGAATCATGTTAGAATCATGTTAGAAAGCAAAATAGGGTAATTAAAAGTTGATTTTCCCAAATTTTTTCACTAAACTAGTTTATTTGACTTATTAACTTACATATGATCTAATAATATTTAAAATATGTTATGATTAAATTGTTCATTTTGCTTTCTTAGGATTCTCCAAAAAAGTCAAAGTGCTCTTATATTTAGGAACGGAGGGAGTATATTGTTTCAAAACGCAAAGGGCAATATAGTTTCCATGATTCAGTTTTGGACACTTACCCGTTGATCCGCAGGTTGTTATGAACATAATTGTGATGTAGTGGGACCCAACTTGTGGTAGGATCCTTCGGGTAAATGATTATATGGTTCCTGGGTGTTGATTATAATTAGTATTGCATCATGACTACTTGCACGGTCCTCCTGGTATGCAGTCTCATACATTTGTTTGCTACCATTACTTCGCGCTCTTGGGTTCATAATAATATTAATGCAACCATGACGACCTTCACGAATATTGGTCGTTGGAGCATGTCGCTCTACTTCTGCTACGTTCTCCATTATTCTTGTTCTTCTTGTTGATGATGAAGGTGCTCCAAAGGAAGCTGTTGTTGAATTTTCATATTGACGCCGCATAAAATATGGCAGTGGTCACTCATATATAGTTATCTCCCACAAGCATTCATAGACCGTTCTTCGTCAAATCTCACGAGGCAATGGTTGTAGACAACGGGATCCATAATTCTACCCACTCCTATCCTGTTCATTTAAATTTTTGGATAACAAATTAAGGTTTTAATAATTAAAGTGGACCATCACCAACATCAACAATAATAATATGCACAATTGAAATTTATACATATAACGAATACGTCAAGAAGACAATAATCATATTCATAACAACAAAAACTAACCAAAACTATATCTTATTCGGGAGTAGCGGATCAAATTCTCGAGGAGGCCAATGATGAGTGGGAATAAGAGGATCATCCTGCTGCCAAATTACGATTATTGTTAGTTAATTGAGATCCATAACCTAGCTAGGACTGTGTGTATGTATGATAAATCCTCATATTTAATTTATTGTAATGTTTTTATATGTATGCGAATTTGAAGTTGCTAAGACGATGGTCAATATGCAATTTCGCCCATTGACTTTAATTAATTTAGTATCTAGTAAGTGATGGAAATTAGCTAAGGAATTAGATTTTTATGGGCAAAAACATTGATATAGTAATTGAATATTTCATTTTGGGTATATATGATAAATGAATGTTTCGAGGTGATGAATAAATCATAGTGCAAGTTTTTGAATTGGTGACATCAACTAACAACTAACTGTTAAGTTAACATTACCGGTTTTACTGCATATGTAATGGTTTTGATGGTTATTATTTTCTGCACAAAATGAAATATCAACTATTAAATCAGCTCTTTTTCACTATAAAACACTTAGAACTGGGATTTCGAGACAACCCCGTCTAACCGGCCCATTTAAGACCTAACTAGAGGAGGGCCCTAACAAGAAATAAAACATTGGTTTGAGAATGATGTTAATTTTAACCCTAAACATATTTTCAAATATTAATTTTAAGGTGTTAAATCGTATGGTTGTAATGAGGTGTAATATAATTTTTTTCACATATTAAATGTAGCGGTCAACATCCCTTGACCATTAAAGAGGACAAAATTGCTCAAAAATAAAACTTTTGGGGCTTAACTTCTAACTGGAATTTGGTGTTTAACTCAAGATTCAAATCCATGAAATGGTTTAAAATAATCCTAACATACATAAATTAATTAACTACACATAAATAAGGCATCATTAAAATCATCATCTCTCAACAACATCTATCAAAATCCAAATTTGATATCAAAAAAGAAACTAAATCCAAGTCTGAATCACATAACAATTAATGGAAGAAGAGAATTGAAACAAACTAAATTGAGAGCACTCCAAAAAGAAGCAGTTCTTTCTCTCCTTCCTTCCAATTCTACTCACGATGGCTTCCACGGCGGCGGTGACACCTCAACTTCTACCCAACTCCCTTCATGGAATCCTCCTCACTTTGTTTCTAGCCGAAGGAAAAGAAAAATGGTGAAGATCATCATAAACTCTGGGCTTTGATTTAACAGTCCATTAAGCTGCCCTCCTTTATTAGTCTTCAGCCCATTTCATTCTTATCCACCTTTTTGACACTATGTGGGCTTTGATTTAACAGTCCATCAAGCTCCACCGCACTGCTCACTTCACTTGATTGACCAAAGTAATAGCATGATCTGCCAAAGTTTAAAAGGTAAGAGATATAATATAATAATTATAAATTTATAATAATACTAAAACGGTTAAATATTTTTTTCTCTCATTTTTAAGACTAGTTTATCATTTATTTAGTACTAAATAGATTGAATTATATATATTTTTGATTTAAAAAGTAAATAAAATATTCAATCCCCAAATTATGCATCAATTGATATCTTATCAAAATATTAAAAAAATTTAATTTTGCAGCAATGACTCTCAAAATATACCAAAATATATATCAAGTATAATCGAAAATGGGGACTTATCACACCCTCGCACTGAATCAAATCTTGTCATAAAGATTTTCAAATAAAAAATCAAAAAAATAAAAAAAACCATGAAAGCAAGATGTTAAATACAAAAATTAAAAAGTCAGGAATCATATAAATGTAAAATCCTACTTAATAATCACAAATAAACTAATAACCATTAATTCTGATCATGATTACTTTGCTAACTATAATAGGAAAAATGATTTTTTATAATATTCACACAACCCTATCATATTTAGAAAAAGAATTTACTAATATTTCAAGTATTATTCATTATAAAAAAGAAAAATCTAATACAATGTGTACTTTTATGGATGAAGGAGAGAAAAGTCTGGGTGGAAGAAAAGAGGGAAGAAGGGTATTTTATAGAAGGGTATTTTATAGGGACCACAACATTGTGTTTTAATAAGGGGTAAAAAAAGTCTTTTACTAGCCCTTAAGACTAATTAATAATTTTCAGATTTTTGGGACCTTAAAGTAGTAAAACACCTTCCTTGGGACTGTAAAATTGTCCTCCATAATTTTGCCCATGTTAGATGACACATGGGCATCCACATGACACTAAATTTCTTATTAAATGGCGATTATCTTTAATTAACAGTCATGGACATTTTTGCCACACTTTTAATATTTCATGAGTAGTTTTGCTCCAAACAATTTTACATGGTGTTAGGTGCATCTTAGTGACAATTACATGAACATTTTTGCATGTTTACTCATCTTTGTATTAGACACATTTTTGACAAAATCACATGATAATTTTTTTACCCTTAACCCTAATATTAAAAATACGCAATAATACTCAAATCTAAATGCCTACAAGCTTTGCAAGGTTTTGATGAGTTTTCGAGAGTAGACCCAAGTGATATCACATACGGAGTATTTGTTTTACCAACAACAAAATAATACCAACTACCTTTTTGTATGTGGGACAAAAATTAAAATCGATACTGATGGAAGATGCTTCCATCTCTCCTATTCTTCACCATATTCAGTGGATGACTTTCTTGCACTATTTGAAAATTCAACAAATTAAATGCAGATTCTTGATGAGCTGATAAAATTATTTACAATTCAATTGCAACAATGGACTACACCAATTCTAAAATTACATAAATATATGAATATACAATATAATACACAAATGATAAAAGGACTTCTTCGCACGAGCAGCAAACTTCTTCAATGGTCAAGTCATAAGTCATGACTTAACTATCAAATGTTCTCAGAAAGTGGAAGGTTTCCTCATTAAACAAGATGAAGGCTAAAAATGAAACCAGTGGCACAATGATTGCCATTGAAAACAATGTTGAGATGCTAAGTATTCCAGACTTCTTTAATTGGACGGAAGGTTCTACAATAGTTTCAGAGCTTGCATCTTCGAGTGATTCACCCTCCTGATTATTGAAACAAAGAAGTTACAAAAATATGGGTAGGAAATTGAGCAAATGTCAACAAAGTTCTAATATAAAATTTCGTATTTCATTCCATCAATGATGAGTTCAGTGTCATAACTTCTAAGAGTGAAAAAAGCTAATTTATTAATTTGTATGGTCTCAAAAGTGGCACACCACTATTTTATAAAAAAAAAAAAAAAAAGTGGCACACCACTACTGTGTCAAAAAAAAAGTGGCACACCACAATCTCCAATCTCTAAGTAATAGAATATGAAAAACTAAATACATAAACTAATTGACAATTGATCAATGTTAACAAATACCCTTCCTAACATAATTAAGTACACAAGCCTAACATTTGAGCCAGAGGCATCATTGGAATAGATGAGGGGATTTCTTTCAGATTTCAGATATACTTTCAACAACAAAGCATTCTCTCACTAGGTGAGGTTTGCTACATGGATCGCACAAAGTCATTGTTGCTAATTCATATTCATGATATTCAACATAGTTTTCATTGGCTGTTGGAGTCTAACACAATCAACCTCTTTTACCTGGGCTTGGAACATGCTATAAACTTCAAATGTATTTTCAAAATTTTAAAAATGATCAATTATCTTACATTTATGTACCCACCATTGAATGAAATAAAAACGTTTATGGAAAGAAAGAATTAAGGTAACCCTCACTACATTTGTAAGGAGGGCTTTTAATAATAATGAAACACCAGGAAGAACTAAGTCTTGAAGTAGGTTAATTGAGCTTTGAATCTTGCCAAACTATTCCTTTTACAATTTTCATCTACAACCCCAGATCCTAAAGACTACTGATACATCATTATTGATTTGAATCTATATATAGCAAATCAAAAGTTAGATAGCTAATTATTGTTAGCCTGAGGGCTATAACAAGGATAGGCTCGTTTTCAGATAATCATCACAAGTACAATAGTGCTTCCTATCAATGGATGAAAAGTCTCACCAAAGTCCAAGTCAACACTGTAGGAAATGGAATGATGCTAATTCTGAAAAGCTTAATAAAGACATTTAAGTTACACAAAGGCTTCGAATGAATTTTACCAAGCTGGGCAGAATAAAGTCAGTTCTCAAAATGATTATAATGTAAAATACTAAGATACAGATAAGTTGAGCTTTGGTAAGTTCAAGAAATTATAAGGCAATCGATAAATTTGTACTCCATATATTGGTTATGGTAATTCAAACAAAAGCAACAGCAGGTCAAGAATGGGATTACATAAACATGTCAGGAATCTAGAAGGTACCTGGAAATTTGGATTTAAAGAATCTTTTCCTTCTTCATCAGTTGGTTTTGTACAGCTACCATTGCTAGAGTCATTGTTAGAAGCCTGATCTTCGTTGCTATTATTTAATCCCTTGTGGCAGGAATCTAGAGGGACATCCCTTTTGACATTCTTTAACTTTTCTGCCAAACTTCTGTTCTCAATTTTTAGAGCACATAACTGTATGAAAAACATACAGCCCCATAAAATATTTGGTTATATTTCCCATCTTATGTCATACCTAACTTTACATCATAATATAAATCTACCAGTACCATGAAATTCACAGTAATTTTACTTTAAGTTCTATCTCCCAAGGAAATGCACAAATTCCTTTTCTTATTCCATCATTCATAGTAGAGTCATTGGAGCAACTAGTAGCAACATGTTTCGTTGTTCATGATTTACTATTGATTTTCTCAAGGAAAAATTGGGGAGAAGTCCTTCATAAGAAATTTTATGCTGAAAAGGACTTGAAAATTTTTTATTCACAGAAGCACTGTTGCTCGGTAAAATTTGTACCCACAGCACAAAGTTGCTTTGCTATGGTCCTTCTCAGCAAAAACTAAATCCAACGGGAGACTTTACCCCAATCTTCCCTTTTCTTAATCACATTTTTTATGGCAAGAAGTGCTTACATTATACAAAGTACAGGTCAAATTTCCCTAGAAAATTATAGAAAGGAACCCAATACCTGTTGATGAACATGTTCCCTTTCAACTGTTAATTGTTTGATCATATCCATGATCAAATTGGCTCTGATATTGATTTCTTTTGCACTTGAAATTTTTGAGTTGTTAGCTTGGTCTAAAGATGTTTCCAAGCTTTTCACTCTGGTTCTCAGGAGATTCAATTCTTTATTTAGTTCTTCATTAGTTTCTGATAACTCAATGCATTGCTCTTCAACAGTTTCTGTCTTACTTTCTGCCTTAGACACCTTTGATTTTAGCTCTTCAATTAACAATTCCATATCCCATATTGCCGTGTATAACATGTTCTGCTGTTCTTGACTAGCGTCAGATGAGGCCTTCGCATTTTGCAGCTGATTCTCTGACTCCCTTAGCTGCTTCTCAAGGGAACCCACCTTTTTCTCTGCATTACTAGCACTACCTTTAAGAAAATTCAGCTCTTCAGTAAGTTCCACATTAGTCTCAGTTAACTGTGTAACCTTTGCTTCTGCACTTTCGGCCCGAGTTTCTGCTATGTATATGCTTTCTTTCAATGACTCAACAAAATTTTCCATTTCAATATGATGCTCTCGATACGTTTCATTCTCAGCATTTACAGCAGACATATGAACTTCAAATTCTTTTCGTTCTTCTTCAAGATTTTTTACCTTTTCCCTCAAAGCTTGCACTTCAGCATTTTCCTTCATGAGCTGGGCATTAATGTGTTCAATATTTTCCAAAGAAGAGTTTTTACACCTGAGTTCTTCTATGCAAGTTTGAACTTTTGACTTCAACTCATTCTCTCGTTGAAAAGAACCATTGAGGTTAAGCTCAGCAATCTGGAGGCGGCCCATCATATCTTTAGAAATCCCCATTAGCATCTCAGCTGCAGTTTCTGCCTCTAGAAATCTTCCCCAAACAAATTCTGCAGCTTCTTCCATGCGCATTGATAATTGTTCCGTGTGGTGTAGTTTCAATTTTAGATCTTCATGCTCTCTAGATTCTGCTAACTTCTTCTCAAGATCTACCTCCCTTATTAGAGACTTCTCAAGCATCCGCAGAATATATCTTCGCTGTTCAATCATATCTTCACTTGAGTCATCTTTCATATCGGTCAGTTGGCCATTTTCTGATAAATCAATGGCCTTCCCTGTTTCCCCTGTGTACATGGATGTATCAAAGGGTTAAATTAAATAGTCATCAAAGAAAAGGGAAGAATTTTTATAATGAGATGACCAGGCAGAAATTAGGACTAAAGTAACTAAGAAGAGCTTTCAACTTACAATTCTCATGTTGAAAAGCTTCAAGGGTTTTCTGTAACTTGGATGACTGCATCTTCAACTCCAACAGCTGCTGATGAAAGTCCTTCACAGACTCTTCAGAGTCATGTAATTTTTCTTCCATTGCAAATGGAACTTCTTTGAAATCTCTGCATGAAAGCATTTTATGACGAGCATCAACGATTTCTGCTTGGAGAGTGGTCATGAAATTGTCCATCTCTCTCACCTCACAATCTAACATTCCAAACAAAAGATCAAATGCAAATGCCTTTTCAATGAATTCTATTGAGATGCAGTTATTCTTTAAACTCATTGCTTCAAGATCATTTTCCTGTCTCAACAGATAGATAAAAAGCATTTGCAAGTTCATCAGCTTCTCAGAAGAATATGCCAAGCGAAAGTCAACTTCTGTTAAAGCTTGCATGAAAACATCAAGCTCTTGCACAACATGTCCACTCTTAGTTTTATCCACTGATTCATCCATAGCTAAACAGTATTCTTGGTTCTAAAGCCTCACCACAAGGATGGTAACTGAAATTGCAGGGCGGAAATGA
This sequence comes from Mimosa pudica, assembly GCA_029929735.1. Lineage (NCBI taxonomy): Eukaryota > Viridiplantae > Streptophyta > Magnoliopsida > Fabales > Fabaceae > Mimosa > Mimosa pudica. The sequence goes on from JAKELP010000024.1 coordinate 6,452,722, forward strand.
AATAGCCTGACTTTAGGAGTAGGTAGAATATCTTTCAGTAATTAATAATTAGTGAGAGACTATAGCCCTAAGTTCTTTTTTACTGCATGAATTTCTTAGGCAACTATCACTTATGAACTTGCATAGAAGAACATTTCCAATCGTTTAGCGAATTCCTTGTACTCAAGGACTAATCCTCCATAGATTAAAAGCAAAGAACTATAACTTCTGAACCTACATAATAAAGAAGATCATGTTCTTTAAAAGTAAGGTAAAAGAAAACAAAAAGTTGATTATTTACCATTTTATTGAGGAGAAATATTGACATAGATTTGCATATTCTTTGCTTGGTGATACCATGGCAAAGGGAATTGAACAAAAGGTTGAGACTAACAATCCATCTCAGGTTCTAAAGACTGGAAAATTTCATTATTATCAACGAATATTTCTAAAAGCAAAGATGCAATAACCTGTTTTATTTTTAAACTTTCGAATAATCCTTGTTTATTTTAGAAGCTCAGGTTAAACATTTTTCCATTTTTAATATAATCCTTTCAACATTCCTCCCCCCTCTTACAGATACCGCAAAAGATAATTTTGTTATGAACAAAAGAGCTAATTATTCCAATAATTTAGATGTTCAACTACTTAAGCAACTCAATATCTGCATCATCTCTAACACCTTTCTCTATTTACATCTCTCATATCCAAAACACAAGAAAAATAATCCCATTTAGATGAGAAAAAGTCCTACAAGTGCTCCTTCAATCTCTTCACATGTATACTGAATTACAATACCTGATAAGTTAAGTGTTGTGCAGCTCACTGCACTAAAAATAAAACCACCCAAAGAACACATTGCCAACTCAGATTCCATGAAAGAAGCATCCATCCAAACATAGTCTTAACCCTCATGACAACTACAACTAAACAAAATTCTGAATTTTCCAAACATCCTCAATAAAAGATCACCAGAAACCATAAGATCCACACAGACGTTTTAACCCATTTAACAAATCAACACAAAAAAAACCCAAGTGGGGATTCTCAGAATTCCAGAATTCTGAACAAGAACAAGAAACAAGAAGCACATTTGTTCCCAGTTCTACACATGAGATATCATAAGAAAAGACAAAAAGTAAAGTTGACATAAATTAAGGAGAGAGTTGATTCCTTAAAGAGTTGTGAGAGAATGAATGAATGATGATGATCTTACCTTAAGCTTAAACTTAGAGTTTGACTGTTTTTAGGAAAGGCAAGCAAACACTTGAGGATTACTCTATCTGGGGGTGATCTCAGCAAGTCCTAGTTAACTACCACTCATTATATATTACCGTTATTTAGAGTAACTCGTATAAACTATAAACTCTATTCTCATACAAAAAAAAACAAATACACCCCAAATAATAATAATAATAATAATAATAATAATAATAATAATAATAATAATAATATGTCTTTTTCCTGGCTACGCTCTCCGTGATTCAAGTGGGAGTGGACAAGGCTAATGTGAGCTGGTGGGAGGAAACTGGTCAAAACTCAAAAGGGTCATCTTGCTTATTGGCTAATACTCTTTATTTCTTCTTATCAAAAAAAAAATACTCTTTATTTCTAAATATAAGAGTTAATTGATTTTTTTGGAGAATACTGAGAAAGTGAAATAAATTACTCAATCATAACATGTTTTGTATAGTATTAGATCATGTGTTAGCTTGTAAGTAAAAATTTGGGAAAATCAATTTTTAATTGTCTTATTTTGAGTTTTTAGGATTATATTCTCCAAAAAAAGTCAACTAACTTTTATACTCCCTCCGGTTCTAAATATAAGACCTAATTGACTTTTTTGAAAAATCCTAAAAAAACAAAATAAGTTAATTATAAATTGATTTACCTAATTTTTCCCTTAAACTAGTTTATTTTATTTATAAAATAATGGATAATCTAAAAATATATCAAATATGTCATGATTTAATAGACTATTTTGCAACCTTAACTTCTCCAAAAAAAGTCATCTAGGTCCTATATTTAGGACCGAAGGTAGTATTTAAGAATAGAGAGAGGTGATGAGGGTGGCAAAGTACAAGTCATTTGGACTCTAGATCATTTACTCGGCAGGCTCGTTTGTAAATATAGGATTTATTTAGAGAGATAAACTTATATCAAAATATAAGATATTTTTCTATTTTTTTCTTAAAGATTTTGTCATATTATCCTTATTATTAGTACCCATCAATAATGGATAAATAAGAGATAAAAGATCGGAATGTAGGTAGAAAGGTCAAGATGTTTTTGGTAATTTTATGGTATTTTAATTAATTTAACTAACATTTTTAATATAATTAAATTAAGAAAGTAGATTTTATATTTAGGAATAGAGGATTACAATGTAAAATAAGTTAAGTAAACTGATTTTGATGCTAATTAGCTTATCACTCATTTGAAACAGCTCACACTTTATTTTGTTTCGAAAAGAAACTTTTCCTATGTATAATGAATGATGATAAACCGTCTTCTCTTAAATTCAAAATAAATTGTGAATTGTTTAAAAATGAGTTATCAATCAATTAGAAGTAAAATCAGTTTATTTATGCGAGTATTGTTTTTTTAATTACAATGCGTGTATTGTTTTTTTTCCAGAGTATTGTTTATTACTACTACTACTAGGAGCGTTGTATTTTTTTTTTTGATAAAAATAGTGATGAACACAAATGAGAAAGGTCGTGCAGGCGCATGTTAGCATTTTTTTTAGAATATGATAAGTATTTTTTTTTTGGTTGAGTTCAATAATTGAGGAGATAAAATACGACAAAGATCAGCTGCCAATGCCCAGTGGGTACTGACTACTTATCTAAATATGAGCCTTCGGAGTTGTTGGATTTCTGCAAGTACTCTTTGGAAGAAAGTGATTTTTCTTTTTTCTTGTTAGAAAAGTAAAATTGTCTTTTTCCACACAGATTATTGGAATTTAAAGTATATTATTACTCTTGAATTTTTTTTAAAAAAAGTAGATTACTCCTTACTCATTTCATGTCAATGTATGTTAAATTGTAGTGTCAACAATATTCAGATCTTGATATATTTCTTAAATGTTTAATTTCATTTTGAATAAGAGAGGTAAATAACTTGATTTAAAGAGATTGTGACTAGGAGTTGATATAGTTATTTGTAAGAAAACTGTGTTGATTTTTCCAAAATACTTTTTTAGTATCCTGCATTAGAAACTATTTCTTGAACATTAGTATATATGCATAAGCAAGAGAGAAAGAATTTCACGAAGAAAAATACCATTAGAGGGGAAATGAATTGAAATTTATATTTAAGAACAAAATTAATCTTTCTGCAGCTCTCGCGTTTAGGATATTATCTTATGGGAAAAAAGACAGATGCATTTTTTTTGGCCAAAGGAAGACAGATGCATTTTATATTCTTATATGTGAGTATGATTTAGTATTATAACTTATAGATGAGAGTTGTTACGAATTTGCGGTGGCAACTTACTTTAAAAAATATATATATCGCCTTCAGTTAACAACGTTTTAGAAATTAGAAGTGGAGTATCCGCTGAAGAAATATGAGGTAACTAATAAGTTTTTAGATTAATATACTTTTCTAAGGATAAATTTTTTTAAGACCAGTTGTTTTAGATCAATTATGATCGTTAAGGACTTTCAATTCAATTATCTATTTCTTGATATAATAATATATATTACATTCGGTCCTAAATATAAGACATAATTGACTTTTTTTGGAGATGTTAAGGTTGCGAAATAGACTATTAAAGTATGACACATTTGATATATTTTTAGATTATCTATTAGGTTATAAGTAAAATAAACTAGTTTAAAGTAAAATTAGGTAAAACATCAATTTATAATTAACTTATTTTACTTTTTTAGGATTTTCCAAAAAAGTCAACTAGGTCCTATATTTAAGACCGGAGGGAGTATATTGGATGGCATGATTTTCAGTTGAAGCAACATTCCAAAATGTTAACAATGAATTTTAAAGGAATAAATTGATAAACCAATATTATCTCTTAAACACGTCCAAATAGTTTATTATTTTTAAAAAGGCTATAACTAATTAACTGTCCATGACACGATTACATCACTGCTAACCTATAACTTTTCAATATTTTCATTCGGGATTCATTAAATTAGCTGTTGTCTATGATCATTTGTAGTGCTCTTATCCATAAATTAATAATGTTATATATATAAATCACAAAAACTAGTAGGAGTATTTGGGTATAATAGTATGCACCTTAGTAATTAATGCATGAATCAATATAGCAGTCATTGGTAATTGACTAGGTTATATTGATATTAATAAACACGCATCAAATCACGTGAAAATTACTCAATATGTATATCACTTGTCTGATAAAGGAATCTCCTCATCTGGGATGTCTTACTTGACTGTGAGCACAGTGCAGGGCATCCATTATTTGAATAATTCGAATTATGATCTATCCTTCCAATTATTGTTTTGAATTAGGATAATTGAGGAAAACATTATATTATAGTAGTACTAATAAGTGGGTAATAACTAAAAAATAAGATTATTTTTTTGATGGGCCCATTTTTGTGAGATGAGTGAATGAGTTTGGGTCACGTCTCTAAATAGCGTTCAGATTTGGATGGCTGGCAATTTAAAATTATGATGAAATGGATGTATAATTCCACATGAGACTTCATTAGTTCATTACAACTTTGAAGTCAATTATTTACGGCTACAAATGAAAACTAATTGTTCAGTCAATTGCGCTTTAGTGTAAAGCACGTTGCTTTCATTCATTCCACACCAACATTAAAAATGTCAAGTTACTCTTCATTAGAGTATTTTGAAATAAAACTTGCACAATTTATGCGGATATAATATTTTTTGGTAGACTTTCAGAATGATTTCATTTTGTTGCCAATTTTTTCAAGATTGGGAGGGTAAAACCACACTTAAATTTAGAACGCTAAATAAAATTGGAAATGTACATATTTAGCCCTACCTTGAAGTGTGTAATTAGACTATTCCCATTTAAAAACAATTTCTTTTAAAAAAATTGTCTGGTAATATAGCGCCTATTGATAACCTACATATCCGGACTTGAGGGATATGAGTAGTGTTGCTCACATAAGTAAAGGTTATCTCCCTTCCAATGAGAGTACTTCCAGGGATACAAACACACATACTTATTTTTACGAGGGTTGAAGTCCACTTAATTACCATTTCAACCAACTTTTCAATTCACCTATCATTACTCTCTCTTTATTCACATTCTTTTTCATACTCATTTATAATATAACATTTTTCTCTAATATATTTAATTATATATATATAAGAGCAAAATTGAGAAAATGAAATTATTTAAATATATTTCTCTCTCTCAATTACTTGCTTCTTTTACTCCTTGGTTAGAGTCAGTATTTCACATTGTAAAATGTTATACTTCAAACATTGCATCCTTGTGATCCAAACTCCAGTTGAAACTTATGTTCCGATCCTTTTGAAAGGAAGTCCTCATTTCGGGTCATTTGTTTGCACTACACTACAAGAAAAGAGTAAGCTAGTCACGTGGGGTATGTGGCGCATGAGGCAAGAGTGACAAAATCAACTTTATTTGTCACGTATGACTTCCCCAAACGTGACACAAACTGGATTGGACTTTCTTTTTGGCGCATGGACATGTTTGTGCGTCACAAACGTGACACAAACGTGACACAAACTTAAATTTAAATTTTGTGTGGCGCATGGACTTTCTTTGTGGCGCATGGACATGTATGACTTCCCCAAACATGTTTGTGGCGTATGGATTCATGCGCCACACATACCCTCCACACTTTCTGTAAAAAATTTAAATTTTTTCCCTCCACTCTCCCCCACTTTCTCCCTATATAAACTTCACTTCTCTCACATTTTCTCCTCCCCATTCTCTATTTTTTCCTACTCTCTCCCCACTTTCTTTTCTCCTCTTTCTCTACTCCATTATTTTCCTCCTCTTCACTTCCATTCTTCATATTTAATTTCTCATTTAACTAATTATACTTAATTTTTTTTGCAGGCTCATTGTTTAAAATCTTCCACAATCTAAGGTATACACTTTATCATTCGTTAATACTTTGTTTTTTTTCTCATTCATTATAATTCAAATTCTTTTATTTCATTATAATACTAGCTTTTAATTATTTTTCCCTCTACTCCCTCTACTTCAAACACTCTCTTTCCTTCTTCCTAATTATTATCTCCTATTTTTTTATTTTTTTAAAACCTGCAGCTTGCCGAGGAAGAAGCTTCCTCGGCAAGCTGCAGTTTTTTTTTATTTTCACTGCACCTTATGTCGCGCATGGGTTATGCGCGACATGATTTTATTGCATTAAAATTATGTGGCGTATGATACGTGACACAAGTTTGTTACGCCTCGATTTGTGGCGTATGGATTTCAACGCCACAAAATACTTTCCTACGCCACATACTTCACAAATTTGCCCATTTTCAAACGTGACTAGCAGGCTATTGTTTTGTAGTGCTAGGATGCTTTCATTTAGCTCTGAACTGGATTTTTCATTCAAGTTATTCAAAATGGTCAAAAAAAAATTCAAGTCTTTCAAAGGAAAGTCTCACCATCTGGAACGTGGGAAAACGAACAATTGATTTCCTCATTTGGGCTCCCTTAGTGAAACACATAGTAACTACCGACACTGCCTTAATGTTGAAGCTTTTCTCCTTAATTTTGTTCATTTACTTCTTGTTAATATGTTTGATGCTTTTAATTTTTTTTAGAGACCTTATTAGAATAGAAGTATGTAATTTTAACTAATTAATATCATTTTGTTCATTTATTAAAATAAGAAAGTCCTCGTCCCGAGTCCTATTAATACTTGTCACTTTTTACTTCAAATAAAGCCCTTGTTCAGACTCCAATTAATGTTCTCTCTGATTAATTTTGAGAAATAACTCAAAAGTAGAGAAGATGATTCATCCGGACATTATAAAATTTTCGCCTCTCAAAACTGAAGCTTTGGCAGGATGTAATCACTGAGCATTGATGTGTCAAATAACAGCACCCGGAAAGCTCATAGGTAGAAGAGAAAAGAATAACAAAATAAGAAAAAAGAGCAACAGAATTTGAGCTTAATGTTCGTATAATAACAATTATAATGAATAATAATTAAACATAAACACTATGTCAGAGACAAGAATATACTTTATCGTTTATGATCATTAAAACTTCTTAGAAATATTTTAAAGTTAAAGATATATATAGTAATGGTACATGAGGTAATTTTTCATTGATTAAGAAGTTTTCAATCCTGTAATAATACACACATAAATTCAAATGGCAATTGTTGTCCGTTTTTATTTTGTTTGCTCAACGCAAAATTACTCCATCACTTTACAGTGGTAAAAAATAATTTTTCCGGCTCATAATCACAAACATTTTTATTTTGTGCAATAATCTTTTTTTTTTGGCCGAAATTTTGTACAACAATCACAAACATTGTTCTGCCTACAAAGATATAATATAAGAAGGCAAAAAATAGAGTTTGTGCTAGGCCCAAGATATACAATACCTGATGATGAGCTTGTTAGTTAATTCACCAAATTCGTTTGTTTGAGAGCGAATGTGATTTGCAAGGCCCAATTTTGAAAGGAAGAGTGATTCTTTCTTTCTTTCTTTTTTTCAATTACCGGCTTACCGCCAAGTATGTCTATTGGTAAATGACTAATTCAGACCCTAAGATAGGAATGTTGCTCACATAACCAGAATTATTTTCTCATAACTAAGGATTCAAACATGTGTTATCATCTTTATAGGAGTGTGCCTACTTACTAGCTCGACCTACTGCTAATTGTTATCGAAGAGTGGTTTTGAAGTTTGAATAGTGTATTTCTGCGAGGCAGCAATACTCATTTATAGAATTTGTTACTCAATATTTCATTCAATCCTAACTATAAGATTGATTTGATTTTTCGAAAAGATTAAGGAAGCAATATATGCCACTTAATTATAAGATATGCTTCATGCAATTAGTTTATATGTAAGATAAATTAGTTTTAAGAAGAAATGATAACTATAAATACTTTGAAATGATTTATTTAGTATTATTAATCTCTCCAAAAAAAAAAGTCTACTTGATCTTATAATTAGCCATTGAATATATGGTTGGTTAGATGTCAAGATAGCGTCATTAAATAAATGTTATACTAAACAGACAAACCCATAAGAAATATGGACATATATACAGCCTTTTGTTTCATCTCTATGTGGGTTTCTCATCTATAGTAAATTAGGTCCTCCATATATAAATGGGTAAAGTTGCAAAAAAGTCTTATGTAATTGTCACACTAAGGTACATCTAACTCCATGTAAACTATTTTGAAGTAAAACTACTCATGAAATTTTAAAAGTGGGCCAAAATACCCATGACCGTTAATTCAAGATATCTATCGTTTAACAAGTTATTAAGTGTTATATGAGTGTCCATGTGTCATCTGACGTAGGCAAATATATAAGGAAACTTGCAGTGTAACCCCAAGGAAGAGATTTTAATACCATAAGGTCTCAAAGAATCTAAAGATTATTAGTCTTCAATCTCAAGGGAGCTGAAAAAGACTCCATTGACCTACACTAAAATATAATATTGTGGTTCCAAAGAATCTTCCCATTGAAGAACAAAGCAATGGGGGGGGGGGTTAAGAGTCTTTTCACATTTAGATTTATTTTCCTCAACTCTGATCCCAAGTTAACAGAAGTCATCCAAAACTAGTGGAAATATAAAAATGCACCATGTCAAATAGATGGGTATCGTTGAAATGCGTGGCTGTCACCCAAGAGGGGGGGGTGAATTGGGTGGCAGAATAAAACTTATGAAATTCTCCCTTTTAAAACTTTACTCCTTGTGCTTGATGAAAGTGACGATGTATTACCCCAAGCACAAGTGAGTATCTAGTGGTGTGGTGCTTGATGTGTAGATTAAAACAACCAGAATGAGCACACACGAGTTTATCCTGGTTCGGTCACTTCCAGACCTACATCCAGTCCCCAGGCTCCACCTGAGATTTTCAATCCACTAAACCTCTTGTTTGAACCAGGCACAAGAAAGCCTTTACACTATAGGTTTTACGAACACGGGTTCACCTAACAACCCACAGGTTTTGCAACGGGCTCACCTGCAAACCTTACAACCACAGGTTTTACAATGGGATCACCTGCAACCTTACAATCACAAGTTTTGCGGGCTAACTTGCAACCTATGGAGATTTAGAAAACCTCTAAATGCTCCCCCTCACTTTTGTAAGATAATAATTCTGTTCGTCAAGCACAAGCTTTAGAACAGCCTCTATCAATTAGAGGATTTGATAAGATGTTCACTCAATGAACTAATTGTGATAAACACTTAAGTACAGATTATTCTCTCTAAGAATAGATGATGTTACTCACTTAAGTACAAATGAATTACTCTCTAATAATGTTACAAATCTAGATCTGAGAGTAGAAGATGAGAGGAATGTAGAATATAGTTTCTCAGATAATATGCTCTGTTTTTCCCCCAACCTCTCTTCTGAATGTAGATGTTCCTTTTATACTCGGCCTCAATATTCAGGCTTGGGCGGCAGATAGGATATGTCCGTTTGAATATAGCCGTTAATCCCATGTTACCGTTGAGAGGTACATCTTCATTAATGCTTAGCAGGGTTGACTTGCTTTATCTCTGAAAAGCAACTCTGACAACTCTGCTCTGACACAAGCATTCTGACTTCTGAGTGTGTGACGTTGGCTCTTGTACTCTTGCTGACGGATGATCATCGTTCATTCGGAAGTGGCAATCTTGCTCTGCAAGTATTAGTCTATGAATCTCAGTGCCAAGAGTATCTTTCATCCGGAAGCTCATTTCCATCCGGAAGTACAACCAAGTTCTGCACACACTTGTTAGTCCCATCAGAGTAATATATATAATCAAGTGTAGCAGTAAGAACTATACATGCTGTGGGAGGTTTGTCTGCTATGGGAAGTAATCTTACTAAGACTATGTTCTAACTTAGTGTTTTGTCTACTGACGCAAGGGGATGTCTAATCCAACAGTCAGCGTGAGTCTCGTTATGTTACTCTAACTCTTAAGTCTTCCCAAGTGACTTGGTGTGTCATTTTCTTAAGCTATGGGATGTGTAGTATAACAACACTTAATCACATGCAGTGGGAGTTCATTTAGTCTAAGGAGCCTTTCTTGCATCCGGAAGTACTTCTGCATCCGGAAGCACTACTACTGGATGAAGGATTATAATGACTTTTACTCGCTCTCGCTCAGTGTCCTTCAATCCAACAGTCAGCGCTAGTCACTAAGCTATCGGAAGCAATTCTACTGGACGTGGCTTATGTTCGCTGACGCTTAGTGTCATTTAGTCCAACAGCCAGCGCCAGTCTAAATCTAACAGGAAGCAAATTCACATCCGGTTGAATCTTAGCTTAGTCTTAAGGTTTTTGTATATCTAGTGCTTATGGACTAAGTTATTTCCCTAGTGAATTACTTGCTCTCGCTGGGGGATAAGTCATTCATCCGCGAGCGCTAGTCCTAGTCTATCCGGAAGTAAATCCATATCCGGTTGTACTCTTACTTGGGATTCTATGTTAACCTATTGCTTTCTAAGTACTTGATTCATTCTTTCATATTTTAGTCTTCATCAAAACTTAAGATTCTAACAATCGTTACTACTAGTACACCTTACTATAGATGGGTATTAAAAACACTCGTTGAATGATAATTTAGTATCAAATTTGCAATTTTTCCCTTAAATAAATTGTTAGGATCTTGAATTTCAACTTTTACGTATATGCAATTTAGAGGAGAAAAGTCTACTATTTTCTCCCGATGCTTAATTGGAGGCTCTTATCCTCATTTATGCTTATTAAATTAAAGCAATTTATTATATTTACTTAATCTCTTATTCCCTTTAAATTGAATGATTTGATCTTGTTTATTATAAGAATTAGTAGGAGTAGCATCATGATTCAACTTCATTTGGCCAAAAAAAAAGCATCATTCAACTTATTTAAGTCTTGTCTCGAATTTTTCTGTGCATCATTTTATTATAGCATAATGGAATTTTTTTTTAATATTTTTGTTATTTACTCCTTTATAAATGACAGATGACATGCCAATTATCCCTTATGTGCATATAATAATTACATGAACATATATAATATAACCATATATGCCAATAAATATTGTTCCAAATGATGGTAGGCCATAATTTCAGGACATCAAATCAAATCTCATTTTCACAGTTAATGTCAAGAATTTGATTAATTCTTCTATAAATGTTTTGTTATCCATAAGACTTATTCTGCATGTGATGATTTGTTTGTCTTTTATGACTTAACTCATCTAAATTTTGTTACCAATATATTAATTATGTGTGGAGAGATGGGGAGGGGAGGAGGGCGGGATGGAGACAGAGAGAGGTAAACAATTTGTGAAATGTATAGAAAATTAGTATTTTATTGTTGAACTATAAATATTAGATAGAGTCATTACTCATAAGCTACATATGATGTAAAATCTAAGACAAGGAGCAAAAACAGTGGTGGAAAAATTATTCAAAAAATCTCTTCTAATCATGTGGGTTTAGACTTTGGAAAAGAGGCTAACAAGTTTGATGAGCATAGTTTGTTGGAATCCTAGCTAAAAAGCAGATATAAGTATCAAATAACAAGTTTTTTTGTCAAAGAGCGAGTATCAAATAACAAGTCAACGACAAGAATTTATCATCAGGTAATTGAAAAAATAAGAAAGACAAGTATTTTATCCTATCAACGTATAAAGTATAAACAACAGGACCACAATAACAGATAATGCAAGACCAAATGTCTCACTCACAGATTAAGAATCAAATAATACAAGGCATCCTCGTTTTGCGACTCTAATACAAATGGTATACCCTTTGTGTTATAGTCCACAAATGTCTCATTCTGCTAGTCTTTAATATATAGATTAGATAACTAATTTTCAGAAATTAAAAAAATGAGTTTAGTAAGTCATTTATAAGGAACATGTGATGGTTTTTTTACATTATCACATCTAATTAATTTTCATTGAAATTTACACCTTTTGTAAATACCCCTTGATATATAGTAGAACCAATATGGATAATGTTAAAAAAAACAAACTATGAATTTGGGAAATATAGTTAATTGAGATTTTATGGTTGTAATCAAAACAAACTTTTTATTTAACTTCTAAATATAATCTATGAAAAGTAGAAATACCAATTATTAATTCAATTTATCATTTAAGACCCTACACCACGCAAACTATACCTGCTTCCGATACCTTTCCCCATTCCTTTCACTTCCCCAAGCTCATAAGGTTTTTCCTAGTTCGGTCCAACCCCAATAATAAACATCTTTTTGAAAGTATCCACACACTGCACACACATGTGTGTGTATACATACATACATATACACACACAGCTTTCTAAAAACCATCTTAACCCTGAAAAAAAAATATTAGTGTACGTAACATAAATCAATTTAATAACTATTGTTATTGACAGTACTAGACAGTAGAATTATTCTGATGCTAACAACTCACATGAATTTCATTAATAGTTGAGTTCCTGATGAGTGTAGGTGGGTTGGTCATGGTAGGCAAGAAGCTTTATATAGAAAGAGAAACAGCAGTGTGCATATCACTTATGTGTGTGTATTTATATAAATCTCCCAAATATAGAGCACCTTCTAGAAAATAAATTTTGATCCATAAATCATTTAGCGAATCATTAACTAACTTATACTATCAAATATTTCCCCAATTAGAATTTACTACGTGAAAAACTTGAAGTCTAATGTTAAATATGGGCAGATCAGAGTTAGAAAACTGTTTCATTTTTATTAAAAAATGTTAATGGTTTAGCCACCGCTCCTTGATTATTGTCAGAATTTTTTTAATTTAAACGCATGTGTATGCAAGCACGTCACTGATGTAAATCCAAGATCTTATCCTAATGTGATGACTGGTGTCACGTTACTATGATAATTTGTCAATGGCACTTGAGATCTTAAGACGATTAATGGTAGCTTATTATAGGAGAGTATGAATAAAGGAAGTATATGTGTGAGTTAAATGAAGGGATTAATTTCTGGTTTATGTACAAATGAAGGTAAAGGGTCTTATGTAGGAGAGAAGTGACATATGCCCACCAAAATGTCAGATCTAACAGAATTATATGCAAACCTAGTTGAGCTGAGAGTACGCTTAGTCTTACCTATAGCTTGTTGTCTCTTCTTTATTATCTTTTAGGGACAAAGAGTTTGGAAGCCAGTACTATTTTAATTTAACAATGTTGTTTCCTTTTTATACGAGGGTCCCTTTCACATGACTCTTAAAGAAACTTTGTCAAATCGTAATACAGTTATATATAGATCCCCCCAATTAATAACAAGTGCCCCAAGAGATCCATTCATTTTCTGCTCTACTTCTCCAGAATTCAATTAGCAAAACATATATAGAAAACTATATGATTAATATGATTATGTGTTTATGTATGATTATGTGTATCAAAAAAAGAAAAACTATATGAGGCATATAGATCTCTTGAATGAGCGTACCTTTTTTTTTTTTGTTGAGTAAATTGAATGAGCTTACCTACCTCTAATATGTTTATGTGTTTATGTATGATTAATATGATTGTGTAAGATGGTTTGTTTCCTTAGTGTTCTGGACTGTACCAAAAAAGTTTTTTAAACTAAAAAGGTTAGACTTTAAGGCTTTCTTCAAAGTAATGATTTTCAAGTCATCATGATTGTTCAGCGCAATCATATGCACTTCCGTGTCTTTTTTTTTATCGAAATGCACTTCTGTGTCATCAGGTTTATCCAATTCAACTTAAGAAATTCTTTATTCAACTTAAGGGAATTAGGTATAGCGCTTATCATGTTATACTTTCTTTAGACTAAAATATATGTTTAGTCCTCTAACTTGTTATTAAGTTCAGTTTCCTTGCAAGTTTATAACGTGTGATTTCATTCCATTAATAATATTAGCACTCTAAATCTTTTAATTTTATAGAAGCACTATTAATCTTATTGATCAAAGATATTAACTTGACGGATTTAATTGGCGACTCTCTGTTATTGAATGTTATCAAAACATGAATAGATTTTAACCCTTTAGTATATATACTCCCTCCGGTCCTAAATATAGGATTTAATTCTTTTTTGAAAAATCCTGAAAAAAACCAAAATAAGTTAATTATAAATTGATTTACCTAATTTTTTCTCTTACACTAGTTTATTTTACCTATAAGCTAATGGATAATCTAAAAAGATTTCAAATATGTCATGATTTAATAACCTATTTTGCAACATTAATCTCTCCAAAAAAAAGTCAATTAGGTCTTATATTTAGGACCGGAGGTAATAGTATTTTTTTAGGGTAAGAGCCCTTTTTTGCCCCCAGAAGCAACCACCACGAACCACTATACAGTATACACTCTGAACGAAAAACTAGTAAATTTTCTCTCTGAAAATAACCAAAGGAGTCAATTTTCCCCTAAATGGACAGACTCACCAATAGATGTCGTCCACATGTCAGCATTACATTTATTAGAGGGTGAAATTGACCAACTTTAGTTACTTTTAGGGCAAAAATGTAGCCGTTGTTAGTTTGGGTGGCTCAATAGTCAAATTTGGTTACTTTATGAGCAAATAAGGACTCTTAGCCTATTTTTTTTAATCATTTTCCTTAACCAAAGTAGAGATGTTAAGAATAAGATTTAAAATGCATTTTATAAATTTTTCAAAATAAACTAAAGCTTAATATCAAATAATCGTATACTTAAACAAAATCTTGTTAAGGAAAATTGTTAACAAACGGATCCATATCTATCTCAGGGCAGAATGTTTTCATTTCGCCACATCATTCTCTAACAACTTATCAAAAACTGATTTTGAATGCCGCGGCTAAATCATATCCCTTGAATCAGTCTTAATTTAAATCATAATGGGAATGAACGAAATAATTTTATTAAGGAAAAGCGGCACACAAAAAAGGCAGAAGGGATTCAATTTATTTAGTTAATACGAGCATATATTAATGGTAAACCGAAGGGTCAAAAGTTTGGAAGCACTGTTAGTTTGGTAAATGTCAAGAACAGGAGGGAATGATAACAGAAGGACAGAAAATCTTGAAGCTAGCCATGAAAATGCAGCATGTTAGTTAATTAAATACTGTTCGAACAAATAATAATAATAATAATAATAATAATAATAATAATAATAATAATAATAATAATAATGGGGGAGAGAAAGAGTAATGATCAATTATATATATATATATATATATATATATATATTAGGCTTAAGTATACTTTTAATTCCGTATGTTTGCATCAAGTTTCAATTTAATCATTTATGTTTAGAAAATATACTTTTAGTCCTTTTTGTTAACATCCGTTAATTTAATTTAACGGAAAATGCTAACTTAACAATTTTAAATGATTATTTTATAATGAAATTGGACCAAAAATGATAAATTTTGAAAATATAAGAATATTTACACTGAAATATTTTAATCTAAACATTTTTCAGTATTTAATAACCATTTAAAATTGTTAAGTTAACATTTTTCATTAAGTTAATTAAACTAACAGTGTTAACAAAAAAGGATTAAAAGTGTACTTTTCAAACATAAATGACTAAATTGAAACTTGATGCAAATATAAGTGACCAAAAGTATACTTTAGCCTATAATTTATAAATGATCCATAGCAGTGTTTTGATGAAAAAGTTTATTATTAAATAATTAAAGAAGGGTCTGCTAAAGTGATATCGAATCCACAACTCTTGTATATATCTTCCCTTTGATTTTGGATCAGATTTGTTTTTAACTTTCCCAAAAGCTGGCCATTGCCAACCTTTCCTCAACTCTTCAAATCTTTTACTCCTAAATATTGTTTTTAAAATTCTAACCCTCTCCCAACATCATCACCGCTACTATTATTAGTATCATTGCTATTACTGTGTGTGTGTGTGTGCGTTTTGTGTGTATATATAAGTAGTCAGATTGGCACTTTCTTTGAATAACTTATACCATTACAAGATGATCCCTTTAAGAACAAGTAGATGATTTAAGATAACATGGAGTGAGTGGGAAATGACTAAAATAACCCTATGTACTGATCAATATTACAATAAAACTAGTCTAAATTCAACTGCTAGATATGAAAGAGGGTGACAACAGCATATGTTTTTTGAAAAGAAATGTCAGAGAACAAAGTTATACAAAAGAGTGAATCATTATAACTATAACACTGAATCGGTTAACAGTAATTTGTTTTAATTTAGCCAATTAATATCTTGTATTCAAACCCTAGATATGCATAAATGATAGTTGTTAATTTGAGGATGGTGAGGTTCTTTTATTGTATATATAATCTACTATGATGAATTTTTTAGTTATACTAATAACCGATTGTCTCGTATTCAAAATGTAGATAAACATTAAATTTCGCATGCATACTGAGGAATATCTTTGGACATAGAGTGGACAAAATTTATATATGTAAAAGTGTCCTTGTCAAAATCTCTTTATTAGATATTTATTTGTTCTAATATGAAAATGAGTGAAAACGGTATTAAGGAATCTAATGCCTTTTCCTTTCGTTAAGGCTGCAGGGGCTTTTGGAATCATTTATCCTCTACCCCATACCGCTTTCCTTGTACGTAATATTTCATATATGTGTATTGAGCAAAAAAAATTGTATAATGCTTCATATTTTGAATAGTGAGCATTATTAAATTTCACAACCAACAATGTAAATGTAATATATTAAAGAACTGCAATGTCATATCCATAACTTTTATTTATATATACACATATAGCTAGTAAGACTCATTAATGTTGGTCAAAAAATAGTGAGACTCATTATAAAACCCACGTGTCTACATCCAAGCTTAGTCAGATAAAATATAAAATTAAAATCATATTTTTCGAAGTAAAGTTTTGAATCCAATTATTGGGAGTAAAAATTGTAATTTCAGTCACTTAAGTAGCATTAACCATTGTAGCCCAGAAAAGTAGCATTAACCAATTGCACTAGAACATTATATATAATTTCATGGGGCAAAGGCGCAATTTTACTAAAGCACTATTACCAAAAAGAGCATTGGACACAAAATTGTTTTAAATGGTTCTTACTTTTTAATTACATAGAAAGTTTTCAGAATGGTGAAATGTGAAAAGAACAAAATAGCCTGTTACAAAATGAAACTTCCCCTTCACTATGTTCAAATGTTTATCTTGTTGACCCATAAACCCTTCTTCTTTTTGTCCTATAAATCCTACTTCATGCTATAGTATCGATAAAAAAATATACCAATAAAAAAAATAGAAGCCGTCAATCTCAAACTCAAACTCAGAAAAATATAGATCATATGAATTTCCTTTCTTGCTCTTAAAAACTGAATTTTAAAGGAGGCCACTGTCGCCGTTAGCTTGTAGTCCACCGACATCGTACGTCCACCGCCATTTTCACCAATTATGCAAAGAAAAGACAAGATCAAAGAAGCTTTTCAGATTTCACCTTTATTTACCACCGCCATCGTTTTGCAGGGCATGAAAAGGAACACATCGAACAAGAAGAATGAGATAAAAGATGATGATGAATAAACCACTAAACTGAAAAAGACAGGCCTAGCTACTATTTCTCTCCAATGCAAATCTCAAATGAATCTTAAGTATGATAAATAACTCAACGGTGGCGGCAAGTACCGATCACAATACTAATGGCACCAGAGTTGAGGGTAGAAATGGCAAGTGAGGGTAGACATTTTGCTGAGCATGCTATGATATGTCGCCAAATTTGGAACTTAACTTGCTATGCTTTGCGTGAAAGTTACGTAGATGGTGCTTCATTGACAAGGGGTGCAGTTTCAGCCTGTGACAAAGTTGTTTTCTTGAGGGCCTTATATATGTATCATCACATTAGAAGAGCTAAGAGTTTTCAAGCTGAATTGTGGATGTCCGATCCTATAGGATATGGAGTTGAGAAGAGTCGTGGTTGAAACGGATTGTTGGGAGTTTGTATCAATCCTTAGGGAAGGATGAGAGGAGAAGCATATGTTGAGTTTGATCTTTTGAATGAGATACAGAGGTGTGTTCAACGTGATTGGGTCAGAAGCATATATAGAATAGTGCAATAGGGAGCAGAATAGGGTTACTAACTGTTTGGTTAAAATGGCGTTAAATGATCTTGATGGTTTTCAGTAATGTTTTAGTGTTCCTACATATTGGTTATTAGGATCTTTGGCGAATGATATTATGTTTTAGTTTTATTGTATGAGCTGTATTTTATAGAGAAAAAAAGAGATAAACCAAATAAAAAGAGGACATTTTGATTAGAGACGATTGGTTTAGTATGATATTCCACTCTTATCCTAACTATAAGTCTATTTTAATTAATTTCTCATATTCAAATTATTGTTAGTTTGGTCATTAAACATGTTTAAGATCAATAATTTTTTTTGAAACCTTTATTCAAATTTTCTATATCTTTAATCTTCATATTCATAAACCATTTTCACAACTCTCCGATCCCTTCTCTCTCTCTATAATCAAAATTAAATAATAAGGTCAAAATTGGAAAGTAGTCATTAATAACTTCAAGTGAACATATAAATTTTTCTTTTAAAAAAGTGAATTTATAATAAAGGCTAGAGTTGTATTAATATATACAAAGTTTCCTTCAAAGTTACTCTCTTTCTCCCCTCCCTTTCTCACGTTTTTCTAATTTCTGTGAGACACTTTTATTCTTTCAATATATTCCATTCAAATTAAATTAACAAAAACCTCAATTTTAATTTGTTAACTTCATCTTCATTAATAGGAAGGAATGCTTGAACACTGAAAAAGCAAAAACGATTAAACAAAGGTGAAATTATAAGTATCTTATAAATTTGATTGGGTGACTTGTATTGAAGATGTTAAAAATATTTGCATGTTATAAATAGGATGGTATGGATATATTTAAACTGGGTTTCCACAAATTAGATGGAAGACAATAGTCTCTGGCAGTTTAGCTTCTATGGTCATTGTAAACTCAGAATGAGTCAATTGATATTGGTATTTGTCTATATGCTAATCAAGCTAAGAGTGGATGGAACCAATTAATTAATGGTTTTTGTCTGTGTGCATAGATAAAGAAACAAAGAAGGGATATTATGATGAATGAGATGAAGAAACCGTAGACAAAAGTATCTTCTTTTGATGGGTATGTATGAGTATTTATTAGTATTGCTGTTTGATTGTGTCCTTCTAACAACAACTACTGAGAAAACCCAAGACAATGCATGCAAACACCAATCATAATTATATTTCATTATCTTCTTACTGGCCTTGGTTTTGTTGTGATTCATTCAATTATTTATTGTATTTAAAGATGAGTGAGAGAGTGCTAGATTTTGAGGGGATCGATTGACTAAAACAACAAATGGGGTTAGTAAATTAAAGTGTTAAAACTTAGAAAGCTCTGCTTTCCATGTGTAATAAAGGACAATTCAATAAGATAAACAGAGAAACAGCCCTGCTTAGACTTAGAGTTGGCATTGTCAGTGCCTACCCCAAACCCCTTTTCTTATCACTTAAAAAAATCTAATGTCTCCTAACCAAGTCATTATAATTACGCAACAGTTGTCAAACCTTTAAATCAGTCTTAATTGTAACTAAAATAATTTCACTTTAATAATGCGATTTTAAAGGAGGTAGGGAAAAATAATGGACTACTACATTTACGCATTAATTACACGATCGAAGTTAATAGATAAAATTAATTAATTTATAAATGACTTAATTATAAACTAAAAAAATCTTTTTGAAAGATCACTTATATTATACTCCCTCCGGTCCCTAATATAAGAGTCGGTCGCCAAAAAACGCTTCTTAAGAAAACATGTGAATGTTAGTTGGATATCTGGAGTTAATGCTTCTTTTCCAATAGTAACCATATTTATTGTGATACTTTTAAGAGAGAGAAATACATATGCATTAATAATATGAAAGAGAGTTAAGGGCAAAGTTGGAAAAAACGCATTAAATGAGGAGAGAATGTGAGATGAGTTTTTATATCGGACCAAAATCATTCAAATTTTGGCTTTTATATTAGAGAAGAAAATAGACTTGTTTTCTTTACAACTCAAATCTCTCTTCTTTTCCATTTTTTTTAAAATCTCCCTTCTTTATAAAAATGCTTTTCTGACACTTAATGTTATTTTGAGGTATCTTTAACTATTTTATTAAATTCAATAAAAATTAATTAAAAATAAAAATATTTTAATTGTAAAAATTGTCTTTAAAAGCATACAATCTTTGTCAAAATCTTTGTACTCTTTTCTTAGAAAAAATGAAAAGAATATAATGCTATGTTTAGAATAAAATAATTAATATGTCCTACAAGGTTTAAAGTGATTTGTGTTCAACACCTTAAAAGTTTTTAGAGGATAGCCCATCCCATTAGTTGGAGGGAGTATATAGTAGCCTTGATTTTTTTTATACAACTAGCCTTGATTTTACCCCATCAATGGAAACTCGTAGTTTATGGACGTCAAGAGCTTATCGTTCAAAAGAAGTATACTTGGATTAACTCTCGCTAAGGAAAATTGATCATTTTTTCCTTCATGCAATTCCTATTATGTTGGGAATTATAGTGATATTAATTAATTTGTCAAAAAAAAAACTTACAATCTAGTTTGACTAACTATGTCTTGAGTCGAATCATTCAATTCTCAATCAGAACAGCCACACAAAAATATTACGATTTATTATTAGTGAATTTTCTTAAAAAAATATTATAAAAAATATTATTTTTTTTTGCTTGCATAAAAAAATATTATTAGTTGAGAATATAATTGTGACTATTAATGAGGATGTAAGTATTTTAAACCTAATATAAAAACAAAGTACAAGTCCTTTAGTAATTATGAGATTCTGTTCACTTTTTTATGGATATTAAAGAAGTAAAATAAACTACATAATTTTAAACCATGCTTAATTGGATTATATGTTAGCTAAAAAAATGAATATAATCGATTTAAGGTTATTTATTTTATATTATTAAAGTGAGTAATAATTTATTGATTGATGTTATAAATAACATCGCAGCAACTGGAAGAAGAAGAATACAAATGCAAACACTCAAAACTGCATCTATCGGTGGTGAACGGAATACCAATCCTTCCTTTTTTATGCTGTAAGTCTTGTAAGAGAAAAGCTTGATGAATTTTTGTTTTTAAAAGACGCCTCTATTTTTCATTCAACAACATATTATTGATCAATCAATATTAGTAGAAAAGGATTAGTTGAAAGAGGCAAAACCCACGTTAACAATCTCTATATTCCATAGGATTAGTATTCAGCTGTAAGTCGGAGGATATCCCTTGGATTCTGTTTGTCAAACAAAAATATTGTTAAAAAAACTATGCAAACATTGAATATTGTTCATATAAGTTACAAAAACTATTAAAATGTTATACAACTCCCTCTTATAATAAGGCACCAATTACCGATTTTCATAAACCGAAGATTGGTAGTTAAGTTATTAAATCTAAGAATAAATGTACAATTTTTCAACTTTACCCTACATAAAATGATATGATTTAACTTTATCAAATTTTAATGTCTATTAATGACAAGGGTAAAATGAGAATGCAATTAATGTGGCGGTCGGTACCTTATAGAGTAATAAGGACTAAATTCTCTTTTTAGTTGGTGACTTATAATAAAAGTCAAAGAGAGTGCTTGTTAAATAAGTGAGACCTATATGTTCATTTTTTAAAATAAGAGTAAAAGATAACATATTATTTATAAAAATATAGGATAACAACATTTTTATACCATTAAACGAAATGTTTTAACGAGTTCTGCAATTTCTTAGGCTATGGTGTGATGCAATGTTGAAGCCTAGCTCGGAAAATCAATCAATCACTTTTAAGTATTCCAGATTGTTATCTCGACGCTCGTTTATGGCCTGGTATGAGTACATCAATGCCCATACCTGGTTTATTAAACGGGTATGAGTATACCCACAAAGACCGCCCATTAAACACCACATCCTAAACAATAAATCCAATATAGAGAGGGAATTGAAAACAAGCAAGCTTGAAGAGAAAAACCTCAACCATAAGGTCACTACTAAGTGAAAATCTGAATTGAACTTCTAATCTCTTGTCTTAACAAACAAAGATTTGACAATGTCAAATTGTCAAGATCCATAAACTTTTTTATTGATTAAAAAAACAACATAAAAGATTAACAAAATCTATCCTACATTATATCATACTATAACATTCCTATTATTTTACAAAAATAGAGGAGGAAAGGTTGGGAGGGAAATCAAATGGGTAGACAGACACACCACACATGACACAACAAACATAGTACCCCTCCGTTTCTAAATATAAGATCACTTTAAGAATGTGGATAAGTTCCTAAATATAAGATCACTTTCTATTTTTTCTCAAGTTTTGCCCAAATTACCCCTATACTCATTTTACAAGTAAATTACTCCATCAAACTTTTAAATTTAAGTGAGGGGTATTTTGGGAAGATCATGTAATCCTAATTCATTGGAAAGTCTTCCTTAATCTCTCAAAATTAGACAAAGTGATCTTATATTTAGTAACGGAGGAGGAGGGAGTATTATAGTATCCTACAACAGCAGTGGCGGTGGTTAATCATCAACAGCTCTCATTTTGATGCATTCTCTGCATAAATGCAGGCAGAGACTTAACCATTACCCTCTTCTCTCCTTCAAATATTATTTCCACTTTCCTTCATTTGAGAACCTCTCTTCTACTTTCTCATCCCACAACATAATAAAGAAAAGAAAGAACCCATCTTTGAAAAAAAAGGCCAAGTAAGTTCAATAAAGTTTGGTCAGTGAAAAGGTGGTAATGGAATCAGAAATGGGTATCTTTCTCTTATTGCTTTTAGCTGGGTGCTATCTTCTCTTTCTCTCTTTTTCAGAGTTGGCTTCTGTAAACTCTGACTAGGGTTTGAATGAGCTTATTTATGAAGCTGTAATGGATCAAAGTTTCATTTTTTTTCATTTATTAAGCTGTAATGAATCAAAGTTTTATTTTTTTTATTTGGGTTTTCATAATTGACTCTGACTGACTATGTTATGTAGACTTTTGTTTAATTTGCCTAGCTATACCTTTGAACAGTCTTTTTCTGCTCTTCTCTCTCTTTGGTACTTCAAGTTCAGTGGGTTTAGTTTAGCTTTGGAAATGGTAGCTAGCTGCCAAAGTTGTGTGAGCTTTTAGTATTATCTTTTTGGTACTTCCCTTCTCTTCTTCAACCTCTTTTTCAAATCCTCACCTCATTAACTTCACTTCATCTCTCTCCAACTTCCTTTCTTCCTTCTTCTTCTTCTTACTTTGGAAATTTGCCTCCTTTTATCACTCATCAGACTTGGACATGTCAATAAGTTCTTTCATTTTCACTAGTACTGTAGCTTAAGGTCTTGTCAAGAACTCAGTTCAAGTTTGTTTGGATTAGGAGATTTGGTTTATTAGTTCATTTGTGTTACTTCTCCTATTTAGTCAGATTTTCTGTGATTTGTTTTATTAGGTGGTCTTGAGGAATTGTAGGAAAGTGTCTCCTAGTGGCTGATTTGGTGTAGTTCTTATAGAGAGTTGGGTATTATGTCTGAAAAGGAAAGTTTTGAGATAGATAGAAGTGAGGATCATATGGGTTATTCATCTAATATGCCTTTGGATTGGAGATTTGGGGTTCCTAATCTTGCAAATGCATCAGTTGGTTTGGTGGATTCATATGTTCCAAGCTTTTGGGATCATTCCATTGGTTCCCAAAACTTGGGGGCATGTGACATGAATGTGCAGAACAATGGTGGATCCTCAAGCTCAATTGGGAATAGAAAAGATGGCCTTGCTTTAGGTGGTCATGATAGAACACTTGAAATGGGTTGGAACCCAAGTTCTATTTTGAAAGGGGATGCTTCTTTTTTACCAAACAGACCAACAATGTTCCCTCAGAGTTTGTCTCACATTCCTACTGATTCAGGTTTTATTGAGAGAGCTGCAAGATTTTCTTGCTTCAGTCAGTTCAATGGAGGGAGTTTTACTAGTATGGTGAACTCATTTGGGATTCCTCAATCCATTGGTTTGTATGGAGGAAGGGATAATGCTCTTGCAGGCCATGGCTCAAAATCAGGTCATGGAGAAAGACCTCAAGAAACTTCTCAGGAGGTTGGTGAATCTGCTAGAGATGTGTCTCCATCTTTTCAGAATTTGACCACTAAAGGAAGTCCACTCAAGAATGACAAGAGAAGTGAAAGCCTAGTGTCATCTCAAGATGAGGCAAAACAGACTCTTGGCAGGTCTACTAATGAGTCTGATAGAGCAGAATCTAGTGGTGGAGGTGATGATGATGTACCTATGTTGGAGGGTACAAGTGGGGAGCCTTCTAACAAGGGACTAAATGTAAAGAAAAGGAAAAGAAGTGTGCAGGTATAATTCTGAGCTGTGTTCTGTGGTATCTATGTTGTTATTTCCACTTCTCAATGTGATTATGTGTATTCATTGGTTAACTTTGGTAGGATTCTGATTATGATAAAGCCGGTGGAGGTTCTGAACCACCAAGTGAGGCTGCAATGGACAATTCTGAGAGCCAGCAGAAGGGAGACCAACAACCAACTTCAACAACCAAGACATCTGGGAAGAATACCAAGCAGGGGTCTCAAGCTTCTGATCCACCAAAGGAGGAATACATACATGTTAGGGCTCGCCGGGGTCAAGCAACAAATAGCCATAGCCTTGCAGAGAGAGTAAGATGTTTTTTATATTACCTGTGATGTGAAAAAAGGAAGCATACTTTTGGATGAAGTATTTCACATTGGATAGATGTTAATTGTAGGTAAGGAGAGAAAAGATCAGTGAGAGGATGAAATTTCTTCAAGACCTTGTACCTGGATGCAGCAAGGTAACTCCTAAATAACGAATTTGAAAGCTCCTTATTAGTTATATCCTTTTAGGATTTTAAAGTTACTTTCTTTAACATGGAAACTTGTTACTGTTACTAGGTGACTGGCAAAGCGGTTATGCTGGATGAAATCATAAACTATGTACAATCACTTCAACGACAGGTTGAGGTAGGTGTAAAAGCCCACTCAGTAGCTCTTGTATTATCTTTCAGAATTTTCCTCTATTTTACTGTTCAACTATATCTATTGTTGTTTGTCATGATGGCTACTTTTGGAACATTATGAATGTAACAACTTAGATAAATTCATAACTGCTGGAAATTCTGGAATAATAGGAACTCATTTGTCTCCAGTAATGACTACTTGTCTTCAGATAATTATTGTTTCCTCAGTTTGTATTATTGCTCAGCATATCTCCACCTCAGAGGCCTGCTCCAAATTTTTGACACCACGGGTTAAGTGGTTGTAAACGCCTCAGTACATATTTGTTTAATACAATCTCAGTTAATTCAAAACAAGAAAAGATAAACTCATAACAAATATGTATTAAGTATATCAGTATCCCCATCTATACAATCCATGATCTATTAGCCTACCTGTGAACATTTCGGAGTTGACCAGATTTTCTGTTGGCAGTTTTTGTCAATGAAACTTGCAACTGTAAATTCACGGCTGGATTTTAATCTTGAAGGACTTGTCGCCAACGATGTAAGATTTTAGAGTATGTGCATCCAATGAGTTAAACAAAATTATCTCTAGTGATCCATGCCTATCTGACCTTTGTGCAATGCAACCTTTTTTTGCCAGATTCTTCATCAACGGCCTGGATCTTCGTCTGCATTGAGGTTTTCTCCAGAAATGCCTTTGGCATTCCCTCCTTTGCATCCATCTCAACCAGGCCTTCTACAGTCAAATCTTCATGGCATAACAAACTCATCTGATATGCTTCGAAGAACAATTCATCAACAGTTGACTCCGGCAGTTGCAGGATTCAAGGATCATAATCAGGTATAAATGACATCTAGTAAACAGAAATCCCTTTCAATAGACTACAGCTTGAGAGCGACTGAGTATTCATCAATCAAACTAGCTTATAAATTGTGTTATAACTTCCAATGGCCAAAGGCAAGCACAACAATTTCCACACAAGTTTCTGTGTGGCTCTTCTTTTCACATGGTTGGTCTAACTCTGCTTTACATTCTTCATGTGCATATTTTGATTCAACTCATAAAAGCTACCAGAGATGTGGGAGGATGAACTTCACAATGTAGTACAGATGAGCTATCCACCGACTGCTCCACCAAGTAGTCAAGATGAGGACGGTATACTTTCTACAACAGTTAAACCCTTATGTGATATGATACATAGAAATCTTAATTCTCCTGAACTTATAGAATAACTTACAAGTTATTTTACTGAAATAAATGAAGAATTTTGTAATTCATATGTATAACATAGAAATATTGTGTTTTTACATGTATCTTATCTTCAACCATTTTTATGATAAATAAAAAAGGCTGTGTCTCATGCAACAAGATGAGCCACAGTCTTTATGGTTTTTGTTAAGAACTTGGCTAACTATAGTACAATATGGAGAATTCTGAGAAAAGGTTAGTGGAAAACTGAAGAGTAACTTAACCGAATGGTGCTCTGCGATTTGAGTGGTCAATCCCACCTAGTGAGATAAGAGGCTTGTTATTGTTGTACTGATTTTGGACAACTTGGGAGATTAAAAATTTCATGTACCAAATGACATTGCATGCATGTGGAATTTACATTTCATATGGGAATCACATTTTTCTTGAACTGAAGTAAATTGTTTGACAGGTAATGCATCAGCAGGTGAGATGAAGGTTGAACTATGATGTTCAGTCTTATACAATGCATCTCTATTGCTTTGTGTAGTCAGATGGGACTTGGCATTTTCATTCTGACTTGCCAAACATGGAACGCAAGGCTAAGTTTAGGTTAGAAGCAGCAGAGAAGTATTCATATATTTTTTACTTTCTTGGAAGCATGAAAAATACACAAGCATATATGGTTATAAGTGTGTGTGCCTCCAAAGAAGCAGGTTTTGCTCACTAAATATATATATGCATTTTGATTCAAGATTGTAAAGATGGAAAGTCAGTCAGTTATATGGTAGAAGGAAGTACTAAATGCTTAAAAGCTTTGCGTTTTTAATGCAAAAACCATGGCGGAACTAACATCTTCTGAAGTTTGGGAAGAGAATGTGAATGAGAGGGGTGAGAATATCAACTTGTGATGTGATATTTTGGTCCAACAAAAGTGAGGTGTTACCTCTCCTATTTCTCTCTCTGAAGTTTAAAATTTATAGTGGAATATATCTTTTCAAAATCTGGTTATGGTTTTGATTTAATAGTGATAGCTGATTAAACATAATACAGTTAATTTGACCCAAGTTTTTGCTTTATCATTCAGAAACCTTAAGGAGTTGGTATTTGGTAAATGATATGTGCAAGCCATTTTTTTAGCAGCTTTTGACAATATAACCTAACACTTGTCAATTTAATATCTCAAACAGTATCACTTTCTGGACTATTTTCCTATGCAATGGGGAGAAGAATTATTGAATGCAAAATTGTGTAGAAAGTGTTAAAAATTAAAGATGAGTTAGAAAATTGAGTTTTAGGTAAAAGTTCAACTTTGTTCCTCCAACTTAATATACATAATTTTAGTTTGATCTCTTAATTTTAAAAGATAAGTTTTCAATTCTTTAACTCATATTCCCAATGTTCATAAACAAAAGACCACTACATTAACGATTTTAGTTAAGTCATAACTAAATGTTTTTATCTCCATTCTCTCTCGTTTGTTCATTATCGATAAGTATTACTATAGATAAATATTATTAGGGTTAAATATAAGAAAAGTTTGGAATTTATAAGTAGGGTCTTATAAACAAATTGAAATTTAAAAATTGTTTTATACTGAAAAGTGGGAGTATTGTTTATCTTAGTTTATGATTTTTAATTACCTTTGTTATTTTAAAAATTAAATATATACCTACAAATCTTGTAGTATGTGATTGGTCCATTTGTTAAAGTTTAAGCGGCTTATTATCTTCATTACCATCCAAATGATTTGTTGTCTAAGTGGTGGGTACATTGTTTTGCATTTATTATGGTAATTTAAAATATTAAAAGGGTACATGAAGATTTTAACTAAATCATCAATTGAATCATTTTTATCTTTGTTTTTTCATACTTCACCATTTTTTATAAACTAGACATATTTGACTATTTAAAATATTTCTTTTTATAAATGTGGTAACACTCTAACATTTTTGGTAGGTATGAGATTTGAAAAAAAATCATGTGTAGGCAATAACCCCTAAAAAAGAGTTCATCTCCTAGATTTTCACGATGTTCTAATTTCAAAATATAAACCATTATAAATCAGTATGATTTTTCTTGACTTAACCTTTCTAAAAATCTATAACCTCTAATTAATGTGAAAAATATTCGAATTTACCAAGAATAATTTGAACAATTTTATATACATACATTGAAAAATCTAAGCATAACAGTCATTTAACTTCTTTCATTGGTTTTATAAGGGGGAAAATCATTTTGAAGTGCGCGTGCGCGCGCACATATAGTATCTTTAAAAATTTGATTAACATTTATGAAAAAAAAAATTTGATTAACATGCATGGAATCCATAACATTTTTATTTTTCTTAGTACTATGATTATATATCACCCTATTACCAAATTTAGAACCATTATTAGATAATAGATCTTATGACATTGTAGTACTTTAAAAATGAATGTGATTGTCATATAATACCTCACATCAATCTTTTACCATATTAGCATTTTTAATCCATTTAAACTTGTAACTTGAAGCCGATAGCTTTTATTCTTTTGATTAAATAATATATTTCTTTTCGCCCTCCATATCTTAACTTATTTTGTTACTCATCAGCCATAAATTATAATTATATGGATGGATCCAAAATCTAGACTACTTGCAAATTTGCAATCATGTGACCCCACCTTTATGCTAAAAGAAAATTATATTTTCCAACAAATTAAAAATCATGTTTTAGATTAAATGCGGAGTCATGCATTATATAATCTTATCAATCACATGATTTGTTTTTTTTTTTTATATTTTTATGGATATAATATTAATGGCGTGATGCAATCATAGTTATATAATTCATTCCGTCAAATCTTCACACCATGCAATAATAGCTAGTGTTATAATATGATATAAAATAAATAGAACGTGATCTTAATTTTTCTTACAAAATCGTGATGAGTTGTCTTCTTTGTAATTCACAAACAATGTACTTTCCTACATATTTTTCGCATAAAATATTTTGATGATGATATATACATTATACTGAAGAATTTAATTTAAAATTATCAAAAGTAGAAGTTTGAATTCACAAGATATTCTTAACTTCAAATATTGAAATATCGTCCATCTGAATCACGTTTTTCCATTTCTTCCGGCCCGTAGCTGGTACTGAGTTTTTTTTCTCTTAAACTAATGCTTTGTATTAAAATAATTATGTAACTAATGAATTATTTAGGGAAGATGGCAGGGAAAGAATTTAAAATTGTAATATTCAAAATAATATACTCCCTCTGGTCCTAAATATAAGGTCTAATTGACTTTTCTAGAAAATCCTAAAAAGGCAAAAAATAAGTTAATTATAAATTGATTTACCTAATTTTTTTTCCCTTAAACTAGTTTATTTTACTTATAAATTAATGGATAATCTAAAAATATATCAAATATGTTATCATTTAATAACCTATTTCGCAACCTTAATCTCTCAAAAAAAAAAGTCAATTAAATCCTATATTTAGAATGGAAGGTAGTATTTTCTATAGAAATGAGTTGTACATTGTTTTATCAAATGCAATAATTTCCTTACCTATAATGGACAATAATCTGACTTAAGATTCATAACTTGTACAGTGTACTTTCCTTTTCTGTCATTTTCCTTTTTTTCGTCACCCCCATAGCCCATATACAAACAGGAACTTGAATTGAAATCACAACATCACATTAATTTTTTTTTTTTTGGAAAAAAGTAATTGTTTGTTCTTGTTGGATTCGAAACATCCGACTATAAAATTATATACTTGAAGACAAATAACAATATCTTTTAAGTTAATGCTTCAATTATTGACGGTAAAGATAAGTAAATTACTTCCCCACCTATCATTTTCAAATCAAGGACTAACTTACACTTAATACCTTAGGTGGCCATTGAATACTCTAAATAAATATATACTAAAGTAATTTTCACAGCTTTACAAAATATTTTTTTAATAATTTTCAATATATTTAACACCTTAAAATATCTTTTTCATATACACCCTAAACTAATATTAAACCAATCCAAAAAACACTTAGACACTAACATTCTAATTAATTACTAAGTGACGACTAGGACTAGAAATGAGTTGACATTTTTTTTTAAATTTAGAAAATATCTACTAACAAAATATTCTCAATATTTGTGGTCAATTATATGAAGTCTATCAAATTTCCACAGTGAAAACTGGTAAGTGATTATGATAAGTCATTATTTATTAGTTACAGCTCAAACAACTGACAACCTAGGAATGAAACAAAAAAAAGTTACTGACTTTTGTACTGTACTATATCATCAGTCCAATGATTTTGTCTGTGTTCTATGTTTACACTTTACAGCTATATATAATCTTTTCACTTCTGGATAGGAACGCTAGCTAAGCTTTACATCATCAATACTTTGCAGTTTGCACAACAAAAGGCTTTCATTCTTTCTGGGTACAAAGAAAGAACACTTCCAACATAGAAGGAAGGACAAAGAAGAAGACTTTATTGAACATGGTTCATCAGAACAACTCAAGAAGAAAGGAAGTTGTTAGTAGTGAAGCAGAATATCCACTTCTTGTGGATGAAAAAGATGATGTGGGTTGTTCAAGAGGAGCATCTTTTAGTGGCTCAGTGTTCAATTTATCTACCACTATTATTGGAGCTGGGATTATGGCTTTGCCTGCTGCAATGAAGGTTTTGGGATTGGGTTTGGGAATTGTTGGGATTGTTTTTCTTGCTTTGCTTGCTGAGACTTCTTTGGAGATTTTGATCAGGTTTAGTAGAGTAGGAAAGGTTGAGACTTATGGGGAAGTTATGCGTTATGCTTTTGGAAGTTTTGGAAGATGGGCCTTTCAGATATGTGTTCTTCTTAATAATGTTGGCATTCTTGTTGTCTACATGATCATAATTGGTAATTAAGCATTAAGTCTTTTTTGTTGTTAATTTATTTATAAGTTCATTCGAAGGGCTCAGCAGTAAGTTCGTTGAGGTCATGAGTTTGAATTAGCCTCTCTGCAGAATTGCAGAGGTAAGACTGTCTAGTATATTCCCTTCCCCAGCAACCTATGGGGATACCAAGTGTGGATCGAACTAGTAAGACCGTCTAGTATATTCTCTGTCTAGTATTGTTAGAAACTACTACTAGATGTTGTTTGACAATGAAATAAGTGTTGTTATAAGCAAAATTGAATTTCCTCATTGTCTAAGTGATATGTAAAGTTATGTTGCGATTGATCATTTGTGCACTTTCAATTAACAGATATGATTAGGAAGTCTTGTGTAGTTGTACCCTTGACCAATGGTTTAAAGGACTAAACTTGTTTGGATTGGTCTGCTAAATTGATTACAAGGTGATGTGCTATCTGGAACTTCTTCAAGTGGTACTCATCATGCTGGTGTATTGGAAGGATGGTTTGGCGCATATTGGTGGACTGGGAGAACTTTTGTTCTCCTTGTTACAACCTTATTTGTGTTTGCTCCTTTGGCATTTTTCAAGAGGATAGGTAATTTTATTTCTGTTTACTGCGAGCTACAATGACATCTATTAAGTGGAAACATGGTATGTGGTCATTGAATCATTATTGTGAATCTTGCAGATTCTTTGAGATATTCTTCTGCTCTAGCAGTGGCACTGGCAATTGTATTTATAGTCATAACGGCAGGGATAACATTTATAAAATTGTTTAATGGTAGCATTTCCAGTCCTAGGTTGCTCCCGAATGTTAGTGATTTCACATCTGTATGGAAGCTCTTTACAGCAGCCCCTGTTCTTGTGACAGCATTTGTCTGTCATTTCAATGGTATGTTTCCTGACTGTGAGTTTGAATTTACTAGTCTTCAAGTACCCATTAGTGTTGTTAAAATCTCAATTTGATATTCAAAAGTGGATGATTAATTTGAGCTCTTGTGAGGTTAATAGGAGGGAATAAAATCAAAATTTCTATGCCTTTTATTTTGGTACATACTTTTGTTGCAGATCAAAGTCCTAGTAGAAAAAATGCCCTTGTTTTCTATAACAATTAATGGTAGATTCCTACCTAATACCACTTTTCCCGTGTGTTTTATCCTGACTCATTGGCTTAGCTCAACTGTAAGCTCGCTTGCCTTTGCCTAGTATATTCCCTTCTCCAGCACCCTCACCAAGTGGAGACTAGAACTGGGTTGACCCCTTTGTTGAGATTTAACATACATGATCAGCTTAACAATCATGAAATGTGAAGCTCCTTTTTAGTGTTTAATTTGTGGGAGTTAAGGATATCACAGATATCGGTTTATGGTGATATTTGTTCTTCAATCTTCTTAATCAGCTTACATAGTTATGCCTTTTTCCATGATAATATGATTGAGGAATTCAGACTACTATTTGCTTTAGAAATCTTTGTTATTTCTTCTTCTTATTAATATCATTTGTGCTGGATTATTTGTCCTTCACTAAGAAAACTACAACTCTAAGCAACTATAAGTTCTGGAAGCACATGGTTCATCAAAGTTATATCTTTCTGCAGTGCATACAATAGACAATGAGCTAGCAGATTCTTCCTTGATAAGAAAAGTTATACGTTCATCACTAGTTCTATGTTCAAGTGTCTATATATTGACAGCCACATTTGGGTTTCTTTTGTTTGGTGAATCAACTCTGTCTGATGTGCTGGCCAACTTTGATGCTGACCTTGGCATCCCTTATGGCAATGTGCTCAATGACATTGTCCGTGTCAGCTATGCCCTCCACCTTATGCTTGTTTTCCCAGTTATCTTCTTCTCACTGCGCTTCTATGTTGATGACATGCTTTTCTCATCAGCTAGGCCAGTGGAGTTAGACAATGTTAAGTTTGTGTTGATCACGACTGGACTAGTCTCTTTAATATATGTGGCTGCAAATTTTATACCTAGCATTTGGGATGCTTTTGAATTCACTGGATCAACAGCAACTGTTTGCTTAGGCTTCATTTTTCCTGCTGCAATCGCTCTAAGGTAAGTCTTGTTTAGTTCTTCAGTTTTTTCCCAGCCAAATAGTTTTTCATCATATGAAGTGTTGTTAAGCACAATATACAATGATGGCCTTGACTTAGGATTTCATTGCTACAATTCTCTTATATTTTGTGTTTTGGAACTGAACTATTTGCTGAAGTACAATATGGAGATGAGGGTTAACCTCATATGACAATAATTCCTGTCAATAATCTATAAGCAACATTCTTTTGCATAGGGTTGGTCCTATATACCAGCAACAATTTTTTTTTTGAAAATTTAAAACACTTTTCCATTTTTACCCCCAAGGCCAACAGATTAATCTCATTTTTCCCACTCATACTCTCATCTTCATAAAATATGTTTGGGGAAAAAAAATTGAATGTCTTGCAATACATTTATTGTTTTTAACTAATTTTAAGTTTCAACTACAGTTTTTCAACTACAGTTTTGTGTGATTTTGGTAGTTTTTTATAAAAAAGACCTGAGGAAGTAAAAACTAATCTCACAATTTTTGAAGAGATTATGTGATACTCTAGCATTTATTGATAATTGTTTTGATCTATTTATGTGCAAGACAGTATAGTTACCATATACTCACCATATTCAAAAGTTCTTCAAGCTCTTAAAATGCATATTTATGCCCCTTGCTTCTCTGTTTATGCCATATTTCAGGGATCGTAATGGTATTGCAACAAAGAAAGATAAGGTGTTGTCTGTTGTCATGATTGTGCTGGCTGTGTTATCAAATGCGATTGCCATATACAGTAATGTCAATACCATCATCAATAAACATGATAAAAAAGAATGATCACTTATATTGGCTCGGCCAGCTGGACAGATAAGACCATTTTCTTGGAACACATTCTCATGGCCTCTAATCATCCAGTGAGAGTTTTGGAATCAAGAGTTTCCTCACAAATGGAACCAAACGAGAAAGAACCTGTTCAAGAATTTGTTGAGCATATTTCTCCTTGTGTAATTGTTGCAAAAATGAAATAAATTATAATGATAATAGTAGTTGCTTGGCTTTTGTGCCGTGATTTGTGTATTCTTTTGTTTTATAATGTTTATGCAGAACACTGAAAAGTGAATGCTCATTACATTGCATCTCAGTTTTACAGGAGGGATTCAGTTTTCTCATTTACACATACAAGTCGGCAAGATTATAAAAGGAAACTAACATCACTAAAACAAAATCTTTGAAAGGTGAAATATGAAGTTCAAATTAATATAAGGAACAAGAGTGATATTTCATTAAGAAATAACATGAAAAGTTCATTTACTTCCGTGCACGCTTCATATTTTCCCAAATATACACCATGAATCCAACAAATTGAACGGAAAAGAAAACAAGGAACACACATTGAGAAAACAAAAACTTTCTATTGGCATTATTGACTCTACATATTGAATGATGAAACCAAGTCACCAAGAAATAATGATGAAACTAGTATCACAGCAATTTTACAGTTCCTACGGTATAATGTTACATTCTTTTAAACCACCCCTACCCAAAAGGCCCCCAAAAAATTGAAAAACAAGATGATATTGAGAGACTTATAAAAGACAGAGAAAAACAATAAACAAAATCTTAACAACTCATATTGGCCCCATTATTTGCAAGACGCAGAGTAGAAAGCATCTGTCTCGAATAGATTGTTGCCTTAATGAATAAAATACCAAGGCTTAAATATCCCAAACATTCCAGATCACTTTCTGAAGGTCTCTATTTGGAGTGCCCTCTGGTGATATCAACTTGAACCACCCTTTTTCCTCGTATACTTCATAATAGTTAGCATGTAGCATGTGACTGATGACTGGAGTCCAATCCAATGGATGTCTTGTGATGGAAGAAAATATCCTGTGACAATATTTATATACAGAAGAGTGCCTGGCAGGAGCAGAAGATTTCAGCTGCACAAATTTTGCTTTGCAGTTTTCTTTCTTCTTTCTTCTGCATGCATATCCTCGTGGAGATTGAAATCTCTCGTGCCCATGGAAGCTATAATTCAAGTTTCATCATTGGGACTGAACTCCCCAGGCAGAGGAACTGGAACAATAAGTTGACTAGTTGAGTTCTCAATATATCTAGTTGAAAAAGTATGTTGATTCCAGAACTTCTCGAAGATCGAAGTCTCCTCGATTTGGGAGAGGAGGAAACTTCAATGTTGGAAAAGATTTCTCAAAGCCCTCTAACAACTGCAAAAAGAGGGAAGGGGGAACATCAAGATTATGCAGAGATTCTAAACCAACAAATCCAGCATGATCTATTGGTAAATAGAATATCCAAGTATACAAACATAAATATGACAAGTACTTATATTTTGAAGAGCAGTGAGTACAATTTGATGATACAAAAGATTCATTTCATCCAAACCCAAAGAGCATAGAATGCTACATAAGCAGTCAGCCACTTTAGAATGTCGACATATGGACTATGTACTTTTCTTTTTATTTCTCCCAAAGCACAATGCCCAAGTGTATGACATGATAAAAGGGTGGGTAGGGATGAAGCCTTTGGGAATTTGCAATTGTAAGCTATGCTATACACACAAGGGCCTCCTTTTTTCTTATTTGGAGGGGTAGGCACTAGCGGCCTATGATTACGAGCAACATTGAACTCACAACCTCTTGCTTATAGGAGGGCTTTTATGTCGTTAGGTCACAACCATCGGCACATAGCGGCCCCTTAGATGCCCTTAAGCTTCATAATTGTAAACAATTCCAATCATACAAGGAAAACTACTATAACAAAATCAGAAAAAATGTTCATATATTCAAGCATGACAATAGTAATTTAAAAAGTGTATTTAAGAAAGATACTCACATTTTCCAGAATAGGAGCCTCATAAAGTTCAACAAACTTTTCCCTCAGTATTTTGTTCATCATATCGACATCACAAGCATGTGTCCAATATGAATCATGTACTCCTGCAATCATACATTGTCATATAAACTTATAAGCCCCAATGCCCCAACATGAAGATAACATAGACCACTACTAAAAATGCACCACAAAAATGAACAAGTATCCATGCATGCAACATGTATTAATGTGTTAAGATTAGCATGGACCTGCAAAGTTCAATCCTGCTTTCTTACAAGCAACCGCGGTCATCATCATGTGACAACCATCAAGAGAGTGAACAAAATTTGGGGGGAAAGCAGTTCTCTGTCGCTTAACCATGATCTGTAATATACAGGACGCAAGGGGTTATTTTGCTTGACTTGGAACAATGCTAAAAGGAATAATAAAATTTCCAAAAAAAAAAAATTAGTGACCAATTGAAATGAAAAAGAAGACTAATGCAAAGGCTGAGAGAACAAATGATATGCTTCCTAGTAAGTAAAAGCAAAACAAAATCAAGATGAAGCAGTAAAAGGTGTGCAAAGGAAACGAGCATAATAACATAAATGATATAATCAAATGTGTCGTGCATCTGACAAAATATGGATCACACATATCAACTATTGTGCTTTAGAATAAAACACAATAATATATTTCAATGTGTATGTTTGCATTTGTACATGGAAACTCAAGGAAGGAAAACACAATGGTTACCTTATCAGTCTCATGTTGCAGTGTTAATATCTGAAGGCTAGTCTTAACCTGCACCAAAGACAATATAAAGAATTATAACATAGAAAATTGTTGGCTACGGCTTGTTTCTTTAAATTTATAAATAACAGTAACAAGAACCACAGATTCAATTTCTTAAAAAGAATAAAAAGTTAAGCCTATTATATAAAGGATTACATGATGCCTTCCTATTTGTCGGTAAGGTTGTACGACAGGAAGCCCAAGAGGACTGGTCCACCGCACTGGTTGATTCTCTGAAGCAATCACCTATTCATATTCAAATCAACAGACATTAAAACACAGTAAAGACTGAGAAGTAATAGAGGGCAATGCTCTTTACGTAAAGAAGAACACTAAGAGAAATAGTCTTCACAAATCTTGAAGCAGCATTATAGTAATTTGATGAGTTATAAGCAATTCTCAACTCCAATTCAATTTATTTACAAAACAGGGTCTTAAAATATGTTATTGGTTAGAACTTATTCCTAGGTATCAAAGCATCAATGGCTGTGCTTGCAGTTTCAAAGTTAAACCAATCCTCCACCCACCCAGCCGCCCATGTTCCCAACAGAAGATAATTAAAAGACCATATCAAATGAATGAACAATCCAGGGGGTTTAATAGATGAGTTTAGCCTATGTTAACCTAAACATTATTTACTATTTTAGAACACATGATTGATCCATGTGATCGCTCATTCTTGCTATCTACACAAAATAAATAATACCTTGGCACATTCTCCAAGCCAATGCATAATGCTTCTTGCAGCCTCAAACATCTCTTCTAAGGCCGTGAGAGTGGTCTGGAAAATGGTCAATAATCAGCAAAAAAGGAAAAAAATGACTAGATTGTAAGGGCATGCATCTCCAGCTAACACTAAATTTACTGCTTACTTTTGCTGTATAACAAGCAGCACCAAATATCTGTGAATCATCCTCAAGGGTATTACGCTCTTTTAGTCTTCGCTTAATCTGGTCACGGGCACCAATATAAGTCACTCCATAGACCGATGTCATCACTGTCTGCTTCACCAATTTCCGGTCCACCTAATGGGTTCCAGCCATTAAAAAAATAATTAGTGATATAAATTGAGACTTGGACATGAGTGCTTTACAATTCCTAAGAAGCAACAATGGCTTCATTTTATAAACTGATATCAGCAAGACATCAAACTCATTTAACAATGTTTTAAAAGTTTTCAACATATCTATTTTCAAGTATTTCTCCCAAAGCATAAAATTAAATTTATGTCAAGAAACCTGGTTGATCAAACGTCTAGCAAGCAATGCATTTGGATAAGTTTCGGGATTTTTCTCTGAATCCCTCCTCATGATGTCAAGTACTCTGCACCATAAACAGAGTAAAATAAATTGAAACAGTATCTCATATGATTAAAGTAATAATTAAGGAAAATCAATGCCAATAGCATAATTCATCTTTGCACTGACTTTTAAGAATCTTCTGATAACCGAGTCTAGGTATGTGTCATATAATAATATAAAAGCAGATGCAATTGACTCTTTCATGGAATTTATTAAGAAAAAGGAAGAAAACTGTGGAGAAACTGCTCTAAAGCTATCAACAACTAGCTTTGAAAGATGTTAATCAGAAAAGGCATAAGCTACTTCTCATTATTGATTTTATGATTCAACCGATGTTTATGACATACACTTTGATGAAAAATTGTAACTAAATGGTGCCTACATATTGTAATTTCTTCATGAACTTGCATGAACAGAGCTCTCATTACCTTGCAGCGATTCCTGAGTAAACATCAGCAGGCCGTTCTCCACCAACAAGATTGACTGCAATAGCTCCCAACTTCAAAAATGAAAATGTAGCATATTGATACTTAGACAAAACACAATCATAAATGGGGGAAGAGAAAGAGGGGAGGAAGTACAAAGACGACTTTATCAGGCAATCTATCATCATTTAAGAGGCAGGATTTACGTGAAGGCAATAAATTAAATATTACAATTTAAATTATAAATTACTATTCAAACGAGGTAAGTGCATTTCTTCTAAACAGACCCACTTTTTCATCATCATCCAAGAAACAAAATTAAGAAAACGTACAATCCTGAATACATAGCAAAACACACTTGTGTAGGTGACCTTAAAATTTTGAGAAACTTGTGTGGTTTAAAAGTACAAAAAATGTGAGCCAATACAACAGCAAGCACACAAGAAAGTAGACTTTTTCTATATGAATTAAAATTTGAAAATTAGACAATTGCTTGGTTTGCTACCTCCTGCCTGAAACTTTAGGTACCTCTATATATTCAACAAACCTTTGAGTGGCAGGTAAGTTAAACCAGGGGACTAATGCCGCAAAATAAATAGCTTCTCTAGATCAATGATTCAACTCCACATGAGACTACTAATTAACCCTTTGACCAGGTTCTAAGTAAATAAACAAACAACTAATTAACATTCCACCTCCATAAAAGCATTTGTCCATTTTTATAAAAACCATTCATAACACACACACATACACCACGATTTCACAAGCTGTTTTCCCCTCAGTCAAAATTACCAACACAAGCACAAAACACAAACCAAAGCCTTCCATACAACAAAGGTAATGTAAAGTTCACATTACCTTGTCCCTCCCAAGGGCCGCATAGTGTTGTAAGCCATTGCACGAACCATCCTAGTGTAAGGTAAAAAAAACTATTTTATGAACAATGCAAAAACAAAACAAGAAATGCAAAAACATGGGCTATGCAAAACGAATAAAAAATTATTTCAGTATCATGATCACAAACATAATTTGCTCAAAATGACTTAAAACCTGTACATGTAAATGAGAATAATGCTGGTAGTGGTAAGGAGGTTGTTAATTTGTTATGGTGTAAAAATTTTAAAGAATGAAAATTGTCCAATGAAAGATGACAGTTGAGTTCTTCCAACAGTAGGAATACAAATATGACAGCATGTGTGCGTGTGAACTGCGCCCATTTTCCAGAAACTATAACTGATGTCGCACAAAAGGGTACCTGGTGGACAGGCATATTAGAAATAGTGGTCTCAGGAGAGTTGCTTCTCAATGCTTCAGAGAGATTGATACATGCTGCCAAGCATTGAAAAGGATCCTCTGCTTCTAACCACCATCGCTTTCCTTCAAGAGGCCTATCCGCAGAATCAAATATATCATCCAGATGGTTCTCAACAAATGTGATTCGACCCTCATAACTCAGCTTGTCCACACCACCAGCATACAAATTTGCCAAATGTATTTTCAACCAATAAAGGCCTGACTTGCCTAAAGGTCGTCCCTCAGCGAATTCCAGTATGCCTCTGCATAAATCAGAACCAAGATGGTTCAAGTATGGGTGCATCGGATACGCACGTCCTCGGAAGTCAAGATTGTGGGGATAGTAGAAGCCTTCTTCATCCCTCATCTTCCGTGCAACCTGCAACCAGTGATGAAGATATATAAGCTTACAGCAAGCATTCAACAAGAATAAATTTATACACAATAGAAAATGCTTCTTACTGCCAGTTTAAGTTCTATGTCACATCGCTGTGAATGCATCTCATTATTCTTCTTCTTTATATCCTTGACTTTCCACTTCCATTTTTGGATTACTGATTTATCTTCTGTGTTTGGTTCCTCTGGGATGGGAATCTTGATGAAGGGGGAAAAAAAGAAAAGGAAAGGTCAGCTATAAAGCTCTTTCACTGAAGAAGCATAATTTAAGGATCATGGCACCAAAGCAGAGCCAATTTAAAACTCATCAGCCACAAAACAAAGATATGTCATCAGTACGTGGATGACAAGTATACAGTAACCTAAAATTATTTTATATACTTCAGGTCATGCCTTGCCAACCACACGTCATATGACAACATATAACAAACAGTAAGACTTCTATTTCATAAAGTTTGTCCTCGTTTTCTCATATTTTTAAGAAGTATCCTCAATTAATTGTTATACTTACATCTTGACGGTCCACCAGATCTGCAAGACCCCCGCCATTGGCCCAAATTTGATCTACCACACTAAGAACCCTTTTGTTTACCTTCCACTTTGTATTGCCAAGGGTATTTAGAGCCTAGATACAGCAGGAAAAAAATGCCAGCATTAATATAAATATGGTGTACTGACTGCAAACTGAATTTCTTATCCACAAACACCCAGGGGGAATTCCAACCTCAAAAACAGGTTCTAGTTGCTTCACAGGAGTCCTTCTAATCACTTCGCGTTGCTGTTTTGCTCCATGAGTTCTCATCACATATGATGGCAAAAACAAGTATGCTCCTTGGTCATACCTACAATGATATTGAATCATCCCAAGGCAAAAAAAAAAAAAGCAACCATGAATGCATCAGTTAGCTGGCTATTACAAGGTGAAATAGTATGTCAAAAATAATTTCATCAAGAAAGAAATATTGTAGGATCAAAGAGACTGTCAAGGTTTGACTGCTAAAGCTGTCAAAATGACACTAGCAATCACATGCTCCTAAGGTCAACTCAAATAAGCATAGCAGAATTTAAATGAGCTCTAAAATAATTAGAAAATATTTTCCCATAAAAAGAATCTAAAACCTTCCACAGATTCAGCTCTTAAAATCCCTCCAAATGTTAAAATTAGGGGAGATCAAAGAATTGCATTCACATATCTAAGTGTAAATTAAAAATAATACCCTGTCCAGTTACGTGGTGGGACCAACATTGGCATGTATGGGATGACCATGTGCCTGGCCTGTCAGTACAAAATATAACATATCAGCATCAACTACATTACTTTTTGCATGTATAAGCAAATTTTTATAAATACAATCAGAAAAAGCAGCCCACACGCTAACTACTAGATAGGAAGCTATGAGTTAGAATAGAAATATTATAAAAAGGTCACTCACGGATTTCTCAAGGCCCTTCTGTACCAAAGGGTCACATTCAATACAACCATATCTCCTACTGCTCTTCCTACATGAGTAATAAGAATTCACCAGCAACCAAAAAGAAAATAGATTAAACATAAGTACTGATCCAGATTAAATAAAAAAGCAATTTAACTGGGATGCTCATTCTCACTGTGAATCATTGGTGAAATTTTTGAGAGTATGATGAAATGCAGGGCGTATATCAGGCGGAGCATCTCCTACTTGATCCACCGGAGGCTGTATGTAAGCGGTCTCTATTAACAGTTGAATTAAGTGGCCTCCAACCTGGAATACGTAAGACAGCATTAGAATGCAAAGTGAAGATAGCTTTCATGCTCATATGTACAAATCTTGAAACATTACAAACCTTTGC
Source organism: Mimosa pudica (assembly GCA_029929735.1). Classification (NCBI taxonomy): domain Eukaryota; kingdom Viridiplantae; phylum Streptophyta; class Magnoliopsida; order Fabales; family Fabaceae; genus Mimosa; species Mimosa pudica. Next base: position 6,494,853 of record JAKELP010000024.1, read on the forward strand.
TTGACCTTCCTGCCCCCAAGGCCTTGAGGCATCAAATCTCTTTACTAGTGCCGCTGCTTTTCGCATCTTCTGTTTTTTCATTAAATTTGCAACTTTCTTCCTCAATTTATCCTGCTCATTAGCCACTTTGTCACTACCTTCAACCGCATCACATTCTCCTGGGGTTGCAGGAACAGATACACCATCAGGGTTGTCAGTAGTTGTGTTCTTATTCTTCCTACTCTTCTTTGTCTTCTCCAAAAATTTGTATATTTTAGCCTGATCCACATATAATACTATTACTTCAATGAATGAATACTTGACTATCTTGTATTCAAGATAGTGACACCTAACTTGAGCGAAAATCCTGGAATTACTGCATTAAATATAGCCTGATATTATCCTTTGACTGACATATGGCAATACTAGGAACTCCCTCCAGTCCTAAATATAAGACCTATTTAAGGAGATGGATTTGCTCCTACATATAAAACCTATTTCTAATTCTTACAACCTTTACCCAAATTATCCTTATCAATGCTCCCCAATAATAGACAAACAAAAGAGGGGGAGTGGGGGTACAGATAGATTGTTAGGGTATTTTAGTAATATCATCTTATTTTAACTACCTTAACTAACATCTTTAATCTAATCAAAATAGGTAAATAGGTCTTATATTTAGGACCAGAGGGAGTATTGAAGAGTCTACTATACAATTCAGCAACAGAAAATTAATTTTCACCAAAGTAATGGCCTTTTAAGTTCACTAAGTATGTCAGAAAGAAATTAACTCTTCCTACTCATCAAGATAAAGTAAACAAGCTAGGAAAATGATTCCAATATTAGAGTACGCTTTAGAGAAAAGCTAAAAATACACCTTCTCAAATTCATCCTTATCATACCTCTTGTTCAACAGCTTCACCAATCTGAAGGGCAGCTTGGATGACACGAGTGTTACCGATCCCATTACTATTAGTCATCAACAATCCCATCAACTTATGCATAGTAATCACGGCCATCATCTCGGCGGGAAGCTCATTAAAATAAGGTGCATGAGTGTTTGCACTGCTAGTTTTACAAGCCTCTTGCTCATTGGAAATGGCATTCCTCAAGGGCTCAAACCAACCAAGGAACAAAGACTTCATATAAGGCAAATTAGGAGCAAGATTCTGCTCACACATATCTGCCAATAACTCTTGGTATTCTTCAGCAGCACGTTCCCATGCTTCAGTCTCCATTTTAACCTGCCTTCTCCTAAGCATTTTATCCCTATAACTCAAGACACCACCCACCTCATGCTTTGCTTTCTGCAAATGAGGTTGTGTGGTCTCCTTTTTCTTCACATACCTAATTAACTGTTGATTATCATGACACCCAGAAAAGTCCTCTTCAGTCTCATCAGATTCAATAGCCTCAGCAACACTAGCAAAACCTCTAGCAGATAAATAAAAACCAAAAGGGTATTCAAAAAACTGGAAATTGGGCATACCCAGTTGAGTTTTCTCACTAAAGATACCAACTTTAGAAAACCCCACATGTAAAAATCTGGAATTTACCATTGGTTTTGTCTCAGAAGGACTTGCCCTCTCAAAAAGACTCAAACTTTTTGACACCCTTATGAAAGATGATGAGTCAGAGGGTGATAATAATTTGAACTTCTTCAAGGAAGTTCGTTTGACTATGTGACCCCACATGTCTCAATTAAGTGTATAATGAAGAGAAGAATTTAAAGAGAGAGGCTTTTTGAGTTATAGGTGAAAAGTGGAAAGAAATGTTGAATTCATCAACAAGGGAATGAAGGAATGTGAGAGAAGAGTGAGATGGGTGATGAAGGATGGAGGTGAATGAAGGATGTTGAGGTAGAGAAGGCAGAGCCGCCTCTAAACCCTTCATAAACCTGAGGCTTTTTGCTCTGAAGACGGACCATGTTTCATAGCACAAGTCAGCATCTTTTCAAACCGGATCCGGGTCGGACCAAATAGTTCTTTTCCTTGTTTTTTTCTTTTTTATTACCCAAGGTATCCACCGCGTGTCAAGTGAGATTAATCTCTTGCTGTTCTAAAGTCTCATATAGGGATAAACACATGACCTGTAAATTAAATTCATTTGCAAGAGCCAGGGATGAGAGTTCTTCTCTTTCTTTTCTTTAGGGGCTAGTCTTTCTTTTGTAGGTCCCAAATAAGAAGCTTAATATATTAAAGAAGTCCTAAGGAGTTGTTAATAACTACTAGTAACAAGTGCAACAATCTTCATTAACAAGTGGTAACAACTCTTTGTGACCTCTTTGAAATTTAATCTCTTATTTAGGATCTAGGTGCAACCGTGGAAGTACTCCTTCTTTTATTCTTTTACATACGAGGAGATTCTTACATGGCACTGTACTCTCTCACGATATCATCATTAAAACTCTTAATACATAGCTATAATGAAGTCTCATATAGTCGTTAAACGACTGTCGTGTGAATTTACTATATTCACAAGCGTTGGGATTGAACCCCAACCACTTGCTTCACTCATGCGGACCTGCAAGGTTTTCAGTCATAAAATTTTAACCAATTGAAATGCAATAATTCAATGGAATTTAATCTTAGTTAAGTGACCAAACAAACTAGAGTCCAATTTAAGGAGGAAGAGTGCGACCAAGGCGAATACTCAATCAACTTATTAGTTTGTTTTTGTTGTTATTTAATTTGATTTTAGTTAGATAATAACTCATAATGAAGCGAATCATAATTTTTTTATTTTTGAGAAATAATAAGATCGTTATCATTTACAATTCTAATGGAATGTTTCACTTTAAAAAAAATGAAATGTGAATTGTTTTGTATATATCATCAGCCAAACAAGACTAAAATTAATTTAATTGTTGTGTTGTGATTGTTTTTGAGTTCGAATGATATGGTACTAAAGTATATATATCTCTGAAAACCAATGAATTTTTTTGGAGCAATGATACCATTATTTTGAACCTATAATTTTTATTTGATTTTGATTTGTTAAATGTGCGTTTTTAATTCGAATTAAATGCTTAAATTTTATTATAATAACACCAATAACTCCTACATAAAGGCTAAAAACATCACTAAAAGAGTAATGTTATGGTGGTTTTGAAGAAAAAAATTTACTAAAATGAATAAGTTGGCTTTCCGAATTTTTTATTGTTGTCCGATATGAAAAACACCAAATACAATTTTAGTTTTGGTTCATCCATGATCCAAGTAAAGTAAAATTAACTCATGTTATTAAAAAAACAAAAGTAAAATTAACTCATGATCCACCATGCTTATACCCAGGAACGTGAGAGTTTGACTTGTTTGCTTTTTATTCTTAATCTAGGGTTATGGTTTGCCAATTTAACCCCAAGGATGATGGTTTTACTTTCAAATGGATCATACACATAAGATGGTCCAAACATAAGATGGTCCAAACACAATGTACTGCAGCATCCCAATTAAGAAAGTAGGCAAATTGCAATGCTTACATGTGATGTGTTTTCGTAATATTTCCCCCTTTTAATATGTTCATTAAAAACTATATACTTAAGTGTGCCGTTAACTTGATACTAAGAGAAAACTAATGACATAAAGGTGCTATCGTACATTCGATCCTCCTTCATAATGGAAGGTTTCATTTTGTTACATAAAATTTTTTAGTCATTTTATCCTAATTCTGTTAGTCTACAACGATTATTTTCTTGTGACAATCATTAACTATTTTGAAAAAATAACATTAATAAATTGGCATCGAGTAACTTTTTGCCATCAAAATTGACATCAATATTCTGTTAGACGATGAATAAGATTGAAGCTGACTCTTACAAGAAAGTTCAACATAACTACCGGTTTTGGCAAAAACACACACACAACTTTCTTTCTTCAGTTATCTCAGTGAAGTTATTGAGGAAGTAATTTGTCAATTCAACAGCCATTACATGATCAAAATCATTAATGCTCTCATCCTTAAAATGAAACGTTCGCTCCTTTATTTCCATTTTTGGAAATGGACTTTCACCACTGATCGTGTTAGCTCATACCTGAAAACAAAAGAACAACACTGAAATACATGCCTCTTTTCCCACTATTCAGAAGTACCTATCTGGCTAACTAGAGGAAGTACATGGGCCCTTAATCCTGGAGAGAACACAATCTGTATGTTACTAGTTTTCTCCAAGGGAAAAATAATCAATGTTACACAATGTTATACAAGTACATCAAGATACTGTGGAAAAAGCCATACATCTCATATATTCCTTGATGAGATTCACAATCCCCCAGGAACAAATTAACTTAACCATCAAACATCTGTAAGCACACCATCCTATTCCCCTCTTTTCTTACTTTTGATCATTTTATTATGCATGATTTCCTAAAGCAATACTTTAAAGTTTAAACAAAATTTTGTGGAAGCGCCTAATCAGTTGTCCAAGGATCATTCTCATTCTCATGTCTCACTTCAGAAGGCTCAACCACTTCGGCCTCGAAAGATTCGCTCGTGTTGGCATCGCTGTTGGTGGACACTTCTGTCTCTGCCACCTCATCTAATCTACCCCATCTGCCTCCCAAGGCCAATGCCATCATCTCATAAATCTTGCCTCCCAACTCAGCTGGGCTGTCAGGCTGCACCATTGACAGAAATAATGTCACTAAACTAAAAATAAATCACCATTTAAGAGCATGAAAAGCAAAATGTTGCCAAATTGTTGGGTACCGTAAATCCACTAGAGATCAATGCCGTCTCATATAAGAGCTCAACGGCTCTTTTAGCATCACTGCTGTCAGGTGCATTCTTGCAGGCAGCCTGAGAAGAGGCAAAAAAGTACAAGAGTAAAGAAGACGGATCAAAGCCACAAACAATACAATACAATAGAAAAATACATTGTCTTTGAACATTCTTACATTCAAGTCTTTGACAATGGGATGATCTGGATTAACCTCCAATATCCTCCTGCCCCTCATGAACTCCAAACTTGCAGTGTCTCCAAGAGCTTGTGCCTTCATTAATCTGTATGATATGAACAATACAATGAAAAATACATGATAAACTGATTTAAGATCTAGGAAAATGTCCGTGCTCAAAAGGCAATAGATAAAATGACCGACCTCTCCATGTTAGCTGACCATCCAAATTTGCCAGATACAAGCACACAGGGAGATGAACTCAAGCGCTTAGAGACCTGAACTTTTGCAACCTTATCACCTAGCTGTTGTTTCATCCAATCACAAAGCAGATTGTATTCTTGCTTTGTCTCCCTCTCACTCACTTCATCCTCATCACCTGATTTCAAAAACATTATAGGGTGAATCACTATCCAACTATCTATTTACATGGATTGAAATAATACTACAGGTAGAAAATTGCACACACCCAACTCTAGATCTTCCTTGCTAATATCCACAAATTTCTTTTCCTTGTATGTCTGTAGGTTCTGAATGGCAACCTCATCAATTGGTTCAATCAAATAGAGAACCTACAATGAGAGATCCAGCACATATTAAACAAAGAAAAAAAAATTGAAACGAGCGAAACAGAATATGAATTTGAAGCTAATTTCAATCAAATTCAACTTCAAATATCAAGGATAGAATGCATGTGTAATGTACCTCAATATCTTTCTGTACTAATTTCTCGAGGAAGGGGGCAGTTTTGGCACTTTTCAAGCTGTCTGTTGCCAGGTAATAGATAGCTTTCTGGTTTTCACCCATGTTTTCAACATAATCATCTAAGCTTTTCAGCTCCTCCTCACTTTTAGAAGTGTAAAACCTCAAAAGTGGTGTTATACGCTTATGATTACCAGAGTCTTCAACACATCCCAACTTGAGAAATCTACCAAAGTTCTCCCAAAATTTCTTGTAGTCCTGGAATCACAGGCAATCCATCAATTCTAAAGGGTTTTCACTTCATATTGAAAATCAGGCAATCAAGTTTATTGCAACCAACCTCTTTGTTTTCACTTTCAGAAAGATCTTGAATCATGTCAAATGTCTTTCTCACGAGTCTTTTTCTCATTATTCTTACCTGAAATTATAATATATTGGAACTAAATATTATAGAAACTGATGGTCAAAAAAAAAAATTACATGACAGATGTCTTGAAAGAAAATAAATCCTTCCTTCAAGCTCAAATAATGAATGATATTGTCATGTTTGAAGAAAAATATTAAGTTCTTACAATTCTGCTTTCTTGAAGGATTTCTCGGGAAACATTAAGAGGAAGGTCATCTGAGTCTACAATCCCTTTCACGAAGCTCAAGTACCTTGGAAACTGCACAACAAATATTTGGATTGAAGAATTATCTCCAAAAAAGAATTTGATGGATCAGAGGAGAAAGAAGCACTGATGGGTGCTATCATCATATATTAGATTTCTTTTAACAACCATTACATTTATTAGATATTATACTGGTTTTAAATACAAAGATGGCATCTCATAACAGGTGAACTTCCATGACATGCAATTAAAAGCATGTACACTTTCAAATAAACTGTCATTCCAAAAAAATATAAATTGATGTTGGATGGGTATATGCCTACATTGCTGAGTAGTGTCCAAGCAATGACTCATCTTCCTAAACGTATATGAAATATGAGCAAATATGATGCCTCACAGTTTTTGGGGAAATAAACAATTAACATATAAAATTATTATAAAGACGTCAAGGTCATCCATTCACTAGCTCGATTGATTGCAACCATTTAATGATCACAAGCATTTGGAAGTTCAGTGCAATTTGTACAGTTAAAACCATACACGCTAAATACTAAATCACAGGACTAGATAAGTTCGTTCAGATGTATGATCTACACAGAGTAAGAGAATAACTTAATTGAAAGGAATACCAAGAACCAAGAGCAGGACTATAACATGAAGAATAGTTCATGTCACCAATGCATCAAGAATCAGAGGCTGTTAAGCGTGTCTATTTCAGACTTCAATTCAATTAGGAATTTAAGTTAATTCAGGATTTCCCTTCCACAGTTTATGTTTGATCGATGTAAGTGAGGAGTTAGTTCCTAGTATGTAGCATTAGATCGGTGAGGCGTTTGCGTCTAAAATGAAACATCAAGAGTACTTTCAATTTGCTTTGCAAGAGAACTAAATGTTTTGAACTTTTTCTAGTCATAAAATGATCAAGTGTCTGTTTCTAAAAGCAAAATATCAGATACTTTTTATTTGATTTGAAAGAGAATTAAATGATTTAAAACTGTCTTATCCTCTACTTTCCTGCCTCATCAGCCAGATCGAAGTAATATAATTTGTAAATCCACTCTGCTGTGCAGGAATAATATAGTGACAGAACAATGCTTAAAAATATTGGAAGAAAAAATTGAAATTGTAAAACAATAAACAACAAAGCATAATACATGAGCAAAACTAAAGCAGCAGAAGCAAAAATATGGTAAAATATAAAAGATGATTTTCGTTCAATCCTATACAATAAACTTACCAGCTCACCATCAAAATCATCCGAAATGAACACACGCTTCACATACAGGCGTATATTCTTCGTTTTAGGATTTATTACTTCTTCATTATTAAGGGGCCCCATTCCTGGCACATATAGAATACTTCGAAACTCAACCTCACCCTGCAAGGATTTCAAATCTTGTTAAATTACTTCCTAGAACTTGCTCTGCTAGCTGATAGCCACAATCATCATCCTACCTCAGTGGTGAAGTGAGCATATGCAAGAGGTTCTATAAACTCATTGAAAGTCTTCTTGTAGAATTCCTGATATTCCTCCTTTTGAAGATCCTTTGGATTCCGCATCTATAAGCCATGACAATAGATCATCAATAAGAGATGCACTATAACTAGAGAAAACGAAAATGTCTAAAGGCCTAACTGAGTAAATACAGTTGGAACTCACCCATAGTGGCTTTGTTTCATTGGCTAATTCCCAGTCCCAATACTTCTCAGTTTTAGTTTTCTTTACCTTCTTTTTCTCACCCTGGCAACAAGAGCAGCAAAAGATTTACAGATGCACGAGAATAGTAAGTACAATGCCTACATAAAAAGTTGAAAAATATAAAAATTAAATAATTACCTCTGGTTTAGGTTCTTCCCCTTCTTTTGGTTCTTCCTCTTCTTCCACCTGTTAATGTACACATTGATATATTCTCATAAAGAAAAGGTTATCAAATTGTAAACCCCTCCAAAACACATCTCAGAAATAAACCAAGTGTCTTTTTCATTGGAAGGAGGTGACTTACAAAATGGAAGAAATGATCATTACCATTCTTTAAAAACAAATTTCTAAAAAGAAACATTCTTCTCCTTTCAAATTCACACACCCTTGATTAAAATACCAAAAATCTCCGATTTCCTATTACCCCGCACATTCAACATTATTCTAGCACGCTCCTCAGTGACCTCCTCGAGAACATAAACAGGTAATACCAGTTTACATAGTGATCCGAAAAAAATTCATCCAACTTTAAAGGATCAACCCAGTTCTAGTTCTCACCTGGTGAGGATGCTGGGGAAGAAAATATACTAGGCAGCTTTACCTCTGTTTTATGCAGAGATGCTGATTCAAACTCACAACCTCAAACCTCACGGCAAGCAAATTTACCGTTGAATCAAGCAAGCTCTTTCCATCCAAACTTAAAAAGAGAAAAAAAAAATCCAACCTTAGGTAATTGAAACCCTAATTATAAAAAATTGTCTTATGAGAAAACCATTCCCAATATCTGAATAAGTACATCATGCATTCTTGCACAGCGCACGCTATGTGCTGCTTTCCGCACAAATGTAGAAATTACACCGAGACCAGCAAAATAAAAATATGACAAAAAAGAAAGAAACACTCTTACCTCCACAGTTCGCGATTTTTCTTGCCATGTATAGATGGGGAAGGAAACAAACTGAGAGTAATTTTTAACCAAATTCTGAATTCTAGTTGGCTCTGAGAATTCATATTTATCATCCCCCTGCACAAGAGAACAATTCAGTAAAAAGTACTTAACATGGTGCAATTATCCCAACATATTCTCCCGTTCATTAGAGAATATATAAATAACTAGCACAGATAATTTATGCTAAATTCGTGAAGATCTATCTTTCAGAAAAATATCAGATCCTTTACTACATATTCTGCATTGCATTTAACTTAACAACATATAAATAAGTTAGATGCTGCATACATTGGGATACAAGATGCAAAATTTCTAATTTACACACACATACTTCAGAATAATTAAAGAAGTGATACATACTCTGAGATAGAGTGTAATTTGTGTACCACGACGCAATTGCTTTTCCGGATCAGTTTCTTCTCTTATTGTGTAAGAACTACTATCAGCTACTGATTCCCACACATACTGCTTATCTGATCTTGGGCTCTTGGTAGAAACAACAATCTGTTTGTCATTAGAAATCAGGCAAAGTACATTAAAGGCATGAAACCAAGATAGTCCAAATCACAGCCATCAATTATGACAAGAAAATACAGTTGAGAAATTCATCATACCTTCTCAGCAACAAGAAATGCAGAGTAAAATCCAACACCAAATTGTCCAATCAAACCATTATCAGCTCCGAGGTCCTTGTTTTCCTGAAAAGTTAAAGCACATGAGCACACACGCATAAGAACATGTTGAGAAGCATCCAACCGATGGATATAACTGAACAGCCATAAATTACCTTAAGTGCCTTCAAAAATTTTGATGTGCCACTCTGAGCTATAGTTCCAAGACAGTCAATGAGCTCTTCTTTAGTCATTCCAATACCAGTATCTCTACAATATCAAGAAGCAAAAATATAAATAAATCTATTTACATAATCAGAGAAAAGGTTTGACAAAATTTTCGGAGTAACATACGTTATAGTAATAGTTCCCTCGTCTGGATCCGGTTTAATGCGTATCTCTAACTCTCCAGCATCCCCAAGCAACGACGGTTCAGTCACACTTAAGAATCTCAACTTGTCCAAGGCATCACTTGCATTGCTGGGAAAAAAAACACAACCAAGTGCACATATACATGTAAAACTAGAGCCGCGCCAAATTACAAAAAATTGAAGGAAAAAAAATAGGTAAATCAAGCAGACACCACCCATTAACTAAAGTAACACTTATCCATGAAACCTAAACATCAAGCTTCAATGTGATTGGATATAACATGGGTTCTCACCTCACAAGTTCTCTGAGAAAAACTTCCTTGTGGCTATACAGACTGTGAACTATCAAATCCAGTAGACGACTCACCTGCAAATGATCCCATTTCCCTCAGTAAAGTGAAAACAAATACTCCCCATAAGTGTAAACCAAAAGGGGTATTAGTATTACTCTGTTACATCATAACAATAGTGTATAATTCAATCATTGACACTTAAATGGAAAAAAAAAAAAACCAATCTTTCATTACCATATAATTCCCCAACGTAAGTAAAATAACTAAAAAACAAAAGGGGTATTAGTCTGTTACATCATAACAATATAATCGTTCTCTATGTCCCTTGTTAAATATTCTCCAAGTAATTCCACAATTCCAAGTACAACCATCGTATCATTGACACTCAAATGAAAAAAAAAAAAACCAATCTTTCATTACCAATAAATAACTTAAATGAAAAAAAATCAAAACTTTGACTTAAAAAGCAACAATTAAAAGACACCCACCTCAGCTTGGTATTCAAACTTCTCAGCAGGAGCATCAGTGGCCTCTTCTTTATCAGCAACAGCAGTGTCACACCGTACAACCATATTATCATTCCTTCTCTCAACCTTCCACTGCAAACCAGAACAAGAGAAGCCTTTTCTGGCAAAACCATTAGTTTGGGGTAAGAAAGCACTTCTGAGAGACAAAACCCTTTTATTGTTTCTGGGTGTGAAGGGAGAAGAAGTAGGAAAAGAAGCAAGAGAAGCAGAGGTTAAGCTTCTGCTAAGTACAGGAGCCATTGTAAAGAGATAAGTTGAAGGTAGAGAGATAAGAGAGGCAGTCAGATTTATTTGAAAAGTGGGAAAAACAAAACCCTTTTGAGGGTTTAAGGAGATGAAGTAGAAAGAAGGATGATTCTAGAGAATTCTTAGTACATGTACATGTACATGGGATGTTGTATGAAGTGATTAAGTTCGGCTTCCTTTGGCGTTTTGTGCGTTGAATTTGTGAGGCTTAGATTCTGCCAATTCAGCCGTCAACAATATCCTTTTTATTTTCTGTATATTCTCGTTTATATTCAAAAAAATTAAATATACTCCTTTTTTTAAAAACATAAGATATTTTTTCTAATTTAATTAGATTAAAAATAATACTTAATTCAGTTGAATTGTGAGTACTACTAGTTTATTCCCTTCACTCCTGGGTGATACTACCTCTAGTCCTAAATATAGGACCTAATTGACTTTTTTTTTAGAGATTAAGGTTGCGAAATAGCTTATTAAATGATGACATATTTGATAAATTTTTAGATTATCCATTAGTTTATAGGTAAAAAAAACTAGTTTAAGGGAAAAAATTAGGTAAATCAATTTATAATTAACTTATTTTGTTTTTTTAAGGATTTTTTAGAAAAAGTTAATTAGGTCTTATATTTAGGAACGAGGGAGTACATGTTTGTCTTTTCTTTCTTTTTTTTTTTTGTTGACATTGCTTGGTAATCTTACACCTATTGACGATTAATGCGGACTCAAGAGAGGTAGGAAAGTTGCTCACATAAGTAAGGTTGTCTACACTGCCAATGAGAGTGATTCCCGAGATCCAAATATGTGTTCTCATTCTTACAGGGTTGTAGCTCATCTACCTATTCTAACAACTACACATTGGTCTGTTACTTGCCTTTTCTAAATGAGCGTTTGATCTAACTATATGTTGCAATGATAACTACTTGATGTGGCTGAGGTTGTCTTTATTGTGGGGTTACATTTGTGCAAATTGGATTAATCAAACTACTAGTGATGTTAGATATGGATGGATAAATAAAAAAAATCAAGACATTTAACTTTTTAAACTATTATATCATAATATATTTTGTGAGAATATTCTGTAATTATTGTAAATATTCTTACTGATTATGTACGCTCTTATGTAGGCTGATTATCCACATATTTTTTTATTGATCAGAAAATTATCCACATATTTTGTGTACTATTATATTATATGATAGCTTACAAGTTAATTAAGTTAGTTTAAAGATAACATTTAGCCAAATTAATTTATAATAAATTATTTTTGCTATCCTAGAATTCATAAAAAATGTCAAATATAACATATATTCAGAGGGTGGGGGAGTATGTATTTGATATAATTACATGGTAAAAAGACAGATAAAGACCCCTGAATGTCTAAAGGACAAATAAGGTGTCTAAATTCCCAAAAGGACAAGGAAGGTCACAGACACCTAATTGACATTAGCAAATGTGGTCAAATGACTTAAAATGCCCTTAAAAATTAGTTAAATAGTCGAGCAGAATTATAAATCATAATTGTTCATAAGTGTTATGAAGCAGATAAGTTTTTTAAGGATATTTTGAGTCATTTACTCACATTTGCTAATATCAGTTAGGTGTCTGTAACATTTTATTTGTCCTTTTGAACATATGATAGTCTTTATCTGTCTTTTTCCCTAGTTACATCGAAAATGTTAGTTAAGTTAGATGATTTGTAGTATTTAGATTGAAAATTTTAGTTAATTTAGATTATTTATAATATGATGTTAAAACTCTTCTTTAATCCTCTCCAGTATGATATGATGGGAAAATTTTGACAAAAGTATTATTATACATGCATCTAAAACTAAAACTAACTTCTAGGAAAGTTTGTAGAGTGAATAAATATTAGTAGAAGTAGTCAACGTTTTCTTAATAAATAAAACAAAAATACCGCAACAATCAACTAACCATGTAATTTGGGATTGGAATCAAACTAATCTCATATTATTTATCATGACATGACCCTTTTATTCAAGATGTTTGACTTCAAAAAAAATTAATCATAAGTATTTAAACATAAGAATTTTAAGTATCTACGTATTTGGTATCAAACAGTCACTTTTTTTCTTTCTCTTCTTTCATATTCTCTCTTTCTCTCATATTTTCTAATTCCCTCTTTCATTTTCTTGTTTGGTTAGTTTATGTGAGATTTGGGAATTTGGGGTTTCAGAAAATCTTTAGCCAATTTTTTTATGCATTGTTGTTTGGTTATTTGTGTTTTTCATCTTGGTTTTTCCGATTACTTTCGTTTGGTTACAATGATTTTTTTTTTTATTTACAACTCTCTTTTGGTGTGGAAAAGAAGAGTAGTGATATAAGATTTCTCCTTTCTGCACTTTTCCTCTTTTCATTCTTGCTATTCATTATACAATTTCAACTCTTTCTTCATTTTATATCTTTAAAATCTGAATTGTTTCACAAGTAAAATCTTATACTAATTAAATACTAAATACAAGAATCTAACACCGATTTCATATTATTCAATTCTCAATCCATAAATATAATTCATCGCTGTAGATAATTTATAAGGTTATTCTTTCCCCATTTAACCTCGTCTACCGGTGTCATTAATTCGTCAATAACTTTGTTCAAAAAAAAAATTTGTTTATAACCTTTGCTGCTCTCTCCCTCCCCTAAATATATATATATATATATATATATATATATATATATATATATATATATATATATATATATATATATATATATATATATATATATATATATATATATATATATAACTGATGATTCTTTTTTTATATAATACTTGCTTATTTACAAAGAGTAGAATTTTAGACAATTTATGTTCATGTATTTTTATTTCATGGGCAATGCCGCAATGGACCTCTCTATGACGAATCATATTCATTTCCTCTTCATTTAGTAACACTGTATCACAACATTTGGATTTACTTTCAATAATTGAGATCTAATAGTACAATCTTAATAAATTATACTACCTCTGGTCCTAAATATAGGACCTAGATGACTTTTTTTTAGAGGTTAAAGTTGCAAAATAGTCAATTATATCATGACATATTTGATATATTTTTAGATTATCTATTAGTTTATAAGCAAAATAAACTAGTTTAAGGGAAAAAATTAGGTAAATCAATTTATAATTAACTTATGTTTACTTTTTTTAGGATTTTTCAAAAAAATCAATTAGGTCTTATATTTAGAACTGGAGGGAGTAATATATTTATTTTTAGTTGTATAATATTTTTCCACTTATATCATATCTTAACCATTGGAAGAAAATTTGATGGTAGAGAATTTAAATGGAGAGACAACGGAGAGAGTTTTGGTAATGGAGAGGTCTCTACCCCCTATTTGAATTCATGTTTAACGTAACAACTATCATTTTATAATAGGGTAATGGACCTAATCTGGCCCCCAAGTAACCACCAAGGAGCGCTGAGCACCCTGAACTAACAACAGGCCCGTATCTGGACTCCAAGTAACCAAGGTGTTTAAAAACTACCCCGGTTGGACGGTCAACAACGTTTGACCGTTACTATACCTATGTGGCTGCCACGCGAGCACTTGCTTTGCCACCTCGGATTGCCACGTGTGTATTTTAAATGGACCTAATCTGGCCCCCAAGTAACCACCCAGGAGCACTGAGCACCCTGAACTAACAACAGGCCCGTATCTGGACTCAAAGTAACCAATGTGTTTAAAAACTACCCCGGGTGGACGGTCAATGACGTTTGACCGTTACTATGCCTATGTGGCCGCCACGTGAAGGCCTTGTTTGTCACCCGGCGCCTTGTCATCGCCACGTAAGATATGTTTATGTGGGTCCCACGTATAACACCGTCCATATGTTAATATATAAATATATGTGTATACAAAATATGATTAATTACGTGTTTAGAGAGAGAATTAATGGAAGGAGGAAGTGGTTCCTCGGGTTCGTCAAAAATGGAGTTAAGGACACTAGTAGTGGACGACCAAGAAATGATGAGGAAGATACACGAGAGAATGTTGAACAATCTTGGGGTGACAATCAATGTTGAGGCCGCAAAAAATGGAAAAGAAGCAATAAACAATAGGTCGAAGCTTTGACCTTATTTGACATACTTTGGATAAATCCATATACTTCAAACTCCTCAACTCCCCAAGCTTAGGGATGGGGCGGGAGAGTTGGTTGTGGGAGAGAGAGAGGTTTTGGAGGAAAGGTAGGTGGGCGATGTCGTTGGATAGAGAGTCGGAGAGAGAGGGAGGGAGGAGAGGTTCAGGGAGATGACGTGGCTGCGGACGTCGCAGGTGATCCGTGCCCACGAGCAGTGGCTGGTGGAGGAGTTCCACCTGTTGTTAGTTCAGGGTGCTCAGCGCTCCTTGGTGGTTACTTGGGGGCCAGATTAGGTCCATTACCCTTTATAATATAACTATGGGTAAAGGTGCAAAAATGATACTAAATTATACCCAAAATTACATTTCTAATACTAAAGTTTCGCGAGCTACAAAAATGATACTAAATTATACCCAAAACTATACCCTATTATAAATGCAATTTTGGGTATAGTTTAGTACTCCCTTCGTTCCTAAATATAAGACCTATAACTTTTTTTTGGAAAGATTAAGGTTGCGAAATAGGTTATTAAATGATGACATATTTGATATCTTTTTAGATTATCCATTAGCTTATAGGTAAAATAAACTAGTTTAAGAGGAAAAATTAGGTAAATCAATTTATAATTAACTTATTTTTTGCTTTTTTTAGGATTTTTCAAAAAAGTCATCTAGGTCCTATATTTAAGAACGGAGGGAGTATCATTTTTGCACATTCACCCAATAATTTAATTATAATGTATTTTGGCTTTTATTCTAAAGAAAAGGTATGTTACTATTTCAAAAGATCTAACCTCAAATCCTCATTTTTTTTTGTTTTGAAATGAACGAGATATATAATGAATTTTAAAAACCCAAACCTTCCTTTATCTTATTGTAAATTAAGTCTTCATCATTAAAAAATGTGATTGCCATATCATATTTCAATGTTGTCCAAGAAATCTTTTATGTTTCCAGATTGATGGCAACATCCATGATCCATGTGGAAAACGCTTCCATTTTTTATGTATCAATCATTAACAGGCAATCATTCAAAAGATAATTAAGAAATACCAGTAATTAGTAAATGTCGCTGATGCAAGGCCACTGCTATATTGGATAACATAATTATGTTTTATAGCCTTCCCAAAGAAAAGAGTAAAAAAACAGAGAAGTATATTATTAAAATAATACATTTTAATACATCTTTCTTTTGATTATTTAGCTGACGAATGATCAAGTCACATTAGACGCCAACTAATCAAAATTTGAGTCCAGTTGGGTTCCAAATAGGGTTAGCCCGTTCAAAAACATTTTCTATATTCATACGACTTTGAGCTTGGAACCTTGCACTTAAGGGACTAAAAGTCTATAATCTTCTCTAACAAAGCTAATGTGTATTGGTTCACATTTTTTAATTTAAAACACACACCATTCGACTCACAAGCTTATAGTTTTCACACATGATAGTATGACTAATCAAAAAATTTTATAGTATGGAGTGATTCAAATAGACAACTCAATAAATTAATTGAATATGACCTTTTAGTCAGCAATTTATTATCTAAGGATTCAATCGTTGATATAACACAGTTGTACAATTCATTTAGCTAACTCCATATAGTGTCAGTCCAAAAAAAAAAAAAACTCCATATAGTGGAATGGCACTTATTATTCTTGGTATTGATGACACATGTGTTTGATGTTCACACACATTTTTTGTTGCCAGAGTTCACACACGCACATTTGTTTATTGTGTAAAGAACTTCCACGCCATGTTCATGTTTTTTATATTATTACCAAAATGCAGACAGCACATTCTTATTTGAGCAAGAAACAGATGCAGAAACATCAGGAATTAACATTTGTTATGAAGCTAGAAACATTCATTCTCTGAAGGCCCAACAACAATACCTTTTGCCTAATAATCAAATAGGGAATTTGACAACAAATTTACATCCCAAATTACAAGAGGTTGGATTCCTTCAGGCCTCAGTAACAGCAGTAGGCTTCAAACAATCAACATTAGTACACATTCCAACTGATCTAACCATGTCTCCCAACCTGCATGCACACAAACATCACATACACAATCATTCAAGTAAAATTTATACAAAAAGTTCTAGTCATTAGTCCAAGAAGGCAAAACAAATACACATGAAGGGCATGTTTGATATTTGAACATACCGATCGAAACTGTTTCTTGCTTTCTCTATCTGATCAGTGCTGTTCCTTGATTTCCCCAGGCAATCAATGCTCCTTCTTGATTTCTCCCGCTTGTCTGTACTAGTTCTTGACTTCTCTGTACTTAGCCTTGATTTTTCTCTTTGTCCTGTGCTGGTTCTAGGCTTCTCTTTTTGGTCAGTGCTTGATCTGGCCTTGTCCTTTTGATCTGAGGAGCTTGAAGAAGGATTTGAGTGGTCTGTCTTGTTGTCTCCATCGGTTGTTTGTACGCTTGGCATTTTCTCTACAGCTGATATAAATTTCTTAAGATGGCTCAAGTATTCAGGATAAAGTTCTAAGTTGCAATGGTTTCCTCCTTGAAGCCATAAAGGTTCATACTTCTCATTACTTAGTTCCCAGAGCTGCTTTCCATGGGAACAATCAACAACCTCATCTTCTGTTCCCTGATAAAATATTCCCAAGGGACTTCAATCAGCTTATGTTGTCAAAATACTAGACTGAAAATCAAAGGTCATTTACTTATGAAGTTATGATTGATCAATAGAGTTCATCATGAATAAACAACTACTCCCCTGGTCTTATTTATTAGTCGAAGATAAAGATATACTTTTGATCTTATTTATGAGACACATCATTAAATTTTTCATATGAATGCTTTTTTCTTAAAAATTGTATATATTATTGATTAGAACTTAAGTTGTTAAGTTTATAAATTTTAAGACTGTGATTAAGATTTAAGACTTGTAAATGTTTCCTTGGTTCTGATAAAACATGTTTGGGGTAACTTATAAATAGGATCAAATGAGTGCCAATGATGGAAGTTTTTACTCACATGCATTACCAAAACTGGGCACTTAACCAGTGGGATTTTGTCAATATTCTGCAAGAAAAGGTAAAACCAAGTATTAGCATCTCAATGGATGAACACAATCAAGTGAAAAACAAAGAGTCATGGAAGCTGCTAGAGGAAGGATGAAAGAAACCTTGTATATGTCAAACCAGAATGTTTTCTTAACAGGATACATGACACGAAGACTGGACAATATTGGACTGTGAAGAATGACGGCTCTCAAACGAGGCAAACGAGTAGCCAGTTCAAGGGCAGGACCACTTCCTACTGATTGACCATACAATATAGTATCCTCCTCTTTCAGTCCATATTTCTCCTCAAGGCACTTGTAAGCAGCTTCTATGTCTGCATAAGTATCCTGCTCACTAGGCTATAACAACAACATACAAGTAGGAACTAATTAGTGACACTCTTCTTCAAATAACAGGTACCTTAATGCTGTACCAAAATTTGCATGAGAAACATGAAGGTCACTTGAAGCAGCCAAAAATGACTCATCAGGTATTATGATTAGTATTTTGAATTGAACTGCATTACTGAATTACGAAAACCATAATTTCATTGTGTCATTATTGGAGTAATAGTATTATACTCCCTAGTCAACTTAAGCTTTTAGCGAAAAACGGAAAGGGGGGGAAATTAAGGTGAATCTTAAATGAATATGCACATTGCTTTCAACTTTATTAGTTGATTACTTTTTTGAATTTGACAGCTTCAGAATGCCTAATGAGCTGGTTCCATTAGCGATATGCATTTAGGTATGGATGATTAATAAACTAAGACACTTTAAGCAGCAACATGACACTGCCTTTAAACAATTATTGCCATATTTTTTAGGCTAACTCCATCACCTCAAGTCGCTTTTCTCCGTTTTTCGCGGAAAGAAAAAAGAGATAGAAATAATCTATGGCCTTCATGGAGCTAAGTGAATCAATTTAAATACAATATATCACAAGTCTTATTATTCACAAGCACATAGAGTGTGACATATCCATCATACTGTATTTTATCTCAACCATGAGATCACATTAAATAGTCCCAAATGTAATAAAACAAATAGGTAGTGCTACATCACCAAACAAATCTATTTAATTAATTTAATTAATATTATATGGGGTCATAGAGCTCTAGGCTCAAAAAAGTGAGAGATGAAATTATTCTCTCTTTTTGACTTTCTGCGTATTCAGCCAATCACACGTGCTTCACCATGTTGAGCTAGATGAGATTTTGTTTAATTGACACTCTCTGTAGAAAAAAGGAGATAGGAGGCACACCACATAGTCACATACCTTTCCAGAAGATTGTCCATAACCAGAATAATCATACCTGTGCATAACAGAATATGTCAATCTGATTTGAACCTGAAACAATATATTCGTTTCCTGAAAACTATGTAAACTTATGATATTACATATAATAAACATAAAAAACACACCATATCAATTGAAGCTTCATTTTATGCCATTTAAACATCATAGGATCCTAAACATGTTTATTCATTCTTAATGCAAATGAAATATCAATTGCAAAACAAAAATTCTTCTAACATCATACCAACATATAAGCTACATAAAAGTTTAGCAAACAAGTAAGCAAAAGTGAATGAAAAAGAAGATCATATACCCCATAAGATTGACACCAAGATGAATACTAAGCTCAGTGAAAATATGAAACATGTGGCCAAGATCAGCAGCATTGCCATGAGAGTAAAGCAAAGTCAAAGAAGCAGAAGGGTTCTTAACAAACATAGCAACAATCTCATTCCCTCTCTTAGTAGCCAATCTCATGACATCCACATCATCTCTCCTGTAAGCAACATCAGATATCCTCAGCTTCTTGCTCAGTTCATCCTCATACACAGTATAAGATGCCGGGTCCGGCGGAAAGAAGGCGAATCTCGCCGCCATAGATGATGTTGCACTCCCCATATCATCCACAAACCAAAAAATATTCAAGCTTTACACAAAAACACACATAGGATGATAGGATAAACTATCGAATAGTTGATGGATATTTCAGAAAAGGCTAATAAATGAGAAAAGTCTATGCATGGTGGATAATGAAAATATATAAGGAGGCTCTTTGGTTGTGTCGGCTGGTTATATGTGTATGTACATGTACATATGTATAATATGTACTTTGAGTGAGAGTGAGAGTGAGAGTGAGAGTGACAGAGTTGGTTGTGTGAAAGTAAAAGAGGTTAAGTGAGAATAAGAATAAGTTGATATTTTGTATGGTTCTTTTATAAGGAAAGATTTTGTGTGTAGTTTTGAACATGTCCTAGAGAGAGGGAAAGGGACATGAGGGACAAAGTAGGAGGAATGTTTGTCGGAATATTGTTATAGTAAGAGAGTGATTTCCGGGGATAATGGATGATTTATCTTTGAAAGTTAAAACAGGAATCTCACTCAAGTAAAGACACCAGATTCTCATTATGGTGAAAAATTAGATTTGATGACATCCATGTATATATGATCAAATTTGTAATGAATGAGTAATTCAAATACAGTTTGAAAATGAGAATATTATCCTTATATATTACTACTTGTTAGGTAATCCATTTTTTTGCGAGGCACTTGTTAGGTAATCCCATAAGTGTTAGATGTAGAACCTTATTTGCGGTGGAATTTGCCTGTGACTTAATCTTACGTTTAGGACTGTGAGTAGAAATTGGGGGAAAAAAATCTATTCTATGCCTTTAAAGAGAATGTGCTATGAGTTTGGTAAAATTCCTATGCTTCATCCAAAAAAAAATTGCTAAAAATTTATTACAAGATTTGTTTTTCAAATGTACTTAACAGTTTGAAACCCGTGCTCTGGACCTTTTCATTGGTTATGTGTAGTATTTATTTACTTTGAATAATACCAAATGGTTTGAGTGTGTTGATTTTCTGAAAGCTTATGCCTACCAATTGAAGGAGTATTTGTGGAGGTGTAAAAGCATAACTTTTAACTATGCCAAGAGATTTGCAAATAATATCCATCTCCATGGCTTAGGTAGCGAAAAGTTTAAACATTTGACCATTTTAGTAAGTGTTTAGTTCATAGGGAGTACCACTTTGTTGTGATTCTAATCGCGGGCTCACGGCGCTTGGGGAAACTTGTCTGTGTGAACAGAAATAAATTTTGTTTGTCATGCTCTAGAGCTCACAAGTACAAACCTAATGGATTAATAGTTAGGGGTCTGGCCTTGGATCGTGGGTGAATTAAACATTTTTCCTAAAAATTTCGAATTAAAAAAAATTAGATATGCAAATAATTGAAAATAAACTTCATGAAATGCGCTTACCAAAAATTTATTTTCCTTTTTTGATGGCGAATGTAATCTTTTAGCCGACTTTTCTTTTCCAAGGTAATTCTGATTTCTACCACACATCTTTGATGCATTTACCAACACAGATTTTGCCCTTTTTTTACCAGAAGAAGTAATTTTATCTTGACATTTAAGTATTTTAGTCAAAAATATGTTCAAAATTTGCATCAAAAAAATTTCAAAATTGATCAAGTTCATATATCATTTTCTTTAAAATTAAAACTGGAAGAATCTTACATCTTTTAGACTTCACTAAAAACACTCCAAAGATTTTGTTCAAGTTGCTCACTTCAGAAACATCAGATTGGGATCCACATTCTCTAAACATTTTTTCCGAATTTGGATTAGCTTTTAGAGTTTTAATTAAAAGTCATGTTATAATATTGATATTTATTTAACTTGGTGAAATGGGATCATTTCTATTTTTTAAAAACTAAAGGAAACATATTTTTGTACAAGTGACCTTAGCTTGATTAGTGACTTCCATGTCCCTAAGCTATCATCAAAGTGTTAAAACCACAAATAATTAATCTATTTTTCAAGATTTGGTAAATCCCACAACCCGCTGTCTTTACTATTTAAGATTAGGGGTGAGCCTCTGAAAAAGGCTAAAGATGGATAGAGCCTATTCAAATTTCAAAAATGAATTTATGATGTAGCTTAGCCGTCCCACCACTTAAAATAGTTTAATTTTGAAAAATATGGTTAGTATGGAATTGAGAAATTATTAATTTCATAAACATATAAATTGAGGGCCCGGGCTTTAAAGATTTTGGTGAGGATTCAGAAAGAGTGGGAAAAAATAATAAACAAAGTAATTAGGGGTCAAAAGTGAAGATAATGATGTGTGTGGGGTTGGTGAATAAAGAAGAGGATAGAAAACAAGAGGGTGCGGGGTAAGGGCAATGAAGACACAGGAAACATCCCATGATTGCATATTGGTACGTATGTATATTATTTTCTTTAACTTTCCAATCAAAAAAGTTCATTGCTTTAATTAATTTATGAACTAATTAACTAGTGTCTTTCTTGTTAAGCTTCAATATACTTTATTGGTTAAGAAAAACAACTGTGTCTATCAATCATGCACTTGTTTGCAAGTGCGTGACACAGTTTAGTACCTTCTCATGCTATTTCGAAATTTAAGGAATAAAGTGTAAATCTAAATTCTATTCGACCTCTTGGATTTAATACGTCCAGTCGTCCACAATTATCCATATCTTTTAAGGAGATTAATTTAGTTTGAGACGCAAAAGTTTGCAATAAAATAATGTATTGAGATGTATGGTTGAAAATATTTTTAATTTTGGTCACTAACATGATTATTATATAGTATGTGTTTGGTAATACCATCAAGGAATTATGTAATAAAGTTTATATTTTTAATCAAGAAAATAGAAAACATACGTGAAAATAAATAATTTTATGACACTCAGTTCTCGTTAGATCTGGCAGCTCAAATGCTAAGGAACTCTTGCCATATGATCTTTGAATAATTTGTACACACTAGCTATTGGAGGAAGAACAAGAAAGCTTCTCATAATGAGAGATGCATGGACTTTAGCTAGATTATTCAGAAATTGTTGAATTGACCTTAAAGTATGGTTCTCCGTATGTGCAAATTCCTTGGTCCTTCAAGGCCTCCATAAGTATAAAAAATTCCAACACTTGTTGCTCAAATATTTGAGCTCTGCTTGCAGAATAAAGATACCTTCAAATGCTCTCTCTTATGATCTCTTTTTCCTTTTAATCAACGAGGATAATCTAGCAATTTTTAGTCTAAATTTTGTTATCAAGTTCTCCACAATATCGGTTCCCCTTGTGGCTTCGTGCATTTGAAGGTCTTCACATCCCGCCGATGTGATGACCTTATTGGTGGATGATCTATAAGTACTTGTAAGCGTTCTTTGAGCCCGGAGACCTGCCCTGGTGAGCTCCCCGGGACTCAACTCACCTAAAAATTTAGTTGTAAAAAAAAAAGTCTTCTATGAAACTTGAGTGACTCCCCACCCAAGAAAAAAAGAAGCAACACCACTACAACGCCATACTCACATAAAGATGAGCCCATGGCCATTCAATTTTTGAAAGCAGGATATAAATATATTTAGAAAATTCTCCCTCGTGTAATACGGGGCACATTCCAAAGGAAATATCTAATGGGTGAAAAAATGAAAAAACATATTAACTTCAAATTTAAGGCAAAATGATCGATTCATTGTATTTAGCAACACACCTCTATGAGTTCCACATAAGTCTAGTTGTGTCTCATCTACTTAACTAGAGTGTTCCCAAAATTTGAATACGCATTATCATCCTTACGAAGGCTGAACTCACTTATTAGCTCAAACAATTACTCATTTGTAAAATGAAGGTCACTTTGCAAGGGTCTTGAGGAACACTTTTCAAGTATGAGGATATGGGTTACAATTTCCTTGTAAATTTATTGAAGTACTCCTATAATATACTTCTTTTGATCTTAAATATGAGATACATTTACCTAAATATTTAATTAAATTAAGGATGTTAATTAAGCCAGTTCAAATACCGTGATAATACTATTTTCAATGAATAAAGTGGTGCAAATAAAGTTACCGTGTCTATTTTAACGGGTTTGACCGTTAATTTTGACTTGATTTTCTGTGAAAAAAAGTGACTCATTTTATATAAACCAAATTGTTCATGATTAAATTAGTTGTGATTGGGTGTGTAAAATATATATAAGGATTTGTTGGGGTATACATCACTTATAAACTTAAAATTAACTACTTTTTTCTACTTATGAAATAAGTTTCACAAGATTTTTGTTTCAAATAAGTCAAATAATAATAAAATAAGCTCACTCAAACATCCCAAAAACACAATCTGTTTAAAATAAACTACTGATTTCAAAATAAATAGTTTATTTGGGCAACATAAACTCAACCAAACACACATTAAGTCATTCAGCTATATTTGATCTTGGTTTATCTTGAAAGAAGTTAGCAGGATCAAAGTTTCTAAAGCAATATTGTGATATCATTCTGCACTACCATATCAATAATTAAACTTCATTATTTTACAATAAAAAATACAAACACATTAATGAAGAAACTGGATGAAATTCATATTAACAAACCCTTTCTAAGTATTACAGTTGTTACAATTCCTTTGAAAATAATTAAAGTTTATTATAGTGTTTAATATATAGGTTAAATTGAAAACAAAATGTTTTCTAAGACAAAATGAAAGAGTGACCAACCACTTAGTGATTCTAATGAGTTTATTAATCAAGAGTACATAAAATTATGTTTTAAAGATATAATCATTTACTAATAAGCTATTAGTTGAAGTGGTAAACAATGCAACCGGATGAAAACAAGTCGAATATGAGAAAGTATATATGTTGAGAGATAAAATATTCACGCTCAAAGGCCCAAAAGAAGATGCACATGTCAAAGTTTTATAAAAAATATCTAATTAGGGAGGGTATGTATTCATATATATATATATATATATATATATATATATATATATATATATATATATATGAATGTTTAAGTTCAACCATCTAATTAGAAGTTAGAACTAGATATTTCATATTTAATGTGAATTATTTTTTAAACTTTTAATTTGTGTAAAATAAAAAAGCATTTCAAATCTTGTTCAAAAATATAAATTCTACATTAAAAAGCATGTAAAAATAATTAAGGCCGTTCAAATATAATCACAAAAGCTGTACATATATACATACATCAACACTCGGACAAAAAAAAACATACATCAACACTGGACTGTGTTTGGACTTTTGAGGGCCTAAGGATTATGAAATAGTGGACCCATGAACATGTATGAACATTGGAGCATGCAATGCAAAATCAATCATATTAATTAAAATTCAAAACCTTATACCATACCTGACATCACACTCACACTTCCATCTCTCAGTAATCTATGATCTATCTATCTTTAATTATTACCACACCCACAAGTCATACACCATATTACATTCAAGAATTTTTTCATCATTTTTGTTGCCCCATTCAATAATGATAACCGTCATTATGATTTATATGTAGCATATAAATTCTCAGTTCAAATCTATGAAAGAATTTCTAACATATATAAATTAATTAAAAGCCCTATAATATCAATAACTTATTTGGTTCTTTCTGTTTTTTTGTTCTATTTCCTGTAAACGAGGTTGCCATTAGAGTCGGAAGGTTGGAAACAGGATACATCTCGTCTTAATATACTTGGCCTATCACGTGACACGGTGGGCTGGCTTAAACCTGGTTTGTGCCTATAATAAGCATTTTTTTTGGGCCAATTATAATAAGCATTTTTAAGAGTGATTATGGCCTTTTAACATGCCTGCCCTGGCCTGAAGCCTTCTTAGAGGGTTGATATATCAAAACAAATTAAACCAACAAGCTAGCCATCAAAATAGATCAAAAAAGGCTTAGGCCTTGAAACAACTCAAAAACACATTTTTCTTTAAATCATAATACATTTTGACATGAGAATATATATACAATTAAAACAAATTACTACATAATTATTAAGACAACATTTTGGGCTATAAAATAGGCTATTTAATAGGTATGGACCTTGTCTATTTAATAAAATTGACTTTTTAAGATGTCAATTTATTTATGTGCCAATTTTCTATTAGCCACAATAGGCCAACCGTATGGCCCCTGCAGGTTGCCAACTTTTCCACCTTTAGGCATAGGAAAAGGTGTGAAAGACCATAACTTAATTGAGACTGATGACTATTGTGATTAATGATGGAAAGAAGGATCATTGTATTTTCCCTAAAACTTTTCAATCTTAGAATTATTTCTCCCATATAGCATGGAGAGATGGGTTTCTATAGCAATTCCTTCCACCGACATGGTGTTCCAAATCCCAAGTCTCTCATACCAAACATTTTAAGTTGGGCAATACCAACATCAAGGCCAGTATCAACCCCTCCAATCACACTGAACCAACAAAGCCTTATTAGAAGTGGTTAGTCTTCGATTACATTTTATAGGAAAGTTACCTAAATACCCCTTTGATTTATCGAAAACAACAACAATTTTAATGAATAATAATTTAATATCTTACACTTCAGGCACAACAAAAGTTAATTTATACTACCTTACCTGTTCAAAAATGAGCACATTGATAGTTATATATAGTGACAATTTTAAATTATCACGAGTATTAAACAAGTAAACACGGTCTCAATGATATGCCATATTTCATCATTATCTATCATAACAGAGAGCATAAACTGATAACTCTATTCTCATTAGCTAACAGCAATCAACATTCTGAGTTTAGGACATGTTATAATAGCTAGTGGGAAGAGTGTTGAGATGTGAAAATAAAAACAATACATTATAAGGTAGTGGCCATGTGGAAGAAGATATATGTTGGATTGATTCTAAGCTTAAGAGACACTTTCCCACCTGCCTCTTAGGGCTAGATATCTATATCATATTATAAAAAGTCACTAATATATTATAATATGCATCACACATATACCTATGAATTATCACACACCCACTGGTTTTGAAAAAGTTGGGACAAATTGGAACCAACGCCTTCTAATAACCTTTTTACATTTTCCCTGTTTTCCACACTTTTCTTCTTGTTTTCACCTTTCACAGCCCGCCCACCAAAAATTTATATTCAATATTCACCTAATAAAATATATAAATCCGTTGCTATATTTTTTTTCTTGATTAAATCCAATATTGTTCATCATAAATAAATATCCTTCAGTAGTTTCATCTTCTTATATAGGCTTTAATTTACACATAAACATATGCATAATTATTTAATACTTCCGTCTGGGATTTAAGTCTGTAATAACTCGTAACAAAGATTCTTTTTTTGATCCATGATCAAGGTATCCCCTCACTCGACAAGTGAGAGACTAATCCCCCGCTGATTTGTAGGCACCTCAAAGGGTAGGACAACTGGCTTGGGAGATTTAATGCTTCTCCATACCCAACGCCAGGGATCGAACCCCAGACAATTGGTTAAGGGTGAATGAGTCCTTGCCACTCAACCACACACCCCAGGTTTCGTAACAAAGATTCTTGTTATACACACAATAATTCTTTAGAAGCTTTCCAACTAAAAATGAAAATTAACAAACATTGAGATAAGAGATAAATAAGATTAAGAATATATATGATGTAGATAGTAATATTTAATTTCTGACAAAAAATAGATAGTAATATTTATTAGTATGAAACAAGCAGTGAAGCTATCAAGTGTGCTAATTTTCTGGCTTGAGAAAATGTGAGGATGTGGAATCGAGGAAGTCTTCCCATAGGTACTCTTTTGTTTCAAAGTTTGCTAGCATTGTAATTTTCAGATTATAATTTTTTTCTTAAAAAAGGATAATGTGTGTGTGTGTACAAATCTGAAACGTTTTGTGGTATATAACCATTTATAGTTCAAACATTCCCTCTTGTGCTTTCTGTTTGGATTCACTAATTAATGTTGCTGACAAAAGAATAAATATATCAAGAAATTTAGAGTTGTGCCTTTTATGTATTATACACACAATAACCATTTCTTACATCTAATTACATGCTTACTTTCAAAAGGTAAGAAATAAACCACAAAGATTATTCGTTGGGAATATTTCCCCAACATCTCTCATTCCTCCCTTTTTAATGGTTGTCAAATGATAAATAGTTTAATAAGGTGATCGAAATCCGACTTGATTGATTCGGTATGATCATTGTAATGTTTTAAAAAAAAAAAACGCTTCAAGTCATGGTATAGCACGGATCTTGTGCTTAAGTGTACTACGTGACAACACATATGGAGGCCTGGAAGTTCAAAAATGTTCATGTCCTTGTGCATTGAAAAGAGTAGCTTCGACTACATAAAATATATATACTCGATCACGTACATTGTTTAACCAAAACTGAACCTACCTTGGCAAACTAAAATGCACTTCTTTTAATTTTCTTGCATTGATATTTGCATGGTTGTAGACAAACGCAAAACACACATGTAATAGACTTCCACATTCCACGTTAATTGTGTATATGTGTGAGCCAAATCCCAATTTTTTCACCTTTTTGTCTTCCATGGCAGACTATGTCTCCTCTCCCAATAATATTAATCTAATCGGGTTTCACTTCAATCTGTACACATTCATTCTTGTTTGGACCACTAGTTCTCACATAAAAGTAATCTCAAATTAATTCTTCCCTCAAAACAATAATACCTATCACTTGTCTTCATGAGCACCGAAAATTCTCATTTTTTCAAGAAATATTAAACATACCATTAACTATTATGTTTATGCTAATTAGTGTGGACACACAAGGTGAAGAAGCTAAATATAATAATTAAATTACATTGTTTAATTAAGCATGTGTTCGGTTTAATTTTAGTTTTAGTTTTGGTCAATCTAAGAGCATTAGCTTTTGTTTAAAACTAAATATGCATTTTTTAAACCAAAATTGAATTGCACAAACATTGAAATATAGTTTACCGTAGACCTTTAAGATCGATTATATAAGATCAATATGGAAATTTGTTGCAAGAGATTTAGCTCTAAATTAATGCCTTAAAAATTTTCTCAGATGTAATGTTATCCAAGATTTTTTTTTTAATTTTCCTAACATTTATCATTAAAATTGACAATGATTGTTAACATTTTTAATGACAATTATATATGGAGCAATATTATTCTATTTTAGTATTCGGGGTTCTGAATCGGAGGTAACTTAGGTAACAAATTTGAACTTTAACTCAATAAACTATATGTGGAGAGGGGTTCATATACTTATATATCAATCACTTGTCAGAGAAAACGAAAGTAATTTTAGTTACTTTAATTATATGTAATAACTCATCAGATATATGCAGAGAACCATACCTTTCATTATATATATTATTTGCATTCTAATTTTTATTATGACTAAACTTTGGATAATATATATCACATCAGTATATATGTGTATTACTACTCCTATTAACTAGTGATCGAAAGCTTCATGCGAGACACATGGAATTGGTATTGTGGGGATTCACAACATTGTGAATTGAGCATTTCTAATAAAGGCAGTATTATATAAATATATGTATCCATTTATATAATTGCAAGTCTTTGCAAAAGAAAACTTCCATCTTTGACTCGAATTTAATTTATGGGGTAAGAAGACCTAGACCAAAACTTTGACTCGTGTTTCCATATAGCATTATAAATACTAAAAATATCATTTCTAGTGATTCCTCTCTTCTGCATAATTTTTCAGAATCCTCTAATTTTCTGAAAGGACGTCGATGGTCATGGTGATGAATACTGGTGCTTTTGTTCTGTTTCTTCTCCTGTGCGCTGCCTGGCTATCTTCTGCTAGATTATTACAACCAGGTCTGTTCTCATTATTTCACCATTTGCTTCTTTCTTTCTTATAAATTTCGTAGTTTTTTCCACAAGAAAATGTTTGATATTAAATAGTATATTTGCATGCAGGTGTCGAAGTTAACAATAATGCTACTTCAGCTTCAAATGTATGTTTACCTACACACACAAAATCACACATACTCCCTTATAATTCTTCATGAAATTTATTAAGAACACCATTCAGCTTGAATTGTAGCTCGAGTTCGTTATAAAACTATCATTCATCATCAGGATATGTTACAATTACTATTTTGCCTCATGTAAAACAATTTAATTTTTTTATGTGATTAAATTGCTTATGTAGCACGGTAGTTCAGTCCTCATATAATACACTGTACACCCAATAATAATTATTAATCCCCTCCCCCCGGGTGTAATGCCCTAATTTTATTGCTCATATATTAGAATGATGAAAGCTCTGTAGCTATAGCATTTAACTTGAAGAACTATTATTGTTAATTATGTATTGGAAATGTATTGAACAGATAAATGTCAATGTAACTGCTTCTACCAAAGGCCAGCAACCTGCAATAATATTTGATGATGAAAATAAGAGCTCAAAGAATGTGAGTGTGGAGACAACGTTGCCATCTTCTCCGTTGTCATCGTCGTCACATCACAACGAAAGACGAAAGAGAAGATTAAGAAGGAATAATTGGTCAGATGAGATTGATAAGGGTTTTGTGGCTTTTAGTGCAGATTACCATGGACCAAGGCACCACCCTCCCAAGAACAACTAATCATGCATGTATGATCACACCAACATCTTCAAAATTCTATGTTTCGGTATTCAGTTTATCCATCAAATATATATATATATATAGTCGCCATGAGTCAAATATATATACTGATCGTGGTTTTTGTTTTGGTTTCTTTTATATATATGTTTTGAATTTGTGTCACTGCTGAATATATATGATCGGTGTTTGATCTGAATCTCAAGTTATCTTCAAATGGCGAAAAACAGTTCAATATTCAATTGTTTTAAGTATATGGGAGATAATTTGGTTGATTCGTTTTTTTTGTTTTGTAAATTAAACCAGCTAATTTGGTTGATTCTTATGTCACTATAGTCTTAGTACAATCAAAAATTTTTTGTATACAATGTAATTATAATTTCTCAAATTAAAATGTACTACTTCAACCAAAATCATATTGAATATTAGCAAAAAACCGAAAAGTATATCAATTAATTGCACCCACTCAAACCCCGCTTTAATTAAATCCAATTTTATCTTCAAACCTTCAATTTACCATTATCAAAACTCAACATCTTTAAAATTTGAATTTTATCACTCATAGACTCTCTTATATAGCAATGCTCTCTCTACCTTATATGTACTACTCTCTCCTACCCTAAGTATAAGAACCCTTTGACTTTTTTATGAAAGTTAAAGAAGTCAATTAGACTATTAAAATATAATATTTGCTACATATAATTATAATATAAGTTTGTTTTTGAGTAGAATAAATTAGTTTTGAGAAAGAATAATATAAATATTGACAAATTAAAGTTATTAATTGTGTGTCCTTAATTTTTCCAAAAAAAATCAAAGAGATTATAATTATTAGTTATAACCTAAGAGAGTATATTGTTTAAAAACATCAAGCCATATAATTTTTTTTACCTATTATATTTGGCGTTTGAAATTTAGGAAAGGATAATCGTGTTTGAATAAGTCATTGTTTCACTCTCTTATATTAGCAGTTCTCTCTCTTCACTTCTGTATTACTTCTCTCAAACTCGAATTCTAGACGGTCCAAGAAGCACCTGGCCAAAAACAAAAATAATTCTGGAGCAAACACCATATAGTCCAATCTCATGAGAATACATAAGCACTTATTCTTCTTTCGCACAGCCAAAATCATTCACAAATCCACAAGATAATGAGTCAGATCACACTTAACGTGATCGGATAAAAAAGATCACACTTAATGTTGTGCATAGATCATGATGTCTATAAACTTATTTTGGCATTTTTAATTCTTTTATTTTTAAGATAAATGATATTTTCGATTTAATGATACGTTCTTTATAATAATAAAGCTTGCAAAAAATCATGGTTATTCAGTTAGAAAATTCTGAGAATGAATTAAGAAATTGTTTATAAATATATTGTTTTCTTCACAAACGTGGAAATTTAAAGACATGACACAATTTCATTGTGTGGAGTTAAGAAAACCTGCCACCATTCATCTTGTTTTGTTTAGTTTTACCTTGCACTGGTTTTTGGATGACTAAATTCATCTTTTTTTTTTCTGGAACAATTATAAAGTAATGGAAGTTTTCTTTAAGCATTTACCTCCGATTGCTCTGATGATTTTATGATTTCTCCCAAATAGTTATGGGTGTTCCCGGGATCGTGATAACCCCATCCGTAAAAAGGCTTTGGGATAAGGTTTTATTCCCGTGTCTCGTCCTGATGGTGATCGGAATGGGAAAATCCCGAATTTTTTAAAAAATTTTATATTAAAAACATCTATTTGAAAAATTTTAACATTTTGTTTTACATCAAACAAATAATCAACATTGCTTCTCCAATACATATTGTACTAAAAATTTGTTAAGGATCATATTTTTCATAAAACAATAACATAAAAAGCACACATTTTCAGGTCCCATATCCCTTAGCGTCCCTAATTTACTCCTAATTAAGTCAGGACGAGAAAATTTTCACACTCCTAATTAATTTCACATGTTTAAGTCATGTTTAGTTATAATTCACTTTTATTATTAACAACACATAAACTCATCAACGTGACTCTATAATTTTTAGTTTGTTACACTAATTTCTTAAACTTTTTTGTTTTCAAATTTGAAGTAACTTTTTTAGTCATAAAATAGTTATTATAAAAGTGCATTCTTTATTTTATTTCCATCTTATTTACATGGAGAAAAATGTAGTTTTCTTTGCTGAATATACTATTGCATGGTGTTTTTTTGTACATAATACCCATCACACTTATGGTTGGGGAAAAAAAAAGATAAACTTATGTAGAAAGAGAGAAGAGTGTAATGTGAACTATCGAACAGGCAACAGTCTGAGTGCATTAGTTCAAAAGCCTGTCCAAAACAAGCAATGACAAGCACCAATTATGGATGAATGATGTTTGACGCACAACATATGAGATGTTTCCCACATAACAGGAAATCACCAATGAGGGTGCGGCAACAGTTGATATAGCTTATGTGAATGTTATGTGCTAACGGAAAAACAAATCAGCACAAGACCGTTTATAAGCTCGGTGGGGTTTGAAACATAAAAACATGTCCATAAATTAAAAGGTAACGGTATGCTAAAAAATGTTAATCATCCCAAATAAAATCCTCATGCACAAACAGAAATAGAGGATGGCATATATATAATGTATATGCATGAGACGAGTAGTCATGTTAATGTTGCACAAGTTTTGAGCTCACAGACTTGTAATAGGAGCACTTGCAAGCCTTCGATATGTGCAGTAGGTACATGCACGTACAAAGCAGAATAGGATGCAATAAAACTTAATGATATTAAACATCATAAGTATGATAGAAAGACATGAAGACATATGAGGGAGACGAAGGCAGAAGCAAGTAATGCAAAGAAAACGGAGACAAGAAATAAAAAGTGCGGCTGACTGGCTTAGTGATTGTATTAGGGGAAGGGATGTTAGGGTTTTAGTTGGGCTTTATTATGGTTTTGGGCCTCATCAATTTAGATAGTAATTAAAATTAGGGCCTTATTATTTTCTAATAATTCTTATTTACATAAATTTATTTAACATATATTTACTCAACAGAAAATAAAATAAATTTATGTGAATCCAATTATCTTCTATCATTAATATTAAATTAATCTCTAAGAATATATTTAAAACAAAATAATACTCTGTATCAAAAACCAAAAGAATACTTGGTGGACACACACACTTATTCACACACACACATTAAAGTAAATGACAGTACATTGTGTTTGAGTGTTTTTTTTTTTTTTGAATAAAAGGCAATTTATATCAAAGGAAGTAAGTATTACAATAGGATAAAAAGAAGTTAAAAAGTAATTATCATAAAACTAATACCATGGTAACATGGTATGTTACCATGGTAACCTATCAAGTTATATGGTATGAAGATGCCATGTAGTCATTGGCTTGGTGTGGATGCATCCTCACTTCCTGTACTTACTTGGTGCTAAGGAATTCATGGCTGCCGAAATGTTGAAGTAGCTGGGTAACATCTCTAGATACTGTGCCTGAGGATTTAGAGTGAAGAGCTTTCAATCTTTGTGGTTTGTCAGATATGATCTGAATCGTCTGTCCCTGGGCGAAGTAGGGGCCGGAGCATATCCAAAGAAGGGATGCCCTGAGGCATCTGATGAGAAAGTCAGTAGTACCCATATCCCCAATCATTGACATGCAGTGAATATCTTGATTCCAATGTCTGAAATAGACAAAGTTAGCATTCCGTCTTTCCTTGTAGATTGAAAGAATCCAATCAGAGTCTCTAATAAGGCTTTGAGAACTAGATAAATGGCAAGTGGTAATTGTTCTGGAGGATGACCCCATATATGATGAAGTTGACAGAGCATGGAAGTGATGAAGGTACTGCAAAGTTTGAATGTCAGCAACGGCAGAAGTGTTTAGCCCCTTGTGAACTAATTGATTTCTTTGAAACCACAAATTATGTAGAAGGAGGATGATTTGCTCCACTATGCTCAATTGGTTTTCTTTAGCTAAAGATGGTAGGGTGCAGGTGATCCAACTCTGAAAAGATTCCATGTCATCCCATTATGGCCAGACATTTAAGTGTTAGAATCTTAAGTTTTGATGAAGACTAAAATATAAAGGATTAGACCAAGTGCCTAGGAAGCAATAGGATAACTCAGGATCCCAAGTAAGAGTGCTTCCGGATGAAGATTTACTTCCGGTTAGATTAGGACTTGCGCATGCGGATGAATGTTCTCATCCCCCAGCGTCAGCAAGTAAATCACTAGGGATTTAACTTAGTCCATGAACATTAGGTACACAAACCCTAAGACTAAGCTATGTTTCAATCGGAAGCGAAGTTGCTTCCTGTTAGACTTAGACTGGCGCAGAGCAATAGAATAGATATTACCCCAAGCGTCAGTGAGTCTACTTCGCCAAGTGAAAGCACTTCCTGTTAGATTTAGACTGGCGCAGGTTGATAGACTAGATATAACCCCGAGCGTCGGCGGAAATGCAACATCAAGTGAAGTTGCTTCCTATTAGATCTTGACTGGCGCAGACTGATAGAATAGATTTCACCCTAAGCGTCAGTGAATTCACCACGTCAAGTAAAAGTGCTTCCGATAGCTCAGTGACTAGCGCTGAGTGGTGGAATGAAATAGACTAAGCAAGAGCGAGTCATGGTGAACTAGATCCCTCATCGAGTAAAATTACTTCCGGATGTAGAAGTGCTTCCGGATACACCTTAGACTTAGGGAACCCCCACTGCATGAGACTATATGATTATATTGCTAAACTAACGTTCAAGTGCAGCACACTCAGTAAGGTTGCTTCCGGATGAGAAGTTACTTCCGCAAGCAAAAAGAATGTCTGAACGTTCAAAGAGATGCAGTGTCAGGATGCTTATGTCAGAGCAGAGGTGTCAGGACTACTTTTCAGAAATAAAGCAAGTCAACCCTGCTATGCATTGATGAAGCATTAAATGGGCGAACGGTAACAAGGGAAAAACGGACATATTCAAACGGCTAGCCCACCTACCAAGATTTCAAAATGCTTGAAGACTATATAAGGAAGCTCAACTTCATTTATGAAGAAGTTAATGATCTTCAAATATTCTTGAGCAAGAAAATCTTTATTCATCCAAGCTGCCCAGAAAAGCGAAGAGCATTTAACACTTTGAGTGATTTTTCATCTACTTATTCTGTACTCACAGTAGTTAAGTCTCTTTCTGTTAAAAGAGCATTTATTGAACTTAAGTGTGTAACATCATTTGTTCTGTAAGAGAACTTAGTCAGAAAAGCCTTCAAGTGTAAACTTCAAACCCTTGCTTGGTGTGAGGGGGAGACAGTTAGATAGGTTACAAGTGAGCCAGTGTAAAACTTGTTGTAAGGTTGCAAGTGAGCCTGTAAAACTTGCGGTTGTAAGGTTTCAGGTGAACCCGATTTAAAACCTGAGTTATAGTGAAACTCTCGGCCTAGGTGGTTGAGGACTGGACGTAGGTCAGGTAGACCGAACCAGTATAAATCTTGTGTCGTTTACTTTGAGTATTTATTTTTGAAGCACAATTCACCCCCCCCTCTTGTGCATCCATTACGTTCATTTGGTATCAGAGCGGGTCTTTCTCACTCGATTCCAACGAATCCGGAAAGCAAAGATCTAAGTAATGGATACGGATTATGGTCTGCCAGATGTTGCTGTACAACCCAACAAGCCCCCAGGCTTCGATGGGCACAACTATACATTCTGGAAGTTCAGAATGGAAACTTATATCAAGTCAAGCGATATCAGACTATGGGACGTGATCGAACATGGGGATCAAACTCCCTTAGATGAGGATGGATTTGCTAAGGCAAAAGCCAGATATACTGCTGAGGACTATGCTCTAGTCCAACTCAACCATAGGGCTATGCACTACATCCAGTGTGCTCTCAGCTGATCAGCCACCACAAAAATGCAAAGGATATGTGGGAGGCTCTTGAGGCTGCACACTCCGGAACCAGGGGAGTAAAAGCAAGACGTGTTGAGATGCTGGTGGAAGAATTCCACAAATTCGCCATGATAAGCCCCACCGAGCCTATCAGAGATCTAGAGCTCAGATTCACCCATCTCATCAATAATCTAGCCTCGCTTGGTAAGGATATCCCTGAAAGAGAGCAGGTGAGCAAGATTCTGAAAATCTTGAAGGGTGACTGGATCACCAAAGTAACTATCCTGCAAGAAGTGCAAGGAGAATCAACCAGCTCCGTCACCGCTCTTTTTGGCTCCCTTGCTGAATATGAGCCTACCTTGCTGGCTATGAGAGCTCCTCAAACCTCATCCAAGAGTAAGAACCTTGCTCTCGTTGCTCCCAGCAAAGAGATCAAGGACAATGATGAGGATGACGACGATGAGATGGACGATGAGGAGATGGCCCTGATGGTGAGGAAGTTCAGGAAATTCCTCAGGAAGAAGGAAGGCTATCAGAAAGGTGACACCAGCCTGAAGAGGGGATACAAGAAAGAGAAGGTCCCTGTGTGCTTTGAATGCAACAAGCCTGGTCACTTCAAGGCTGAGTGTCCCAGCCTGCAGAGGTCCAAAGGCAAGGAGAAGAGAAAGGCTCTTGTTTCCTCCATTTGGGTAAACAGCTCAGATGAGGAAGCAAGTGATGATGAAGAAGTTGCCAACCTCTGCCCGGTAGCTAGAGAAGAGGATGATGAAGCATCTTCAGATCTTGACCTCACCAACGAAGAACAGGAGGTAACTCTTCCTGAACTACAAGAGGCTTACAATGAGATTCATGAAGAATTCTCTAAACTATGTAAAGCCTATAAATTCTTGAAAACCAAAAAGGAGTCACTTGAGTCCAAAGTGGACTCACTCAGTGAGGAACTAGCGGAAGGTAGAAGATCTCCAATGGTGGATGGACAGGGTTCTCCTCAAGCAGAACCCAACATCCCAACACCTGAGAGCTGTCCAAATTGCAGCAAAATCTCAGAAGAAAATAACAAGCTGCAAAATGCCCTGCAGAAATTCACCAATGGTTCAGAAATGCTGAATATACTTTTAATGAACCAAAGGGCATATAGGGATAGGACTGGCTTGGGATATACCCCCAGGAAGAAAACGTGGGAAGAACCAAAAGTAAAGCCTTACTTAAAGTTCTTCCATAAAGCCACCAGTCATAGCTCCTCACCTTTTAGCTTCTGTAATTACTGCAACAGGAAAGGACACTCGATGTCCACCTGTAATGCTAAGAAGCATGGAGCTAACAGCTCTTACAAGTGGATCCCTAAAGGAACCAAGGCTACAAAGGATCCTCCACCTGCAAAGGAAATCAAGAGAGGACAAGGATCCCAAGCCTGGAATCATCCCACTGGGAGAACCCAGGAGTCTAGAGCCAACACTAGGCCAAAGGCTCCAAATGTTTATAGGCACAAGGATAAGCCCAAAGCTAGGCCAAGGGTCCTAGACACTAATGACAAAGGACCCAAGAGAGGTTGGGTACCTAAAATTGCTTGATTGTTTCAGGTGTGTCTCAAGGCATCCAAGAACAAAAAATGGTACATCGATAGCGGATGCTCGAGACATATGACTGGAGACAGAGACAAGTTCAAATCTCTGGTGATCAAAGATGGAGCCACAGTGACCTTTGGAGGAAATCAAAGTGGCAAGATCACTGGAGTTGGAGAAGTCGGACCAGTCAAAGATGTATATCTAGTGGACGGTCTCTGTCACAACCTGCTAAGCGTAAGTCAAAGCACGGACAAAGGTAACTGGGTAATATTTGATTCAAATGAGTGCTTAATAGTCGATAAGCAGGATCTGAATATAGATAAGGCCAACTTAAAATGCAAAATTAAGGCAATTAGAAATGGGAATCTATATACCTTAGATTTATGTCAACAGCTAGAAGAAAAATGTCTAATATCTAGTGACGAGAATAGCTGGCTTTGGCATAAGAGACTAGCTCATGTTAACTTTACTCAATTGGACATGCTAATTAGAAATGAGCTAGCTGTAGGTATTCCCTCTTTTAAGGTTAAGCATGATTTTATCTGTGAATCCTGCCAACGAGGAAAGCAAACAAAATCCTCGTTTAAAACCAAGAAGAGAGTCTCCACCAGCAGGCCCTTGGAACTAATCCACATGGATTTGGTTGGGCCAGCAAGAGTAAAAAGCTTGGGTGGAAACCTATATGCTTTAGTGGTGGTGGATGACTATTCAAGGTTCACGTGGACTATGTTTCTTGCCTCCAAGCAAGATGCTTTTGATGCTTTTGTTGTCCTGGCTAAGAAAGTGCAGAATGAGAAGGATCTCAAAATCACAGCCATAAGGACAGACCATGGAGGAGAGTTTGAGAACCATAGCTTCACTGAGCTATGTGAGCAAAACGGCATTGAACATAACTTCTCAGCTCCAAGGACTCCTCAACAAAATGGAGTGGTCGAAAGGAAGAACAGGGTTCTGACAGAGATGACTAGAAGCATGCTCAATGAGAAAGAGGTTTCTCAAATGTTCTGGGCAGATGCTATGAGCACTGCTTGCTACATCTCCAACAGAGCCTATGTTCGCAAGGGCTTGGATAAGACTCCATACGAGTTATACAAAGGGAGAAAGCCCAACATCAGCCATCTCAGAATATTCGGATCAAAATGCTACGTGCACAACAATGGGAAGGTAAATTTGGGTAAGTTTGATCCAAAGGCTGATGTAGGTATATTTATAGGATATTCCCTTAGGAGCAAAGCTTATAGGATATACAACATGAGAACTAAAACTGTAGAAGAGTCCATGCATGTTGTATTTGATGAAACTCCTACATGGGGACAATCCACAGAAGATGATGAAGCACTTAATCTTCCAAATCTTTCATCATCTTCCTCACCACCAAAAGAAACAACAACAAGCTATCCCAAAGAAGAAGGTGAACCCAGTGATGTACCTAGAGGGCAACCCATGCCTGAGGAGGCACAGCTGCCAATAGCTAGGAGACATCACAGGGATCATCCTCTTGATCAAGTGCTTGGTGATGTTTCTTCTGGTGTCAGAACTAGAAGACAAGTTCAAAATGAAGTTGAGTTTGGAGCATTCCTATCTCAAATCGAACCAACTTCAGTTGAACAAGCTCTTGAGGACTGCGACTGGATTATTGCCATGCAGGAAGAGCTGAATCAATTTGAAAGAAGTCAAGTGTGGGAACTAGTCCCAAGGCCATCTCATCAATCCATAGTGGGGACCAAGTGGGTCTTTAAAAACAAACTGGATGAGACAGGTCAAATCACCAGAAACAAAGCCAGACTAGTAGCTAAAGGATACAACCAAGAAGAAGGCATTGACTATGAAGAAACCTTTGCTCCAGTCGCTAGACTTGAAGCAATAAGGATACTTCTAGCCTTTGCATCCATGAAAGGTTTCAGATTATATCAAATGGATGTAAAGAGTGCATTTCTTAATGGTTATATTAAAGAAGAGGTATATGTAGAACAACCTCCTGGCTTTGAAGACCATAAGCACCCCAAACATGTGTATAGATTAAAGAAAGCTTTATATGGCCTGAAACAAGCCCCTCGAGCTTGGTATGAGAGACTCAGCAGCTTCTTGCTGGGCAAGGGTTTCTCAAGAGGCAAATTAGATAATACACTGTTTATCCTTCACAAAGAAAAAGATATGCTAATTGTCCAAATTTATGTTGATGATATTATATTTGGGGCAACTAACGAAAAACTTTGTGAAGATTTCTCTAAGACTATGCAGGGTGAATTTGAGATGTCAATGATGGGAGAACTAACGTTCTTCCTAGGCCTGCAAATTAGACAAAAGAAGAACGGAATCTTCATCTCCCAAACCAAGTACTGCAGAGAACTACTCAAAAAGTTTGGGATGGATGAATGCAAGGAGTATGACACTCCTATGAGCACCTCCGCCGCACTTGACGC
Organism: Mimosa pudica; assembly: GCA_029929735.1. Classification (NCBI taxonomy): domain Eukaryota; kingdom Viridiplantae; phylum Streptophyta; class Magnoliopsida; order Fabales; family Fabaceae; genus Mimosa; species Mimosa pudica. Next base: position 6,535,171 of record JAKELP010000024.1, read on the forward strand.
TGACGCAAAGGGTAAAACTGTCAGCCTGCCCATGTACAGGGGAATGATAGGTTCCCTCTTATACTTAACAGCCAGCAGGCCTGATATTCAATTTAGTGTAGGCATGTGCGCTAGGTTTCAAGCCAACCCCAAGGAATCACACTTAACATGTGTTAAATGTATTCTGAGATACCTTGAGGGAACACAAGAACTTGGTCTTTGGTATCCCAGAGGTAACCAAGAGTTCTTGTGGGCTTATTCTGACTCTGACCACGCAGGTTATAAAACAGATAGAAAGAGCACCAGTGGACAATGCGCCTTCCTTGGTGGTTGTCTGGTGTCTTGGGCCAGCAAGAAGCAAACCTGCGTGTCCTTGTCATCCACTGAGGCAGAATACATTGCTGCTGCAAGTTGTTGTGCACAAGTGCTATGGCTGAAAAACCAGTTGAGAGATCTTGGCTTGGAGTTCCCTGAGGCGCCCATCCTCTGTGATAACACAAGCACAATTAGCCTCGCCAAGAATCCAGTTCAGCACACAAGGACGAAGCACATTGACGTCCGACATCACTTCATCAGAGACCATGTTCAAAAGAAGGATGTCAAGGTGCAGTTTGTTCCCACACAACAACAGCTTGCGGATATCTTCACCAAGCCTCTGGGGACTGACCAGTTTATTTTCATTAGAGGTGATTTGGGAATGGTAAACCCAAATGAAGTGTAAATTTTTTTTATATATTTGATTATTTATCACTTACAACAATACTGACTTAGGCATCGGAGTGCCAATATATGTCGTTGCAGGTATTCAATGTTAAATCTTAAGTAAGTGCAACCGGAAGCACAACCACTTCCGAATGATTACACACTGACGCTGGATGATCAAACCAAGAGAGCACCAGCACAAGTCCAAGAAGACACGTCACTTCAGAAAACGCTTCAACTTCCAAATGAGACGTTTCGACTTCTCTGATAATATGCAGCTGCACGTGTCATCAGGTGTGTCGTTCCAACTTAAGTCGTTTACACTACCCAATGTGTAATAATGTGAAGAAGCATGACCTTTTTGCCCTTAGTGACTTTACCTATAAAAAGGACATCTCATTTCACACATTCTTCATTTTCATCTATGCTCTTCATTCTCTTCATATAAACATCTCATCAACCCCACAAAAATGGCCGAACCCTCTGAAGCAAACCCAGTTTCGAGGAAACCCTCCTCATCTAAGAAACACAAGTCCAAATCTGGGAAATCAAGCCATCAACATTCTGGAAAATCTGGGCATCGTGAAGAACATCAAGAACATCATGAAGCTTCTCGGCAAATTGCTCTAGGGCAGGATGAAAATATTCAAGGTCAGCCTGAAACTTCTGGTAGAATGGCAGAACTGTTAGTGGGCTCTAAGAAGAGGAAGTCCATCCCTAAGGAGGAGGCTGCGGCGATCAAATATGGAAAACCCTCCTTGATGATGCCAAAAGGGGGAGAGATACATTGACCACTAGCCTTGCTATCCTGGAAGGATGCATTGACCACTAGCCTTGCTACCCTGGGAGTTCCTTGATGAAGAAGAGCTTCAGCGAGAGGGAGAGAAAGAAGAAACAAAAAGAAACAACCCCCAGCCCAAAAAATTTTTTTTTACTTAGAAATGTTCATCTTTTCATGCATGTTCTCATATCTGCCTACTATATGCTCGTTGCTTGTAAATGTTATCTGATTATATGCTCTGACTTGTAACCTATGCTTATCAATAATATTTGTCTAAGTTACTTATTCTGAACTATTGCTTTTATTCTTCAGCTAATCCTTTCATATGAACTTAATCGATAAAGCTAAGTTTGTCATCATCAAAAAGGGGGAGAATGTTAGAATCTTAAGTTTTGATGAAGACTAAAATATAAAGGATTAGACCAAGTGCCTAGGAAGCAATAGGATAACTCAGGATCCCAAGTAAGAGTGCTTCCGGATGAAGATTTACTTCCGGTTAGATTAGGACTTGCGCATGCGGATGAATGTTCTCATCCCCAGCGTCAGCAAGTAAATCACTAGGGATTTAACTTAGTCCATGAACATTAGGTACACAAACCCTAAGACTAAGCTATGTTTCAATCGGAAGCGAAGTTGCTTCCTGTTAGACTTAGACTGGCGCAGAGCAATAGAATAGATATTACCCCAAGCGTCAGTGAGTCTACTTCGCCAAGTGAAAGCACTTCCTGTTAGATTTAGACTGGCGCAGGTTGATAGACTAGATATAACCCCGAGCGTCAGCGGAAATGCAACATCAAGTGAAGTTGCTTCCTATTAGATCTTGACTGGCGCAGACTGATAGAATAGATTTCACCCTAAGCGTCAGTGAATTCACCACGTCAAGTAAAAGTGCTTCCGATAGCTCAGTGACTAGCGCTGAGTGGTGGAATGAAATAGACTAAGCAAGAGCGAGTCATGGTGAACTAGATCCCTCATCGAGTAAAATTACTTCCGGATGTAGAAGTGCTTCCGGATACACCTTAGACTTAGGGAACCCCCACTGCATGAGACTATATGATTATATTGCTAAACTAACGTTCAAGTGCAGCACACTCAGTAAGGTTGCTTCCGAATGAGAAGTTACTTCCGCAAGCAAAAAGAATGTCTGAACGTTCAAAGAGATGCAGTGTCAGGATGCTTATGTCAGAGCAGAGGTGTCAGGACTACTTTTCAGAAATAAAGCAAGTCAACCCTGCTATGCATTGATGAAGCATTAAATGGGCGAACGGTAACAAGGGAAAAACGGACATATTCAAACGGCTAGCCCACCTACCAAGATTTCAAAATGCTTGAAGACTATATAAGGAAGCTCAACTTCATTTATGAAGAAGTTAATGATCTTCAAATATTCTTGAGCAAGAAAATCTTTATTCATCCAAGCTGCTCAGAAAAGCGAAGAGCATTTAACACTTTGAGTGATTTTTCATCTACTTATTCTGTACTCACAGTAGTTAAGTCTCTTTCTGTTAAAAGAGCATTTATTGAACTTAAGTGTGTAACATCATTTGTTCTGTAAGAGAACTTAGTCAGAAAAGCCTTCAAGTGTAAACTTCAAACCCTTGCTTGGTGTGAGGGGGAGACAGTTAGATAGGTTACAAGTGAGCCAGTGTAAAACTTGTTGTAAGGTTGCAAGTGAGCCTGTAAAACTTGCGGTTGTAAGGTTTCAGGTGAACCCGATTTAAAACCTGAGTTATAGTGAAACTCTCGGCCTGGGTGGTTGAGGACTGGACGTAGGTCAGGTAGACCGAACCAGTATAAATCTTGTGTCGTTTACTTTGAGTATTTATTTTTGAAGCACAATTCACCCCCCCCTCTTGTGCATCCATTACGTTCATTAAGAACCCCCACCAACTGGCCCTTGCTTTGGGACATTTAAAGAAGATATGAGAAAGAGTCTCAGGTGAATCACAGCCATTCACACATAAGTTACATAAGTTAGATGCTGGAACATGGTGCCGCATGAGAATGTCAGCTGAAGGAATAGCATTGTGTAGGAGTTTCCACAGAAAGAGAAGTAACTTAGGAGGAAGGGAGATTGACCACATAAACTTCCAGAATGTGTCAGAGCAGTTATTGTTGTGTAATCCCTATAGATGTGAGAATCCTGCTTTGGCAGAATAATTGCCACTATAGTCACCGGTCCAAACAATTGAGTCCAAGTCATTGAGAAAGGAAATGGGAGTGTTAAGGATTTTGATGGCATTGTTAAAGCTGTACAACTGGAAGATCAGGTTGGAGTTCCAACAGAGGGGTTTCCAAGGTTGATTTGTATGCACAATTAGATCCTGTACCATAGAAATGTTTTCCGAAGGTACAGATCCTGACTGCATAGGCCACCATAAAGGGTGGTTGAGAGGGATATGAGACCCTGATCCTATCTGCCATTGGAGTTTGGAGGTGATTAAAGATGAGTCATGAATTATACCCTTCCAAATCCATGATGTATTATATGGCTTCTTAAGCATAGGTTCTGATCCGAGGTCAATATATTTAGTTTGAAGGGTAGAACCTAACAATGAAGTAGGTTCAGCTGAGATGACTCTCCACAGTTGTTTGCCCAACAAGGATTTGTTGACCAGCTCAGTTTTCCTGAGCCCAAGACCACCTCTTTTCACTTCCTTGAACAATTCATCTTTTCTGATAAGGTGAATCTGTTTCTTACCTTCTTGCTCTCCCCAGAAGAAATCAACACATCGGCTATCAATTTGTTCACACACTTGTTTGGGTAGTCTGATACATGAGAGGACATATATATTAGCCACTGATAAAACTGATTTCAGAAGTGTGAGTCCAGATGCTTGCGAGAGAAGTATTGTTTTCCAGGAAGCAGTGCGATTTGAAATGGCTGAGATGACTTGATCATAAATGACTTGCTTATTTCTCCCGGGATCAATCCATGTACCTAAGTATTTACCGAGCCTTCGTGAGAAACCAACACCTAGAATTGAAGATAGGGCAGTTCTCTCGGCATGAGAGGTGTTAGGGCTGAAGATTAAAGATGATTTAGATTTGTTGATTTGCTGCCCAGACCAAGACTCATAGGTTGCTATGACTTCCTTTACACAATGAAGATGAGCAGAATTGGATTCCATGAATAAGAGGGAATCATCCGCATAAAACAAGTGTGTGATGGGGGAAGCTTCCTTACAGATTTTGATGTCTTTCCATCTTTTTAACTTTTCCATTTTTCCAATGAGACAAGAAAGGATATTCGCAGAGATCAAATAGAGGTAAGGGGACAATGGATCTCCCTGCCTAATCCCCCTGTTTGGGGACAAGGTGAATAAAATTTGTCCATTAAGGAGGAAGTTATATTCTACTGTGGCCAGGCACTGATAGATGACATTGACAAACTTTTCAGGAAAGTTCAGATTCTTGAGAGTGATTGAGATGAAGTCCCATGAGAGCCTATCAAATGCTTTTGAGAAGTCAATTTTTAAAGCCGCAACCTTCTTCCTTTCACTAGTGAATGTGATGCATAATATCTGCTGCCAGAATCACATTATCAGAGATCAATCTTCCTTTTAAAAAAGCACTTTGGGTTGGAGATATAATCTTTGAAAGGATCATTTGAAGGCAGTTACTGAGGACCTTGGACACTATTTTGTAGGCAACATTGCTCAAACTTATAGGTCGAAAATCCTTGAAGGTTTGTGGATGCGTGCACTTAGGAAGTAGTGCCACATTTGTTTTATTTAGGGATCTTAACATATGTTCAGAAGTCCATATATGAGAGACCATATCAAATACATCAGAGGAGACTATATCCCAGTTTTTCTGATAGAAGTTTGCATGATAGCCATCCGGGCGTGGTGCACTGTTTTTTGGTAAGTCAAAAACTGCCTTTTTAACCTCTTCAAAGCTGATTGGGAGAACCAAGATATCTAAGTCTTGTTGAGAAATCTTGGGTATAGGGAGCAGGCTTAATTCATCAGACAGTTGAGAGGGAGGTATAGCAGTATCCGCCTGGAAAATGTCTGAGAAATGGTGGAGGGCTAAGGAAGTGATTTCTGCCATATCTGAAGTCCAATTTCCTTCCCTATTTTTTAATCTGGAGATCAAGTTCTTGCTCTTCCTGTTTGAGGCCACAACATGGAAATATTTAGTATTTCTCTCCCCTTCCATGTGCCATGAGAGTCTTGATCTTTGGAGCCAATAGCTGTGTTCACAGTCATATAGGAATTCCAACTTATGTTTTATCTCATTAATACTATTCCAGAGGCTATCCTCATTTGTGGATTCCAAGTTGACTTGCTGAGTTAACTGGGCCAATGTGTGCTCCAAAAGAGGGATTTGTTCTTTAAAATTCCCAACTTGAGATTTACTCCAATGATGTAAGTAAGAGAGAGTTGACTGTAACTTACAATGAAGTACAAAGCTAGGGGAGCCTTGAAAAGAGTTACTCCAAGATGTTCTGATTAACTCAATGCAATTAGGGTGCAGATACCAATGTGGCTCAAATTTCAGTTGTTTTTTAACTCTCTGATCAGAAGAGGTGGTCAGAAGGATTGGGCTATGGTCCGATGCAGTGATCACTAAATTAACAACCTGAGTTAGAGGGAAGGACTTGAGCCAGTCTCTATTACTAAAAGCCATGTCCAATTTTTCCATAACTAGATTCCTCCCTTTTCTATTATTAGTCCAGGTATATCTTGGTCCCTTCTGAGGGATTCTGTGCAATAAGTTCCTATCAACACAAGCAGCAAACTGAGTTATCCCCGAAGAACATCATTTTGAACTTTTTTTATCCATGGGATGAAAAACTTGATTGAAATCCCCAATGAGAATCCACGGTAAGTCCACTAGTTTTGAGGTATAATCAATCCATTCCCAAAGAGTATGATGATATGCTGTTTGAGGTGGGCCATAAACAAAAGAGAAGTAATATAAAGGGGTCTCATTTTCATTAATGATCTTACAATGGCAGATATGAGCCGTAAGCTCCAGTACAATTACATTATATTGCTTTTGCCATCCAATAATAGTTCCTCCCCTAGTTTAAAAGCACTAGTACCCATACATTGAGCATAACCTAATTTATTTAATACTGTAGAAGCGGCTTCAAAAGAGACTTTGGTTTCAGATAGGTATATGAAATCCGGAGAGTGCTGAGATACAAGCCGCCTACATCTATGAACTGCCGTAGTTGAAGGACACCGATTTAGCGGTCGGTGTAGTGTGCCTTGGGGTCTAATCCTTCAAGAAATTTTAGAACCTCAAGGTAAGCGAAAGTTACCCCGGGTATCGTTCTCAGAGGAGCCTTGTTTAATTAAATTACCCTAATAAATTTAGTGCAATGCAAGATGGATTTGGGTAAATAAAATGTATTTTTGTTGATTTTTAAATATAGAATGAAGGATGCAAAACAAATAAATATTTTTGGTATTTTTAATAAAAGGGTGTGATGGAAGTGAAGTACTCTTGGAAATGATTTTCAATGGCTATCATAGCTTTCTAAATATTTTTGGGGAGTTTAATGCACTAATTTCCTAATTTACCAAACCTCATGAACCCATGAGTCCAATTACCTAATTAGTGGAACCCCAACTAACTAGAAATTGTTAAGACCTTTAGCACCTTTGAGTTTTCTCTATGTTTCCTAAAGTACCAAACCTCACCAACTGGTAAGTCTAATGCCTAGTCTCATGAACCCATTCAAATAAACATTATTAATTACCCTAGAGTGTGATTAGTGCTTTGTAATGCATTAGGTTCAATTATAATTTAATTCAATCAAACTATCTATCAATACCATGAATAAATAGAATGATATCAAATAAACCATAATGAACATATACATGACCATGTATATTGATGAGTTCAAATCCCTCGTTACAAACCAAAATCACAAATACCCATAATAACAACCAAATCTAGTCCAATCTCAAAACATAAATGTTAACCTAAACCTAGGAAATCAAAAATATAAAGAGAAAGGAAAGGAATTGAGACTCCCCTTTGTAGAACCAAAGCTCAAGCCACTTCCCATCAACTCCAAAAGCAAGGAGGAACTTTATTGAGGCATGGAAGGAGGAAGGAAGGTGGGAGATTGAAGAAATGGAGTGAGAAGTGAAGAGAAGAGGATGAAGGGAATGGAGGGAACTAGGGTTTTGGGGAGCACTCAACCCCCAAAACTTAAGTTTTCTAAGCCTAATTCTTCAATTAATATCAAATGGAAGTTGGGTCAATGATTGGGCTTCAATTTGGGTCCAAATTGGTGGGCAAAACAGTTAAAACAGCAGCAAAAACAGGTCTGGACAGCAACAGTTCGCGCAGGGACTGTTCTGCAATTTCTGAAAGTTTTGGGTCAGCTTCTGTAATTTTCCTAGGACTGTTCTGCAGTGTTTTCAGGATTCTGGGCCGTTTTTTTAATTTCTGCCAAATGTCCAGAATCACCATTTCAGCCCATTTTTGTCATTTTCTACAAGGGAAAAATTACAACAACATAATACCTTTCATCTCAAAAATTAATCACTTAAGATAAACAATTAAATGTGATGATTATGCCCTTATTTGACCCTTTTTACTCAAAATCATTTTTAATTCAACTAAATTATAATCAATTCATTTTAATTTAATATTGCATCTTTGAAATGATAATAACTTCAATTTAACACATTAAATACATACAAATTCAAGGATTTGTCAGTGGTCTTCCTCAATCCACGGCAGTTCCATCTCAATATTTTCATGGCGATCCTGGAAGCTTTTGTGTGGCCGCTTCCTTAGCCATTGAAGTGTGGAGAGGGGCTCCAGCACTAAACATTCTTTTCAGAGGAGGGGAATCTTCTGGAGCAGGGTCATCAACCATCCTTTTTTTGGAAGGAGAATTGATCCTTGAGGATGATTCAGCAACAACAACATCAGCAGTGAAACCTAAGGATTGAACTTTGTTGACTTTGGAATTTGTAGAAGGTGCAGGCCGCATCAGTTCTTCAGCAGAGGGAATACCAAATTCAGGAAAAGGACTTGAAAGTGAGTTGCCAGGAGAGTCCAACTTAAAGCCCAAGTAAATAAAGCCACTCTTATGTGGCTCAACAGTGTCGATGGTGAAAGCAAGTGGGCCCTTTAAGAGAGTAGAGTAATAGAGGGAGAGTGGTCCATGAACAATTTCTCAAACTTGGGATCAGATTCAGGGTAAATTTTCCACAAAAAATCCCCATTCTGGTTTGCCTTGTAGTAGATACCACATGATTCAGGGCTGCCTTCTATGGTAGATCTGAAACTTTTCCACCAATCAATGAGGCCAGAAGGGGGGTTGGGGAAAGTCCTGGCCACATACCATTTTTCTGCTCTTTGTTTAACCAATGTTGTGTGTGGAATGAGCAAATGAGGAGGCCCCAGATCAGTAGAGTGAGTTTCAAAGATGTTAATGTAATCATTGATCAACCTTCCTATCTCATCTTCCAAAGCTTGATCATCCGAGTCTCTGTCAGAGGTGTTGCCCTTAAAGTTAACAGAAGTGCTGTTAGGAACCAAAGAGGGAGAGGCATTGTTTGGAGTAGGATTCAGGTTGGGGACAATCAGAGGATCTGAGACCGTGTTTTCTTCTTCAGAGGACTGCTGGTGAAGTGGTTCATCAGAAGGTGGTGCTTCTGGAGGATGAACGGCTATTAAGGGAGTTTCATCATTTAAAGTTTGGAGAAAGGCCAAGTAATCCGGGTCCCCTTCAGCCTCCTGATGGATTTCTGGGTCAGCCACCATTAAAGGCACGTCATCAACAGGGAAGTCAGCATTTTGAGGAGGGGAGGGATAGGGTCTTCCTCCGGAGCAGGGAAGGGATCCTGTTCAGGAACTAGATCAGGAGCAAAAGCTTGGGGGACATCTGGCATGTCATCATCTGAAATTTCATCATCAGAAATGTGTAAAATGCCTTCAAACCGATCAGCATTCAGAAGAACATCTTGAGGAAGGGATTCAAAGGTATCGTAACGAGATTGGTGACGATTATATCTTATCCTGGTGGAGCCTCTGGAGCGATGAGACCGAATCCATTCCTGCCCTATAAGCTCTGGAGCTCTAGCCACAAAACTACAGGCAAAACGAGAACCAAACCGGTCAAAAGCTCGCGAAGCCACTTGATTTAACCCTTCCGTTCTTTGAGCGAGAGAGTGGGGGCAGGCTTGAACAGAGTGACCAATACAGTGGCAGGATGAGCAGGTACGGAAAACGCGCTCATATTTGCACTCAATAGTGCGAATGATCCCGTTATCCATTCTTATGCGGATGTTCTGAACAAGAGGGAGTCGTGGGTCAATGTGAGTCTTGACCCGAAGGAAATTGAGGTTTGAGGAGTAAATGATTCCACCATCGTCATCAGTCATCGAGAGTCCAACTACATTCCCCAAATCCTCGGCAACCTTGGGGACATGGTAATCCAAAGGCAATCCCCAGAATTGCACCCAAACTGGCAGAGCAATGATACGCATAGAGTGGAGGGCCATGTTTGGTAACAGCCTATCCACTACCATCAAGGAGTTATCAATGGACCAAGGACCTCTTTCAGTGACGAAGGAAAGGTCAGATGGAGAACGGAATTTAACCACATAGTAGTTTCCTACTTTCCCTTTGATGATGAAGGGATGCTCAAGTTGCCAGAGGGTAGAAAGGCGAGTCTTCAGACGATTAACTGAGTAGTCACCAGAATCAACAATGGAAACAATGTCGTAGTTTTCCAATTCCTGCCTTTTGGGTTGCAACAAGGAACGCTAGAAGCTAAGTGAAGGTGAAGTAAAGTTAAGGGGATGAAAGCCTGGAGGGAGTGCCATATTAAGAGGAGGGGGCGGATAACAACAAGTAAGAATAAACCAAGAAAGGTGATGGAAGAAGAGGAAGGGCGAGATGACTATGAAGGGAGCCAGTGGAGATTAGGATGCAAGAAGCAAGTACTGAAGTAGGGAACTATGAGGAGAATATATAGGATCGAATGAGGAGAGGAAGTTGAAGGGATGGAAGGAATGGGGATGCATGGTGAAAAGGGAAATAATAAAGGCTATTTGTCTAGGGGATGTAACCTGACAATATAATCTCTAGAAGCACAGATTCTAACGTGTGTCAGAATACCAAATCCAGGAGAATGGAAGTAATTATTGTAGAAGAAAGAGGTTCAGTGGGACAGGAAGTGAGATACGAGGAGAAAGAGTTATTTGGAGAAAAATTAGAAAAAAAGCTATTGGTGGGAAGGCTAGCCGTCATAATTAGAGATAACAAAAGGAAATATATAGGTATTAGGAGCTGATAATAGAGATATTGCGCAATAATGGTGAGTAATAAGTAAGATATGCCCCAAGGGAATAGGTTTCAGACTACTCTGCAGACTACCAGCTAGGTAAATTAGCTTATTGTGCAAGATAACAAACACATGCAGCAAGCACTATTAAAGGGAGTAAAGCATATGAGAAATGAAGTCTAGTATATAAGTTAATGCCTATACAAGAAGTAAATATCAGAGGATAAAGCATAGAAAGATTGTGCATGAAAAACATTACTAAATGGAGTGGGTATGCGAAGCAATCACTGCTAGGGAGCACATAAATAATTTAAGCTTTAGAACAAAGACTTGGTAGAGATTTTATCCGGCTATGATAACCATGAGAGAATTAACCAAAGGATTGTAAAACCTAAGAAGGAAGAGCCTCGATAGCCTATGATACCTACTCAAACATACGTAGCTCAGAGGGATGAACTAACAATAATCTATCACAGAAGAGAAGATCAATTTACGGCAACCAATAAGTTATGAAATTCTATTGGGTATGAAGATGAACAATGATTACAAAATTAATGGGATCAAGTCGGAACAGAGCAAATTGATATCACAGGGGAAGATATATAGAGATTGGGAATGAGAAAACAATACTGAGCCCTCCAATGGAAGGAATTTGCTGCCGAGGGAGATGAATGTGATCGCGATCGCCAAAGCGATTTCGAACGGAGCTAGGGTGATAGAATCCCAGAGCCCTTCTCTCTAGAACTTTCTCTCTCTAGAGGAACCCCCCATTGTGTTTGTGTGTTTATACACATTGAAAGAGATGTTTTGGAAAATGAAATTAAAAGGGCAATTTTTTTAAGTGAAAAGGGTAATTTTTCCAGAGTAAAATTGTCAGCTATGTTAGGAATGAGATGGGTTTTTCTACTGATATGCTATAGGACAAAAAAAAAATTTACCAATATACTACACCAAAAAACTTATTTACTAATATGCTACATATATGGAAGTCGTTGTTGGCAAGAATGACTTCTAAAGTCGTTCTTCCCAAGAACAACTTTCTTATATCTCGCACGCATCCCCATGCAAGAGCAAAAAAGTTACTCCCTTCGGCCCTTATTATAAGTCACCAACTAATTTTTCTCATATCCTATAAAATTGGTTAAATGTATTTAGTTTGTCCTAAAATTCAAGTAATTTCCAATACTACCCCCAATTATTACACTTGTTTCCAAAACTATTAACTATTATTACTCTCTCCTGTTACTTCTATTAAATATAGGTATATATGGAAAAAAATAATTAATGTACATTAGAAACTATGACTTTTGTACCACATCCAATTCTCCTCTTCCTACGTAAAACAACGTCCACGACGCCCACAACGTAGGAGGGGAACTGGATGTGATACAAGCAGTCACTATTTATAGGGTACACTTATTTATTTATTGTAAATGTAAATTTGGTTATTAGTTTTTATTTTTATGTTCTTTAATTTAAACTAATATGCACTTTATTAATTTTTTGCGTCATTATTTTTGTTTTATATGACATTAATTTTTCTAAAGATAGTAATGGAAATGGAGAAAACTAAAGAAGATATATGTTTAATATATTTAATTCTAATTAAGTTACATAAATATGATGAGATAGTGTCCTAAATATAGGTCATCAACTACTCATTTTTCTTGGTCTTTTTTTTTATTTCCCAAGGGTATCTCACCCGCGTGTCAAGTGGGACTAATCCTTCGCTGTTCTGAAGTCCCATATAGGGGGGTAGACAGCTGGCCTGTGAATTTGCTCCATTCGCAAGGGTTAGGGATCGAACTCCCAATCACTTGCTTAAGGGACGAGCGTACTTACCACTCATGTCAACCCGCCAGGTTTTTTCTTGGTCTTTTTTATAAGTCACTTCACGGTTTCTAGTGTGCATTAATTATTTTATTTCATATATACCCATATTTAATAGAAGTAACCGGAGAGAGTAATAATAGTTAATATTTTTTGAAACAAGTGTAATAATTCAGGGTAGTATTGGAAATTACTTGAATTTTAGGACAAACTAAATGCATTTAACCAATTTTATTGGTATGTGAGAAAAATTAGTTGGTGGCTTATAATAAGGGCCGAGGGGAGTAACATTTTTTGCTCACGCATGGGGATGCGCATAGAGATATAAGGAAGTTGTTCTTGGGAAGAACACCTTCTAAAGCCGTTCTTAGCAAGAACCCAAGAAAAACTTCCATATATGTAGCATATTGGTAAATAAGTTTTTGGTGTAGTATATTGGTAAATTTTTTTTTTGGTCCTATAGCATATATATTGGTAGAAAAACCGAATGGGATGTTTTAGATCTTTACATCAAATGAAGGGTTGTTATTCAAGAAATGGAAAAAAAGAGAGCAAACAAATGCAGGGTTTCCACACTAGCTTAAAATGGCCATTCAAATCATTACCGTGGCCATATTAATATGATTTAAGCATGAAATCACCAATTCAACAGTTATGTTGAAATGATTTACAATCAGTTTACGATTATCAATGTGTTGGTGGTTATTTCATTTATCGTTCAGTGTGAGCTTAATATCTTAAAAACTCTTAAATTCAATCAACTAAAAGAGGGGTAATAATGAGATAAAAGCCAAGTGGATATTAAATAAGGAGCTGTAGATTGGTTTCGGCTCAAATTGTGGTGAAATGTTTTTTAATAGCATCAATTTGGTTCCGCCCAATTTCTGACAATGTTTTCAATAATTAGTAACGACCTATGTATCTTTCTCTTTCAATGAATTAAGGATAAATAATTTATATTTTCTCAATTTTCCCGCACTCTTTTTTATGTTGAAGAAGATAGTTCGTGTTCACGGGCTCACAGAGTAGTGACAGGGAGACTTTCGATCTCTATACACAAGTTGAAGAACCACGAGGCAGAAAAACCAAAAATAACAAGAAAGCCGCCACCAAACAAAATAAATTGTTTTCCAGATATTGGTAAACTTGCAGGTTGCAGCTCTGCATTTACAAATAGATGAATAACACTTTTAGTCAACTAATAATTATTTCCTGATAAAAAACTAATAATTAAATTTTTTAGTCAAAAACTAATAATTGATTTTAGTAATTAAAAATTATAATATGCTACTCCCTTTCGTTCCTAATTATGAAATCACTTTGACTTTTTTTTATAAATCAAGATGTAAAATAAGTCACTTTAAATTACTTATAGTAAAGCTTTTTTTAAAAAAATATTATTCTACTTATGAATTAATCTATCATCTAATTACATATGATATATGTCATAATTTATTGATATAAATTACTTCCTTAACTTCCACAACAAAGTTAAATGAGTCTTATATTTAGGACCAAATCAAATAACTAAGGATTTGTATTTTCTAAAATGAACAACAATAACAATTTTAATTGATTGTCAAAATCAATGTATGAGGTAGATGTATTTTTTTTAATCTGAGATGACTTGTAAAGTTAAAATTAAATGATGATAAATTGTAATCTATGGTTGTCAAGAATATGGAATTTGTTGATATCGTGTTCTATTGTATTCTTGGACTATAATTTATCTGGTTTATTAGTTATTGTGAAGTGATGGTATACGATTGTTGGGTCATATCTTCGATAGTTGTATTGTGGTTTTTAATCAATGATTTCTAAATTTGTGTATGTTTAGAATGAATAAATGTGTTATTCTCTTTTCTATAATTTGACTGAATGAAGTATAACAAAAGATAGGTGAGCTGTATGACTAATAGGCAATTATTAAGAATGAAAGTGATTAGCAATGTGATTCGTGTAATGCTGTGAGCTAATTCGGGTGTTTGGTTTCTATGTGTAATTGAAGTTCCATGATAGATGTTACTATTTAATTTGTTTATATATATATTCTGATTGTGTGTTTAATGGTGCAGAAAAGAGAAGACAGCTTTGAATTGCTTTAATGTGGTTTGAATTAAGTGGAAATAAATGAGTAATGTGAAATAAATTTTTGAGGATAATAAAGGGTTATTGGTTTGTTGTTGTTTGATGGATAGTTTTGTTTGATACTTCTTTTAGGAAAGACTTAATCATTGTGTGAGACTTATTATTTAATTGGTAATTGTTTGAGTTAAAATTAACTTTGTCATTTGCCATGCTTGGTTGTCGAATGTTATGTTGAATGACACCTTATACTACATTTGAATAAAGTACACTGATGTATTGATAACAAAAAAAGATTAAGGAAATGTACTTAATTAATAATTAAAAAAGTATAATGTAGAAGGGAGATTGTCTAGTGTCGACTTATTGGAACTGAGAGAAATGTTATTTAATACTCCCTCCGGTCCTAAATATAAGACCTAATTGAATTTTTTAGAAAATTCTATAAAAAAGCAAAATAAGTTAATTATAAATTGATTTACCTAATTTTTCCCCTTAGATTAGTTTATTTTAGCTATAAACTAATGTATAATCTAAAAATATATCAAATATGTCATGACTTAATAGCCTATTTCGCAACCTTAACATCTCCAAAAAAAGTCAATTAAGTCTTATATTTAGGACCGGAGGTAGTATCTTTTTTGGACTGAAATTATTAAATATATTTAAAGGAATGATCATTTACAATTATTTTTACATTATGTTACATTATACACTAATAGGAGAATCTAGTAGAGCAACCATTTTTTTTTATCAAAAGTAGAGCAACTATTTGGAGGCAGCAAAAAGGAAGAAAGAAAGTTTGAGAGTAACTCTTGTAGGTAGCAGTTTATTTTAATTAATAATATGATAAATGTCATATATGCGTATGAATATTATATAATTTACTTTCTTCGTTCTGTAATATAAGATCCAAAATTTGAATGATTTTGATCTAAAATAAAAGAATTCATCTCACATTCTCTCCTCATTTAATGTATTTTTTCCTACTTTACCCATAACTCTTTTTCATATTTATTAATGCTAATGCATTTCTTTCTCTTAAAAGTATCATAATAAATATGAGCAATAATATTGGAAAAAAACACATTAATTCCATACACCTTACTAAATTTTATATATTTTCTAAAGAAGCATTGTATGGCGGCGGCTGAGCTCTTATTTTACAAACCGAATGAAGTATTTTTCAAGGCATGATAATGTGATTTTACAAGGAAGGTACGTATATTGTATATCTTTATATAAAGAGGAAGAAAGTGGAGTACTCAAAGATATCAGATGCCAAAAGTTAAATGATTATCAAATCCTCTAGGTAGAGGTACCTACACTATTTAACGAATATATCATCATTAGTAGTTGGTAAGAGGAAGGAAGGCCTCAGCACACGCTGGATGGATTAATGTTATCATGACTAAAAGATATAAGAATTAATGAGATAAAATGCTACTGGAATTGTTTGAATCTCACTGTTTTTAAAATTGTTTTTACATAGAAGTAGAGAAAAGATATATTCTTAAATAGACAATAAAGGAACGTATCAGAGATATTTGTTAGGCCCGAAGAACATTAGCGAAGGTGTCACATTAAATGGATAACTTGCGATGAATACAGGAAAAAACCATCACATGTGATAGCCAAATTATATTCAGATAAAATTGTAAAAGTTAGATTCGTTCATGGAAGAATGTAGTCACATTAAGTTTTCCAATTTTAAATAAATAAAAATTAAGTAGTAGTTACTAAATGTCTAAATTATCTATTTAATGAATTTATAGACTACTCAAGATTTTAAATTTAAATTATAATTTTATAAAATGTTTAGAAACACAATTCTATAAAGAAAGAATTTTAAATAAAAGAGAAAAAGTTTCAATAATAATTATAAATTGATTAAATTACTATATTATGTTATAGTTAAAAAAGAGTAAGGTGTCAAAAAAATGTTTTATCAATAACATCAATTTGGTTCCCTCCAATTTCTGACAATGTTTTCATTTCTCAATTAGTAACCTATGTATCTTTCTCTTTCAATGTTAATGTTTAAAAATTTTTAATTTCTTAATTTTCGCTCACTTTTCTTTTAAGAAACAAAATTCGTGTTCACGGGTTCACACAGTGACATGAGACTTTCGAACTCTATACATAAGTAGAAGAATCACGAGGCAGAAGAAACCAAAAATAATAAAGTAGACAAAAACAATTGCTTTTCAAATATTAGTAGACTTGAAGCTCTGTTTTTACCAAAGATGAATAACACTTTTAGTAAACTAATAATTAATTTTTAGTTAAAATAATAAAAATGTAAACATGTTATCAAAGAATTAAGGATCTTTATTTTCTAACAATAATAACAAATTTAATTGTTGAGCATATATATTGGTTGAAATAGTGATACATACACTTTCCAAATACAGGTTAAAAGACCTAACAATAACAGGATATAACATATTACTCCCTTCAGTCCTAAATATAAGACCTAGTTGACTTTTCTTAGAGATGTTAAGATTAAAAAATATGTTATTAAATTATGACATATTTGATATATTACTAGATTAGTCATTAGTTAATAGGTTAAATAAACTAGTTTAGGAAGAAAACTTAGGTAAATCAATTATAATCAATTTATAATTGATTTATTTTGCTTTTTTAGGATTTTCCAAAAATGTCAACCAGATCTTATATTTAGGACCGGAGGAGGTATATTTTATTAATAATATATCCGATCTTGACTGGGTTCAATAAAACTCAGCGCTTTTCTTAGTATTGGTTTTTTCAATCTCTGCCTAGCTCCTTTTATTGTTACATAATAACATTTTTGCCAAGAAATATCATCAAGCTCTCCAATTCAACTATCACATGTGACATACTCAACATACCCCACATGCCATGCACAAGAGTTATTTGTGTGCCTTTGCATGCATCTTTATGTGTTGCCGGCTTGTCTTTGTCTTTGTCTCTATTTCTCAACCAACCTACTGTCCCTCCTCTTCCATGTAATTTGTCTTCCTTTCTTTTTCGTAATTTATTATTATTATTTATTTATTATTATTATTATTATTATTATGAATTAATACGTCACCGTCTTTGTACATCCTGTCCTTCATTTGTTTAAATATCATATTTTATTTACACTCCAGCATTAGTAATTTAAGGTAGAGATACACCACAAGGTCCAATTTTTATTAATCCAAATTCTGGATATCCATAAGTTTGTAAAGACGTATAAAGTATTTTTTGTATGCTTATCGTTTTCCTCCTTTGTACATTTTTATCCGGTACTGAAATATTAATTAAAACTTAACAAATGCTCTAATTTCTTTTTCCTACACTAGCATGTGAACTTGAATAATTGAATTGAATCCCTCACGTGAATGAATAAGATTAAAATATGTATATTGTGTGTGTGTGTATCCCTCTTCAAAAAGAGCCATTTATTACATGATTTTTACTCAACAATTCTAACTTGTTTTAGTTTAATTAATTACAAATATAAAAATTTTGATACTCCTTTCATCAAGAAGCACATTGTTATTTGTTTTTACTTTATTGTTGGAAAATATGTCCGGATCCGCCATCGATGCTTCGGATCATCCGCAAAATGATGATCTGACGGATGATAAACGTTCAGGAGAATTTGACAGTTGACCAATCAACAATTAGTAGGTGATTGATTACTTATTTGAGAGAATATGTCGTGCATAATGACTGATTGACGACATTAATGACTGATTGACAACATTAATGAGAGACATTAATGACAGTGGTCGTCTTCATTATTTCCAGCGTTCCCGATGAACTCTATATAAAGGGATGCCGATTTTGAACTCCTTGGGGATGAGAAGTCTCTTTGAGCTTCTCTCGGATTTATTTGTTGCGTGAATCTCCTCTAGTTTCTTGTAAACTTTATAGTGTATGAGCCTTAAACCTTAGATTCTTGCTTCCGAATATTATTACCATTAGTTTAACAGGTTACGAATCATATCGTGAACCCGATTCGAGGAGTTCAAGCTTTCGTGTGTTCGAGTACCCGGGGAATTCCTTCATTTGTGTAAATAATGCAATTTTAGTATCAATCTATATTAAAAATTAGAATGGTTAAAGGTCAAATCTAGCATTCTACTATTGTCAAAAGTTCATCAAACATAAACAAGAATTTGATGGCTCAAATATAGCACACATCTATTAAAATGACTCAAATCTAGCATTTCCATCAATTTTAACGGGTTTGACCGTTAAGTTTGACTCAATCATGTCACGTCACCCAGTTAGGCCACGTCGCCTGCCATGTCACCCAATGGGCCCACTTACTATCCATGATTGGGTGACGTGGCAGGTGGCGTGGCCTAACTGCTTAACAGTCAAACTCGTTAAAATTGACGGAAATACTAGATTTGAGTCATTTTTGAATAGATGTGTGCTACATATGAGCCATCAAATTCTTGTTTATGTTCGGTGAACTTTTGTCAATAGTAGAGTGTTAGATTTGACCCTTAACCCAAATCAGTAACATGGACTTTTGTGAATAGAGAATTCAATGTAATCACTGTCACCTTATGGCCATTATTTGAAGTTTTCACATCCAAAAATGATTTTACAGATATATATTTTTTACATTCATTAAAATGGACATTAATAAAATATCATAGAATTGTCACCTGTTCACGTATATTGGACGTGGAATATCTGTAAACATGAACATGATCCATGTCAACATTTGAGAATGGATTTTAAAGATGCTTTTTCGGCATCTTTCAAGTTCATTATGTCATAAAAAAAATGCCCAAATCTGCCATAATCCACATCCAATAAATAGTTAATAACACATGAATTTTACAAAAAAAAGACGAATTAATACTAGGATGTTATTTGATTCTTTTCCATCTATATGTACGCATTTGAAAGTTGAACCTGTTGTGGCACATAACAGATATAAACAAACACGATTCACTAAGGCTTGTTTGATTCGATTGCATTGCACACATGCAATGACAATCTTTATTGCATTATTTTAATGTTTGGTTGGGTTTAATCATAGCAAAGAAAATTACAATTGTTTAATTCTATTTCGAATCCTGTCTTGATCCAAGTTGATGGTGTTTTCCGTCATGGATCGCTGTTTGTAGGGTGCGCAGGAGTTGTGTGGTCCGGAGATGGATATCTTAAAAGCTTTTATATACTCTTATCAAGGAAATGACAATATAGTAGCAGAATTATGGGCTTGTATATGGGGCCTCAGACATGTTTGGGACATGGGTCATCGTAATGTTGTTGTTTGTTGTGATGCGAGTGAAGTGGTCAACAGAGTGTATTTGAGTAATGATGATCTTCATTGTGATGAGGAGCTGTTCAGAATTATTCGCGAGCTTTTTAGTCGGGCGTGGCAAGCTCGGAATCAACTTATTGATCGAGATGAAAATATGGTTGCGGATTTTCTTGCTAGAAGAAGCTTCAAATATGGACTAAGACTACAGTTATTTTCGAAGACACAAGTTGAGCAGATTTTGCAATTTAGCTTTATTTTGATGTAGTTTGGTGTTTTTTTAAATTTCTCTTGTTATAAAAAAAGAAAAAGAAATTACTATTGTAATAAAGATTGCATATTTTTTTATAATGTGCTTTCATAGGGTCCCCCCATGAATCTTCATTGCACTCTATCATCTACAATAAAATGTTCATTTTGCCCTTAATGAACAATGTGAAAAGACAGTTACTTGCCCTCAATATTTATCCCCTCAATATTCATTCATCGTCTCTCACTCTCCCTCTCTCCCCCCCTCTCTTGTTTGGAGGAGGAATGGGTAGGAGACAATTGGGAGAGTTCATTTATTTACATAGGGTTATTATGGACCTTTAATAATTATTATGAAAAATAAAAGATATTATCCCTACAATTTGCAAATAATCAATACATTAATGGTAATCATTATTGCATTGCACCTCATTGTAACAAAGTTTATTGCATTACCAAGGGATTCTGCAATTGAACCAAACGGGCGCTTAGAGGTACCTAAACAATGACGCATTAATAGTGCAGCAAAACTAGTGCCAACATACAATTAAAAGTAAGCTAACATAAATCCAAATACACGAAAATTGATAGTGTGACCCTGATCAGGTTGAGGCTTCCACAATCACACAAACATTGGGAAGTGGTAGCTATATACATTTAACCCACACACGATAATAGCAAAAGTACATCAAGATGTCAATCGCCAAGTCACCCATAAGGTTGTATAATTTATTAATATTAAGTATTATTGTCAAACTCACGAGTTGACACTCATATTTTACGGTTTTTAGACACTATCTAACCAAAACATGTCACGAATTATTTAAAATTTCAGTGGTTGAAACATCGGTAGAAACTGACGTGTTTACATTGTGAATTCGCCACTTTTACGTTTCTACCTTATAGAAAATTATGTTAACTTGCTACTAAAATCATTTTAATTATTTCTAATTGATCGAATTCAATGAATTTGTATATAAATTTCATAGAAATTTCTCTATTGAGGTTGATATAGCATGAATATTGATATATTTAAATCTAATGTCAATCCTTAAAATATATTCAAGTAAAGTTATTTTTTAGGGAAAATTAATTTGAGGTCCCCCACAAGGGACTTAATACTAGAAAAGTCCCAAAAGTTGAAAAAATTAATGCAGGGTCCCAAGGGACCTCACTTTAATATACTTGAAAAGTGAAAAGACAGTTTTGCCCCTGCCCTCTTATTACTCACTCGCCCTCCCTTGCATCTCTCATCTGCCTCTTCTCTCTTGCGTTCTCTGTCGCAGGAAACCTAAATCCCTTGCCACCCTCAATCTCTTCGTCTCGCGTTCTCTCATCAATCTCCTTCCTCCATCGACGGATTCTCCTTGCTCACATTCATTTGTCTCTTCGTCTCTCTCGCCTTCTCAAAGTTTGAAGCTTGCAAAGGTCTTCCCTATCTCTTCTTGGGTAATATTCATAAAGTTGTTTGCTTTATTTTCACATGCATTCTCATTATCTCAAATGCTATTTTAGATGGATTGAATGGTGTTTACTGTGTATATTGGAATTTCTGAAATTTTTTTGGTAATTTTAGTCAGTAACCGAATAGATTCTTAGGTTAGGCATGCATAAACCTGATTAAGCATTTAACAGGCTCATTGTAGAACTCTGCATAGCGTCCTTTGGATGCAAAGTGATTGTTAACCTACAAACCGTAACTTTGTGATCAAGTATGTGCCATGAAGTGAATGGTAACCAATGATAAGAATGCTGGAAGGAACAAACAATGAGAATCACTTGAAAATAAGATATATACATACATATAATAAAAGAGATGATAAAAATAACCTTCTCTATATATGCAACAGTACGATGAGCATCCAATTGACAATCATTAGGTAGAAAGACATATATAGAGATGATAAAAATAACCTTTCTTTGTTGAATAAATCACTGCTACACAAATACTCTGCTTTCAACCCAGCCTCAGTGAGCTGCTCAATCCTTTTCTTTAGTATATCTACCTCTGCACGAGTTTTTCCAACTAATATGCTTCCTACAAATCAGAAGTCAAATCACATCATCCTCAGCCTTATTATTATAGAAATAGAAATTTCTTTCTCCACAATAAGAATATCCTCTTGCTCCTGAATGTGATTACCAGTTGGGCATATCATGAAAGCTCAGACACAGCCACACAAATGACTTAGACCAATGAGTGGAGAACAGTAAATTAAGAACTTGTATAATTTCAGTATGCTAAACATTTTTAAAGTATAACAAACTTTCTCTGGTTTGAGATTTTCCTTTAAGCTGAGACCTTTACATACAAATTTATTGTGCGCAACTCAAATTCAAATGTAGCTGATCAATCGTTTCTGTCTACTGCAGTAACAACACTGAAATCTCAATCCATTAGCTCATTCAGAGGAAATTTTTTGTCTAGGACCATGATATGATTAACATCTTATTAATAGATTTCAGATCTTCCTTTATAATTATCACTCTTATTAATTTTATTCAGATCTTCCTGTTATTAAGGAACACATTTTTCTTCGCATTCAGGCCCTCATGAGTCATAAGAGGATAACGTCAGACTAAGACAAAGGTGGTGCAAAGTAGTTGCCAAAAGATGCATTTTAACAAGGGTGTGATATGAAGCATATCAAAGCCAAATTGGGTCTCTTCAAAATTTTCAGATGTTAGAAATATTCAATTAGAAGTAATCTTCTTAAAGTGTAATGCAGGAAATAAATCTTCAAGAAAGACCAGACTTTCTTTTCATGGTTGTTTGAGCTCCACATATAACTTTAGAAATGTAGCAAAGTGTCTTAATATTTGCCCCTATGAATTCAGACAGAAATAATATGGAATGTAAATAATAGATCAGAAAAAAGTACAAATATTCACAGTAGACACAGTTAAGCATAAATAATATTAATGATATTATGTGTGTATATATCTCTAGAATGTTCCTTATGTATATACATGTGACATTGTATCATTTCAAATGGATATTATGAATCTCTTGCAAATGGATGTTATCAAATTTCACGTCTGTCAGCTTATATAAGTTCTTAGTTTCATGATGATGATATTCACTTGAACACAAATTTTGTTCATTGACTCTATGCTTGTGCTGGTAGGGAGCTTTGGCATTAATATATGTTCCACTTTCTTGTGATTGCAGCAGGTATATAACAAAGACAAATTCAGTTTCAATGACAAAATAAGAGAGGCTGATTTTGACATTATTCCCTTTATTGAAGTAGTGAAGATGCGGTTGAAACTTCAAATTAAAGACCTCCCGGATGGAACCATTGTCACAAAAAGTAGTCCAAACCGATAAATTGTCTACCTAAAGAGAGCCCATATCCGCCCGGGGGGCGTAGCTTGATGGTTTGAAGTGGATCCCCAAGGTGTGGATCCCGCCATTTAGCCCAAAGGTGTCAAGTTCGAACCCCCGGGAAGTCAATCACCCCGTTTTCGGGAATACCGGCTGGCGACTCTGGATTAGTCTGCACCCGAAGGGTGTGGGACACCGGGGGAAGCAATTCAAAAAAAAAAGAGAGCCCATATCCTGTGGAAAGATGACAAAGTCATTCAAAATGTGGTTCTTAGATTGAAAAATGTTTAGTTAGATTGAAAAATGTTGAGTCTAGGGAAGTGGAGCAACAATTGCAATGGATTGACATTCCTAGTTCTAAGGGCATTGCAGTTGTTGTATTTGTTGTATTTTGCTGTTGTCATATTGTATTTTAGGCATGTATTGTAGTAACAATATTTTTAATTTGTAGATCTTTAAGACCATGTGTCACAACTTTTGACAGTGTAACAATTTTCAGATAGTGAGGAACAACTTGTAAATAACAATTCTTTGACCATGTTTAACAATTTTCAGATAGTGTGTAACAATTTCTTGTGAATGATAATACTTTGATCATGCTTAACAACTTCTAGACCATGAGTAATAAGTTGTGGATAACAGCTTATAATGACCTTTTAGGAAGTGTTTAACAAGTTTTTACCACAATAAACAAGTTTTTGGACATCTATCACATGTTGTTCAGGTTCTATTTTGTTGTATTGTGTAGTCCAAGTGCACAATAATGTAAGCACCTTCGTCACAATCATTGGATTGTGAATAATAACCATTTGACCATACTTAACAAGTGTTTGAGCACCATTCATAAGGTCTTACATTGGACATGTTTTAACATGTTTTAATTGATGGCAACTTTTGGGCATGCTTTAACAAGTTTCTGACCATATTTAACAAGTTTTTGAGCACCTATCACAAGGTTTTGACTTTGTGTAACATATTATACGTATCTTTAATGTGTCTTCCATTTTCTTATTTACCATGCATAGATACATTGTTATTCAAAAGCACATGACCAAACTATAACAACTAAATGAGTTTTTACACTTGCTTATGACCTTGTTATTCGCTGCCCATTAAATTGCTACACTTGCTCATTAACTTGTCAGGTTTTTGCCGAGGGAGTTGTCACGCGTGCCCATTAATTTGTCAGCGTTTGCCCAAAGAGATGTCACGCCTGCCCATTAACTTGTCATCTTTTGCCCAAAGAGTTGTCACGTCTGCCCATTAACTTGTCATTTGTTGCCCAGGTAGTTGTCACGCGTGCCTATTAACTTGTCTAGGTTTTGCCCAAAGAGTTGTCACGGCTGCCCATTAACTTGTCAAATTTTGCCCAAAGAGTTGTCACGCATGCCCACTAACTTGTCAAGTTTTGCCCAAAGAGTTGTCACGTCTGCCCACTAACTTGTCAAGTTTTGCCCAAAGAGTTGTCACGTCTGCCCACTAACTTGTCAAGTTTTGCCCAAAGAGTTGTCACGCCTGCTCATTAACTTGTCATGTTTTGCCCAGGGAGTTGTCACGTCTGCCCATTAACTTGTCATCTTTTGCCCAAAGAGTTGTCACGTCTGCCCATTAACTTGTCATTTTTTGCCCAAGTAGTTGTCAAGCGTGCCCATTAACTTGTCAAGTTTTGCCCAAAGAGTTGTCACGTCTGCCCATTAATTTGTCAAGTTTTGCCCAAAGAGTTGTCACGTCTGCCCATTAACTTGTCAAGTTTTACCCAACGAGTTGTCACGCCTACCCATTAACTTATCATTTTGCCCTGCCCATTAACTTAAAGAGTATTGGTCATTAACTTGTTACACCTGCCCAACTAGTTGTTACACGTGTCCAGTAACTTGCCATTTTGCCCTGCCCATTAACTTAAATAGTATTGGACTTGTTACTTTTGCTCATTACTTTGTTATTCGATGCTCAAGGCGTTGTTACACTAGCTCATTACCTCGTTAATAGTTGCTCATTAACTTGTTATTCTCTACCCATGAACTTAGATTTGTAACATTTTTGTGTTGCCTAAGAGAGTACACAACAATGGGGGGAATAAAATCTGTGTCATTTCATCTAATTCACTCAAATCAAAATAACATACAAGAATTCAACATAATTGTTCACAACCGTTTCAAAACATAAAATAACACGTCTTCTTCTCAAACTTCGACAACTTGTCCCAGGCAGCTTTCGCCTCCTTGTTCGAAGACTGCAAAGAAGTTTTCTTTCTAGTATTTTCCTCGCAAACTTCATGCTCCATAATCAATGTGAGAAGACTATAACTAGATATTGATGACAAATCTACTTCTGCAAGTATTAGAAACATCAGTCATGCTTTCGATCAACATTGTGTGGCCTTCCCTTCAGTATTTCCCATGCCTTCAAACCATCAGAAACAGCAGCCACTGCTCAAATTGAGAAAAATTAACATAAAGATCTACCTTTCAAAAAAAGAACAAGTAATTGAAAATGAAGAACTTGAAATTTATAAATTACAGGATTCAAGCAAGTACTATGAGATGTGACATATCTCACAAGTACAACGATGCAAAACTTTTTACTATAAAAAACAGTGGTGTTAGTTCATTGGACTTACTTTGTTTAACCCAAATCCACTATCAAACTCTCAGTTTGGGACTTTGGGCGGAACATTCCTGCAAGTAAACAATAGACTTTTTCCCCATTTTCACAGTAAAAACAGCTTCACCTTTTGTGTAAAAAATGAAAATCTTAGAAATCCCAAATGATAGCTTGATAAATTCAATCCTCAAAAAAGATCAACCAAAGCATATTGACAATCAAATTCAATTATAATCTCTGAAGGATGGAAAGCAAGAAGAATCAAACCAGGAAATTAGGAACATAAGCCAGCAAAGACTAAGAATAGCAGCAACCAAAGTAAGCCGTCTAACTAAACATTCAACCAATCATATCCCGAAAGACTAAAGAGCAGGAGATCACCAGAATTGTAATCTTAACCACCAAAAGCAGCAAATTTCACACAAAACAAAAATTAAAACAACCATGGAGTCTTCCACTTCAGCTTCACCAGAAAAATTAAAACTTCTTGCAAAGAAGTTTGCAAGAAAAGACCCCAACAACTTGAATTGCAATACCATTGAAACAAATAAACAAGATAGATGCACATCACTAAGCCTTTGTGCTTAGATTGACTGAATTCCGTTACAAATAAAACATACAAAACACATATATATTCTTTTTGTACCCACTGTAAGAAGAAACATTAAGGCTTCTACCAATTTAATAATTTAATATGCATGAGAGATGCACAAATGAGCATGATACATAAAAACAAGACAAGAGCACATTGAAAAACGCATACAACTGCTTCTTTTCTAGCCTTACAATTTTTTCTTTCGAAGTCTCCACTGTCTTAGGGTCTTCCTTCAGAAAAAAGAAAGTTACTATATAATAATCCCATATATGAAGCAAAGGGAAATGACAATAAGGAAGTACTAGTTTTTTTCCAAAACACGCACTAGATGTTCAAAATTGCTAATATTTACTATTTAATAATCTT
The DNA here is from genome assembly GCA_029929735.1 of Mimosa pudica. Taxonomy (NCBI): domain Eukaryota; kingdom Viridiplantae; phylum Streptophyta; class Magnoliopsida; order Fabales; family Fabaceae; genus Mimosa; species Mimosa pudica. The sequence goes on from JAKELP010000024.1 coordinate 6,562,218, forward strand.
AGGTTTCTTTCTCCTCAGTTCATGATTATTTTTTAATCAACCCACTTTTACTTCAAGTTCATGATTATTATTGAATCAACCCAGATAAGGAAAATTGCTTTCCACTTCCTTCTCCTGAAACAAGAGACATAAACATATAAGAACTCAAGATACCAAATCAGGAAAACAGCTTTCATTGAAGCATTTTGTCAAACAAATTCTAGGCAATCATCATGCCTCTAGTTTGCATAGAAAGCAGCAAGTAATCTAACCTATAGAAGTCACCTAAGAAATTCCTTATAGAAATCACCTAAGAAATCAATCTAAGTAGACTGTTTTTACTAATCCCATCAAGGGATGAAAAAGAATAATATCAAAACTAACAAACAGAAATCATCAGCCACAATTTCGCATTGTCAGAAATATAGAATTGGAATCACTACTGCAATCATCATAGTCAGCCAATAATCTAGCCTAAATGATTATCTTTTTCAAATTAAGCATACAGAATGACTAGAATAGAAGGTAGAATTCAAGATTATACACAAATTAATGAGAGAATTGGTGTCCACCCATGAGTTCCCATGAACTGACAAACTCAAACACTAACAAAATTGGTGTCCACCCAAAGCTGAGAGACAAACCCCAAGCTAATAGCAGAACAAATGTTGATAACTTGCTTAGCCAACAAATTTGACCTTCTAGTTAGGAAGAGTGATTCAAGTCAGGAGCCGTGCACAATGTGAAGGAAGCCGATGGATTGTGAGAGAAAGGAAATAGGCGTGAATTGTAAGGAGATTTTGCTATTTATTATATAAGATGAGGGGAATGAGCTTGACGGTGGTCTGGGGTTGCGACTGAGAGAGACAGAGGGCGGGGCGGGGCAAGAGAGATGAATGAGAGAAGCAAGAGACTTAGTTTGTAATTAGAAGAGGGGCAATCTGGTCTTTTGACATTTGGGGGGGGCCGGTGAGGGAGGAGGAGGGGGTGGGGGTGGGGTATTTTTTTATTAAGACTAGGGGCAAAACTGTCTTTTCACTTTTCAAATATATTAAAGTGAGGTCCCTTAGGACCTTACATTAATATTTTCAACTTTTGGGACTTTTCTAATATTAAGTCCCTTGTGGGGGACCTCAAATTAATTTTCCCTATTTTTTATCTGTATTTTTTATTTAAATATATACTAGAAACACATATTTGATAATAAACGTAAACTCTTACGAATTTACAATTTGAGTCTACTATCCGATTTTACTTTCTTTACATGAGTTTGTTAAAACTCACTAGTATCACAACCTTGATATTAAGATTTTTTTATCACCAAGAAGGTTGTACCAAACGTCTATCCTACTACAACATTATCCCATCCTAGTATAATTGATTACATCTGATATCAGCCTGTCATAATACTTCTTGGTTGTTATAAATCATTAGTAACAATACGATTATCACATTTATTTGTTGTTTCCAAACCTAACAATGCAATCATATGATAGGGATAAGTAATAAATATATACATATGTGTAATATATATATATATATATATATATATATATATATATATATATATATATATATACATACGTACATACAAACAAATTAAATAGTACTTATTTCCTTCATAAATATATATTTAATTAGAGATGTAAGATTATTTTTAATTAACAGACTTTTTTATATTTTCTCACATTTTCCCTAAATTATCGCTATTAATATTCTACAGTATACAATAAATAAGAAAAAATGGAGTGCATAAATAAAGAAATGTAGTTATAATATTTTGACAATATATTTCAAAAAAACTCAACTAATATAATGCAATATATTAGTTGATTTAAAAAAACTCAACTAATATAATGCGATATATTAGTTGATTTCAAAACCTCAAATAACAAAATTGATTTAATTGTATTTGTAATAATGCGATAATATGGAAGTGGGTAGTGCCGTAGTGGTAACAAACTAACCAATATAATGAATATATTATATATATATTTATCACCCACAGACTATAATAAGAAAAATACAAACTTCTCTGTATTTACTCCTAATAATTATGAAATATCAAAGCCAAAACAGAGCAACCGAAATGATGTGCCATCCTGATCCAAAACCATAGCTTTCATTCCTTCTATAATTGCGCTCTTTCCTACACATGTACGTTCCTCTCTATAAAGTGTCTCCCTTTTCTTCTCAAACAGGATTCATAGTCTCCTTTTATAATCTCTCTGTAACAACCAAAAAGAAATAATTTTTAGACTTTTGTGTCACTCTGTTTACTCAATTCACAATGGGAGAAGAAGCCTTTGCCTTTGATACTTCATCCAAATATCCAGGTGAACTCACCCCAAGAGTCATTCTCACTTGCATTCTTGCAGCCACTGGAGGCCTAATCTTTGGCTATGATCATGGTGTTTCTGGTAAATAAATCAATACCCATTTCTTTATTTTACTTTTTTCCACATTCACTTCACTTTTTTTATCTGGGTTTATGAAAATATTGAAAACCCATGATTTTGTTTGATGAAATGTGATGAAAAAATCTGTTTTTTTAGGTGGGGTTCATGAAATATTGAAAACCCATGATTTGTTTGATGAAATGTGATGAAAAAATCTGTTTTTTTAGGTGGGGTTCATGAAATATTGAAAACCCATTATTTGTTTGATGAATTGTGATGAAAAAATCTGTTTTTTTTTAGGTGGGGTTACATCTATGGATTCATTTCTTGAGAGGTTCTTTCCATCTGTGTATGCAAGAGAGGCTAATATGAAGCCTTCATCAAATCAGTACTGTAAATTTAATAGTCAGATTCTGACTTTGTTCACGTCTTCTCTGTATTTGACTGCTCTCATTGCTGGCCTTGGAGCGTCCACAATTACAAGAAAATTGGGCAGGCGTGTCACTATGATGATTGGTGGTGTTTTCTTTGTGTTTGGTGCATTGCTTAATGGATTAGCCATCCATATGTGGATGCTTATTGTTGGTAGAATGTTGCTTGGTTTTGGTATTGGGTGTGCAAATCAGGTAAAGAATTAAATACTCTTGATTTGACTTTATGGTTCTGATTTTTTTTAGCAATATTATGATGCTTATGAATTTTTTTTCCCGAATAAATGATGCTTATGAATTTTTCATTAAGGAATACTCCGCCTATATTTTTATAGCCGGTCCCAAGCCCGGATAAAGGAGTAGAGTTGTGTTAGGCTTCGACAGCCAACGTAAAAATCTTGTCGAATCTTATGAGCATGGATCTACGCATGACTATTGATCGTACAAAATGACGTCGTGTGATCTATGTAGCAGACCCCACATACATAGTGGGATAGTTTTATTGTTGTTGTTTATTATGATGCTTATGAATATGATTCTTATTTGGTAATTTTATATTTTTTGTTTATGTTCAGTCTGTGCCTATATACGTTTCTGAGATGGCTCCTTACAAGTATAGAGGAGCATTGAACATGTGTTTCCAATTATCTATCACTATTGGTATTTTTAGTGCCAATCTTGTGAATTACTACTTTGCGAAAATATTGAATGGTCAAGGATGGAGATTAAGCTTGGGGCTAGGTGCAGTGCCTGCTATTATTTTCCTTGTGGGCTCTTTTTTCCTTCCTGATTCGCCGAGTTCTCTGGTTGAACGTGATCGTTTCGATGAAGCGAGACAACAGCTTGTGAAATTGCGTGGTACACCTAATATTGATGCAGAGTTTAATGACATTGTTGCTGCTAGAGAGCAATCAAAACAGGTGAAACATCCTTGGACAACCTTGAGGAAGAGGAAGTATAGGCCTCAGCTTGTTTTGGCCATATTGATCCCTTTCTTCCAGCAATTCACTGGCCTCAATGTTATCACATTCTATGCTCCTATCTTGTTCAGATCCATTGGCTTTGGAAGCACTGCTTCTCTCATGTCTGCTGTGATTATTGGCAGTGTTAAACCTGTCGGCACAATCATTTCTATTCTTCTTGTAGATAAATTCGGTAGAAGAACTCTCTTCCTTGAAGGTGGTATTCAAATGTTACTTTGTCAGGTAATTAAATACAAAATTTTCTCAACCTTGTCTTCATTTTAACCTTAATTTTCATGTTTCATTTGGGAAGATGATGAAAAGTTCCTACTTGACAATTTATTAGCCAGGACTTCCGGTGTTTTGTATGTTGAAATCATGTAGAGTACTGGTATTCTCTGTGTATAAAACCATATAAGATTCTATTGGCCAATAAAATTTCCAAACTGGGGTGAAATCTCACTTGTAATTTCAGTCAGTTGCTGTTAAGCATATGAAAAATTCTGTTTATAAATACATATCAAGTTCCTTTGACTAATAAAATTTTCGAACTGGACTTTTAATTAATCTGCCCTATCTCACTGGTTATTTCAGTTAACTAGTTGCTGATAAGCATTTGATCTATGGTTTGTTTGCAGATAGTAATGGCAGTTGCTATTGGTATCGAATTTGGCACAACTGGAAACCCTGGGAAGTTGCCTCATTGGTATTCAGTTGTGGTTGTGGCTGTGGCTGTAATATGTGTTTATGTGGCTGGTTTTGCATGGTCTTGGGGTCCTCTAGGGTGGTTGGTGCCAAGTGAAGTTTTTTCTCTTGAAGTCAGACCTGCTGCTCAGAGTATTACAGTTGCTGTGAACATGATCAGCACTTTCCTCATTGCTCAATTATTCACATTAATGTTGTGTCACCTGAAGTTCGGGCTGTTCATCTTCTTTGGTTGTTTTGTGGTGATCATGACAACTTTCGTTTACAAGTTGGTGCCGGAGACTAAGGGAATTCCGATTGAAGAAATGTCCAGAATTTGGGAGGATCATCCATTTTGGGGTAGATTTGTCCGGTCAAGTGATGATGAAGTCACTGATAAATACAAGGGCATTTCTAGATGATAGCCTGTTCCTTGTGAGTAATGTTTGATTTCAGTCTCACATTTATGGTGTTTTTAGGAATCAAATGAATTTGGAAGCTTTTTTTTGTCTCAGATTAATTCTGGTGTATATGCAAACTTCTAAGTTTATCATGGCCAATTGATATATTTCAACTTAATTACAAAATATTGTGAACCCATGGATGAGCTAGACTATAAGGTGGAAGAAATTGGTTAATATCACCTTGTTTGGATATCTGATGATAAAATATGTAGAAAAAAAAAAAAGAACTAGACACTTGGGACTTAAAGGGTTCTAACAAAACAATCATGAAATTAAGTTAGCCATGGATAAGCTTAACTATAATGTGGGAGAGACAAGATTTGCATCTCACCTTGTCATAAGATCCTTAGGAATGGAGTCATCTTGTTATACTCCCTCCGGTCCCTAATGTAAGAGCCCAAAATTTGAATGGTTTTGGTCCCTAATGTAAGAGCTCATCCAATATTCTCTCCTCATTTAATGCATTTTTTCCTACTTTACCCCTAACTCTCTTTCATATTTATTAATGCTTATGTATTTCTCTCTCTAAAAAGTACCATAATAAATATGGGCAATATTGGAAAAGTAGCATTAACTCCAGACACCCAACTAATATTCACATGTTTTCTTAAAAAGCGTTTTTTTGGCGGCTAGCTCTTACATTAGGGACCGGAGGTAGTAGAGTTTAGACCTGAATTATTCAGCTGTTGGATATGTAATGATAAAATCAAGATAAGGTGTTTGACATTGAGAATCTAAACGATTATATAATTAAACATTCAATGAAACTAACTTACATAGAGATGGAGATATATTTAATCTCACCTTCAAATGTTCCAATTAAAGCATATAATATAAATTAATCACCTATATAAAGTATTTTACACTCACCAACAATTTGGCAATATGAAGAGTTCCTAGAAATTAAATTTTAATTACAAAAAAATACAGTTTTTATATATGAACTGGGCTATTTACTTCATTACAAAGCTGATCTGAGGTTGTATCGATAGTGAAGTGGTAGAATTTGTTTGGTTGTAATAATCTGATTGATAATTTCTCTAACTCTCAGAAAGTTGGAAAAAAGATATAAGATTTGATACTTTGATGAATGGATGATGAATCTGTTACGCTACAATTTTCCAATAATTTTGCCTGAACCACAAATTTTTAGATACATCTGACTCAACAAATCTAGATATCTGCACAAAAGAAATAATTTTGCCTGAACCACAGAATTTGTTAAACTATTGGCGGCCACTTGGAAGTATGTCAAAAAAATTGTCTTAAAGTCAAATAGATAGAGTTGACATATCAAGTAGAGGATTGTTAGATTCATGCGGACATTGTTGGCAAAACTTTTCAATATCATAATCGACATTAGTTGTTGATTTAATAAATTATTGAGAGGGATTTTCCATTTTTAAATTTGATATATGAGTGATACAATACAATACATACATACACGCGCGCGCATGTATATTGATTTTAAAAATATAAGTTGCAATCACTCCACTAAAAGCTAAAGAAGAGGCAAACAGAGGTTAATTCATTATTTTCAAAAATTAAATTATGTTTTGAGGAAAGGAAAATTAAGATAATGAGTTACATATAAGTATTAATTACAAGTACAAAATTGACCAATAATCACTAATTATTTTTAAGTAAATCATTCTTCAGAGTCTATTTATAAATCACAAAAACTAAGGGAACCCCTTACTCTCATTAGTCATTACCAATGTCTTAAATCTTAATTAAAATAACTTTTCTTCTACCTATAATATAAAGGATATTCCATAAAAAACAGTCAACATAATAATAAATGAATGTTAAAATATATAAATTCAAATGAATTAAAGATTATCTTTCTCTATCTTTTAAAAATAGGACCAAAATAAAGTTTTTCTTTGTATCATATAAATAAGATTAAGTACTATTATAGAGTAGAGAATTATGTTAAAATATAACTTATATTTTGAACCTAATGGGAGACATTATAGTGTAGACTTTTGCATTCCAAGGTAGGTGAATAATTGCATAATAGCGAAGTCCAAATCTGCTTGAACTTTGTTTATAGGCTAAGTATACTTTTGGGTTTTTATATTTGCATTAGTTTTCAGTTTAGTACTTTATGTTTGGAGAGTACACTTTTAATTACTTATGTTTGCATCAAGTTTCAACTTAGTCCTCTATGTTTGGAAAGTACACTTTTAGTCTTTTTTTGTTAACACTATTAGTTTCACTTAATTGGAATGATTATTTCATAAATAAATTGGGCCCAAAAATGATAAATTTTGAAACAATAAGAATAACTACACTAAAATAATTTAATATAAGCATTTTTTTCACTATGTAGTAGTCATTTAAAATTGTTAAGTTAACATTTTCCGTTAAGTGAAACTAACGGTGTTAACAGAAAAGGAATAAAAATGTATTTTCTAAACATAAGGGATTAAATTGATGCAAATATAAGGGATTAAAAGTGTATTTTTTAAACATAAAGAACTAAACTGAAACTTGATACAAACATGAGGGACCAAAGGTATACTTTTTTTTATGAAAGACTAAAAATATACTTTAACCTTGTTTTTATTACCAAACAAAAAATCCAACAGAATTTGACTTCAATGGTTGTCAGTATCAAAAATTCAAGAAGTAGTTGAATACTCCCATAGTTACGCAACAAATTAAGAATCCAGATTACTAGAGGTTGTTTGTTGGTATTGCAGCGTCATTCAGGGATCAATTAAATAAGAATGGGAATTGCCATACCAACCAAATTTCCATTTTATGACATAATGCTGTAACTATATTCACAGGGCATGACATCCACTCATATTAATAATAAGAAAAACATCAACTCTTATATGATTATGATGATGCTGTAACTATACTCATAGTGCATGACATCCACTCTTATTTTTATGACTATACTTGTATGCATGACATCCACATATAAATATCCCTTATACGATTATGATGCTGAAACTACTTTCCCAGTATCTCCAAGAGGATTTTAACCACTCCTTTCTCATAAATGCCTCCATCTAGTGATATTCTGAATCATTATGTCAATCTTTTTTGTGTGTATGGTTGTCACTACTCAGTATCCTTGGAAAATCTCTTCTTCCAATGCCCTTTTGCTTGGGGAATCTTGTATAGTTGCAACAGTATTCGTCTAGAATGGGAGCATTGTGAATCATATAGATTAAGGTTCTTCTCAACTGCTTTATTCCTCAAGGCTAACAATACATTCACATGATGAAACATTGAAACGTATTATAATTTTGTTAAATAATATTTGGGTTTTTAAAAACTGTTGCATTCACCATGGTAGTAAAATCTCTCATACTAGCTAATTCAACTAATCTCGCAAGCCCACTCATTGAATAAGATTGTGGAGTATCTAGATTCTTCAAAGATCGAGAGCATAGTATGTTGAAATCCCAAGATCGAGAGCATAGGGATCTTATTACGTATGGTACCGAATACCTATGTGAATTCTTAATTTTTTATAAAAATAAAACTTTAATCTATCGGTTTTCATAATATTATTATGTTAAGAGTAGGCTACATAATATTCTATTTGTTTGCTAAACAAAAAGAAGCCTAAATAGATTTGACAGGGAATGAACGTTAAACTTTGCTCCATTTCACATTTATTTATCTTTTTAAAATATAATCGATATTCTATTAAGATATAAATCATCCATTTTATATAGATATCATTTATATAAAAAAGATATATTCGTATTGGTTAAACAGGGGAATTGATAATTTGGTGTAATTGTAACCCATTTTAACTAGGTACAACTTGATTTTTGTAGTTTCAACTTTGTTTTGTTAACTTAGTCCTTGTACTTTTAAAAATAAAATGGGAAAATTAATTTTCAAAGCCCTATAGTGTTAGGGCGTTCTTAGAAGTCTATATAATTTTATTTGTCGAAATAACTCCTATTCATTAAAGTCTCTTCACTACACTCGTTTATGCATTTGAAATCAATAGAGGAACTACCTACCCATGAAAAGAACCCAAGTTATGACTTTTATTTTTATGGTGAGACATCAGGATATACACCGATATGAGTTGATAATGGGGCAGTAACCCTCCCAGACACACCTTCTCCATTCTCATCCCTCAAGGATCGAACCTGGCCTATACATGATGGTTAAGGGAGAGACAACTCTCTTGGGAGTTGTATGTGTCAATGTGTACTAGACCAACTCATGACTTTTGATTAACCCACTTGCTTTTCATTTAAGCATATCTATGTTGTTTAAAGAGAAATAATTGGAACGTCCAATCAATATGATATTTTCATCCCAATCCCAATGGGACGGGACAAAATCGAGAACAGAATGGGACGTGGACAACTTCGCTTACCCGATACCTAACAAACTTAGCTTGTCCCATGGCATCTTTCAACACTCCTAGTAATATACTTATATACCCCTTGAAATTAACTACATTGGTAGCCTCTACAAAATCACAATATAAACTTCCTTTTCCAACATATTCCATGGATAATTGCAACCAATGCTATAAAAAGAAGAGCATTCGTAATTAGATTCTTCTACCCACCACAATTAAGCCTATCTATTAGTTTCGTCCATGATAACTCTACCCCAACTGTTTCTTCTATTTTATAGTACTCTGATTTCATTGCTATTGTTACATGGCCATTTAAAGAAATCACAATGCCTCAACGGATCTTTTTGTAAATAGGCTCCAAATAGGCTGTTGTAGGCATTACTATGATCGGCTGGGGGACCAAAGAAACTGTAACTGAAAAGAATGGACAATTAAATTTTCTCAGTGTGAGGCCTTCCTGTTTTTGTACTAAGTGCACGAGGCATTCGTACTTCATGTGAGCTGTAAATTTTAAGCTCTATAAAGTTGCAATTAATTTTTTGGGACCTCACCATAGTTATTTTTTTTCAAGGTGAAGGTGCAAAAATGATACTAAAATTTACTCAAAATAGCATTTATAATACTAAAGTTTTGCGAGGAGCAAAAATAATACCAATTTGGGGTCCAGGTGTAAATATAATATTTTCACTTAAGGAAAATAAAATTTAGATATGAAAATATTCTTATGTCCCTCGTTAAATAAAAATTTAATGAGGGATGAATGAGGGCATAAGATTCTTTTTATATCTAAATTTTATTTCCTCAAGTGAAAATACTATATTTGCACCTGAACACCAAGTTGGGTACTCTTTTTGCATCTCGCGAAACTTTAATATTAGAAACGCAATTTTAGATAAAATTTAATATCATTTTTGCACATTCACCATTTTTGATAGGTGAACCGTTTTTGAAAGTTTTCATGCTTACTCCATTTGTACCATTTTGTTAACTGATTATATCAGGCATAACAATAGTCATTTAAAGAGTAATTTTTATTAATTAACTAAAATGTTTAATGGAGCTTCTTGCTTTGTTCCTCCTCCACAAATTCGTTATTAGTCCTATATCATATATATATATATATATATATATATATATATATATATATATATATATAATAGCAATGAGCGGCTTACTATACATCCTACAGTAACCTTCTTTTTTTATTTTTGTCGATCACTATTTCTGATGCAACTATCATTTAAAAGTGTTTTTTAAATAAATTCTTAAATAGCACTGTTTTAAAAAAACTATCTAACTTTAATTTAATTTAATGGATAACATATACTTCATTCTTTCCAAAATATAAGATTACTTTCTAATTGTTCCCAACTTTTTATGAAATTAATCATAATAATGTTTATCTATAATGAACAAACAAGAGATAAGTGTGTGTGTGTGTGTGTGTGTATATATATTTCTAGAATTAATATCATGTGCTAATATTTAAATTAACTAACATCCGTCATCCAATCAAATTAGAGAAAATAATCTTATATTTAGAAATGAAAGGGATACAGGTAACATCCAAAAAATTATTACTTTAATTTAATAGTGCAATTGAGAAAAGTAAATAAAAACTAAATGAGTCATTAGATTTAATTTTATTTCATTAAAAACCAAAAGAGAGAAAACTATTACTTTTGAATAGTTTGTCATGTTCACGCTTACCTCCACACAAATTATTTCTATAAGTTGGTGCTCCCAATATGCTGCTTAGAAATATTGATCAAGGATTAGGTTTTGCAATGAAACTCACCTTCGATTAACTAAACTGTGTGAAACTATTATTGGTGCAATTACATACACTCAATGGATTTCATCCTAATCAAAAGGTTTTAACACCTAGAGTGAATATGATCCCATTAGAGAATCAATGACCTTTTCAAATGCAGAGAAGACAATTTTCTATTGTGATTTCTTTTGCAATGAGCATTAACAAAAGTCACGGTCAATCACTGAAACAAGTTGGTCTTTAACAACTTTAAACTAAATGTATATTCGTTTGTACCTTAAATTAACCGTTACCTTTTGATAGTCAGCCGTTGTTTATTGCTTTAGAGTGCTGTAATGCCCCCAGGCATTGACCAGGGGATTCAAATCTAGTTGGAGGTTAAAGTGAACAAGATTTCAATTCATAACAAATTTGATTTAGCGAGTAGAGTGCTCTTTTATTAATTCCAACAAGACATATGAAAGTAATTTATATTTTGAACATAAATGAAGTTTATTTTATCTTTTATCCCCCTTTAAGTCTAGGTTAAGCTCATTGTACATTACTCCCTCTATGCTTATATATGAATGTATTTATCTCTTCCTATCAAAGTTTGTCTAGATTTGTAAAATCATCATTTAATAAGTTTTCCCCATCATTATATCATTATCTTATTTATCTCTCTTATATATCCCATCATAAATAAGAGAACCTCATGATAAAATTATTTTAAACATTTATTATTTTCAAACACCTAATGATTTTACCATTTCAGCTTTTACTTTGCTATGAACATCCCTAATCATGACATTCCCTTGAAATTATTTGCATTGGTTGCCTTTACAGAATCAGAAAATATCAGCTTTCATGTGAAACCTTTATTCCAACATATATTGGAACCATGGATAATCCTAACCAATGCTATGAAAAGAGGAAGATTCTTCTAGATTCTTCCACCCACAAGCCCATGTCTATTAGTTTCGTCCATGTTAAATTGATAACTCCTTCACAACCGCTTCTTTCATTTTAGTGCTCTGCTTTTGTTGTTATTGCTGCATTCCCAGTTAAAAAATCAAATTACCTCAATGGATCTTGTTGTAAACTGGCTCTAAAGCTATTGTTGGCATTAGTATAATCGGCTGGGAACCTTAAAAATGTGATTGAAAAGGTTGGGCTATTAAATTTTTCTGTGTGAGGCATTCCTACTTCATGTAAGCTGCAAATCATATATATATAAAGGGAATGGGGAAATCCTGTTCATTTAACACAGTGGTTTTTTATTTTTGTCTTATCTCCCAATCCCTATGCATTTATATTATACTATATTATATTATATTATTATTGTATATTTTATTATAGTACCTCCGGTCCTAAATATAAGACCTAATTGATTTTTTTTGTAGAGATTAAGGTTGCAAAATAGGTTATTAAATCATGACATATTTGATATCTTTTTAGATGATCCATCAGCTAATAGGTAAAATAAACTAGTGTAAGAGAAAAAATTAGGTAAATTAATTTATAACTAACTTATTTTGCTTTTTTTAGGATTTTTCAAAAAAGTCAACTAGGTTCTATATTTACGACCGGAGGGAGTATATTGTATTATATTAACAATGAATTTCATTCTCCGTCACCTTTGTTCTATTTTGCCATCCTTAAGGGTCGGTTTGGTACGAGGAATTTGCAGGGAAGAGGAGGGGAAGAAAAATTTTTGTCAGATAAATTTTTAAATATTGAAGAAGTGAGATTGTGATATTTTAATAAAGATAAGTTGTTAAATATAAGAGTTATATATATATTAATTTAGATTTTTCCAACCTCACTTCTCAAATTTTTATAAATTCATGCCACAAAAATATTTCATCTGCCCTTTTTTCTTTCCCTCCCCTCGTACCAAACAGACCCTTAAATGGAAAAAAACTACACCCTCATTGTGTGGTTATTTTCCTATATTCCATGATTTTAACTCCATTGTACTCCTTCCGTTCCTAAATATAAGATCACTTTAAGGAAGAGAGTTTGTTCCTAAATATAAGATATAAGATCACTTTCTAATTTCACTCAAATTTTCTTCAAATTACCCCTATACTCTCTTCACCCAAAAATAGTGGTTTGAAGGTGAGAGGATACTTTTAAAACTTGGTGAGGGGTATTTTGGAAATTTCATGTAATCCTAACTCATTTGAATGTCTTCCTTAATCTCTCCAATTTTACTAAAGTGATCTTATATTTAGGAACGAATGGAGTATTTTATAGCCCTTTGACTACTACAAATTATGTTACTTTAACCATAAATTATTGTTTGATAAATTAATTAGTCGTTGTTGGTGATTAATTAGACGTTGTTGGTGATGCGTTATGGACAATTATTCTTCGAAAAAATGTCAACCTAACTCAAGTGATGCGTTATGGACAATCATTATTCGAAACAATGTCAACCTAACTCAAGTGTATGCTTCCCGGGGCCATGCCCCGGGGCCGGGGGAATTGAAATCTAGTTTGCTAATAGGCGAGAAATGGTCACTCCATTTGTATCACTTTTTAGATGATTCTATCATGCATAATATAAGGCATTCAAAGAGTAATTCATATTTATTTGATAACTCATAAATACTTGAATGAGACGTGGTCTTGGTTTTTTCTCCTCCACAACTTCGTTAATTGGAGGTAAAAGTGAAAAAAAATTCAATTCAAAACAGATTCGATTGAAAGAGTAGATATTGCTCTTTTCTTAATTCCAATAAGATATTGGAAAGTAACTTAAATTTTGAAGAAAATAAAATATAATTTTCTATTTTTGTCCCCGCATCAATTCTGGGTTAAACTCATTCTACATTACTGTATTTATCTCTTATATATAAGAGCCTTAAATTTAAATGTATTTATCTCTTTATATCATTTAATAAGGTTTTTCTATTTTACACATCATCACATCATTAATTTGTTATCATATTTATCTGTCTTATTATATATGCATCGTATATAAGGGTTAAATCAATAAAAAAATATTTCAAACATATACTGAGTGATTTTACCATTTCAGCTCAATGACACTCCATCTTTCAAAAATAAATAAATTGCATTGATATTTATTTATTATTCATTTCCCTCCACGATCAATTTCAAGTAACTTTCCGTTTTTCTCCTTCATATATAAGAGCCACCATAACAGTACCTTCCATCATGTACTCCCATTCTCTAATCCTCTTAAACTTCTGCCAACATTGAAGCAGCCATGTCTAAAACTCACATCCTAATATTCCTATATCTAGCACAGCCACAATGTCATCTTCTCCTCTTCTAGACCTCACTCACCAACTATCTCTCAAATCCTTCACTATCACCTTTATCATCGCCCCAAAAACCCTCTACCCGGCCTCCATCCTCTTCTTTCCTCCCACAACAACACCATTCACGCTCTCACCCTCAAGTTCCCTTAGGTCTGTTTGGTACGAGGGGAGGGGAAAATGGGCAAAGGAAAAATTTTTGTGACATGAATTTATAAAAATTTTAGAAGTGGATTAGATATTCTAAATTATATATAACTCTTGTATTTAACATATTATTTTTATTAAAATATCTCAACCTCACTTCTTCAATATTTAAAAATTTATTTACAAAAATTTTTCTTCCCTTTCCATCTACTCCAAATCCCTCGTATCAAACAGAGCCTAGCTAGCTTCTCATCGAGTTGTAAACGTCCAAGTCCAAGAACTTGGTCAAACCCATCATAGCCGCCCTATCTAAGCTTTACTTGGCGTATAAAGTAATGCCATAAGTACTAAGGGTCTGTTTGGTTCAACCCCAATACACTTTGTAATGGTGTGCAATGCAATTTAATGATAATGCAATGTAATATTAATTACAAGAATTGTGTTTGGTTTTTTTTTTAAATGGAAGATGTAATCTTTATTTCATTTAAAAATATAATATTACACAAATACCATATTACCCTCCACTCATTTGTAAAAATAGAAACACAATCATTTTCCTTGCTATTTACGTGTTTCCCCTTCATTCTCGCCCTTGCTTGATTGTCGTTTGTCAGTTTTGTTGTTCAGGTCTCCAAATTAAAAACAAAGTCGAGTTTTGTTGTTTAGTATATGTCGTAATATATGTATGAAATGAGCATGTCTGCAAAAATACTCAAAAATACAGAACACCCAAATGACATATACATCTATAAATCCATACAGAACACCCAAACCATGTCTGCATAAAGAATCGGGACTGCATATTTATATCAAAACTTATTAAAGAATCAGGATAATATAAACCCAGAATCTGAAGAGGGAACAAAAAGAAGAAATCCAACTATAAACCCAAAATCTGAAGAGGGAACAAAAATAATGAAATCCAGCCATAAACTCAAAATCTGAAGAGGGAACAAAAAAAATGAAATCCAACTATAAAGCCAAAATAAAAAAGAAAACGCTGATTTCTCACCTAGTCGTAGAAGAATTTGTGGATGTCGTTTCCTTCAACGGATGGAGATTGAAATCGAAAACAAAACAAAACCTTGCTCCTATAGTCGATTATATGAAGATCTCGTAGATGTTAGGGCTTTGATTATGGATGATTTCTTCATTGAATTTTTGCTTTTTATTGATTCCAATTTCAAACCTATTTAATAAGTTTTGATGATGATTGATTTTTTTTTCCAGATTGAATGTCAAGAAGAATAATCTATGAGGAAATGATATCTGAAATTGTTTACATTATTACTGGAAATTGTAAATTTGTTTGATGAGGGTAAATGTGGTCTTTTTATTAAACTAATGAGGATAAAATTGACATTTCCAATAACATTACATGGTTACAATGAGGATTCATAGGGGGGGACCCTTATAACATTACCAAAAAATATGCAATGTTGATTACAATTGTAATCAACATTATCATTACCAAGTCCAACCAAACAAGCCACATATGATAATGTAATCAAGATTACCATTGCATGTGTGCAATGTTTTTGAATCAAACGGGCCCTAAGGGAATATCATCATTTTGGAAATTATATGTGGTGCGCACTCCGAAGTCTGAACCAAATTTTATGGATATTTTTTATCTTTTATTTTGTAAAATTATGAAACATTTTAAGTCATTAGTGTATATTGATGGCAGGAGCATTTTTATCCCATTTTGATAACTAGATAAGTACTTTAAGAGTGTTATATACTACAACTTAGACCAAACTACATGTGCATTTTTGCAGCTTTGCACAAATTATTATTTTTTTGTAGAATACAAGTTATTCAAAAGAGTAAAAAATATGTGTGTGTATGTATATATATTATTGGAGGGCACGTGATTATTTTGTGTAAAATATAAGTTACTTAAATAGTAACTGATATGTACTTTTGAATTTTATCCCTATAATTAATGCCTTAAAGCGACTTCTTACATTTTTTTCCCCAACGCAGCTTAATGGATTGGAGGAAAAATTGAAAACATTTTTCAATTCAAAACAGAAATTCACTTAAGTCCAATAAGATAATTGAGAAAAACTTTCATTTTTTAAAAAGTGAATGGATGATATTTTTATTATTGTCACCACATAATATAGGCTTTTTTTTAACTGTATATACTACTACTTACTCATTTCTTGAATATAATATTCAATTGACTATTTTTTAAAAAAATATGAAAGTTCAAGGGAAAATCAATTTGTAGTCCCTCGTAAGAGACTTAATAGTAGAAAAGTTTTATAAACTCCACATATTACAGTAGTGTCTCTAGGGACCATACTTTAATATACTTCAAATACAAAAAGACCAGATTGCCCCTTCTTCCCTGCCCATGAACTTGTTATACGTGCACATGACCTGGTCATTCCTGCCCATGATCCCGTCAATGCTTGCCCATTAACTTGTCACAGGGTGAGTCATGACCTTCTTCCTTACCCATGAACTTGTTATACATGCTCATGACCTCCTTAATGTTTTCATTAACTTGTCACCGGGTGGGTCATAACCTTGTTAGAGTTGTCAATTATCTTGTTATATGTGCGCATGACCTCGTCATTTCCTGCCCATGACCTTGTCACAGACTCACAAGGAGGGGCAATCTGGTCTTTTTGTATTTAACGTATATTAAAGTAGGGTCATTTGGGACCCTACTTTAATATGTGGAGTTTATGTGACTTTTCTACTATTAAGTCCCTTGTGAGGAATTACAAATTAATTTTCCCAAAGTTAAAACAGCCATTTAACTTTACGCATTATTGGATTATATATGGTAACTTTAATGTCAAATAAAGAAAATCAGTTTATAATAAGTCACTCATTTATTTTTCTCAAAAATTTCTAAAGATAGTAAAAGTTCAATATTTGTAAATGGATGGAACATTTATTACCTATTAATTCTTTTCCTATTCGGCTATTCCCCACCCCATTTGAAAAAATAAATAAATTGTAATTGACATATTCATTCTTCTAGATCAGATTCAACATCTTCCCGTTTTGGAAAACACCATATATAACTTCCCCTTATCTCCACTTTATAAAAACCATATATCAGAATATCTTCCATCTTATACTTGTATTTCTCCAATTCTCTCCCATTTCTCTCTCTATCTAGCAATAATATTGAAGCAACAATAATGTCTAAACCTCACATCCTCATATTCCCATACCCTGCACAAGGCCATCTTCTTCCTCTCCTAGACCTCACTCACCAACTTGCTCTCAAATCCTTCACTATCACCATCATCATCACCCCCAAGAATCTCCCTACCCTCCATCCTCTTCTTTCCTCTCACCCCAACACCATTCACACTCTCATCCTTCCTTTTCCTTCCCATCCCTCCATCCCTCATGGCATTGAAAATGTCCAACAACTCGGTCAAACCGGAAACACCGCCGTCATTGCCGCCCTCTCTAAGCTTCATGACCCAATCATTCAATGGTTGAAATCCCATCCTTCACCACCCGTGGCCATTATCTCAGACTACTTGCTCGGCTGGACCCTTAGGATTTCCCACCATGTGGGAATTCCTAGGATTGTTTTTTACTCTTCTGGTGCATTGTTCACATCTGTTAATGATATTTGTTGGAAGAACAGTGAAGATTTTAGAGATAAGAGAGTTGTTGAGTTTCCTGATGTCCCTGGAGAGCCTATGTTTAAGAGGGAGCACCTCTCTGCTATGTTTTTGGCATACAAGGAATGTGATCCTGATTATGAGATTGTTAAAGAAGGTTACTTTTCCAATATGGAGAGTTGGGGTTATGTTTTTAATAGTTTTCATGGACTTGAAGGTCCTTATTTGGAATATTTGAGGATGAAATCGGGCCACCGACGAGTTTTCACGGTGGGCCCATTGAGTTTGCAAGGGCCCAGAAATGTAACGGGTCGTGGAGACACATATAATGAGGTGGGGTACGATGTGAACAGTTGGCTTGACGGGTGTCCTGATGGGTCTGTGTTGTATGTTTGCTTTGGGAGTCAGAAGTTGTTTAATAGAGAACAAATAGAGGCTCTTGCATCCGGGTTAGAGAGATCCGATACCCGGTTCGTGTGGGTTGTGAAACCGGGCACGGCCCAACAAATGGAGGAAGGGTATGGGGTTATTCCGGATGGGTTTGAGGGTCGGGTTTCGGGTCGAGGCTTTGTCATAAAGGGTTGGGCTCCACAAGTGGCCATATTAAGTCACAGAGCGGTTGGAGGGTTTCTTAGTCATTTTGGGTGGAACTCGGTGTTAGAAGCTATAGTGGTTGGAGTTATGATTTTGGGCTGGCCCATGGGTGCGGACCAGTTTATCAATGCAAAGCTATTGGTGGATGATAAGGCCATCGCGGTGAGGGTGTGTGAAGGAGCGAATACGGTGCCCGACCCAGATGAGTTGGGTCGGGTCATAAGGACGTCAATTGGTGTGAAAAATCCAGAAAAAGAAAGTGCATTAAAACTTAGAGATGAAGCACAAGGATCCGTGAGTGGCAATGGAAGGTCCTTGCAAGAATTTAATGAACTTGTGGAATTGTTGACAGAGTTAGATGTTATTAGGTCAAAATTTGATTAATATATACATATAAATAAATTTAAACTTTGTAAATGTTTTTTAATGTTTCAATTATCAGTGAATAATGTAATGATGATCTTTATTTTATTTGTGGTAAGAATAAATTAAATTTACTTTGTTGTTTTTATAGTAAAAGGATTTGAGGCACTGAAGACTAGCTACTATATCAGATTGATTATTAGTCTAATTTATTTTACTGTAGCTGTTAATTCTTCCTTAAATTTCCTTTGAACGTAAATTTTTCGTTTTTTCATTAATTCCATAAATAAATTATGTATAGGCACAACCCAAAAACATTAAATAAAATGTAATCAATAAATGGAGGGCAAAATATTATATTCACATGAAACAATTTAAGACATACTACTCTAATCTTTATTATAATTCCACTTTAACACATACACACTTATATCATGATTTATCAAATAGATTATTAAATATGACTTAGATTGATAAAAATTTCTCCAATAAAACATAATTTAATAGTAACCTTTAAGCACACTTATATTAGAAATAAGGGTTAAAGCGCAGAAATGACCATGTAATTGTCACGAAAGTGTAAAAATGGCCATATAATTTTTTTTGGAGCAAAACTGCCCATTGGGGCAGAAATGACCATCACATTTAATTTTTTTTTACTTTTTCACTCATCATCCTCTGTCGTATCATCATCACACAAGGACAAATAAATACATAAGTCTGCCACATATTTTATTGAGAGATGAATCGTCAGAGGATGATGGGTAAAAAAGTTAAAAAGTTAACTGTGGGTCATTTTCGCCCCAGTTTTAAAATTATTCGATGGGCAGTTTTGTTCCAAAGAATTTTACATGGTCAATTTTGCACCTTCCTGACAATTACATGATCATTTTTGCACTTTAGCCCTAGAAATAAAATATAAGGAACAAAATAATGATTTATAAATAAGACTACATGAAACGATTTTTTAAAAGTTTCCACTTAATAAATACAACTAAAGGATGAGTATATATTACTCTCTTTGTTCATAAATATATAAGACTTATTTACTCAATTTAATTATATTACATATGTGAGTTGAGTTAATTTAAATTACATGATAAGTATTCTAATCATTATATTTATTCCCACTTTCTTTCACTTCCTTAATTATTTTTTATGAGTATTAATAAGGATAATTTAAAAGAAATGTAAGAAAAAATAGAAACGTGTTTTATATTGTAAAAAAAAAAAACTCCCCAAATGGGTTCTTTAGGAAAGATGGAATATAAAGTACAAACTACAAAGTATAATTCAATTATAGTATTTCTTCTACAGACCATTATTACAAATTCTCATTGGCCTTTACATTGCATTGTCAGAAGCCTAACTTGTATGGTTGAACTGAAAGTGTGTAATGGAAATGGAAGTAAGTGTAAGAGGGTAAAGATAGAAAATATAGGTAAATTAGGTAATGATGATATATAAAAGTTTGTGGGGCCTAAGTAAAATGTGAGATGGAGAGAGAAAACTTGTGGGTCTCCAGATTTATGGAAATTACCTTTTCTCAATTCCATTATTCAATTCAAGTCCCCTATACTAGCCCTAAATTCCCTTTTTCTTCTCTATAAGGGCCTGTTTGGTTTGAGGGAAGGGAAGGGGAGGGAAGGGAAAATGAACCCCTCCCCTTGCATGGTTTAAAAAATTGGAGGGGAGGGAGCCCAAAATATTCCCTCCCCTTCCCTTCAAACCCCATATTTTGGTTCCCTCCAAATTGGGGGGATTTGGAGGGATGCCAAAATATGTTGACTAAACTACCCTATTAATTTTATAATATCCCTTAAATGCCCCTTACTAAGGAAATAAAAGAAGTGACATTTATCTTACTTTTTTTTTAATCCCACCATTCTCTAAGCAAAGGAGAGATCTCCTCAACAGTTTCTACTTTATTTATATCTTGAGCAAGATAATCTCATCATGTTGTAGAATTTACATTTTCCTGAACATTTCAAAAGTCATCGTGTGAAGTAACCTTCCTTGTTTATCACAATGGTTCACTCGTTCTTTTAGAAATTTCAGCAGCTATTTAAAAATTCTTAGAGTAGCTCAAGTTAAGTGTGCTGCCTATCCCATTCCTAGCCAAAGTCTTCCTAGCAGTGGTTCTTTATTGACACCATCCTATTTATGAGACAAAGACGCTTTTAATAATAAAAACCACATATTTACTTATAAATTCAAAATTTGATGTTATTACATCAAATATTAATCTTGATGTTCAAATGGTAATTAATAAAGGAATGCTTCTCTAATATGGAAAGGACGTTCCAAAGTCATCACTAACCCCCAAGATGAGCAATAAGTAAAAGCAAAGCAGGCAACAAAGCTCTTGTTTCTTCTGGTTTTCCTGCTGCAATATTTGTAAGGCACCAAGCTGCAGCCTCAAGCAACTGCAGAAGAAATACAGTGCAAAAATTACATAACAACAAAAACATCCAAAAAGTCATAATAAGAAGCTTAACATGTGTGATAACCGAAGAGATGTCAAAATTCAAGTCTTTTTGATGGGTACAAGAGGTAGGAGAAACTGAATCTCGCTCATATCAGCAGCTATCAGTTGCCATGATTTTATGTAGCAAGAGCATGTAAAATCAAATGGTAATATGAGTTTTTAGACCTGTTCGTCTGGGGAACCAAATGAAAGACATTGAGCCAGTATGGATACTGCTCCCGCTTTGACAGCACACTTAACTTGAGCTGCTGACATTTTTAAATAGAAAATGTTTTGATGGAATACATTCTTTTACCTCCAATGCATATTATCTCCGTGCAATCAATCATGGAATGATATTGTTAACACTTCTCTTTTTAATCAAAATGTAAACTAATTTATAAGATAGCCCATTATGAATTAATATATAAGGATAAATAAGCAACTTTGCAATAGAACATTCTTATATAAAATTTTTAAATAAACAATCTTGACTTTGTAAGATTGAAGGATCAATCAAATCACTATTTACATTTCTTCTAATAGGTTAAACATTGTTATAATGTTTTAAAAAATAACAATATCAAGCATTTTTAGAATATTATTATATCAATTTTTAAGTGACTTTTAATAAGCAACTTAATTTGAATTAAAATGTAAGTTAATTTATATGAAAGACAATTATGAATTAATATATAATTATAAGGATAAATAGTAAATTAATCATTATCACTCTCCCATTCCTTCCTTAACCAAACAAATTATCATTAAACCCTCTCCCTCCCTTCCATTCCTTTCCCTCCTTCTTATCATACCAAACAAAGTAATATTAAACTCTCCCTCTCCCTTTCATTCCCTTCCTTCCCTCCCCTTCCCTTCCCTTCCCTCAAACCAAACAGGCCCTAAGTTAGGTGCTTGCACGTTCTGATCAAAAAATTAAAGATAAAGTTAGGTGCAAGTGAGCCCCTCAATGAAGCCCACTATTAAATGTCTAAGATCACATGGCCAAACATTAAACGATGGTATGTAGTTGGCCAAAAAAAAAACGATGGAATGTAACTATTGGCCAAAAAAACGATGGTATGTAGCTGAAGTGTATTTTTTGGTTCATAATGTTTTGGGTGACGTGAACCTTTTATCTCCACCCAAATCAGTTCAGTGTAATTATACCTCTATGATCTCCAATTCTCTCCCACCTCTCTCTCTCTCTCTCTCTCTCTCTGTGAGAACATTGAAGCAACAATAATGTCTAAACCTCACATCCTCATATTCCCATACCCTGCACAAGGCCATCTTCTTCCTCTCCTAGACCTCACTCACCAACTTGCTCTCAAATCCTTCACTATCACCATCATCATCACCCCCAAGAATCTCCCTACCCTCCATCCTCTTCTTTCCTCTCACCCAAACACCATCCACACTCTCATCCTTCCTTTTCCTTCCCATCCCTCCATCCCTCCCGGCGTTGAAAACGTCCAACAACTCGGTCAAACCGGAAACTCCGCCGTCATCGCCGCCCTCTCTAAGCTTCATGACCCAATCATTCAATGGTTCAACTCTCATCCTTCACCACCCGTGGCCATTATCTCAGACTTCTTCCTTGGTTGGACACTTAGGATTTCTCGCCAAGTGGGGATCCCAAGGATTGTGTTTTACTCTTCTGGTGCGTTATTGACTTCCATTAGTGATATTTGTTGGAAGAATATTGAGAACTTTAGAGATAGGATAGTTTTAGAGTTTCCCAAGGTTCCTGGAGCTCCAGTGTTTAAGCGGGACCACCTTCCTGCTATGTTTTTGAATTACAATGCATCGGATCCTGATTATGAGATTGTTAAAGAAGGTTACTTTTCTAACATGGAGAGTTGGGGTTGTGTTTATAATAGTTTCCATGAATTTGAAGGCCCTTATTTAGATTATTTAAAGGTGGAATTGGGCCACCAAAGAGTTTTCGCGGTCGGCCCATTGAGTTTGCTTGGGCCGGGCGATGGAGCGGGTCGGGGCGACCCAGATGATAGTGTGGGATCCGGTGTGATCCAGTGGCTCAATGAGTGTCCTCACGGGTCTGTCTTGTATGTTTGCTTTGGGAGTCAGAAGTTGCTCAAAAGGGAACAAATGGAGGCTCTTGCGTTTGGATTGGAGAGATCTGAAACCCGGTTTGTGTGGGTTGTGAAACCAGGCACGACCCAACAAACAGAAGAAGGGTATGGGGTTGTGCCAAATGGGTTTGAGGGTCGGGTCGATGGTCGAGGGTTCGTCATAAAGGGTTGGGCTCCGCAATTAGCAATATTAAATCATAGAGCGGTTGGAGGGTTTTTGAGTCATTGTGGATGGAACTCAATATTGGAGGCCTTAGTAGCAGGAGTTATGATTCTTGGGTGGCCCATGGACTCTGACCAATTTGTGAATGCAAAGCTATTGGTGGAAGATAAGGGTGTTGCGGTGAGGGTGTGTGAAGGAAAAAATACAGTGCCCAGCCCGGATGAGTTGGGTCAGGTCATAAGGATGTCAATGGGTGTGGATAATCTTGAGAGAGAAAGAGCAATGAAACTAAGTCATGAAGCCCAAAGATCTGTGAGTGGTGAAGGAAGGTCAATCAAAGAATTAGATGACTTTGTGGAAACATTGTCTAAATTGGATGAAAAGTAGACTTAGAAAAAATGTTAAGTTATTGGCTTCTTTTTATATATAAAGAATATCCAATGGATGCAATGGCTCAAGAGATGGGTTGCTGTTGAAGTATGATGAGTTTTGACTCGGTGAGAAGGCGATTTTCGCCTTAAAACAATAATAGTCGCATGCCTAATCTTATCATATTGTACGGCCATATTTTAAGTATTTTTCAAAGAATAAAAACTTGTATATTAGTCTTTTTTTTTTTGGCAAAATCTAAAATATCAATCAATTATGGTGGTTGTGTCCCAGGTTTGGCTATATTGATTTTACATAACAAGTGATATTTAAATCAAGTAAATTAGCTCTGATAAAAAAATCAAGTAAATTAGCATCTTTATTATTTTTTTAAAATAAATATAAATAACTAAATTAGTATCTTTTATTTTCAGAAAACAAATCATACATAACAGCGAGGAATTGGCCACATGGTATTATACAAGTGTAAATATCCTATCCGATTTTAGAATTTTTTTTATAAGATTAAAAATGTTAATAAACTACTTTAAAATATTACTACCTCCGGTCCTAAATATAAGACCTAATTGACTTTTTTTGGAGAGGTTAAGGTTGCGAAATAGTCTATTAAATCATAATATATTTGATATATTTTTAGATTATACATTAGTTTAGAGGTAAAATAAACTAGTTTAAGGGAAAAAATTAGGTGAATCAATTTATAATTAACTTACTTTGCTTTTTTATAGGATTTTCTAAAAAAGTCAATTAGATCTTATATTTAGAACCGTAGGGAGTAATATTTATGATTTTTTCAAAACTAATTTACACTACTCCCAAACCAATATATAGTGTAATTATATATAATATATGATATATTAATCTAGCTATTTGGCTTTCTTGATTTTTTTAAAATGTTACTTAAACTTATAATCCCTTGTCTCATATTGTAAGGTGAATTATTTTACATCATTTTGTCTTAAAATAGGGTTAAACATACTTTTGGTCCTATAGTTTACCCTAATTTGGGTTTTAATCCTTGTAGTTTAAAACTGATTGTTTTGGTCTTATAATTTACTCCAATTTGGGTTTTAGTCCAATGTAATTTAAAACTGATGGTTTTAGTCTTTAAGTTTGTTTTGTCTATAAGAGTTAGTCTCTAGAATTTAAAAATGACGGCAATTTGATTTTAAGAGAGTTAAATGTGTTGATGTGTCGTGTATTATGTTAATTTTGCTAAGATGGTATGATGATTAGGCAAGATGGGTTGGATATATAATTTTATTTATAAAATAAAAAAACATCTGATTGAAAAATTTTGCTGAGATCACATGATGAATAGGCAAGAGGTTTTTTCATAAAAGGTTGAGCTCCACAAATGGCAATACTGAATCATAGAGCAGTTGGAGGTTTTATGACTCACAATGGATGTAATTCAATTCAGCATTGGAAACCATTCGTGAATTCCGTGTTGACCCATGGATTCAGACCCATTCTGAATGCAAAGCTGTTGGTGGAAGATAAGGGCATTGTGGTGAGAGTTCTAGGGGTGTTCACGGGACGGGACAGGATCGGGACACCCCTGTCCCGTGTCCCATCCCGAAAAAGTATCGGGACGCACTTCTTGTCCCGTGTCCCGTCCCGATGCCTGTCTCGTCTCGATCGGGACAGGACGGGATAGGGACGGGACGGGAATGTCCCGATTGTTTTTTTTTTTTTGTCAGATGCTAATTGTGGCAATATTGCCAAAAAAATTACCTGTAAAACAAAATGCTCTACTAACCCAAATGTCTCACGCCAAAATCAGAAGCTTATGAAGCAAAGATGAAATAGAGATCTATGAAATAAAAACTCACACTTTGTTCATAGCAGATAAGAGATGTGAACAAAAAACTGATTGTTATGTCAATAGATTAAGAACCCCAAAAAGCTTAATTCAAAGAAAAGTAACTGGATATGTAACAAATGCACAACATCCTTCAAACCCAGAAAAAAGGTGATGAAATGAACAAAAATCGAAACCCATGTCTGAAATGAACAAACCCAATTCATACAACAAGAAGCAAAGAAGCTCTCAACTTTTCAAAAAATAAGCACAAAAATCGGAACCCCATATCCGAAAATGAACAGAACCAGTTCATAAAACAAGAAAAAATCAAAATTTGCTCTAAGCCTCAAGCATAGAGAAGAAAGGTATGGTTTTTGGAAAGCACCGTGAAAACCCATAAGGAAGAAAGAAGATACTTGATGGAGTAAAATGGTAGCATGCACGAACCAGATCTGAGAGATGAAAAGGAAGGAGAAGAAGATGAAGACGGCATGGAAGAAGGAGAAGAAGGCGCAAGGATGAAGCTGAAGAAGAAGAAGAAGGCTTGAGGTGAGAGAGAGAGAGAGAGAGAGAGAGAGTAGAAATTTGGTGGGACTAAGTGAGGCAAGGAGCGAGTCAACGAGAGAGGAAGAGGAGTAGAGTAATATGTTTAGTATTATTTTATTTTTTTTATAATATATGTACCTCCGGGACGGGACAGGCACGGGACTACCTTGTCCCGTGTCCCGCCCCGTCCCGGAGGCTTTTTTGTCCCGTCCCGATTTTGTCCTGTCCCAAAAATTTCAGGACTGGAAATCCCTGTCCCAAAAGGCCACAGGACGGGACGGGATGGCCGGGACAGGACAGGACGGGAAATTTTTGCACAGCCCTAGGTGAGACTGTGTGAGGTGTGCATACGGTGCCCAACCCAGATGAGTTGGGTCAAGAAGCCCAAGAATATGTGAGTGGCGAGGAAAGCTGATTTAACTGTTTCCTATTCGCCTTGGGGTTAAATGCAAGTTATTTATAAAATCAAGGATTGCAACACAGTGGCACAACCTCGGGACGTCTCTCTTGAGGAGTCTTTTAACAATCCAAATCAAAAGTGACAAAGGGCAAAGGGTTTTTTGGTTTTTTTTAAATTAATTGATTAAACTAGTAAGAAAATGTAAGTACTTGTTTTTTGTGTTTTTCAAATAAAGGTTTGAAGGTTTAAAATAAATGCAATGGAAAGGGGCTTTGGTAGTGATTCAATGGTTCAATTGCTTCTTTAAAAAGATCGGGGGAGTTATACCATTCATCAAGTCTATTAGAAAAATCTCAAAGCAACCACTAAGGGTCCTCCAACACTAATTAATAGCTAATCAAGCAACCACTTAAAACTAGCCATTACTTAGGGTTAGAGTTAGGTTCCACTTGATGTGTATTAGAAACAAGTTTTTAAATCAAAATCCTCTTTAAGGAAGTGCAACTACAACAACCTAATTGAAACACTAGCTATTCAAGCCAAGCAACCACTTAAAGCATGTAAAGCATCATGAATCAACTCACATAGGAAATAAGGAAATGCATAACATTTGACATACAAACATAATATCCAATACATATAATATCAATCCATAACAAATAGAAAGATGAAACCATGTCTCTACCTAAAATACACAAGGAATTGCAACTACATATCCCAAATATACAATGAAAGAGCATGGAACAAGAGAAACTCCCCTATGAAGCAATTGATCATCTTCACACCACCAAAGCACCAAGAACTTAGCCTCTCATGGAAGGAGGAGAGGAATTTCCCCCAAAATATACCCAAGAAGTGGCTGTGATGAGGAGGGATGAAATGGAGAAGAAGAGTGGTGAAAATGGAAGAGGAGATGGAGATGAAGAAGAAAATATGGAAGATTTGAGGTGAAATGTCATGGAAATGTCAGTGGGATGAGTGGGTTTGAGAGATTTTGAGTAAACCATAGCATAGCCACCTTAATTTCGTGCAAATGGGGTTTGGAGAAGGGTTTGGGGTGTGTTAGGAAGCTTATATAGGGTGTAGAAACCCTAAATTCGCGAAGCTGATTTTTTGGCTGCAGAGTGGCGCCCATGGCGCCAATGTGTGGTGCGCCACTGTTTTTGCGCCCCAGTGAGGCCCCGGGGCCCGGTGAGGCGCCAAACTGAACTCAATTTTTTTCTTCAAATTTTTCTTAACTCTTCCTTCTTCTATTGCTTCCTCTTTCTTGAGCATTGCTTCCATCACATATTTGGCTTCTCTTTGAAGTGTATTTTCCCATTGATCTACAAGAGATTAAGAATTGAAGTAGCATCACAAAGTTCTTAAAAAGATGAATGATAATAAATCAAGTTAAATATCACAAAATTGCCCTTAACTAGAACAAATTCCAACAACTTAAGCAATAGCTAGAATCTATGCTAATTAGGTGCAATTATCATCAAAACATACATTAATTCAATGGATTTGGCCATGAAAAGATATGCAAAAGTATGGTGCAATTATTTCCCCCACACTTGAACCTTTATACTCCTGGACAAATGGTACAATGCAAAGAATACAAGATTTTAACAAATCAATAGTCATCAAGTTAGTATGAATCACTAGGCAAGAATATGTATAGTGAGAATTGGCAATGCAATTGGACATAACTTATGGCGATGAGAACTCTCAAGATTATAGTGTTTCACACTCCTCACCTAATGTGGAATTTGTCACTCTACTTGTTCAATAAACAATTTAACCATAGGCTTGTGACTATTCTAATATCTCCACTATGCATGCACACATGACTGAATTAAGAGGACTTTATGGGGTTGAAATGATGGAGAAGACTAATAATGAATGATGAATAATGGAATAAAGTCAATGACCAATCATGCAAACAATTATTCACCACATATAAATGCAATACAACAAATGGTAACTCAAGTCATAATAATTCCATATTAGCATGCTACATGTCACTCTTTTTCTCAATTTTTTCACAAGCACTTTGTGCTTCCTCTCTTTTCTTTTCACATTATGTCTTTGGCATACATTAGCATTTTGTGCTGTCACTCTCTCTATTTTTTTTCTTGGTCTTCTTTCTTTTCTTTTGTTTTTCTTAGCCTTTGGCCAACTCTCTTTTCTTTTCTTTCTCTCTTTAGGCTCTCGGCCTCTTTCTCTTTGTTTTACTATGTAGCATGCCTTTTCAAATCATACAACAATACAAGAACAATGGAAATGCAAATATATGCTATGGATGTATGTTTCCAAATTGGTCAAGGTGGAAGAAAAGAAAGTGATGGCCCAAAGGGGTGAAACAAAGGATATATTTGTTGGTTAAGTGTTTGGGTAATTGGGTTTAGAAATGAATGCCCCAATTATATCCAAACATAAATGCATAAGCTTTGACTAAGAGTAGAAACAAGTTCTAGAAATTGAATAATTGAGCAAGTCACTCTTAAAATGAATTAAAGGCTCAAAAATCCTCACAAGAAGGGCTACTCTCATGCCAAAGATAAGTCTAATTGCAAGGCAATTGACAAAATACATATGTTTGGCATTGAAGGACACCGAATTTGTGGGTCAGTATAGTGTACCTTGGGCACACCCTTCAAGAAATATGGTATCTCGTATTAGCGGAAGCTTCCTGGGTATCATCTTGGAGAAGCCTAATATATGTGATTATTTACTCTATAATCTAGATAAAAACCTGTTAAATGCAAGGAAAATTATTTTAAATTAGTTTTCTTTTCAATTAAAATTGGGAAATGTTTTGTATGGTCAAAATTAGAATAAAAAGAGAGTTTTGGATTAAATAGATAATAATATTCTTAATGGATGACAATTTAAGAAATTATCACTTCGAAAGATTTTTCAGGGAGTTTTCATGTTATTGACTTTCAAATTGAACCCTAGAGGAACCCCTCTAGGCTAAACTTAGATCAAACATTACTTAAATTAATCTAAGTTGATTAAGCTCTAAACCAAAAAAAACTAATTGATTATGAAGGACTTATATAATTCACAATTTGGGTCACCCCACCCCACAATTGTTCTAAATTAACCTTGTAACTTTAATTTATAAATGACCATCCAAATAATAAATTGAGGCTAATCAAGGTTTATATATGTCCAATGCCACAACATAATCAATTAATCTTATTGTCATTTATCAATGCAAATAACTTGAGACACATGTAATCAAAAAAAAAACTTGAGACAATTACACTAATCAAACCACCTTGTGCTAGTCCAAAATTTTCAATAAGAGAATGAGATAAAATCATGATCTATGAATTTGATTAATCTCAAAGCTAAATAGCACCGAGTCAAGTATCCAACAAGAATAAAATGACATAAATAACAAATGTAGTTTTCATCCCTAATAGAACATACTCCTAGAATGTACTCCTGGAATCCTAGAAAAACATAAATGTAAGAAAGGAATAGGATTAAAACTACAACTCCCCTTAGTGATGATTTAAGCACCTTCCTTTACTCTCATCATCAAGAATTAAGGATTTAGTAAGGACACTGAAAATGGAGAGGAATGAAAGATTAAATGGAGAATAAAGGTGAGGAAAATAAATATGGAAGAGGAAGAAATTAGGAAGGTGAGGGTGTTTTTCTTCTTCAACAGTTCAGCGCCCCCTCCCTCTATTGTATATGCCTTTTTTGTGTGACATGATTTTAGAAAGGGGTTTGAGCTCAACTCAATCTAAGGTCAAGACACCTAGTCAAGACTATACGGACCGAGTGAGAATAGAGTCAATTCAGCCAACTATTAACTCCCCGCCGATTCAAAAAAAAAAAGCATACCATACGACCTTTTTTTTATGAAGGTAAGAATGATGTCTCTATTCTTTCTTTTCAGCAGCTCCCTCCCTCCTGCACGTGTTCCTCTCTCTTCTTTTTATTCGTTTCATTTCTGGACCCATTCCTTCATCAAATGAAGGCCAATATCGGCCCATGTGGCTCCTGGTCTTTTTCTACTTTAATTCCTTCCATCTTCAATCACAAACTTTGGGCTTTTGTTAAGAATTTCCATTTCAGCTCCAGTGATATTTGACCTGCCTAAGTAAAGAGATATCATAATAATAATAATAATAATAATAATAATAATAATAATAATAATAATAATAATAATAATAACAACAACAACATCTCTCTTTTTGTTTCTTTTAAATTTAAGACCATCTTTTTTTTATTTAGTAGTTTACTTAAGCTCAAATATTATCCAGATAAATCTCATTAATTAGGACTATGGACTCCCCAATTATACTTAAAATATGTATCAAATCATAGAAAAATTAAGGAGACATGAAGACTAAAATTGCATCTTAAATATATTAACAACATCATTTTAGGCATTCAAAAACATACAAATCTTAGGATTGTCAGTGACTCAAAGAATTCAATGAATTTGTGGCATCATTGACTGAATTTAGATATTGTAAAGTCAAGTAGGGTTGAGATTTGATTGATAAGGGAAAAAATAAAAGTAATGTTGGAAAAATGTTGAATATATTGGGTACTTCTTATACATAAAGAATATCAAGTGCATGCAATTACAAAAGGCATTCGTTGTAGAAATCTGATGTGTTTTGACTGAGTGAGAGGGCGATTTTTGTCCCAAAACAATAAGTTCCATGCATAATCTTATGAAATTGTATGGCTACACGCCTACACCTTCATGGCTGTTTTCAAAAAATGAGTATTAGTTTTTTTTGTCAAAATCTAAAATATCAATCAAGAATGGTATTGGTGTGTTCCGAAAAAAAATTGTGTGAGTGCGGTTTGATTGAATTTACATAATAAATGTTATTTAAATCAAGTAAAATTTTTTCTTACCTGTATGAATAAAGTAAATTAGAATCTTTATTTTAGTAAAAAAACATTTTATACTTGAGATTTACTATTCTTTAAATACAAGTGACATGATATCAATGTTTTCACCATATACAATTGATAACTGAACCGTTAGGAAAATGGCCACGTGGTTTAAGGATTGTTTGGCAAAATATATCAGAAATCTAGGTTTGGCTTGTAGAATAGCTTTTTTATTGGTATCCAAACAGGGATCATGAAAATGTCAAGTATACTTTCCGATGTTAAATGTAATATTGAGTTGATTTTTTAAGACTAAATATGTTAACTCAAAATCTATATTTATCATTTTTATCAAAACTAATTTACATTTCTCTCAAACCAATGAACTCTATAGTGTAATATCTAACATATCATATAATTAACTAACCATTGGATTAGTTGGATTGTTGTTCTAACTTAACCGCGTGTCTTGAATTAAAAATGTGGAAATACAGCATCTTAAGGGAGCGTCAATCTTAATGGTTTCTGTCATGTCGTGGTTCAGATTAATTTGATATCGATAATGTGTCTAAAAGATGACATGTCCCATGGTAACTATAACCAAGGAAAAATCCAGAAAAGATATATAACCAAATAAAATTGGGAAAATTAATTTGATATCCCCCATAAGGGACTTAATGCTAAAAAAGTCTGATAAACTCTCTAAATTAAAGTAGGGTCCCAAGGGACCTCACTTTAATATATTCTAAATGTGAAAAGACTGATTTGTCCCTCCACCAATTATTGTGTATTACTCTATTAAGAAACGACACACGTAACAACCTCTAGGCAAAAGATGACAAGTTCATGGGCACATATAACAACCCCTTGGGCGGTGTAAGAAGTTCACAACCAATAATACTCTAAGTTAATGGGCAGTGATTGACAACCCCTTGGACCTAGTAACAACCCCCTGAGCAAAAAATGACAAGTTCATGGGCACACGTAACAACCCTTTGGGCATGTGTAACAAGTTCACGGCCAATAATGCTCTAAGTTAATTGGCAGAGATTGACAACCCCTTGGGCACTCGTAACAACCCCCTAGACACAAAATGAAAAGTGCATTGGCACACGTAACAACCCCTCGGGACTCTACTTTAATAGGCTGAGGAGCAAAACAGTCTTTTCACGTTTAGAATATATTAAAGTGAGGTCCCTTGGGACCCTACTTTAATTTGGAGAGTTTATGAGATTTTTTTAGTATTAAGTCCCTTGTAGGGACTTCAAATTAATTTTCCCAATAAAATTGGCCAATCTTTTTCTTGCCAACAAAAAAATCTCAACCATTGTCGTGCCTAAAACGGTAAAACCCAATGAATAATGATGCTATATTGCTATGTCATGATAGTGACGACACGTTCTTGTTCAATTATTACCAACAAATAAACCCTTGACCAACTTTAATCACCATGACTTTGCTAAAAGAATAAATAATGCCCTCCACTTTCCATAACCTCACCTTCTATGTTGATGCCCTCCACATCTTCTTCTTCTTCTTCTTCTTCTTCATCATCATCTTTCTTCCATGGCCAAACCTCACCTTCTCATATTCCCATATCCAGCACAAGGCCACATCCTCGCTCTCCTCGACCTCACTCACCAACTAGCCCTCCGTGACTTCACCATCACCATCATCATCACTCCCAAAAACCTCCCTCTCCTGTGCCGCCTCCTCCGCCGCCACCCCACCAACGTTCAACCCCTCACTCTCCCCTTCCCCTCACACCCCAAAATCCCTCCCAACGCTGAGAACATCAGAGACCTTGGAAACCATGGAAACTACTCCATGATCACTGCTCTCTCTAAGCTCAAAGATCCAATCTTGCACTGGTTTAAAAATCACACTTCACCACCTGTGGCTATCATATCTGACTTCTTTCTTGGCTGGACTGTTAATCTTTCTGTTGAGTTGGGAATACCCAGAATAGCTTTTTACTCTGTGAGTTCTCTTTTGGCCTTGATTTTGAACTTCTGCATGAAAAATCACAAGGATATTGTTGTGAGTTCTAGTCAGAAAGTGGTAGAGTTCTCTGATTTTCCTGGTAGTTTGTCGTTTAAGCAAGAGCATCTTCCTTCTATAGTTCGAAACTATAAGGAATCTGATCCTGATTCTGAGTTCGTGAGGGAGAGTTTGATGGAGAATATTAAGAGTTGGGGTTGTATTTTCAATAGTTTTCGAGCTTTTGATGGCAGGTATTCGGATTATCTTAGAACAACACTTGAACACCCTCGGGTCTTTGTGGTGGGTCCATTGAGCTTAATGGGACCCGAGAATGGTGAAGATCAGGTTGATAATAATCAGTCCTTAGATGAACATGCTGATTTATTTAGCTGGCTTGATAGATGCCCCGATAGGTCTGTGTTGTATGTGTGTTTTGGGAGTCAGAAGATGTTGAAGAGAGAACAAATGGAGGCTCTTGCATCCGGGTTGGAAAGATCCGGGACCCGGTTCATATGGGTCGTGAAATCCGGGTCGCCCCAACATGTGGCGGAAGGGTATGGGGTTGTGCCAGATGGGTTTGAGGGTCGGGTTTCGGGTCAGGGCTTGGTGGTTAGAAGTTGGGTGCCCAAAGGGGATATATTGGATCACCGGGCCGTGGGCGGGTTTTTGAGTCATTGTGGGTGGAATTCGGTGTTGGAGGCTATAGTGGCCGGAGTCATGATTTTGGGATGGCCTATGGAGGCTGACCAGTTTGTGAATGGCAGGCTACTTGTGGAGGAGAAGGGCGTGGCGGTGAGAGTGTGTGAGGGAGCGGATACAGTACCCGACCCGGGTGAGTTTGGTCGGGTGATAGGAAGATCAATGAGTGAAGATAGTGTAGAAAAAGAAAGGGCAAAAGCACTTAGGGATGAAGCTCATTTGAGTGTGAGTCCCCATGGGAAGTCATGGAAAGAGTTGGATGATTTTGTGGAAGCAATGACTCAACTTGGTGCACAACAATGATGCTTATGAATATACTTTAAATGCATGATATTTTAGTGTGCCAGTAAGTCCAACCTCAAATGGTTATAATAATAACTAAAAAGGAATATCACGACCATAGTTTGGTAACTGTGGTCGTGATAGACCTATCACGACCACAGTATAGTCTATCACGACCACAAAATATAGTCGTGAAAACACACTTTTTCACGACGCTCTATTTCACGACGGGCGATTTGTGGTCGTGAAACGCCCAATATTGTGGTCATGAAAAACTTTATTTCCAGTAGTGAAGGACCCGAGGCACTAATATTTTAGTGTTGTATAATGCATGATGTAGAATGTATTAAAGATGCTTGCATTCTTTTGTGTGCAGTATGTGTAATGAATATGTGTAATGAATTAAGGGCGTTAAAGCTTTAACTGTAAATGCCGCATTCTAATAACGCAAATTCGAGGTATTTGGGAAAGCTAGTATTAATGTATTATACGGATGATGTATCAATCTGCCATGTGTATGTTTCAATAGTGCAAATGCGTTGTAGAAATCATAGGAGAGTGGATGTTTTTTTCCTGATGTCAGCAAATGTGAAACATTCTCAAAAGTACAGCAAACGACTGATCATCTTGAGAATTGTAATGTAGGCATAATCCCACGTTGCATCTTTCTTCTTTTTTTGGTTAGTAATAATTAAGTTGACTGAATTAGTACAAATTATATGTCACCTGAAGATACTGGTATGCTGGGAAAAAGATCTTGAGATCCAACAACGTCACTCTATATAAGAGCCCTACTATATAAAGTAGCCACGTTAATGACAAAGGAGTAGTGTATGCACATATCAACTCTGGACTCTGGAACATGCTCACTAGACTCTTGAGTCATTGTCAACTAGACTGCACAAAAAGTGGGTAGGGCTAGTGCTAGTTTAGATGTATGCCCTAAGCACGGTCTTAAAAAAATCTCCAGGCTGCCTTTTTTGTTCATATCAGGTCTTATTTAGCCCGGGACCAAGACGACCAGGCAAGGCCTATCCTATTTGTCGCTAAGCCTTTTAATCTAGAAGAAAATATCGTCTCTTAATCCTTGAGTTTGTCTTTACTCTCTTGTCTCATGTCTCATTGAAATAAAGGATTAGGGAAAAGAAAAATAATGAAATTATAATATTATATGGTGTGGTAATTAGTAAATATTAGGTATTAATTAATTAAAATATATTATTTTTATTAAAAATAATAATATTTCCAGGTTAAACCGAGCCAAGGGTTGTAAAGCATAGGTCCTTGTTCTATTGTCTTATTGAGTGGTTAGGTTTGGTTCTGTTGAGATTGTTATTACCATTTGGCTTCCGATTAGGCAGGCCTTCAGGACTTGTGCAGCCTTATTGTCAACTTTATTAATAATTAGTTTGTAATTAGACTAAAAAGTTATATGATTCGAATAAGATCTTAAGCAATAGTGTTAATCCTTCAAGTAACGCTCATTCTTCAACTAATTTTTTTTCTAGAAAAGGTCCAAATAACACAACGATATATAATTACACAAAGGGGGACTATATATCCCACACACTCTCTATCAACTAAAGTTCGCAAGTAGGGCAGATACTAATAAGATGGTAATAAGGAAGAATTTTTTAAACATTCTTTGATCAAGGCATCTTGATTCAAGAGTAATCTTCTTTTTCTGGATGGGTATAAGGTATCTACTATTGGTAACTATGACTATCCCTCTTTCACCGTAGATTTCCAGTGGATCTTTAAGTACTAGCCTAGAATCTCCCCATAGACACCTTTAAAGATTGAACCCATTTCAAACCTTCTTGATTCCTATATCCAATGCAAGTTTCAAGCCCATAAACTATATAATCTATTCCTCACTTCAAATGCACTACATCTCGCAAGTTTAAAAGGGAGAGCCGTGTTTAAAAGTCTGGGTATTGTTTAATGGGCTTGAGGAAAGAAGACATCTAAATATATAATTATGCTCTTATATGTGATGAAATGGGTACATTGTGGCTCATGTAATGTTTCTTATTTCCAATAAGCCCACTTCTCATTAATAACAAAAACAAATTACACTCCCCAAATTACACTCCCCAACTTCATTTTATTACACTCCCCAACTTCATTTTATTGCAACTACTGTCTCCAACTTTATCTAGGTAGAATGAATGTAAATAAATGGCAGTAGTAAAATTGTGTTAAAATGAAACATTTTTCTTTACCCCTAACAAATATTACCATTAAATTATTTCATACTATGCTAGTTAGAGAGCATATTTGGATCAATTGGTTAGAAATCATTCCAACTTAATCCAAGCTTTTAACATTAATCTTACATTTAAAAACAGACAGGGTAATAAACATTATTCAATGAATAAAATGAATGTAAGAAAAAACATCATCCTCTTGCATGATAGGACGGTATGTCTAAAAACAGGCAAGAAGCTGATCTAATTGGCCATATATCATAATTAAGCAAACCTCTCTCACGTGTCTTTGCCTCTATCATATGACATAACATCAGGTTCCAATTCAATGTTCATCACAACGATGAGAAAGTGTTTTCTCATTGTTGAGATAAAATATGTACCATCCAAAATTTTATATAGATGGTTTAGATTTAAGAACTTTAAATGACTATTTTTCATAGATAAAATTAATTTTTTAGCAAATGGTAGTTATAAGATTTACCTCATTTTTTATTTGTATCTATCAAAATAAAAATTTATCAAAAATATTAAATTTTATTTAAATAACTCTGAACCATTGAAATAATTTTGGATGATATAGATCATGATGAGAATTATATTTCTCTCCAGGCCTAATTATAAGACCACTTTCACTTTAAATTGATTGTTGTCTATAACTAATTTTTCTCCAAAACTAATTTGCAACTTGTAACAATGAAATAAAACAGTGAGAGAACTCTTTGCAACATTGTATTAAGCAAAGAAATAAAAAGAAGAAGAGCATCTTTGCAACAATGTACTATTAAGTATAGCAAAAAAAGTGAAAAATTACTTTACCATGAGTCATAATTTTTTTTCTAAAATATTGAAAAGAGTACTCTATTTTGCCGCAAAAAATACTCTCACTCACAAAAATCTAATTACCACATAAAGAGTAAAGTCATAGTTGTCTCTCTATTTTAGGCTCTCAAAGTTTGATTTACTTACCCTGTTCGTATTTTGTTGGCATGTTTTTTTCTCCAAGTTTTGACTTGTCAGTTCTGTTCACGAGCTCACTACAATGATGCAAATAAAATTGTCAATGCATTAAGAAAATAATTAATTCATGTCGGTCTTTTAAAATACAATCCAAAATTAAAAAATAGAAAGATTCACAAAAATCAAGACAAGCAGTACTGTTCATCAAATTCAGAACAGTACCATCTTTATTTCAAAAAATTTAATATACTTATTGAATTATTGATGGGCCACAGCTACGCACTAAATTAGCAAGCAACAGGACATGCGGGACCTCATTACAACGCTCAGTCCAACTTGCACGTATTGCCAATATATGCATTCGAAAGTTTCAGTTTTGGGAAACACCAAACAAACAAAATAATAAAAGGTATGGTAATAACAATAATAGCCTCACGTTCATAAATTAAAGCCGAAATATATCGTTTAATGGCCTCCAAGTTGGATCTTCTTGTTAGCTCAATGCCTCCCACACCACAATTTTTGTGTGTGTATATTTGATCACCTCCTCCACAATTCATGCCCATGAAATATCATACATGTACTTACAAAGAATATGATGACCTTACATCCAGGTTGACCATTCATGATGAGCAAATGATCAAGTTGTTACATATTTAAAAAAAATAAAGAGGAAATTAATTGGAGATGATTTCAACAAATCTAGAACTGATTCAGATGTTTAATTAGTTGTTATATATAATTATGCAATAAACTTGAACTTCAAGAGTTACTCCATCAATGAAGTTGTCGTGTAAGAGAATTTATTTGGGTTTATGATTGTTATATTTTTTTAGCAGTGACTGATTCACATGAAAAAAGTTCGTTCCTTGACTCACTTTCATACTCTAACTCACATGCATATTAACACTTGTATGCTTCCTTGTTCACAGATAACCAGACACATGTAACTATTTCAAAAGGGTGCATAAATACCTTCCTTTGCTTTATCAGTTTTTTTTTGGTGTTAAGACACAGCTTTTCATGCATTTTTTGATTCTATAAATTTATTATTTGATTAAAAGAATTACTATATAATGTCTCAAAAAAGAACCAACTGATGACTTATCCAAAATGGCTAGTTATAAACTATGTTTATATCTTCAACTCTGACATACTTGTAAGAATGTGAGTTAGGCTATCTATTTATATACTCCTATTACACCATTTGCATATTGCTTTTAGCTCTAGGTTGTTTTCACAAATGGAGAAATTTACAGTCACTTTTGCTTTGAGATTAAATTAAGGAAAAAAACAGACAAGTCTAAGTCTCACTCTTTTTTTGTCTTTTCCTATTATGATACAATCATTTTATCTTAAATCACAAACCTTGAAAAAGCTTGGCGTTAGGGGACACCTCAATGTAAATATTAATAGAATATAAGTCAAAAGATGGCAGCTATAGATTAGGCTGCCACTTCATCAAGTTCCCTTTTTCTACATCTGCACTCAGACCAATCTCTCAGAATGCAACACCTTAACTAATGCTTTCATGTACAAAGATCATAACTGTGATCGGGTAACCATAGTCAGATAAACTAGATGCTAGCTTTAGTACTAAATATAAGAGATTGACTTGGAATTTATTTTTTTTCCTAAATGTAAGATCTCAAACCTTTTATTTCTCCCAAATTTGTCGTTTTTCTATATATAAATAATTTCTATTTTTTTACTTAGAGTCCCCGGTGTCCCACACCCTTTGGGTGCAAACTAATCCGGAGTCACCCCTTAGTTTGGATCTTCCCAGGGTTTGAACGCAATACCTAACAGGTACACAATAAATTTTATTTGCTCTACCCTTTCAACCAGCGCGCTAAGCCCCCTAAGCTTCAGTAAATGATTTCTATTGATTGTACATAGTAAGGGTTTCCACCAAGAGGTAGTTCCATTACACATGATTAAAAAGGGTATTGAAGGAAAATCAGTACATTTATCATAAATAACTAACTTAACTAATTTTCTTAATATATTTAAATTAGTTATTTAACTCCTATATTAATTACTTCAAAGTGGTAATTATACACTCTCTCCATTCCTAAATATAGGATTTATTTGAAGAGGTATAATTGTTCCTAAAAACTAAAAGACCTCTTTCTATAATTACACATTTTCCCTATATTATTGTTATTAATACTCATCAATAATGAATAAGCAAAAGGGGACTGCATGAATGAAGAAATGTGGTTAGGATGTTTTGATAATATCATATAATTTTAACACAATTAATTACATCATTAATCTAATCAATAGGTCTTATATTTAAAAACGGGTACGGCAGAAAAATCTTGGTCAGCCCACAGTTGGTGTTGAATTCAGATAATCATTGATCAGGATCCTCACCAAATTTTCAAGTTTATCTTGTTATCCAGCTAACTTGAACATATCAATTGTTGACAGTGACATTTCCAAATCCCCACAAAATGCACCATAGCACCCTGTTTTAAGCCCCTTGTGTTGAATCAGACATAAAAATTAAAGAATGATTTTTACCGGAAAACATAATGTTTTTATTTAGAATTGGATTTTTATATCTACATAGTAATACTTATTTACTAGAGTATAACTGAATCTAAAATAAGGACAGAGTAGCTCTTTTTTCAACTCTCCCTTTGACCCCATTCTTCTCCCATGGGCAGGAGAGTTGAACAGATATTAAGAACAAGAAGTGAATCATAGTTTAGTCCTTCAATAATAATTTATCCCTTCAACTTATTGAAAGGCCAAACAGATTTAATTTGGTGTATTCGTTGGTGGGACATTTCTAAGTGATGCTCTTTTCCAATTGGTTGTTCATATCTTTAGACTAGTTGCTGCCTCTATGTCAGCATCTGCAAAATTTGTAATTTTGTATGCTTTCTTATTTTTCTGTGTCAATTTAGCACGACCATGACATAAGACAAGACTCTTAACTCATTCCAAAACAAAGCTCAGTCACAAACTAGTAAATATCGAAAAATTAAAAAAACAATTATGATTTTCCTTTTATCATTGTTGCTTACACCACAAGGAAAGAAAATTCTATTATTAGATGCATGCGAC
This sequence comes from Mimosa pudica, assembly GCA_029929735.1. Lineage (NCBI taxonomy): Eukaryota > Viridiplantae > Streptophyta > Magnoliopsida > Fabales > Fabaceae > Mimosa > Mimosa pudica. The sequence goes on from JAKELP010000024.1 coordinate 6,603,178, forward strand.
AGCAGAAAAAAGAGAGTAGATATGGTATGGTAGCCAGTTGTATTTAGAGAAGACGTGAGCAGTTTTTGTGATGGCATATGTAAAATGGGTGAGCTTGTGAAGTGACTCCATAGATGGCTACAAGAATAATAATCCCTTGTTTTGATGATTTAGATGGGACTTAATAATAAGCGCCAAGTCTCTTCAATGTGCTTTAAGATAAGAAAATGACTAAATCCATCATATTCATTTTGAAATATTCACACACCAAGTTGTCCATAAAGTGTGTTTGGTTCATGTATTTTCAAACTTCTTGTCTTTCCTTTTCTTTTATTTGATTAAGGGTATCCCTTTAACTGTTTCAGGCTTGATAATAATTTTTTAAAGCTTTGAGATGACAGGATTTCTGCCTTTCCCCTCAAATATGTTTTCCACAACTCAACCTTTTATTTTGTTCCCCTACAATTATTATATTGCTTACCACATAAAAACTTGCTAGTTTAAAGTTTATCTTTCTTGTTCTAGAAATTCTTGCAACTACTTTGCACACAGCCTGAATAGTTAGAGTTTTACATCATTCTTGAAAATGCGTGATAAAAAAAAATGTTAAAACACTATTCATTATATACAAAAGTTTCATTGCACGATTCAATCCTACAAATTATTTATCAAACAGATCATGAGATGATCCTGGAGGGAGAAAAAAGAAATGAAATGATAAAATCAAAATGCAGTAAATGCTTTCCGGCTATCAAATATTTACAACAGTTTCTTCCTACAACCCTCACTCCCAAATACAAGCACTCATGACAATCATATAAGCAAGAACTAACCTACAATCCTCACTCCCAGATAACTAAGCCTCTTATTGTTCACTCTGAAGTAGTCCTCTATCATAGCATTCCATTGCTCAACTTCAAAACTGGCATGAAGTACCAAGTCTCTGTCTTTGCTTCTGACCTAAGGTTATGGATTTCCTTTTGGCAAATGCTGGATGCAAAAGCTCTTGAAACTTCTCCAGGAACACTGTCCATTCTTCATCATTCATATCAGCTAGCTTCACAAAGCTTATGCTTGAAGGAAGTTGCTCATTGGCACTCCTATGCCCAGATGATGCATTTGTGGCATAGCCATCATCCACTTTTGAACCTGAATGTTTTTGGGTTTTCTCTCCTAACATTGTATTGTTCAGTGACACAGAAAGTTTTGAGACATTTTGGACTGTTTGAGGGGAAATGTGGCCAACCCTGATGGATCTTCCCCATCAATTTCTTCCTCACCCTCTTCGATGCTTTCATCGAGTTTAGAGAGTGGGTTGCGGCCATGTCCAACCCCAAATCCACGTTGGAAAGTTCCTATGGTTAGAGGATCGTTGAATGTCATCTTGTGAGTAAAATTGAATCCAAGTTCATCACAATCTATCTCGAACTGAAAATCGTGATCTCCCAACTCGGTCCTTGGAGATAGTTCCTCCCTCTCTGCAAGGTTCTTCCTTGCCTCCAAACATACCACCTCAAGATCACTGGGCTCCTCTTCACCCCTATGGAACTCCCGAGTCATCATCTCACCGATCTCAGCAAGACACAGACCAAACTCGGCAGCCTCCTTGAGGAAAATAGTGCAGAGTACCAAGACTCTCAGGCAAGCCTCTCGTATCATGGGGAGTTCCGTGCGAAGCATCTCACAATCTCGAGCTGGATCGAGATTTTTTATATAATTGAGCTCATCTTCAGAGAATGGAATTGAAGCCTGAGGCCAATGAATCCACTCAAAGTATGGATCCTCCAACGTCTCTGGTAGGCAAAGCCCATGATCAATAGGAAAGAGCTCCACCTGCCCAAATGTCCCCATACTATCGCGCTTTCTGACTAGCAAGTTTCCACCATGCCTATCTGTGTTAAGAATCCTAATGTCCAATATCCCTATACGATGCACAGAAGCAACCGGAAAGCTAGAGGTCCCATGATCACTGGCATCAAAATCATGCGGTATGAACTGCTGAAATGATGCAATTTTGCTTACCAAACTCTTCCTCCGAAAATTAGTCCCATCGACCCCATCATTGACATTGAAGATCGAATGAGTAATCTTCACTAAGGCAGTTGGAGGCACATTTGCAAAATGATCGTGATCAAGCAGATAAGCAGCAACTTCCCTGAACCCGGTCTCACCTACCCTCACCGACCTCTTCAAACCCGGCTGTCCAAGAGTCTTACCAACAAATCCTTTCGGGTTGTTAGGAGCAAAAGGCTCCTCATCAGTTGGTTTCACAATGCCAACACTCTCACCTCTACTATTCCGGAAATAATATGCACCTCCAAGACCACTATGAACAGGAATCGGATCAATCCCCATCTTAATTGCCTTCACAGAATCCTTAACCAATTGTTTCATTCTATCAAGGCGATTCGATTGCCCCAATATCTCAATAGGACCACTCTTATCCTTCTGCTGAATATCCCTTCCAACAGGTGACAAACAAGGAGTGGATGAGCTTCTATGCATTTGATTCCTAGTAAGAAGCAAAGGAGAGTCATTCCTCACAGCACTAAGGTCATTCTTAAGAACAACATCTCCAAAACTCAGTGAGCTCTCTTCTATTGGCACATTAAGAGCAAGCTGCAACCTCTTTTTCACAGTGTGAGCATTGTCCCTACGATCTAACTCCATACCAAGGACACATCCCTTCTCGGTTTGCACGAAAACCCGCCTCCTCCCCGTCGATTGCCTCCCTTCAATTCTATTGATGGAATCAAAATCCCCACTGTGGGGACTCCTCATAAGTGCCACAGCCATCTGAGTTTGAACAGGACTGTCTAACTTCTGAGACATCAACTGAATGAAGCAAAGTTAATGATGGTGGAAGAAAGGTTCTTCTTCCCTCCCCCACAAATGGCAAGCTGGCCAAATGAGATTGATTAACTCCAATTTCTTGTTCCACAACAATCATCAATCATAAACCCTCAAGTGATTATGATTACTATAGTCAGTAGTCCATCACGCCTGGTTAGCAAAACTTAAAATCTGCACAACAAGCATGGAGATTTAATCAAAACTCAAATAACTGCAAAGTAAACACACACATAATTATTACCCATTTAGTTCAATTAATTAAAAGTAAATCCATGAGGTCATTCATGCTTGTGGATAATCTTAGAAAGTAAGGGTAGGAAAAATAATTAAAATATCAATTTTGCATCTAAATAGCAGATACAATGAACTCATCAGTCAGCACTAAAAAAACTTAAGAAACCTCCTAAAAACAAAAGCCATGGGTCATTTAATGCTTCAAGCTCATAAAAACCTTTTTTTATCAGAAAAAACAACCTCAAAAAACAGTAAATTTAGATAAGTATTCAAGTACTAAAAAATCACATAAGCAAATACTAAGATACCCAGGTTTAGATAAGTCACCATCATTTTGAACCCAGAAAAAAAAAATAAAGCTTTCTACAAAATAAAAAAAACATAGTGAGCTGGTTGGTTTTGATGACATGAAAATGCAGAGAAAAAAACAAAACAAAAAAAAAAGAAAGAAGTGAAGCAAAGAACTCACCGAAATGCGAGATCTGAGGAAGAAAAAGAAGTTACAGAGAGCAAACAATGAAGGGTGATGAATGAATGAATGAGAAGAAAGAAGGAAGTACAAGGGTGATAAAAACTCGGACGAGTTGACTCAGTGGATACCTTTGTTGAAGGCACAAAATATACCCACAAAGGCAAAGGAGACTTCAATCTCTTTCTATCTCTCTCTCTCTCTCTTCTTTTTCAGACTCAGCATGTTGGTAGAGAGGGATTCATATATATACTACCAACACACAGGGCATGAATGAGAAGTCTGGAACCATTAATCTTCACCGTTGAATCTTGGAAGATAATATAAGATGTGAGCAGCTGGCTAATGCCACTTTTGTCTTTTTATATACTCCCTCTTGTCCTTATTATAAATCACCAACCAGGTAAATTTTGATCATTAATACTCCCTCCGGTCCCAAATGTAAGAGCCCAAAATTTGAATGGTTTTGGTCCCTAATGTAAGAGCTCACCTCATATTCTCTCCTCATTTAATGCATTTTTTCCTACTTTAGCTCTAACTCTCTTTCATATTTATTAATGCTTATGTATTTCTCTCTCTTAAAAGTACCATAATAAATATGGGCAATTTTGGAAAAGAAGCATTAACTCCAGACATCCAACTAACATTCACATGTTTTCTTAAGAAACGTTTTTTTGACGGCTAGCTCTTACATTAGGGACCGGAGGGAGTATAAGTTACCAATTGTCATTAACTAAATCATTTATTAAAACTTTTCAAATATACCATTATCATTGGAAAAAGAGATTTCTTCAATTGAATTTGAGAAAAATGAACATTGGAAGTTGAGAAGAGATAGAAGATGAACAAGACACTTGTATAATCATAAAGATAGATGATTAATGAAGAGAGAGAAAAGGTAGTGGACTATAGTGATAAAGGTGGGAGAGACAAAAATGGAAAGGAAAAATAAAATAAGACCAATTTCATTATACAACTTCCATTAACTTTTATTCCTTGGTATGTACAATTTGGCGATTGGTGACTTATAATTAGAACCGAAGAGATTATACTCCTTTTGCCCTGAAATATCAGGTGAAGATAAACGTTTTGTTTTAATGAAACAGAGTGCATGAGTGCATGCGGAAAATAAGATGAGAGTTTGTAGTAAAGAAGAGAGAATAAATAATTGATTGTAATATGCAAAGTTAATAGAGGGAAAAAGGGGGAAAAACACAATAAGCGCAAACACAAATCAAAAGTGCATCTTATATTATAGGACACACTTAATCAAGAATTTTCACCTTATATTTAAGGACGAGTGGAGTATATATAAATTGACAATCAAGCATCATACTGTCATTTATTTGAGCAATTGATTATTCAAGTTTTAGAGTTTGTGGCTTCTCTACGACATAAATGTCTATTCTATGACTCGAACTCAAAATCTTGTAGGATTTACATCTCTATATCAACTATGTACTCCCTCTGTTTTTTAATATAAGAGTCCAGTCATTAAAATACGTTTATTAAGGAAACATGTGAAACTATAGATAGAGTAGGCGAGATAGATATTTGCTTAAACGAACAAGGGTAAAAACTTCTAAATTAATTAAAATAATCAAATTTGAATTCAAAAATATAAATGTTAAGTTCATTATATTCATTTCGTTTACTTTTCAATAATATGTGATCATTTTCTTATTTTTAAAATATTGTTGTTTGCTTAAAAGTCCACCTGAAATAAAGAAAAACACATGGTCTTTTTTTGTTACAGGACTCTATATAATTTAGTCCAAAAAACTAGTAGGACTTCGGGTATGAAAGAATTAATACTAATTTTATTCCTTAAAATTTATACCGATTTTTCGTTTCAATATATTAATTTTTAAATTGTTAATTTTATTCCTTAAATTTTTAGTCAATTTTTGTTTTATTCCTTCAACTTTAAAATAGTTGACTTTGATCTAGCAATTTTGTGTCGTTTACAATTTTTTGATCGACGATCAAGGTATCCTCTCATTGATAAGTGAGAGACTAATCCTCCGCTGATTTATAGGCACCTCAAAGGGTGAGACAGTCAGACAACTGGCCTCAGAGATTTGATGTTTCTCCATACCCAACGGCAAAGATCGAACCCCAGAGAATTGATTAAGGGTGAATGAGTTATTGTCATCAACCACACACCTGAAATTGTGTCGTTTATAATTTTAGCTCTTGAAATTTTTATTATTTATTATTGTTGGTCCATGAAATTAAAACCATAGATTTTAAAAATGAAAGACAATTTATTATAAATATTACAATGTAGAATAATCAAAACCCCCTAGTTTTAAAGCTCATGGATTAAATTATAAGTAAACTTTTTTCCCTGAAACAAGTGAAAATAAAAGAACTATCATCAATTTTAAAATTTAAACCAAGGAAAAGTTCAAGATCAAAAGTGCTATTAAGGACAGAATTTGATTTGATGTGAATATAATATTTTCATTATACATTGATGAATAAATGTAGAAGAATTTATAAAATTTCCTATGATGGGATGGGTAAGGTTGACGTGGAGATAAGGAAGTGGATGATGACGTGGTATGTAGTCAGTGTCTACTGTCTAGTGTAATGGTACAAATTTTCAGTCCATCATATGGTCCTTGGTTCTGTCAATGTGGACTGCAGAGGCACTCGCGGCCAATGGATTTGGGGCCTTTTTGGGTCCCACATACTCACTTTTCAGATCTGATCGTACGGTGTGGGTTGAATTAGGGGAATGTTGATCTCATCAGATGCTTCTCCCCTCTTCTTTCTGATTTATGCCAAATCTTACCGGCTAGTTTTTTGGCATTATTATCAACTTGGAAAAAGGAAATCATACGGCTAAAAATGGACAAACTTTGATCAGGCGACTCATGTCTATTACTCCCTATGTACCACTATATAAGTTAATATTCATGTTATCTAGGGGTGAGAAAATCAAACCGAAAACCGAACCGAACCGAATCGAATTCGGTTATTTCGGTTCGGTTAATTCAGTTTTCGAATCTTATTCTGTTTTAAAGTTCGGTTGTTTCGGTGTTCGGTTTTTTAAAAAAAATATTTCGGTTAACCGAATAACCAAATTAATAAAAAAATAATAATAAAATTATTATTTTATCATATTTTTCTTTAGATAAGTAAAAATTTAGAGTTTAAATCTATAGTTTTTGTATTCCTTCTTTTAAATTAAAAGTGATATGCAATATATCAATATAAAATGTGGAGTTTTATATGTTGAAAATGAATAAAAAATTGAATTTAATATAAAATAAATAAATTTCGGTTTTTCGGTTAAAACCGAAACCGAACCGAAATATTTCGGTTATTTCAGTTCGGTTTCCAACACTAATCGGTTTCGGTTCGGTTTTGATAATTGTCATAATTCGGTTTTCGGTTTTCACCGAAAACCGAACCGAATAACCGAATGCTCTGCCGTAATGTTATCCGTTGTATATTTGAGAAAACTGTTGAAAGTTATTGAACGCCATTAATATGCCACTACAAAAAACTTGTTTCTTGGCCACACAAGCTTTCCAGCATTTTATTAAAAAAAGCGACTAAAATAACACATAGCAGCCAACAAAGGTTAATCCAGTTGATAAAGGTGTTTGACTCATAACTATGTGGTTATGAGTTTGAATTCCGCCGATGTGAGGACCTTGTTGATGGGCAATCTGTAAGTACCCGCATAAATACTCTTTGAGTCCGGAGACCTACTTTAACCCTAGTGAGCCCCAGGACTCAACTCACTTAAACCTTTCTATGTAAAAACAATATCACATAGCGATGGTTAAACACTAAAACACTAAACATGGGAAAAATGGGGCAAAAAGGGACAAAAAATGGCGTAAAATTCATGCCACGGTTATTGCTGAACAAAACACGACAATGTAGTTTTTTGTTGTAAAAAAATTTATAAACTTTTTGGCGTCATATGGGCTTTATTTGTGTTTTTACAATATATGCTACTTTCCGCTGTAGCCAAAATAATAAAAATAAACAAATAAATAAAATCTCTTTAACTTTTTTAGAAAAATTAATTATGCAAAGTTAATCACTTTAAAAATTGATAATTACTTTTTCCTAAAAATCAATTTATTTTATTTATGAATTATATAATATAATTACACGTGACTTATGTTATGATATAGTGGTTTTATTTAGTTTTTAATTTCTGAAAAAAGATTGAAAGAGTCATATATTTAAAATCAGAGTGAGTATCATCCATTCTCGAGCCTGGTGTAAAACACTTTGTCAGCTGGATGTTAATTCCATTTTTTTTAAAATGGTCCCATTTGAAGTTTGATGTGAATTAATTTTCTTTCTTTTTATCCAATGTAATTTACTGTTTTTTATGATAATTTACAGTTTGAAATATGGGTAAATTTATTTTATTCTAAAATAAATTTAACCGATTAAGAACATTTTGCTTCTTGCGTGAAGTACTGCTGGTATTTTTTTCTACTTGACCTTTTACTAAAAAGAAAAGGAGTTTTTCAATTATCATTTAGTTCATAAACAGTATAACATGAAAAATAATCCTCATAACGGAATAATACCATTGATTTATTTTTCAATCTCATTATACTGATGGTTTTGTAACTTCAATTTTGTTGGATCATTACTACTTATAGAGTACATTCACCTTTATACATAGATTTACAACAAAATGTTTGTATTTTGTAATGATAATTGAAAAAAATAAATTATTCAATAACATTAATTCTGAGAATGATTAAATTTTAAAAAAACATTAATATTAGTAGTATTATAATATAATGCAAAAGACTATAAAGAACTAATATATCATTTCCCATTCCTTAAAATGACATAACTCTCTAAATATTGTAAGGCAAGTAGTTATAACCAAGAACTCTATCATCCATTTTCATTAGAATTCATGAGTAGAAAAATGTTATTATCAGAAACAAAAATATTGTGAATAATGGTTGTTGGAAGAACCGTCATAATGAATTCAAATATTCTGTAGGTGATAATGTACAAAAATTTTATCATATCACATTTAAATATGGGAATTAAAATCCGTTTTATAAATTTAGCTAGGTACCTTATGACTGATGCTTTCATAATTTACAAAAATAAGTGCTGCTTCTTTAATTTTTTAAAATGAACTTCGCGAAGTTTAGGGATTCGCCGCCGAGGCAATTTTTTTCAGAAATATTTACACTGCAAAAACCAGAGACCAAGTGCATTGAATCTTGTTCAAGCCATTAAATTAAATAAAAAAAGCACTATAAAAATAACTACAAAAATGCAGCACCATGCATGCCCCACGATTCTCTGTTTTTTTTTTCTTGAAAAAAAACGAAATAACGTACCACCGTTAGAACTTCATGCTTTTCTTCCCTGGGATTGTCAGGTGTTTATGACTTTTATGGTCACTTGGTGGATATTTTTATATATATGTATGAAAAAAAAGTTAATTATGTGTGAATATGTGAGAAGGTTTTGCATAGGTCACGAGCAATACCATTTCACAAGTTTGTTAACTTTTCCAGTGTTGCTTTATTTGCAAGTATAGTATTAAACTTGAGTAATTTTGCTCCTTATATTGAAAATATATATTTATAATTAATGTCAAAATATTTTAACAATTAATGTTTACTGGAGTATTTTAGAACGAAATTAGGTGATAGCACTATAGTTTAACGGCATCTTTGAACAAAAACTTCTGAGATTAAATAGCTTGTTAGTCAAAATTTCTTAGGTGAATTTGAACTTGAATAAGAAGTAAAATTGGGGTTGGGCTGGCCAATAGAAAATAGGTAAATCACGTGACATGGGACACGTGGAGACAAAGTCGTTTGTCAAAATTCAGACATGTCGGTGTTATCCTTTCCACGTACTTTTGTCGTTATCTTACCATATAGTATAAAGTATAAACAAACGCAGTGTGCAAGGTGTGTTAGCGAACATATAACTTATTCTATGCATGGATCAAATGTCGTCAATTTCTTAGACTTTTGACCACATCTTTTTGGTCAAAGGAATCATAATTTGAATGTATTATGAAACTAGGCCCCTTGGTTACAAGACTATCTCCAATGTTATGTGGATTCTTAATACTACTGTCTTTTGGTACTCGCTCCGGTCCTAAATATATAAGACGTAGTTGACTTTTTTTGGAAAATCCTAAAAAATTAAAATAAGTTAATTATAAATTGATTGACATAATTTTTTCCCATAGACTAGTTTATTTCATCTATAAACTAATGGATAATCTAAAAATATATCAAATGTGTCATGATTTAATAGTCTATTTCGCAACCTTAACCTCTCCAAAAAAAGTCAACTAGGTCTTATATTTAAGATCGGAGGTAGTATTAAAAAACAATAAAGCCTTAGCGTTGGATTTTGGTTAGAAGAAGTAAATTTGTAGGATACGTACTTCTATGTATAGGATTAAGATTAAAATGATCTGTTAATATAAAGATCATTAACTAGTAGTAATTGATATGTTGAAATGATCATCCAAGGCTATAATACATTGAAATTATTTTTAGCATCATGTCAAAAAAAATTTTAAGTAGGGCCACAAATTTAGAATAAAGTTGCATCACTGCATGTAAAATTATAAAATATTTTTTTTCCAATAGTAGTCAACATTCAAAAATAAATTCAGTAATTATATATATCTTTCCCTCAGAACCATGAAGATGCTTTATTATACGAAAGTTTTTCAAGAACGATTTGGTCCCGGAATTCTTAAAAAGAGCACATCTAACCCATTTTTTGAAAAATTAAACTGGACCTTTTGATAATTGACAATAACATATTTGACAATAAATGAAAAAAATGTTATATATATCTTGCTGGAATTATGTTTTGATTACCTCATGATAACAATGTTCATATTCTGATAAAAAATGGTAACAATGCTCATTGAAAAACTTTTGAATAATTAATACACTTTTCTATAGCTACCTTCCGATCGATACACTGGCTTTATTTTTAAATTCAATTGCAAGGCTAAAATGCATTGGAGTGTTAACAACAAAGTTAAAATTGCATAAGTATGAGGGCTAAATTGCTCATAAAGAATACTTTATTACGAACAAATTAAAATTATACCACATTAATTAATTTTAAGATACTAATGACGACCACAATGAAAACACTTATAAGTTAAGGTGTTGCAATGAACTTTTATCTTTCTATTTTTAACTAATTTGTCTGCATAATGTAATAATTAGATGATTTTTAGGGACTTCATGGTAATAAAATTTTATTGGAAATTATCCAAATTTAAAAGTAGTATTACATTTGCTCCATGATCAGTAAATGAGTATTATTGGTGCACCTCGTGAAACTTGGGTATTAATACCCCTAGAGGCAAATGTTAGTATAAGATTTACATATTTGTCCTTATTTTTATATAACGATCAAGTTGTCGAATTAAACCAAAAAAACTTATGAAAAATTAGTTGATGGTTCTATATAAAAATAACATAATTCAGATGAAACCCATAGAGTTATAATCACCTAATTGTCGTTAGATTAAAAGTTTTATACTCCTATTATTTACAATTTTGTGAAATCTCAAAAGGTTTTATATTATTTACAATTTTGTGAAATCTCACCTTACTTAGTTATGTATCTTTGTTGCAACCTCTAATTAATTTTAGTTAATAAAAGTTCGTATAAAAAATGACCCACAAAAATACTTGTCACCTTTTTTTATAAGAAAAAAAAAACAATGGTGGGATCGATTGAAGGCTCGGAGGGTGATGCCATAATGGACGAGGAAAGCATGATGACATGGGTCGTGGAGGTACGTAGGTACATACAATACAACGTATTTGCACAAAGGGTGTAGATGTTTGGATGAGGAGGAAACAAAAGAATGGGACATTAATGTCGTCACGTTCCTTTGCTGTATGGGGCATACTCACATCAATCTCACTCACCTAATTTCATTGAAAATTTTAGTAATTATTAATTGTATTATTATCATTTCGTGGTTTCTTGAATTTTGGGAATCACTTTTGTCCTCTTGTGAAATTCCGTGGGCTCATATAACCTCTCCTTCGCCCATTGATTCTCAAGCTTCCATATTCTCCCGCTCAGTGTATTTCTCTTTCTTTCTCTCTTTTTTGTCTTTCTATTTTCTTCGTCTACTGATTACGTCGACCAAAAGTTACACTTGGATTACACGACATTTTTTTATAACCAAAATGTTAGGAGTTTAACCCATTTATAGCCTTAAGTCATTACTTTAATTTCTTCTGATCTTTTTAATTTAAAAAGCACACTGATAGTTTCCACATACATTTGTTTGTATCATTGCTTTATTTTATTTATAACTCCTCTCATTATGCTATATCCTACATTTTTTGTGTAAGGAATCCGTGTCCTACACTAATCTCTATATCAGGAGTAACACAACAGGCTTAGACTGATTTCGAATTTGGGCAACGAGCTAGAAGCCTATATAAGGGGTAACCCTTCCAAATTTGCAGCTCCACTCACAACATATGATTCGAATCTTGGGCATTGCTTAAGGGATCTAGTACCTAATGACCATCTCACTACAAAAAACGGGGTTCATATCGGCGTTTTATAGGGCCTCGAATCGGCGGAATTTTCCGGCGGAATAGCGCTACGGCGTTTTGGCAAAACGCCTAAATATTTGCCGTGAGAATGCGGCATTTAGGCGTTTTGAAAAACGCCTAGACGAGGGGCAAAACGCCGGTATGTGGAAATAATATTTTTTTATTTATGCACATAGGCGTTTTATAAAACGCCTATGTGCGGTATTAAATAATAATATTTCATACCGGCGTTTTGCAAAACGCCGGTATGTGTTTTCCAAAAAAAAAAAATAAAAAACATTTTTCTTCCTGATTGTTTAGAACGAGGAAGAAAAATGTTCAAAAACATAAGGAATAATATGTTAATCCCAAAGTTACATACACATAAAAAATAATATATATAAACATAAGCAATAACAAGAGTAATTCATAAAACATGATACCCAAATATATAAAATCAAAACAACAAGCAATATGTAAAAGAAAAGCAATAAGATCATATCAACATTATAAAATCAAATATCACCAAAAAACACGAAATAAAAAAATCAGCAAAACTAGCCAAAAAAACAAAGCAACAGCAACATTGAATGAGAGACGAAGAGAAGAAAAATAGAAGAAAACGAGAAAATGAGCAACTTTGCGGAAGGAGGGAGGTGTTATTTATAGGGAACAAAGGTGCGTACTGGCGTTTGGAAAACGCCCATATGCATTTTAATATTAAATAATGCATATAGGCGTTTTGCCAAACGCCTATATGCATTATTTACATTAAAATAATGCATATAGGCGTTTTTCAGGGAAACGCCTATATGCTTTCTAATGCATATAGGCGTTTGGCGGAAACGCCTATATGCATTATTTTAATGTAAATAATGCATATAGGTGTTTCCTCAAAACGCCTGTATGCGATTAAATATTATTTTAATCGCATATAGGCGTTTTGAGAAACGCCTATATGCATTTAGTGCATTTAATATGCACTTAATGCGCAGATAGGCGTTTTTCAAAACGCCGATATGCGCATAAAGTGCATATTAAATGCACGTTATGCACATAGGCGTTTCTCAAAACGCCTATGTGCAATTAAAATAATATTTAATCGCATACAGGCGTTTTGAAGAAACGCCTATATGCGGTTTTCTGAATAAAAAAATAAAAAAAAACGGTCAGCCCCTCTTTTTTAAATTTTAAAACCATACCGGCGTTTGTTATACCCAAAACGCCGATATGGAAACGCGGGAAAAAAGGCGGGAAGCGCGCGCCAAATTTATTGGCGTTTTCATATAGGCGCTTTGGGAAAAATGCCGGTATGCGTCTCATATAGGCGTTTTGGACCAAAACGCCGGTAAGGTTGCGCCGGAATGACCCGTTTTTTTTGTAGTGTCTCGCTAGACCAATTGGACATTGTTTGTAATTTCTATTAAATAATCTTTCTGTTCCTATTTATAATTAGGTCCTAAAATTTAAATTGATTTATCTTTATTTATAAGATTCTATTTTGATTTATATAGAGTTAATGCATTTTTCCGATTTAACACTCGGCAATTGGATTTTACAGTCACATTCTATCTTTCATCACTCTTATATATAATTGTTGTTCTTTCATTTATCGATCACGTACAATTTTAAAATGAGAGAACATATTTCTTGTACATTTAATGTTGAAAGCTAATTAATTATAACTGTTCTTTTAGGAAATGACAATTTTGTTATATATAAGGACAAATAGAGTATTATACAACTAAAAGCAACCTATTCTACTAGCTTAGACAACTATGTGAATCAAATTACTACATTGAGGTCAATACAAAACGAAATCTCTAGATAACTTAGCTTGTTATTAACAGAAAATATCCTACTTAGTCACTTAATTAATTAAGTGTTGTCTTAAGGCTTTAATTGCCCTTTCTTGTAAACCCAAATGGTTTGATCTACTACACATCTATTTGCCTTTTGTGTAGGCACCATTTCACTCATTCTTCAGATGAAAGTCATTACAAATCTTATCTAGTTTTGTGTGAGCATGTATTCATCACAACACCGTCACGTCGGTTCAATTTATATGCTCATGTATTCTTTTTTCAATAGTCAACATATATACATTACCATATAGTATTGAAAGTCGAAGAGTAGTGTGACAAATTAAACTTAGTACATTAATATTACGGCAATGATCCTATTTTACCCCTTAAGTAACCATCTTGGACCAGTGGGCACCCTAAACTAACATCGGGTACAATTTTACCCTTGAAGTAACCAAAGTGGTATAATTTTACCCTCTAGCGAATGTAAAGTTGAAACGTGTAGTCCACATGCCAACATTACATTCGCGAGAGGGTAAAATTGGACCACTTTAGTTACTTCAAGGGTAAAATTGTACTCCATGTTTGTTTATGGTGACCAATAGTCCAGAATGGTTACTTAAGGGGTAAATTAGGTCCTTTGCCCTTAATATTACATCATAACCTATGCATTATAGGATTAACATCTTCATTAATTAAGTACACTATCGTTTTGTTAACTTGATCTAGACTATACGAGCTTTATCAAATGTGGAATGGCTTAACTAGCAATATTAATCTTTAACTAATCCAGATCAATTCTAACTCTTCTCTTATAAAAATCAATATATATATATATATATATATATATATATATATATATATATATATATATATATATATATATATATATAGTCAAGAGTCCTTCCACTTCAAAAAGGTCCTTCTCTACAACTCAATTTCAGAGTTAATCTATCTCTCTTACGTACAGATTGAAAGACGAGGACAGTAATATCAGTAAATTGCATTCACTTGAAAACTTTTTTGTGCATAAGCTCAGCTACAATGTCTAATATATAGCAAGTTAAGTAAACAAGCATTAATATTCAAGCATGCCCTCTAAATTAAAGCCAATTTAGAGAAATTGTGGAAGAAACTCTCAATCTTTTATGGAGAAAATGACCGTTCCCCCCTCTCTAAGAAAAAAGAGTTTGTTAAAGGGTCACATTGATAAGCAATGGGGGATTATATGATTAAAATGAGGGGGGAAGCATGTGTTAGGTTGGCTGATGAGGATGAAGAAGTGGTAGAATTGAATTATTTTTATTTATTTGACATATCATTTTTGTGGTTCCAAACGTGGAACTGTGGAAGTACTATACTACTGGTTGCACATGTTGAAACCTTAGTGGTGGCAGCTGAAAGCACAATCATATAAACAATAATATATAATATAATTGGCAGTACTAATATCTTAGGAATATTTGGCCAAAAAAAAAAATATCTTAGGAATAAAGTAAATTTGGGGATAAGAATCAAATACTAAATTGCAATGAAAGCATTCAGAGAGACCTGAACAACCCATGTGCCTCTTCTGAATTCTGATCCCAATTTGTACCACTAAGCAATTTCAGTGCATCTAACCCTTCAACTATGGTTCATTATTATAACTGTACTGTCCCAATTCGAAGCCACCCACCAACTATTTATTTATTTCTTCAATTATTATTTAATATATCTACCTTTTTTGTTTTTGGTATAAGTTCCATTGTTTTTTTATAAAATCAAGGCACACGGTTTCGTGATTTACGTCAGATTGTCAGATAGTTTTCATTATTATATTGATTATATATGTGCATCAAATAATTTAAAAGATCCTTATTTAAATATTGTCGCCGTCGTGTTGTCATGAATCTCACTGAAATTATTATGCTAATCTTTATACCAGTTCAGCAGGTCTCAGTTTTTCTTTATTAGGCTTCACCTTTCGAGCTTTTAAAAGTGATTATTACCTTGCCCATTAAGTTGGGTCCAAACTTAGCCCAATAAAAAAAATGTACTCCTATTTGTTATAATGGGGAATGTTTTGGCCCAAGAGCCCAATACTTTCAAACTCTAACACACCATTAAGTTAGCTTGAGGCCTTGCTTCTGATATTTACCCAGAATTTTTCATTAAGTTTGTTTTATACTTTCCCAAGATATTTTGATGTTTTTCTTGTCTTCCTAGGGGCTCTTTTCATGTAATTCTCCTATTGAGCTTATACTTTGAACATTTTATCTTCTATTTTGTGATATAATTGCTTTTGTTTTTCAAAAAGTGGAAATTGGAGGGAAAATCCCAATTAAAAATTTTATTGGTGAGAATGAGCTCAATCAAATCACTAGTAATCTGTATGTACAAAAATTACATAGTATTGATATTTCTTTTTGATGCATCATATCATTATGAGTTATGGCCTTTACAATTTTTAATATGAGACTCTCCCCGAATTTTCGAAAATAAGAAAGTTAAAGTTATCTTGAAATCTCCGTGTTACCCTTTTTGGGGGCAGTTTCGTGAGGTTAGGTGAGCGAAAGGTAGGGGCAGTAAGATTTTTATGAGTTGAGTTCGAAAGAACTGATGATGTGTAATAAAACTTTATTGAAGAGAATATTTAAAATAAGAGGTACTATCTCTGGTCCTAAATATAGGACATAATTGACTTTTTTTGGAGAGGTTAAAGTTGCGAAATTGGCTATTAAATCATGACATATTTGATATATTTTTAGATTATACATTAGTTCATACGTAAAATAAACTAATCTAAGGGAAAAATTAGGTAAATCAATTTATAATTAACTTATTTTGCTTTTTTATAGTATTTTCTAAAAAAGTCAATTAGGTCTTATATTTAGGACCGGAGGGAGTATAAAATAATTATCTAAACATTTTGACTCTAATTACAGTTTTTTTTTTAAAAAAAATTACTAGTTAAAAAGTGAACATTTCAATAAACCACTTAGAAACAATTTAATGACAAAGAACCCCCATAAAATTACGAAACATCACTGCACCCCAAAAAGAAATAGAATCTTAGGGTTAAAAAACTTTATTGCACTTATTTCTTTTTGACAGAAAAATTGCTTTTTGTAAGACATTCATGAGATATTTTTAAGACAAGTTTGCATATTTCTAACACAAATGAATGAATGTTCTTTTAACATAAACGAATTGGAAAGAGAATGTTTAATGGAAAACAAGCATTTGCAAGAAAATGTTACATTTATAATATAAATATGAGAATATTAAGAAATTATGTTTATTTCTAACACAAAGGCATTTTCAAGACACATGTGCCGTGGAATTGGTTTACGGTATACCTACATGTGTGTTGAAAATAAGTGTCTTGGAAATATTATATATTGGAAATGAGCATACTTACCTAGAAATTTCATATTTGTCTTATTTATAAATGACACATATTCTTGTCCCTATTAGTGTTCCATGTATACTCTTGAACATACTTTCATTTGTGTGGGAGATTAACAAATTTTTCTTGAAAATTCTCATATTTATTTTGCAAATTTTATAAGGACAATCAAGTATTATAACCCTCAAGATTCAATTTCAGCTCACCCTTAGAGTCCGTTTGGTTTGTTGGAATTGGGAAATGGAATTGGAGGTGAGATTTGAGGGTAAGGGGGTAAAGATGGAAAGTAGAGGTAAATTAGGTAATGATGAGAAAGTAAAGTTTGTGGGCCTATGAAAAGTGAGATGGAGAAAGAAAACTTGTGGGTCTCAAGATATATGTAAATTACCATTCTACTTTCCCATATTCACTTTCCATTTTCACTTTCTATGCTAACAAACAGGCTTTTAGGGATGTAGTGATGTTTCAAAATTTTGTGAAGGAGTGTCTGACACTAAGGGCCCGTTTGTTACGATGGAATTGGGATTTGGAAATGAATATGGGAAATTAAACTGGTAATTTTCATATGTCTGGGGCCCACAAACTTTCTCTCTCCAACTCACACTTTTCCTGGGCCCCACAAACTTTTACATCTCATCATTACCAAATTTACCTCTGCTTTCCATCTTTACCCCTTACCTTCAATTCTCACTTCCAATTCCATTTTCCAATTCCATCCAACCAAACAGACTCTATTTTGATTGGGAGAGGGGGCTAACTGAAATCCCCCTCTTAAAAAATTTCCCTCCCATCATCTCCAAATTCTCCTGCCATACAGCCCCTTAGAAATATGTAAATGAAGAACTGATGAAAATATTCAACAAATGATATTGCAGCAAAATGATATACACATACATTGTTGATGGTTGATAAGGGCAAAGCCTCCCAGCCCAAAAGCATGCATTTGTTACAACAGTAAATTTAAAGGCCTTTATGGGAAAAATTTGGATCATTTTGTAGCCATTTTTGGGAGGCATTCTTGAGGATTAGCATAGAAATAATCTTCCAACTTGGGTTTTACTGGAAACTGTGATCTTATTGTTGGACCACCTCTTCTGTTAGTATGAACTTCCTTCACAGCATGAGAAAATTCATCCCAGCTTAGCTTCTTCTTCTTGAATTGATCTATTAGACGCACTAGAATATATCTGTTTGGTATTATTGTGGTTTTATACCCCAAGTACCTGCACAATAATTAGTCTCATTATATAAATTTGGTTAAATGAGATTTATTGGTGAATCATATACTCAAAGAGTGTTGGTGAATGATAGAGCACAATGACGTCATATGATTAATGTAGCCGACCCCACATAGGATAAGATTCCATTATTGTTGTTGTTGTATATAAATTTGATCAAAAAATGAGAGAAAATTGCAGATAATAGTATATTTACTGAAGAACCTGTGCAAAAACACAGTATAAGAAGTTAATTCCTGAATTTGACTCCTAAATATTGCAGGAGGACTTGTAACAAAAATCTCAGTTAGACCCTTAAGTAATGCATTGGGAGAAAATTCTTGTACAAGTGCTCCTTCAAATTAATAAATTTTAAAAGTTCTCTAGGAGACTAATTAGTGATTAATCAAGTTCAGGGGACTAATACGTAAATTTCCCTTTTAAGGTATGTTGAGTTCTTTAGATGTTACCTTCTGTGGCCTTCAACAACTTTAGCCATGTTGCCAGCATAGGTAGGAACAAAAATGTCACTTTCTATTGAGACAATGTAATCCAATGCTGCCATCATGTTTGAGTGGTTATGAAAGGGCTCAAGATCAGAGGCTTCTAATAAAGTTTCCTTTTGTACCTGTTCCATAGGCAAAAATATATTAGTAAAATCAAATTATATATCAAAGCACATCAATGTGTGTGTGTGCGCGCGCATTGAAGTTTTTCATTCATGATTTTACCAGATTTGGGAAAGCTTTTCTTAAAGATTCCATCCTTCTTACTCCCCCATATATATGCCCAGCTGCTATGTATATTTGCATTTTAGGGTCAATGTTTAATGCTCTTAATAACAGAGAAGTTTCCTCTGGAGTTAAAGGGCATAAACCATTTTGCCTTTTCCTTTTAGGGTCTATTTCCTTTTCTTTCCACCATGGATATGCATACCTGCCAAAACAAAACTCCTAATAAAATCATCTAATCTATACATGATAAGCAGATTTTATTGATTATAACTATATGCCTGACATATGAAACTCTTTTTTTAATAAGAGCTACCCAACAATTTACGAGTCAGATGACTAATTCGTAGAAACTGAAGAAGTTAATTTAAAAATTAATTCCTCTGGTCCTTATTATAAGTCACCAACTACCAATTTCTCACATACCAAGGAATAGTAGTTGTCGTAAAATTTATGTTAAATTTGCCACTTTTTCCAACTCCACCTTCATTAAATGATATGTTTCACATTTTCAATTTGAATCTCTATTAATAACATGGGTAAAGTAGAAAAAAAACATGTAATATGGCAATTGATGACTTATATTAAAGACAAAAAATTGTAGGTAGTTGGTGACATATAATTAAGGACCGAAGGGAGTATTTGTAAGAAATGTATGTTGATTATTTTAAAAATTTAAAAATCCTTTTTAATCATTTGCATTGAAAACTACCATTGATGAAAAATCTCTATGATAAGTGTGATCAAGAAGAATAGTTAGGACTTAGGAGACAAAATAGATTGAAATATTATATTTAAGACTAAACCAAACTCCCCAACTAGCTCCTATAGATGTGGATCTTTATTGTACATTTTGTGCTAACCTCATTTCTGTGAGTATTTCCCTTTCTGTTGTGTTGCAGCCTTCATAGCAACCAGAGAATGCCAACATGTCCATTTCATATCTGAGGTGAAGAACCAAGAAAGGACCTTTCTTTCTCAGAAGTCTTACTATTTTTTTCCCAACTTCCTTTATTGGAGCTGTGAATCTCAGGGCCTTGTAATTCACACGGCACCTCAACTTTTGAATATCCTCAGGAATGCCATTGTTTGCAAGCCTAGCATCAATTTTCTTAAAATGAATCACCCCATACTTTTTAACTCGAGGAAGAATCTGCAATGTGTACACACAATTTGCACATAAGATCTTTCATGCTCAAATAAAATAAAAGACTTTCATACACAAAATATTTTGATATAGGTGCTATTGCACTTAAAGAAACTGTAGAGTGTCAGATGTGCAATGGTAAACACTTCTTGGATGGATTTACATCTTAAACTAAAAAGATTGTAGGAACTTACAGAATTATTATAGTATGATAAGTTGGACCAACTAGCTGGTGGCATGGAATAAAGGTACCTATTCTCAATCTTCTCCTGGACATCAGGAGGAAGTTCCTTCAATATTTTTACTTCATTTCTCAAAGAGTTTATGAAATAATCTACATCAAATATGTCTTCAAATCGGCTGAAAATATTGTGGTACAAGTAGAGTTATACAGTTGTTAGAGTTCTTAAGCAATAAAAAGAACTGGTCCGTTATTTAGCATATCTACCTTTTGTCATGCCAAAAGGAGGTATTGTCCAACTCAGGAACTATGAGTGTGACATTCAAATATCTAGCAATGACTACCATATCACTAATCTGCAGCAGAATAATTGTTATGATCATGAATAAAAATATGGCTCAAGTGCCATGAAATTTATAAAAAGGGGTTCTTCAAATTTTTGATGATATACTCACACCAGCTCGCATTTGGTTTAATCCTCCATTGGCTGACACCATCAAATACCCATTGTTCTGGTAAACCCCTGAAGATCAACATATCATGGAACAAGGTTGTCAAACTCGTGAGTTTAAGTAAACTCGTGGAGATTAGGTAAACTCAGATCTGTAGACTCGAATTGTAAACTCGTATGGGTTTACATTAATCATAAAAGATGTATTTCTTTTATATAATTAAATAAGAATACAAAAAATAATAATAAATTAACTTGAATTTATTTTAAATACAGATAGTAGATTTAAATATATCAATATTCATATTATTTTTTTTATAACATCATTATTCATATTATATCAACATCAATAAATAAATTTCTATGAAATTCATATTTAAATCCATTGAATTTTTTCAATTAAAAATAATTAAAATGAGTTTAGTAGCAAGTTAACACAATTTTCTATAAAGTAGAAACGTAAAAACGGTGAATTCACAATGTAAACACGTAAGTTTCTACCAAATTTTCAAAGAATGAAAATTTATGTGACTCGTGACACGTTTTGTTTAGGTAGTGTCGTAAAAACGTTAAAATCGGCGAGTCAACTCGCGAGTTTGACAACAATGTCATGGAATACACTTAAACTTAACTGATTTTTCTTCTTTTCTTGCAAATTTTGCAACAAAAGGATTTCGGTATGTGCACCCAACATAATAATATTTTGTTGGGTGCAACAATAAACACAAACTTTTAAAACCAGAACAAAAATAACAACCTTGTTAATTAAGACAAAACTTCTGTTACTTGACTGTAAAGTTCTATCTCCGATTCTAATTATATAAGATCTCTTTGACTTTTAGTGAAAGTTAAGAAAGTAAATTAGACCACTATATTATAACATATGTTATATGTAATAATATTATATATTAGTTTATATGTAGACTAAATTAGTATTGAATAAATTATGGACAATTAAAATTGATTAATCTTACATCCTTAAAGTCTCAAAAAAAAAGTTAAAGTGGTCTTAAATAATTACAACATGAGGGAGTAAGATTTTAATAGCAATGGGAGAAAAGATTATATCATGTAAATTCTTGAAAGAGTTGAGGATTGAACCTTCATAACATGTGTAACTGCTAATTAATTATGGAATTTTTATTGTCTAGTGGATAAATCCTGCAGGAATTCATGTAATTGTTTTCATGATTACAAATAAATAGAAACCTCTAAACCAATGACTTACTCAACCTTGACAAAAAATATAAGATCAACAAATAAAATAGCAAAGATGGGGCAAAAATATCACATTCATAATCTTGAAAGAGTTGAGGACCAGCACATCTAGCTTAAATTCTTAAAGGTAAATATTATTGTTACTCCTTATAGTTGGATCAAATTTTTTTAGTCCTTGTAGTTTGAAATTGTGTTTTTAATCTCCAACGTTTCATAACAATTTGGTATGAGTTTTGTGAAAGTATATATAGAGAGATCAAAGTTAAAATTTGTTGAAAGCACATATACTAATATCAAAACTTTTTAAAAGTACAGGGTCATGTAAATTTTGATTTTGGTCCTTAAACTTAATAGCATTAACTCAAACCAAGTCTTTTAATGCTATAAATAACCCAACTCATGATGATTTCAAACTACATAGACCAAAACCAAAACTCAATCAACTTGGAAAGACCAATATTAATATTAATTCATCGTTCTAAAACATGCATCTGAACTTGCCCAGCATGAGAGTATATATTAGCTATGAAGCTATTATGGAATCCCTATTGTATTGTAAAGTAGATGACAAAATGCAGGAATTGAAGCAAACATGGGGAGGACTTACTTTCTGGTGGACGAAGAAAAAGCTCTGGATAAGAAGAATGCAGAGATGAGATCTTTACAATAACAGTGTCACTAAATGTTGTGCTCTCCAATACAAGGATACACACCAATATCATAGCAATTGTTACAAGCAACAGATGTTTGATCTTAGTCAACGAAGCAAGAGAACTTATGCAAATCCTGAGATTTCCTCCTTTGATCTCAGATTTGATCACAATCAACTTGTTCAAGCTCTCCAATTCAACACCTCCTATAGTATCCTGACCAATTTTGTTGTTCACTACTACTGCAAGGTTAGGCTCTGACCCATTTCTACCACCAATAGTAGTAAGCTTTTCTTTCTCCATTCTGATCTCTACATGCAAACCCAGAAAGATTATCTATGCTTGATGGTGTATGAACTTTGTGTTCTATATTTTTGAGCCTATCAAAAGTGGTCTCCTAGCCAGCTCCACCCTCAAGCTGGTTCTAGCTAGGAGCCAACCTCCTTGCATGGTTGTGCTAAATGATTATATATATACATATGATAAAGAATTTTGGCATGGGAAAATCGTTTTAGACAATCATTAATTTAAAGCCATTAAGTGTTGATAAATGCTTTATTGTACCATGTTTAAAATTATTGAACTGATTTGAAAATGACGTATATGATAATAATAAACAAGAAAAAAAAGGTTGGTTTAAAAGATTTATCATGAGGATGTCTCTCTATCCTTTTTATATATATTAAATATGCTAACATCATGTAATTATGGTGCAATGAATTGTTGATGATTATGATGATGATGTTAGAAATGACAAGTATGCATGTATGAGAGCTAATTAGTGCACACTATTTTACAGGGAGGATATATAATACTCCCTGTAAAATAGACTCGTGATCTTTTAACTACTTGACGAGAATTATTACAAATTCAATATAGCTGTTGCAATATACTAGGCATGATTAACTATAACTATAATTCGGATTGAAATATACAACAATTAGTGTTCGATGTGGATTGATTGAGCAAGAGATTTGTGATCAAGTTGTGATTGCGATTTATTGTTTGATTCCCTCTTAAGTCTCAATTTGATATGAACGTAGATGTAATTTTGTCTTCTTTTTTCCCCTTTAGTTTTTTAAAGAAAAAACTTAGATTGATTTACTCATATTTACTTATATCTAATTCATATGAATAGTGAATTTACAAATGTATATGCGTATTTCAACAAGTCAAAATCATTCTTATGGTGATTATTATATAGCTTCTTTCATGAGTTGACAGTGCTGAAAGCTAAGAGTAAATTTACAGGATATAAAAAGGTAAAAAACACTCAAATACCAAATTAAAAAATAAAGGAAGCTAATATATATGTGTGTGTCTATATATATATATATATATATGGAAAGCTTATTGCTTGCAAGCACCCTTTGAACCCTTGATCACAGCCATCATAAACTGTCATACGTACCATTGCATCTCATGAAAATCTATATGTCTAAGAATGATTTTCCCTTTTGGCTGAAGTATATTTTTGTTCCCTTATATTTGCATTAAGTTTCAATTTAGTCCTTTATGTTTGAAAAGTACACGTTTTGTCCTTTTTTGTTAACACCGTTAGTTTAACTTAACGGAAAATGCTAATTTAACAATTTTAAATGGTTATTAAATATTGAAAAAATGTTCAGATTAAAATATTAGAGTGTAAATATTCTTATATTTTCAAAATTTATCATTTTTGATCCAATTTCATTATGAAATAATCATTTAAAATTGTTAAGTAAACATTTTCCGTTAAGTTAAACTAACGGTGTTAACAAAACAAGACTAAAAGTGTACTTTCCAAACATAAAGGATTAAATTGAAACTTGATGCAAACATAAAGGACCAAAAGTATATTTTAGTCTTCCCTTTTTAATAACTAACAATAACAGAGTAATAAGTGTTCACCTGACGAAAATCTACAAATCCTAATTTACATCATAAGAGTTTAAAAAAATATTCAAAATTGTTAATCGGTAAGTTTATAAAGGGAAAATTAATTAGAGGTCCCTCACAAGGGAGTTAATACTGGAAAAATCCCAAAAGTTGAAAATATTAATGTAGGGTCCCAAGGGACCTCACATTAATATATTTGAAAAGTGAAAAGACAGTTTTGCCCCTAGTCTTAAAAAAAATTTACCCCTCCTCCCCCCCACCCCCACCCTCCTCCCTAAAACTGTCTGGTGAGGGAGGAGGGGGAGGCTGGTGAGGGAGGAGGGTGGGGGTGGGGGGGAGGAGGGGTAAATTTTTTTTAAGACTAGGGGCAAAACTGTCTTTTCATTTTTCAAATATATTAATGTGAGGTCCCTTGGGACCCTACATTAATATTTTCAACTTTTGGGATTTTTCCAGTATTAACTCCCTTGTGGGGGACCTCTAATTATTTTTCCCATTTATAAATGCACGTATACATATTAGCTAGCAACTAATAATACGTTTGAGCAAAATCTTTTCCTTGATTTTGGGTTTCTATTATTTTAATTTTTAGCTAGTAAATTGAGTAGTTGTGATGAGGTTTTTCGTGTCTCAATCAAAACGTGATATTTTATAAATTAAATGACGTGATATTTCTGTAAAAAGGAAAAGGATAAATTAAACATGCATTGATTTTCCTAATGCATTATAATACGAATAAATCTAGGAGTTAATAAATTTTAGAAATTTTTTTTAAAAATTTGTCGTTATCACGACCACCAATTCAAATGAATTTAATTTGATTGGAGGCGTAGTTATGTTATTCATCTTGACATTTTTGTATTGAAAGATGTCAAATTGCTTCATTTCTTTGACAGAAACATGCACTGTGGATTCAACTTCAAGCCATGGATGAGTAATGACTGCATATATTCATTTTAAAATATCTTGCTGCTGTAGAATTTCATATTTTATTTTTTTAGAAGTATTCAATACTTAAAAATAAAGATAAAAAAGAGTAACCACATGATGACTGGTACAAATTTTTTAGGCAAAAAGATAAATAAAGACTCCCGAATGCCTAAAAAGACAAATAAGGTGCTTAAATTTCCAAAAGGAAAAAGAAGGTCACAAGCACCTAATTGACATTAGCAAATGTGGACAAATGACCCAAAATGCCTTTAAAAAACTAGTTAAACAGTCAAGCAGGATTATAAATCATAACTGTTATGAAGCAGACAAATTTTTTAAGGGCATTTTGAATTATTTGCCTACATTTGCTAATGTAAATTAGGTGTCTTTGATCGATCTTCCTTGTCCTTTTGGGAATTTAAGCATCTTATTTATCTTTTTGAACATTCAGAAGTCTTTATTTGTCTTTTTCCCATTTTTTTAAAGAAAAAAGATTTTTACACTAAAATTTATTAATCATTGAACAATCAATTTCATTGGCCTTTGCAAAGGTATAACAAAACATTGCATTCACAATACAAAAGACTGCTTCATAAAAATAATTAAAAAGAAATACTGATAAAAATTCTCTTATAATACATCTTTGATTTAAGTTCTTCCTCTCTCTATCCACCTCTAAAAGCAACTGAACAATGCATTATTAATGCATGAAATATTTCTGAATCCAGACTTTGAGAAACTGAGAAATAATTAAGGAAGCTTGAACCAATATTAAGTGGTGGAAAAACACTCTTGTGGATTGGTATAGAAGTAGTCTTCAAGCTTGGGTTTACCAGGAACCACTGTTCTTGTAGTAGGCTTCCCTACATGATTTGCATGAGTTGCCTTCACTAAACTGGAGAATTGTTCCCACATCAATGTCCCATTTTTGTACATGTCTATCAGCTCCACCAGAACTTTTCTGTCTAAAGTTATTGTTTTCCTGAATCCCAAGTACCTGTAAACAAACAAAACGTATGATTACACAAACACACACACATTGCTTATGTAAATGTTGGTCAAGTTGCATTAACATCCTAAGGTATTTTTTTAGTATCATGCTAAAGTAATTTTTTATGTAATTATGCTCTTACCCTAAAGTAATTTTTTATGTAATTATGCTCTTACCCCATGTTTGGATGGGAAGAAAATTCAGGAGAAAAGAATACTGTAAGGAAAAACACCCAAAAAAGTGAATTTAATTTACTAACTCTGAAAATTTTCTTCTACTTAGTATTCCTTCGCTGATTTTCCTCTCACTTTTCTCTGTATCCAAACATATATAGTACTCTTTCCTTCTTTTCTAAATATAAGATCACTTTCCCTAATTTGATTAGATTAAGGATGCCAGTTAAGTTGGTTATTAACACATGATATTATTAATCTACCCTAACTATATACCTTTATTCTCACTCTCACATTCTTACTTGTTTATTATAGATAAACATTATTAGGGTTTATTAGGAAAAAAATTGAGAAAAATTAGAAAGTTGTTTGTATTTGGGAATAAAGAACCGAGGGAGTATTAAAGTATATTCTCAATAGTAATGAGCACCCTAAGCTTTGGATAAGCTTTGGATACTGAGTGCTCTTGAGTGAAATCTTTATAGTGTTCAGTGCACGAAAGTTACTTTAAGATATTGAGTACTACTGGAAAAATACTTAAAGATACTGATTAGTACTCAGAAAATATTTCAGGACGTTGGATATTTACTAAATCCTTAAATTTATTATTGCATTGTTTAGTTATTAATTTTTTCGCTAAGTGGAAATAAAATTGCACCTTCTATGGCCTTCAACAAGTTCTGCCATATGGCCTTTGTAAGAGGGAACAAAAATGTCACTTTCTATGGACACATAGTAATCCAGTGCTGCCATCTGGTTTGAGTGATTTTGGAAAGGTTCAAGTTCTGATGGATCCACTAATGTCTCCTTTTTAACCTGCATTGAGGTGCACACACACAAGTGTATGTATATGTATACAGTGAAGATGATCAACAAGTTGCAAAACTGAAAATATTACTAACCAAATTTGGAAAAGCTTGTTTGAGGGCCATCATTCTTCTTTCAGATTTGTATATATCCCCAGCTGCAATGTAAACTTGAATATTTGGATCAATATCAAATGCTTGAAGTGTGAGAGTAGTTTCTTCTGGGGTTAAAGGGCACAGACCATCTCTCCTTTTCTTCTCAGAATCTATCTCTTTCTCTTTCCACCATGGGAAAGCATACCTTAGTTTCAACACATTAAAAAATATTCCAATATTAAAACAGTGATACAGTTTATGATCACAAGTAGTGAGGGGAGATTGACCAAACCTCATTTGAGTTAACTCATCAATCTCTTGCTGGTTGCACCCTTCATTGCAACCAGAGAAAGCAATCATGTCCATTTCATATCTGAGATGAAGAGACATGAAAGGTCCTCTCTCTTTAAGAATTCTAACAATCTTCTTAGCTAATTTCTCAATTGGAGGAGTAAATCTCAGAGCTTGGTAGTTCACTCTACATCTTAGTTTCTGAACTTCCTCAGGAATTCCATTGTTTGCTAGCCTTGCATCTGTTTTTGTGAAGTGCACTACCTCATAAGTCTTTATGCGAGGTAGAATCTGCATTTGTTAATCACATATAACAAAATCAAAACCAAAAAGTCTTACAATAAGTGAACAATGAAGTATTCCAAGCTCTATGTGTTTGTAGAGTACATACCACGTTATAGTAATAAGTCATGTTAGACCAACTAATAGGTGGCATAGAATAGAGGGATTCTGTTTCAATCTTTTGCTTCATTTGAGGGGGTAGCTCTTTCAATATCTGGACTTCATCTCTCAGTGAGTTTATAAAATAATCCACATCAAATACATCTTGGAATTGGCTGTCATCACAAGTGAGTGAACAAAGAATTTCAACTCATTTCTATGATAATTTTATCATATAACTCTAATTTTCAGGATTGAAATGTCTACAAAACATAATAAGTCCCCATCATACTTTTTGTTGAAATTTCAGGCTCACCTTTGGTCATTCCAGAAGGAGGTATTATCCAGTTCAGGAACTATAAAGGTGACATTCAAATATCTGGCAATGGCAACCATGTCACAAATCTGCAGCACAAATATATAAATATACATCAGCCAAGAGAAGGAGCTAGTATGTTTGGAGATAGAACTGATATATGATAGAGTAGGTGATAAACTAAATTAGTAATGGAGAATTTAAATATAGCAATTCTTACTCCAGCCCGCATTTGATTGAGCCCTCCATTAGAGGAAACCATTAGATACCCATTATTCTCATAAATCCCTGCGTGCATGCAAACAAACGTTTGCAACTTAATATTCCATATAGTTATCTCTTTCTAATTTCTTCTTGTAGGAATATAGAATCCATGTTGGTAAGGAACGTGATATTGAAAGGAAATTACATGTATGATTGAGTGTTTTAAGGAAATTTTATTGTGCACTATGAATATGGAAAATTAGGATCCTTACTTTGAGGAGGAAAGGAATGTGATATTGAAGAGTGATCATTGCTGAAGAAGAAGGTGGGTTTGAAGTCATCTCCAAAGCCTTTACAGTAAACTGCAATAATGGTCCAAAGCAGCATAAAACATGTGGCTCTAAGTATCCATGCCTTGGACTGTGATGAACTGGACTTAGTGAACACCAACAGATTCAGATCATCATCAACTTTCTTCATGTCTCCATGAAACAACCCTTTAAATTTCACATTTTTGAAATCTCCAAAAATGACTAGTTTCTTCAGTATTTCAGCTTTGCCCATGACTCCTAAGTACTTCACCTTCTCCTTTGCTTCTCCTGAATCCTCAAAACCAATGTTACTCTCTTTCATGCTTACTTATATGATATATTGAACTTGTTCTTCTTTCTGTGTTTACAGAAGCTTTCAAAAACAGAAGAAAATAAAGCCTGTTATGTTATTATGAAAAGAAAATGGAAATTATAAGAGAAAGTTTTGAGGATTGAAGAAGTGTGTTTTGTACAAGAGTATTTAAACTAAGCAACTTTTTTCTTTCTTTTAGAAGACACTCATGGTACAATTATAGAGTGATGTTGATAAAATATAATGTATTTCCCTTTTGTCACAGTTAATATAGTGCCTTCCTTTCAAATTGTAATTTTAATACTTCAATAGAGCAATGTAAATGAAAAGATAAATGTGTTCAATGTAATTATCATACATGTTTGGGCTTTTATATCATGCAGTTAATATAGAGTATCATTTACATATACTCTATATACCAAAACACTTGGGACTATGCAGATTTGGTTTCCTAAACTCATTAGTGAATATTTATAGCAACTAAAATATTGTTTTATTGATAAAGAAATGTATTAGTTTCGCTTAATTATGAGTAGTTACAACACATGCAATAGGCGAAAACTTTACTCACAATGCTAAGTGGTGCATTGGCATGCATGCATATTTTTTAATCCATTCAAAACAACTACGTCCCACCCCTAGCTACCTTCTTTCAGATATGTTATGCCTTTTTTCATTAGTGTTGTTCTCCCTTTGGTCCTTAAGATAGAGTGCTTTCAACTAATAATTTGCATAAATTTCAGTTAACAAAAACCTAATTTACATACACAAATGAAAGGATAACATCATAACAGTTAACTTATTACATCTGTTTTAATTAAAAATTTTCCATATAAGTGAGGTTTTAATGAACAAATAAAATACAAGAAGTCACATTTAAGCATTAATTACAGAGGAGGAATTGGCAAATCGTTATTAATGAATTTTTCAAGAACCTAGCATTAATGACCAAATTAAAGAATCCTTCTATAAGATATATACTTCCAATCAAGACAAGATGGAGATACCATTATTTCCCTATTAAAATTAAATTTTCTTTATTTTTCATTATTTTTGATTTTTTTTGGACTGAACATTACTTTTAATTAGTACATCTGCTAAAAAGTATCATGCCAGTAATGATCTAGTTATTTTTATTATTATTATCATTGTACACAACATATAGATAGCACTTAATCAAGACTATTTGTTTGAGAGTTTCATGCTATATCTAAAGATAAAATTGCGGGGATACTGGTTGTATAGTTGGAAGAGATTTTTTTGTATAGTAATACTCAAATTTAAATTCGTGATTGAATTAAAGGCGATGATATAAAAGAAAAACATGGGTGAATTGAGGAGCTGCAAGTAATGTAAGAGGAATAGAGGGCGTGGCATTTAAGAATTTGAGTGTCCATCATTCATAATGAGACTAATTTATTTGGAAAGAAGACAGGCCCTTTCTTTAAAATGGAATCATAATTGTACTAAAGGTACCATTGAAATTCTATAAGCCCACAAAAATTTCTTCTTTTTATTTCTTTTATTTCAAATAAGTATGATTGTTCAAATATACATAAATTCACGGGCAAGGTGCAAATATAGACATACTAAAACTTAAAAAGAGCACCCAGCACCAGCAACATGATAATTTTGAGAATCTAAAAAAATACATGGGAAATCAAAATGGGGCAAAAATATACATAATAAATTGTAAAAGATGCAAAAATATACATGATAAATTGTAAAAAAAACAAAAAGAAGTCCAAATGGAAAAGCACGTCCTCAATTGATGTATATTTTTACAATTATTCATAGTTTGAAATGGAAAATCACGTCCTCAATTGATGTTTGTTTCAAATGCCTTCCATGCATCCAAATATTTAAAGTACCCGTCTCAATTCATATTTTGATTTCTAAAATTTAAAACGAATCATCAATATAGCACTATATAGAGAGTAAAATTAATAGCCATAAATATCTGGCCAAAAAAATTAATAGCCATAAATATTACAAGTGACCTTACATTCTATATAACAAATGTTTTTTTTATCCAGAAACATGGTAGATCACCACTAACTTATTGAACTACATCTTGTGACGAGTTTTGTTAATTAAAAAAAGGGAAAATTAATTTGAAGTCCCCCACAAGGGACTTAATACTAAAAAAATCTCATAAACTCTCTAAATTAAAGTAGGGTTCCAACAGACCTCACTTTAATTTATCGTAGGGGACATATATTAATGAAGAATATTAACTAAAATAAAATATAAATAAATTCGATCGAGTGAGTGTAGTTTCTTTAAAAATATATGAAACAACAATTAGCCAATAATTTTGAGAGCTCAATCACTTCTATCACCATCTAAAGCTAAATAAAAGCATGAATTAAAGTTAACTAACTTACAAAACTAAAAGGTTTATATATATTGGCACCATATTGCTTTCATTATTGAACTTCACAGTTCTATTGTAAATCAACATGTATAGGAGGAAGAAAAATAACAGGTCACTTTTTTCTATCATCCAATGGCATTACAAACCTTCATAATCTTTAAAATGCATACCCAAACTAAGTCAAAAGCATTAAAAGTTAAAACCCTTCATAATTTTTAATCTCTTGCATG
The DNA here is from genome assembly GCA_029929735.1 of Mimosa pudica. Lineage (NCBI taxonomy): Eukaryota > Viridiplantae > Streptophyta > Magnoliopsida > Fabales > Fabaceae > Mimosa > Mimosa pudica. The sequence continues at coordinate 6,635,362 of JAKELP010000024.1, forward strand.
TGTGGATCAACATCCTTACAATAAATAACAGCTTATTATAATGGAAATAGGCAAATGAAATTATCTTTTGTGTAGCTTCTCTAACAAGTATCATACAGGCCCCATGACAGTGACACACAAAAGGTAGACAAGACAGCTTTACCAGACCTTCTTCTTCTTCTTCTTCTTCCTTCAGAGACCAAACTCGCCAGCTTCTCTCCTTCAAAACTGACCATCTCTCTCTCTCTCTCTCCCACTTCCACTTGCACCACCTCATTGACCTCCTTAATTAGATCTCTCTCAAAACACTTTATGTCATCTTTCCTCTATCTCTGCACCTAAGCAGTTCATCCATCTGCTTCTTTTTGATAATGTCCCTCCTGGGTTTCTTTTCCCACCGGCGAGGGACAAAGTTGATCTGCAAGATGTGTTGTTGGATGGAGTGGAAGAAGAGTTTCTTCCATGTTCATGTTCACATCTCTTATAGTATGGACTTCCTTCTCCATCATTCTACTCCATCCGTTAATGAGTCATGGGATGTGAGTAACATCCACCTCCAAGAGAACCATCTTCTGCTCAAGGTCCATGTTTTTCTGTCTAGTCATTTCTTTATTTTTTCATTTCTTTTTCTTTTTTCTCTTTTATTCTGAAATGCTCTTGCATGTTGTTTTTGATCTTGTGCTTAAGGTCCATCTTTCTCTGCCTATTGATTGTTTGCGCTATTTTTTAGTATAGAAGTTTGGGTTATATAGTTCTGAATCAATTGCCCTCTTAACTTAACTGAATGGATTCTTTTGAACTATTAAGTGTTGGTGTGCTCTCTTTGTAAGACTCTTGTTTTGGGTTTTATATTATTTTTATTTCAATTACACAAATATGTAAGGAATTGACACCAAATTGACGAAAGGGCTGTATATTTAGATTCATAAAAATGCATTATAAATCAATTCCGCGTTTTAATTTTCGGAAACTAAATTGATTTCCCTAGAAGTGAAACCATTTCAGAGAGTTAATTCGAATACATTTCCTTTTATCAACAAAAAGAATTAAAATAAAAGGACTGAAATAAATAGTTCAAAATAGGAAACTACTTAGAAAGAGAAAATCAAAATTACAACACACCTTGAAGCGCCAAAATGATCTCTGTCATTATAACGTTATAATATCAAACATAGGTTTCCTAATTCAAAGTGGACTCAAATTACTTCCATCCCAAGTTTCCCACTCTCATATAACCAGCTCCTAAAAATTAACCCCTTCAGATTTCCACTGTTCTCTCTTGGTAAATTCTGCTTCTTCTTCTTCTTCTTCTTCTTCTTCTTCATCTTCTTCTTAGACGGGTTTACTCAAGAATAGAATGATTAAGCTTTGTTTTTTAGTTGCAGAAACAGAGCATACTTGAAGGGGACGGTGAAACAGATTGCAATTTTCTCATACACTGTTGGAGGAAATTGTAAGTGACAATGTTTCTATTTGTTATCATTATTATTTTCATTTCTGTTATATGTTATGTGGGATGAAACTGAATGGGGAAATAGAATCAAATGAAAAGTGAGTGATTGAATGGATGATGCTTGAGTTAAAATAATCCTTTATGGGGAAAAATTATTTTCGGTTTTGTTATGTCTGGTTAATTTTACCATGGAATTGTTCATTTCACTGATGTTATATGACATATTTCATTGTGAATTCTAATTCCTGGTAGCAGATTTAATTAATTTGATGTGATATGGAATTCAGGTTACCATGGATAGTATTATGAAACCCATGTATATTTTGTTGTGTTGGTTTTATTTGATTTAAGTAATATAACTTGTCTGTAAGGCTAGTAGCTAATGGTGCAAGGGAAATCTTTGTTTGATATGCAGGAATAGGAAGTGATACAATGTCTGATTTCTTGACATTAGAGGATTTGAAACACTTAAAAGGAAGTCACAGAGGTAGCTGCTTGTGGGATCAGCTTATTGAAGTTGCTTCTATTGCTTCTGAAAAGTATGATTCATATGAAAGAGCTCAGCAAGGAGTGAAAGTGAATCCTCTAAGATTTTACATAAGGATGGAGCACAATAAAGAGGCCAATCTGACCAGCTATGTTATAAGGAAGGATTCCATAAAGAGTGAACATGAAACCTTAACCAAAGGTAAGGTATTTATTTGATAAGATGAATTATATGATTCACGTTTTGTTGCCTTCTTTAGATCTGGTTGCTTTTCTTTTGTGCAGCAGAAGGAAGAAAAAAATTGAAGGAATCTGTGATTAATGAGTCTTCTGGAAAGGCTGAGTCTTCAGGAAAGGCTGGTCTGAAGAGAAAGTTTGAAGAAATGAGCAATCAGGAGTGGATTAAAGCTATGGAAATGAAAAGACTGAATAAGAGGAACAGAAAGCTTGGCAGCAACCCACCTCCACTACAACCAGTCTTAGCTAAAGAATTTGAAATGATGATCCTGAATGTGTATGGGGGAACAGGAATTACAAGAGTCATAAGGAAACCCTTGCAAGCCACAGATGTGAGTAAAGGACATAGTAGAGTTTCCATTCCTTGTAGCGAGGTTGATGGTTTTGGTTTCCTACATGATGAAGAGATGGCAAAACTAAGGTCGGGGGAAGCTATAACTGTGTCAGTGATTCACAAACCAAGCAAAAATGGTGTAGCCCTTCCTCTTAGTGTGATGTCACTGGATTTCGCACAATGGAATGTGCATAAAGACAAGGAGGACCCTCTCAAAGTTAGTTTTCAGTATGTACTGAGAACTCATTGGAACCAATTAGTGTTGAGGGATGAACTAAAAAAGGGAGACACAATTGAGCTGTGGGCATTTCATGATGAGCATGACAAACTTTGTTTGGCACTCGTCAAGATTTAATGATTGTGGTGATGATGCAACGAGTTAAATGGAGCACAAAAGGGTTGAATCAAGTCACTGATATTGTTCTCACAAGTGACTTTATTTTTGTAATTTTAATTATACTTTAGATGGTAGAGTAGATATCTAAGAGAATTTGGAATTCTATTGTTCCAAATGTAATCAAGCTCAACTGATTGCAGTGAAATCATAAACTTCTTGGAATAAAAAAGTTCTTCCATTAGCTTCTTTTCTAATTGTGAGCTCTTTCACTTCACCTTTCCTCTCTTTACCTAAGCAGTAATAAAATTCTTCCATTAGCTTCTTTTCTAATTGTTATTTCTTTTTTCTTTTATGCTCTTGCATTGTATGTTGTGTTTTTCATTTGAACTTATTTTATTTCACATGGAACAAACTGTTTATTTGTCATCAAATTGCTCCTGTATGATGACAGACATGCAAGTAGAGACTCCAGGTCCGATCCATTCCCTTGTAATAATTGGAAAATACTCCTATTTAAAATCTTGATGTCAATATTAAAATGGAGCTCTTAAATAGTTGGATGGATGTGCTTTGGCAGGTTTGTTATTCCTTTTTCTTTTATTACAACAGGTTTGTTATTCCTAGTTTTCAGCTTCAGATGCGAATGTCAAATTTATAATTTTATATATGGCAGATATATTCTGCTACATAAGGCTGTACACAGCAGTGTATGCATTTAGTTTTTTTTACTTTTAGAGGTAACATCTGCTGCCTATCTTCTTTTCTTCTCCTTCTTGTTTTGGCCTTTGATTTGACCAACACTTACAAGTACGAAGATCTGTAGATATGACATTTGGTTGAATGTATTTTTTATACCTATTTGGTTGAACAAACACACTAACTCCATATAAATCCAATTAACTAGTTTTTAAAAATTAATACACCAAAATAAATCACTTCAAAATTAAATACTTATATTAATAAATTTTAATCTAACTAACTATTTTGAACTATTTGGTATTATGCAATGATACATGCTTGTATTACAAAAATATCATATAATATATTTTGAGTAATTTATTTTTTAATCACCTCAAAGTAGTTATTAGTTATTTTAGTAATGAGGATTGAGGTATTGTCACGCAAGTATTCTTTTGACTATCATTTTTTCCTTAACTACTCTTGTTTATCTTATAAAGTAATATATCTATGGTTAAAATATACACTTATCCTTTAACTTAGTGCAATGTTTCATTTTACTTATTTAACTTCAAAAAACATGTTTTCAATCATTTAATTATATTATCGTTATTTTGAAATTAAACTTAATATGCCACCCATTCAAAAGTTTAATCATATTGAAAATCTCAATGTCATCATTTTTCCAGGGCACTAGGGTAAAATCACTAAAAAGAAGGTTATTAAAAAGTTAATGGACTAAAATGACACATTGTATGAATCTAAAAGGCCAATTATACACTTTGGCGAGCGCACATACACAATTTAACGATACATATAAATGGTAAGTACTCCCTCCTTTCCTAAATATAAGTTCACTTTGGGGAAGTGGATAAGTTCCTAAAAATAAGATCACTTTCTATTTTGTCTCAATTTTGGTCAAAATTACCCCTATACTTCTTAGTTTCCTCACTTCTCTCTCAAATCCCTATTTGTCTTTTCAATTTAAGTGTGGGGTATTTTGAGAAGATCATGTAATCCTAATTCATTGGAAAGTCTTCCTTAATCTCTCCAAATTAGCCAAATTAGCCAATTATACATTTTGGCGAGCGCACATACACAATTTAACGATATATATAAATGGTAAGTATACCATAAAACATATATAATTGTTCCATTTTCTAAAACTAAATAATTAAATCTTATAATTAAACAATCCCATTAAGAGAACGATTTCCACAATTCAAACCCAACCATCTTGTGGAACCTAATTACAGATTCTACACCATTTGCTCCCAAAAACTTCTTTTGAACCAAAAACAATAATTTGAGCTGTTTTTTGGGTCATAGTCTTCCCACGCCCCCAGAGAAAGATAAAAAGAAGTTATGTTTACATTATTTCTCATGGACCCAACAGTAATTATCAGACCACAAAAATCCACCTGTTTATTTTTCTGAAGGACTCTCTTCTTACCAAAAAAAAAATAAAAGTTATTTTATATTAGGGATCGACAGCCCAAATCATGGGGATGTAGAATGTAGTCAAACATGTAAAAATTAAGAAAATATCAAGCGAATTAGTCAACACTACACTATGGACTCTCACTACAAGCTTATATCATATTGTTTGAAATGTTATATAGGAAAGAACCATTCATATTCATAAATTAAATTAACAAAATAATGTCACCTGTACATCGCAACTGCCACTATATAGGGTATTACAAATTACAAAGTTATATAAGCAACGAATCATACTTCCAATCCTCAAATCTATACTGCCACAAACGCTATAGTGACTCCAAAATTTGATTCTTTTTTTACCAATCACTGAGCAATCAATCTGTGAGCATCATGCAGCAAACTTCAATTTTTCAGTTTAAATTGTAATTGAAAGCAATTGGGCATCCTAATTGGTAGCTTCAGATTCTTTCTTCACTCGCTTCTCCTCTTCAACATCCTGTGAGTTACATGAAAAAAAAATGCAGTTAGCTTTCAGACAAGGGTTAACAATGCAAATTCTATAAACAAATAAATTTTATTTTTGTATCACTTCATCTAGATTTTTTTTTAATCAAACTTTATCTAGATTTTAAATATAATCACTTTTACATGCACAAACACAAAGGGACTTTCCATTTTCACTTTTATAATTCTTCACAAGAACGAAATTATGCTTTGAGAACAAGATAACTAAGACGAACATATATTAATAATAATAATTCATAGGTTGGTTAGATTATAAAAGAATTGAAGTAAAATGGAAAACAAAAGTGGATCCCAGATTAAAGAGCACTTACTGAATTTTCAATCTTGTCAAAATCATCATCAAGGCTGCCCTCGCCATCATCTGAAAGAAAGACATGATACTCAATATGATGTAGCTAGACAAAAATGACGATACTTTCAGACATAGCTCACGGTAACAGAATGAATTATGGTCTTTTTTCCTTCATGATGAATGACTTGTGAACCAAGTAAGCTGTAAAAATTTAAGATGGCCTACTCAAAGATTATATAATTCTCAAGGGCTATAAAACTGAACAATCAAAATCTTGCCCCATCAGCCACTAAAGATAGAGAATAAATGAACCATCAGCCACTAAACAGCAAGTTTCTACAACAAAATCTGAAACTTAAGAAAATATATCCAGACCTCCATCACTGTCTTCAAGATCACCAAGAAGAAATGTATCCAAATCTTGCTCGGTTGAGGATGATTTAGATGATTTGCTCTTCACACTTTTCCCGGATGTCTCGACCTCTTCAGTTCCTCCAGCAACAGCTGTTTTCTCTACCTTATTATCATCCACTTTCTGCTCAGCTGCTGCTCGAAGCTTAATCTCCTCCAGATAACGCTTCTCATACCTGATGATAATTACAAATTCAAGCGGTGTTACCTTTAAAATCAAGTGAAGACTTGAACTGAGTTTTACCCTTTTTTACATAAATGTCTAAAATGGTGTCAGACTAGTGGCAAATATTACCTCCGGTCCTAAATATAAGACCTAGTTGACTTTTTTGGAAAATCCTAAAAAAGTAAAATAAGTGATCACTTGTAAATTGATTCACATAATTTTTCACTTAAACTAGTTTATTTAACCTATAAACTAATAGTTAATCTAAAAAAATATCAAATATATCATAGTTAACTAACCTATTTTACTTCCTTAACCTCTCCAAAAAAAAGTCAATTAGGTCTTATATTTAGGACCGGAGGGAGTACTACAATATGATATTTTTCACTCCTACTTTTGAGTTTCTCGGCATCCTTCTAAAAACTAGAAATATGTATAGTTAATTATTATCTACCACATTTCAAGTTTTTTCGAAAGAGACTACAAGAGAAAGCTTAGCCCAGCTTCCTCATATCTGTACAAAAAAACATTGTTTTCCAGATGACTTGAGTTTAGATAATACATAGAAGGAAGAAGCTTCAGTTTCACTAAGTTTTACTAAATAAATGGCAAGCAGAGTGTAAACACATCAGTCATCAGAAACAGGTTCCATACCAACCTTTACCAACTAGAATTCAATGTTCATCTCAACTTATCAATACAACGGCTAAGTAAAATGAAACAAAAGCAAACATGGAAATGCCTAAGTAGAGTGTGTGGCAACAGATTCACAACACTTGAATATGAATCCCCACGTTGCCTGTACATTCCTCATATCACCCCAAAATACAGAGGAAATATAAATACTTATTTTTAGGAGAAATTATACAACAGGAAACCAAAATGTTATGTTCATTGTCCTTTAGACATACCTCATACAACTATAATTTGAATTTTCAATATATTCTAAAATGTGCAAAGATGGGTTTGAAAACAAAGAAGCTGATGGTGCAGCAAATTAAGCAAAACATCTCAATGCAACTCCCACCCCCATCCTAGAAACAAGCCAGTTCATAACAAATGCCCAACTGGAATTCCAATTACATATGTTTTAATCATTGGCAATTTGGCATCAACTTCTCATTCCTCTGACAATGGCACTCAGTTTATACTTTATCCTGCCTGATATTTTCCAATTATCCATCAAAGGAATGAGGCTTCAGCTCTATATTTATACCCTTACTAAACACTTGTGAAACCAATATAGTAAGGTGCCCCACCACCAACTGCATCCTGGAACATTGTGACCATTACTCCTCTAGTCCTACTCATAAGTCACTTATATCATTTTCACACTGACCAAGGAAAACCTTAAGTCTCATTAAATTTCCACTAAAATCCAACAAATTTCCTATTCTTTCTATATTTAATATCCACTACATCACATGAAAACAAGGTCAACATAAAGTAAATAAAGGGCAAACTTGTACATTCAAATGGAAGTGGCTTATACATAGGACCAAGAAAAACCTTCTCTCTCTGCCCTATAAATAAGACCAGAGGAGTATTTTATGAAGCTGCCATGATTTCAAGTGGAATCCATAAATATCAAATGGCCAATTCAGGTCATCTGGGATATCTCCATCAGATTATAGGTTTGCATACATCCTAAGGTTCACATAGAAGAAACTTTCAATGCATAGCCACGGAAAAAGTAAACAGCAAGCAGGAAATAAGAAAAAGACAATAATGATCATTACTACGAAACCACTTAAGTGCTAACTTATGTAAATTATTCTTCAAACAGGTTAGCTAGCAAAATGACTCATCAATATGTTATGATACTTACGGAGCCACATGAGTGTTCACTAGTGTGAAATATATCTTCCAGAAGTGTCGTTCTTTCATAACACGGGGGCATAGCTCATATCTCAATCTTGAAATTTCCTGGGAAAAATAAACAATAAACAAATGTAAAATATCACAACAATTAGGCCTGCAGTATTTCAAATACACGCATACGTTTTGGCAATTCCCAATTTCCCATGTTACTCAGTTCTAAAAGCTTTGAAATTTTCGTTGGGATAGAATAGTATCATTGGACTAAAAGGGAACAGAAAACCAAAACTTGGACTCGTCTTGCAGAGGATAATAGCAAGAAATTCAGTCCATCAAAATTTTCTATGAAACATTACTGCAGGCACTACATTATTGTAAACCAGGCAATCGTCCCCCCTCAAATGGATTGACAATGTATGACAGCAGAGATGACACAATCACAAACTGTAAAACACTTATTGTTAAGGAAAAGAGACAAGACTTTTAGCACAAAGAGACCAGATAAATGGTTGAATCTCTTAATCTGGCATCAATATTTATTTCCCATGGAAAGAAAACTTGGCAAGCACAACTAGCACATATATCCGGTGGAAACTCTAAAGTGACATCAGTAATGAAAACGCAAAAAATAAGAAACAACTTTTAACATCAGTAATTTTTTTCTTTCGCTGCAATTCTGCCTATATCAATAGGCAGAATTGCGAAGAGACACACAGGTTTAAGGACACATCATTAGAACCATACAACAACAACAAAGCCTTATCCCCAACTAGATGGGGTTGCCTACATGGATCACCATCAATAGTCATACTTGGATATAAATTAATAATCAAAAGACATCATTAGAACCATATTCCACACCAAATTCTATCCATCAAGGAATTCTACCAATGGGCACAGAGGTTTAAGGAAAATCAATAAGCAAACAAAATACAAGGAAACCCCTCAATGTGAAACAAATTCAACTAAACATAGATGCACATAACAGACAGAGATCTAAAATCCACAATGTGAATACAAAGAGATCCAAAATACCTTAACAGTGGTCAAAACAAGAGTGGCATGCTTCTCCTGAAACTCATTAAGATCTTTCCTCACATTACATGCTGACGTGGCCGCATCAGAAGCCTCCCCTTCATCTGCATTACCCACAAAAAAAAAATCAAAACTTCCAAACAAAACTAACAAAAAAACACAAAATTACAAAAAACCCAGAATCAAAATTGGATTTTGAACACACCAGATTTGATGGGAAAGTTCTGGAAAGTACTAGAAGTAAGGCCCTTAACGAAAGATCGAAGTTCATCGGTGACACCAAGAGATTGAAGCTCAGATTGAGAGAAAGAAGGCTCAGAGGAAGAAGAAGAAGAAAGAGAGTCGCTGAAATTGGGAATGGAGATGTTATCAGAGAGGGATTTGATCTGATGGGCTTGGTTTAAGGCGGCGATTTTGATGAGATCGGCTTTTTTGGAGGCTTCGGCGGCGAGTTCCTTTGACTTTTTGGCGGTTTCGGAGACTAAATCGGCGAGCTTGGAAGAATCGGCGAGGGATTGGGATTTCTTGGCGGCTTCTTCAGCGAACGACTTGGCTTTCTTCCAAAAGTCTTCCATTTTTCAAAGACGGATGGGGTTTTTGGTTTTTGGTTTTTGGATTTGGTGGGTGAAATGAGAAGAAGAAAGAGAGAAGAAAGATGGTTAGCCAAGCGAATACAACGTTGTCGCCAGAGGAGAAACTGTGTATGTAATAACAAACGTTTTAAATGGGATGTTCAGGTTTGAATATTTAAATCATTTAGATCTCTATGATTTGATTTTATTAAAAATATTTTAGTTGATATAGAGTTTAATATTATTTTTTAGATGGTAACAACAAAGGTTGGTCCAGTTGGTAAGGATGTTTGACTCAAAACTATGTGGTTGTGAGTTCGAATATGGCTGATGTGAGGACTTTGTTGGTGGGCGATTTATAAGTATCTCTGTAGGAGCTCAAAGAGTCTGAAGGTCTGCCCTGTCGGGACCTAACTCACATAAACTTAAACTTTTATTATATAAAAAAAGATTAATTTTAGATGGTCTAGTTGGGATGTAGTTAATCACTGATAGAGCATAATGGTGTGATGTATGATCCATGTAGTCAATCTCACTTAGGATAAGTCTTGTTGTTATTCTTATCCATTCATTTTCTTCTCCTATTGCTACATCATTTTGATGAGCAGGCATGCATACCGAAATTCATGTGAGATGACAATGATTATTTCATGTTTAACGAAAGAGACAATGATTATTGGGAGGATTCAAAGCAAACTAAGAAGGTGGAAGAGACAATCCCTCTCTTTAGCAGGCCGGATAATCTTAGCCAAGGCGGTGTTAAGTATCATCCCCCTTTACACAATGCAAAGTGTTCTCTTACCTGCCCCCTGTTGTAAAGGTATTGAGAAAGTTATTAGATCCTTTATATAGGGAAAGTCAGATGGTTCTAAAGGAGTTAGCATTATTAAGTGGAAGGAGCTTTGCCAATCGACCAGTATGGGAGGTGCAGGTTTATTGAACCTTGAAACTCAAAACAGAGCCTTTATCGCAAAACTGATCTATAAAATCCAATCCAAAGATGATAGCCTATGGGTGAGGGTCATAAGAGCCAAGTATGGTGATGGTGAGTTTGTCAAGTTCCCAAAAAACTCCTCTTTTTGGAAAAATATATACAATGTGTGGGAGCAAGCTAACATGCACATCAAATGACAACCAAGGATTGACTCTAAGGTATTCTTTTGGAATGACTTTTGGGTTGGGGACCTTGGTCCCTTAAAATTCAACATTCACTGAAATTTCAAGGGAAACTTTTTACAGACCTATTAGAGATTACATTGATGATGATGGTGGATGGAAATGGAACCTGATCGAAAGCCTCCTCCCAGCTGAATCGCTTGACCAAATAGAGAAGGCAAAGCCAGTTGGAAGCCAAAATACACCATTGTGCTCTTGGAGCCTAACCAATAATGGAGACTTCTCAACTAAGGCAACATATCGAGCTTGGGAATCTCTTAATTGGCCAACTCCATCCAAGCTTTGGATTGAGCTTTGGCGTCTTCCTGTTGCTCATAGGATCCGAACCTTCACTTGGCTTTTGCTGAAAGAAAGACTCCTTACTAATTCAGAAAGGTGTAGAAGGCATATGTCTTCTGAAGACATCAACCACGTCTTCAAACTTGGAGAGTGGGAATTATGGTTACGCTGTGGAAATTGTGGGCATGTAGGAATAGCTCCATCTTTTCAGGAACTCAACACACTGTGGATGGAACTCTCAGTCAAATTAGATCATAGTCCTACACTCTCTTCAGTGTTTCTCTAATTTTGCTGCATTGAGCAGAATAGAGTGAAGCAACTAACTGTATTTTCATCTAGAAGTAATTAGCAGTGGTTAGATGTATAGCCCTTCAAAGGCTCATATTTTGTTAGCTTTGATAGTTTCACAAGTTTTATTTGCTTTTGACAGCTTCACAGGTTGTAATTACATATTCTCATAGTTGAATGAATATACATTCTTTCATTCAAAAAATTCATGCTTTTCAGGTTGTATTATGAAAATTGTGATAATATCTTGTTCATTATTATGACCTATTTAATTAAGATAAGAATGTAAGTTAAGTTAGTTATGACAATATGTTTTTTTAGATTATCTTAGTTATATTTTTAATCGACTTTATTCTGTCATAATTATGTTAAGGGAACATAAAAAATTTGGGTAAATCAGAAAAAAATATAGGTAATATATATCTTACATTTTCGAATAAAATCCACTACTTACGTATTTATGTCATATAATAAGGACCAGAAGAAGCAATATACTAGCTCTTGTGCTTAGGGATGTGCGTGTGAAGACCTTGTATTTATGCCAAAACTCTTCCTTACCTATTTATTGTCATTGGGGCTCCCAAAGCACAGGGCAAGTCTATAACTTCTTATAATGTTTAAAGAGGTACTTTCAAATTGGCCGCTAATGAGGTCTTCACATAGGCAAGATTTATAGATAACCTTATGGGTTATAAGTAAATCCATTTTACCAACTACACCAATCTTTACTGACTTTTTCTTCTTTAAATTTAAATAGGAAGCTTGGTGTTTCAAAAACTGTAGAGAGAAATGTTAAATGTCTCATTACAGCTACAGGGCCTGCACTATTTTTGTTGGCCCAATAACCACTTCACCGGCCCAGGACCAACAAATGTTCTAATTAACGTGGAAAAACTAGAGAGGAAAAATCGAATTTATGATTGTAAAACAATGACGAGAGAGGTAAAAAAGTGCATATAATATTAGGACACGCCAGATTGAGAAGTAGGGGTCGATTGGGGGTCCCCTCCCCCAATTGAAGGTATGCTATCCTAATGTACGTGGGACAAATGGTGGGATGGGACCCAACGTTGAATGTTGAATGTGGAAATTATAGAAATATTCATTAATCTCGTGTGAGAAATATGTGTAAAGAGAGCTAAATATATTTATACCGTATGGATCTCTCATAGATGAGTTGAATCTTGTGTCCATCAAATTAGTTTTGATAAAATAAGTTTAGATCATCAAATAAAATTTAGACAGTTGATATATGTTTGGTTTTTTCTACTTATCTTTTTACTGAGTATGGGAATTGATTCTGAATTTATATTGAGTCTTAGAAAATTTTTCCATATACTTCTATTTACTAAGTGATTCACAATTATCATACCTGAGGAAGGGTCGGAGGTAGCACCGATTGTGGAGAAAATTATATAAAGTAGTTTGAGGTGATTTGAACATGCTTAAAGAAGACAATTAAATGTACTGGTAGTCCCTTCAAGACATCTCATAGAATTAAATGTGCTCGTAAAGAAAGTTGATCAAATAGTATGAAATATTTCTAAAAGAGGGATAGAGAAACTAAAGAAAACTCCTAACGAATTATTTAGCAAGTTTGATCAATAATTTATAAAAAAACATGATTAGTAATAGAGTACATTAACACCATAGTGTTCAGTTCAAAAAACATCATAGGGAGATAACGATTTTGATGTTGTACTTATATTCATTAAACATTTTAAGGAGGAGTAAAAATTAATATGATGTTGAACTTGAACTTTAGTGTTATTAGTAGAGGTAATATTGGAAATTGCATAATATTATGACAAATTAAATATTTTTTATTGTTTTAAATAGTAGTACATGTGAATAATAGTTAGGAACATTTGATAATTATTAATATCGGCTTAAACAGTGGTTTGACGGGCCATGCATTATTCAATTCCAATGTTTGACCTTTCAACCCCGTGATTATGTTGTGTCTCACACGGGCACACCAACACGGCAACACCTCCCTGCCCGAAAAAAAAAAGACTATAAAGTTATTTTTTGTCATAATTATTATAGACAAAATCCTTCTTCCCTTTAAAATTCATCTCTTGTGGAATATCAAAATTTGATGGCTGAGCAAGTTATTGTTCATTGTCTAGTATCATCACTACTACACTATAATCAAGCTTTTCATTTTTCAAAATTGACTAAAAGTGTTGCATGTTATTACTTTATAATGTAAAGTTCACACAAATTTCAGTATTAAAAATATACAATACTACATAATGTTTTACAAAACTGTGTCTCTCACAATTAAACACATTTTAGGTAGTAATGACAACGTCACACATTAATGAAATGCTACTTCTTATCAGTAATTTAGAAATAAGACGAGGGAGTTAAGTTTAATCCAAAATACAGTATATCAATCCATCTTATCTAATATGTTTATAACTTTTCCAAAACTAATTATTCAACTTGTAAATTAACCTTAATAAAAGACGCTTTAAAGAAATCCTGTTACATTACAATGGCACTAATCATTTATTATAGGACCTTAACTCACTCAAATTAGTGGTACTAAGGCAAAAATATGATTACTTTTAGGCATGTTCTTAAAAAGAACGCGCGCACACACACAAATTAATGAGAATATATGCTCCAAAGAAGATAAGATACTTGATATACATAATGTACATACTTGTCTACCAGAAATATAAATAATAATTTGCCCAAGGGGCGTAGACCAGCTGGTAAGAAAGGGGAAGGTAAGGCACCGCATACCCACCAGGTCATGGGTTCGAACCCTTGGGAAGTCATCACCCCCAAAATGGGGAATCCCGGCGGCGACTTCGGATTAGTCGGTTTCTCGAAGGGGGTCGGACACCAAAGACTCTAAGAAAAAAGAAATATAAATAATAATTTAATATGAACTGAAAGCAGATACCTTAAAAAATACTAATATGAAGGGGAAAACTGGTTAGGTAGTTGATGAAGTGACCTAAACATAAGGTTTTGGTGTCGGCCACAATAAGAGAGGACTGATAAGGACGACAACACAACATATTTTACTAAGTACTATCACAATACACACTACCTAATTACAAGACACACAAATTCAGGGGGCCAATACAAAACTATGTGTCCATAAGTTAAATCTCAAGTGTTTTTGTGGGGTTTTGTGTCATAGAATTGTTATAGCTATCTCCCATGTTTCACGGAGCTACAGGTGTGCTCTTGTTATGTATGGGTCGTCTTCTTCTCACCCTGCTATAATCCATTGTAAAATACTGTGTAGCATCTTCTCCCTCTTCCCATTCTTCCCTTTTCCCTGCTTTCTTCTTTTCCTTCCTCCCTATGGCCACCTTCATCTTCTGCTCTTTTCCTGTAAAATGGATTACACCACTTAAACTAACCAACTTTTTGGATATTACATATACATTGTTGTTTAATGAGATATTTATTTTTTTTGAATCAAAAGCGAAATAACTAATGGAGGTTACAAGCGGGATTGAACATGCAACTTCCCACTTATTTTAAGAAGATGTCATACACATATAAAATGGATTGCACCACTTAAACTAGTCAACTTTTTGGATATTACATACACATTGTTGTTTAATGAGATATATATATTTTTTGAATTAAAAGGGAAAGCACTAACGTAACCTCCTACATATTGGAGAGATGTCATACCACTACTGGGCTACAAGGCCCTTAGTTAATGAGATATATTTTAAATGCTTAGCATTACTTGTTTCTGATTTGTTTCAGTAAGATACATGTATTTGCATATTGATTGCTGATTATTTAATTATATTGAGCCTAAGATCCTGGTTCATGAACTCCGATGTGAATGTAAATTTCTGGGGTAAAAAAAGGTGAATACTTTGCTTTGGCCATGTGGGGCTATGGCATATACATTATGGAGAATAAAAAAATGGAAATCGGACAGGACTAACTATGAGAGAGATATAAATGGGACGTTCTATTGATGGTTACCTGAGAAGTTTGCCTTGACATTCTTTGTCGATGCACCTTGTGTAGTAGCTTCTTCATGTTCTTTAACCTATATTTTCCAGGAAAATAGAAGAATGAATGATAGACACTACACACATTTAGAGATGCTTGAAAGAGATGAGTAAAGAATTATTTTGAGTCTGCTGTAGATTTCTGAAATGATACCTGTTGCTCAGTGCTCATAAGTTTCCTTGGGAATGGTGGGAGAGAAAGGTGGTGTGCATTCACTGCTCAGAAGAGTGCAAAATATTAGTGAACAAGTCACTTCAGGAATCATAAACAAAGAGAGGACGAAAGGGGAAGAATATAAAGTTGGTAGTTAGTTACCTTGAGATTGGAGATGAGGTTTCATGAATGTAAGTTGCAGAGAAGCAGAACAGTGTGGAAGCAAAAGAGAGAAGAAAATGCTTAGTACAGAAATGATGATAATTACTAGCTCCATGTGAGAGTAACTTTTCTGAACTCATGCACAATGAAATTTTTTCAACTGTTGGGTTCTGCTTATATATTGGAATTTGCTTATATAAGCTCATGTGATGACAAAGATATGAATGTGGGAGGAGAGAGAGGGAGGGAGGGACAAGGAGGAGGGAAAGAGAGAGCAAACACAAAGCACAACAATGAAGAGTTCCAAAACAGGTTCATGAAAATCTTAAATATAATATTGGTTTGCTCACTTTTTAGGAGGCTTCACACAATTTGGGTTAATTTTGTCACCTAATGTTGCTGTAGGGCCCTTGCTTTCTGACTTTCTGTTTGCACATAACCAAGCTTTTACATCTTATCTTCATTAACCATTTTCTTGGTGAAGAATGACCAAATTTGATACATTTTTCATCATCTGCTAGTTCATAATTCATATATATTTAAATATCTTTCCCATTATTGAGGTATGGTCAGTTATGTCTAGCTCCCTACTTCAAGGATCTGATGTCAATTGAAGGAACAACAATCAATTTGGTGTAATTGGGAAAAAGACTCTTCCAACAACTTCCCTTTTAAATAATAAGATAAAACAATAGCCTGTTTTGGTTTAGAGCACAATATGACCCTAATAGCTGTCAACACGTATAATGAAAAAAACATTAAACAAAAGATCCTTTGTACTAGGATTTAGATTGTATCAATCAGAAGTAGTCTCTGTTTCATCTCCTGTTAAATTTATTCCTTTTTTGACTATTGTCACTTTTTGAAATCGGAATACCTATGAGAATGGAACTTTCTGGCTAGAGCAGGGTTGCTAGGGATGCCATGAAGGATACAGCAAACTTGACCTTTTTTTTGCCCAACAGAAACTTAACTTCTTTTCTCACATGCCATAACAGTTGTTTATATATATAAACATGTAGGAGTGCTAGGCATAGAAAGTAGTGCCACCATAGTGGACCCTACATTAAATTGATTTTCAAAGTTTGTAAGTTGGGGGATAAGGTGAAATCTAGCAACAAGAATGTTATTGTCATGTGATCTGGAGGTTACAGTGATTTGGAGGTTACAGGTTCAAATTTTGTAAACAGTCTTTCTATTTATGAGAGTTAGATTGTTTACATAGTCTTGTGCACTGAATTGCTTTTTTTATATGCTTGTGAGGAAAAGAATCAATGGATTGAAATGAAATTAGAGTATATGATAGGGACATATGAGCTCTTGGTTCCAAGTCAAATTCAAGAGACAAACATACCGACCAATGCTTCACTCAAAGGCAGGCTTGTGAATTTCAAAGTTAAGCACATGTCTTGCACTGTATAACTCATCCACTATGAAGGCCAGATTGAATCCACCCTCTTCCAACTTTCACTTCTTACTTTTCAGTTTAAGCTTTGATTTTTTTTTTCAAATCATTGGAGTTGAGATTTGGTTGTGATTTGTGATGTTCAAAGGATTTGATTTTTAAGACATTTAGTCTTACATTATTGACATTTGATTGTTTGTTCTTTATGCACGGGCACAGAGAATCCTGATGAATGGACAAATAGGGGAATCCATTCTATGAGTAAAGCTAATTAGAGCAATTTAACTTTGCTATTGAAGATGAGCTAAATAATGGCATGGGGAGCAAGAAAATAGTGGTCTCTACTTTTCAAAGACAAGCTTTGGGAGTAGTGAAACTTGAAGGTCATTAACGTAATTAGAGAAAAGGAGGGGATCAAGCCATAGCAATAATTTACTCATTTATATAAAAGTCAGCATTTAATGTATTTTTCCTATTTCACATTTATATAAGAGTCAGCATTTAATTTTTCATAATTGCATTGTCCTACCCTGCAGTCTGTAATATAAGAGTCAAAAATTCGAATGATTTTTGTCCAAATTATAAAAGTCTATCATTATATTCTCTCATCATTTAGTGTGTTTTTCCTATTTCACATTAACTCTCTTTCATTTTTTTTTGATAACATTAACTCTCTTTCATATTTATTAATATTTACATATTTTTCTCTCTTAATAGTATCATAATAGATAAGATAAATTTGGAAAAAAATAATTAACTTAAGTCACCCTTAATTTTTACATGTTTTCTTAAAAAACATATTTTGGCGATTGAACTCTTATATTAAAGACGAAAGTGGGTATAGTACTATTATCATCATTTGTAATACTCCATTTAACGTTTATTCCATCTTAAGGTATGAATCTAAATATGAGAGGTAACATAACAATTTTTATCCTAAATATAATAGATAACATGCAAAAGTCAAAGTAATAAAGGGTATAGGTAAATCTAGCCCCAATCTGATTTTTGAGGTGCAATAAGAATGTAGCAAGCTAATTGAATCTAGCCCCAATAAAAAAAAAATCCCTGACAAAATTGGTAATTAACAAAAAAAATTTTGAGGGCAAAATAATATGCAAATGACTAAATTCAATAACAAAAAATCATGTGTTCAAAAAGTCAAAAACCCTTCCTCTAATGTCATAAAATTATTAATATTATGTGATTACAATCGCTTCTCTATTATACCATAGCAGGATTTTATTTGAGATGAGGAAAGAGGTTTCAAATCATAAACTAATGTGAACATATCATCATAACTTAATTTCTCTTTTTTTTCTTTTCTTGAAATAGTAAGGCAACCATTAACATTATGAGGTTACAGGCGGCACAACCTTCAACTCACAATAAAATGTTCATGTCACTAGGCTATAAAACTATTTGCTTACATAATATACTACTTGAATGTAGTAGATAAGAATAATTATACCATGTATTGAAGAATAAGGACGAGAATATATGCAAGCTTGGATGTACATGAGTTTCAATGATACCATATACTATATCATAATCCTAAACCTGTAAAAGAGAGACTTGTTCAGAACCTACAGCACAGAAGGCCCTCCCTCCAACTCTTATGCCTTCTGTGATGTCTTTTGTCAGCTTTGGCCATTCTGACTGGGCTGGTTTCCCATTCATGTTGCAGTCTGCAATCACATTATGTGAAAAACTTAGTGCAGTTCTTAAATAGTTCCCATAACATTCTTCAATAAAATAATGAATAGTATAAATTAAGATGCAAAAAATGTCCATGCATTAGCAACCACTTAGAGAATTACTAATGATAAAGAAACCTTAAACTTAAACCACTAAATTTTATGTCAACCTACATGGGAAAGGCGAAGGAATGCATGCTAGCTGTGCTGCTATCCGATCGAATCGAAATGTTTCCGGAAAATGGTATAGCTCCAGAGTAACAAATATGATCAGATAAACCGTCAACTGAGAAACTTGACTCACCATTGCAGTGACAAACTTGGTTTGTAATGGACCTACCATATTCAGGCTTAGCTTTATTTTGGAAGTCATCACATTTACAGCTATCATCTAGGTGACATTCCTCATTATTACAAGCCAAAGAATCTGCTGGAACAATGTTGCTGTCCCTGACAAGGATATCACTTTCCAGATTACTGACTACTGAAGGGTTTGCCAATACAGCTTCCTCAACCTTGTTTCTGGCTATTTCATGCTTGGAGTGTGATTCATGCTCAATACTGACCTGCATTTCAATCATGAAGATCAACTTTTGATATTTATATCTTGTCATACAGTCTAAAATAAATTCCAATAAAAACAATACTTCCATGAAACTAGGCTACACATACTCAAGATCTCAGTAAAAACTTCTACGGAAGATTTAGTGTTCCATGACAGATATGGAAAATGTGTAATAACTTTGAGAGGACAAATTTAGTGATTGCAAGTATTTCTATATACAGCGGATAACATATTTTATGTCTTTTTAAACATACAACCTCATTGCTAGTAGTTCAATTCATCAAAATTCACATCCAAACACAAAAGCCCGATAAATTTAAAGTGTGAGAAAAGTACAGACCCACCTATGTTGTATTGGAAATATCATTAAAAACTAAGAAAAAAGGGGAAACAATATCAAATTTTAGAGACATGCTTAAAAAGGCTCTGAACATCAAGTCAATAACAATTTTAACTCAAAACTAAGCGATCAAATGAAGACATGTTAAATAATCAGAATAACACATGCAACATATAGTCAACAGAAGCTATTATGCAAAATACCTCTGCATAGTTGAGTTCAACTTCACCCATATCTTTGTTCTGATCATCAAAATTTTTAGAAGCATTCTCATCTCTCTGAATCAAATCCTCAGACTGATGATGTTTAGCAGAAAAGTTGCCAGGTTCCTTGGTTACCACTTGATCTAGAATGTTTAGTGAAGGCAAAACAATCTCGCTGTTGTCTTTCTCTGATACTTCAGTTTTTGAAGTGTCAAAAGGCAAGAATTTAGAAACATCCTTTTCATTAACAATATTCTCATACCAGACCTCATCCATGGAAGGTACTCCTTCATCAACACATATGTCCTTGATTAATTGGCAATTACTTCCTTTGCAACAAACTGTCATTTCTGCTTGGCTTTCTGTCACACATTCATCTGAATAAGTATCTTCTGAATTCTCACATGAGTCTAACTCTTCTGGTGAATCATGGATCCACACATCATGTGACATTTTTGCATTACATGCTTCATCATTATTTTCTAAATCAACTATGCCTGTAGGTAAAACAAGTTTTGAAGCAATCAAACCATCTACCTCCGCCATGTCATATTGTGTCGGAATTGAAATCTGCTCATTACTCTTTGAATCAAAGGAGATCCTTTTGTCATTTTCCTTCGCTTTTTCGCTTATTGATTTGCGTATGATGGAGTCTGGATTACAGTCATTGAATTCAAAGGATTGAGATTCAGGTTCAAGACCAATATTTGGATGGCAAAAGGTCAGGTCACTCTCTGCACATACATTATCAGGTCAGCTACATGGATTATACGATGTCATTGTGCTCTATTAGTAACAAAATATTTAGATACGTCATTCAAAAAATCACGATTATTAGCATGAAAAACAATTTAGTGATATCGAGGATTATGTACAATACAGAACATGAATTTAGAGTAAAGGCTTAACTCAATAATGATGCCACATTTAAGAGAACAGTCAATTTAATGAGTTTACATATGGCAGATGAAGTTAGTAACAGAATTAATTGCAGAAATCAGAAAGGACAGTTTATTACCTAGTTTCATGGTTCGTGTGGACTGAATTCAACACAGTAAGAAAATCTTCTTGCTTCAAACAAACAATATTTTCAATCAAACATCGGTATGACAATGTCCAATATTCAAAGAGAAAATGGGAATAGGTTCAATGATTAGCAAGAAACTAATGGTAGCAGAACTAATAGCATATAATGAAAACAATAGAAGTAGCAAACTCTGTTGACATAAATGTCAAAAGCCAAAAATCAATAACAAAGTTTCTATCAATTATACATGGAAAATCTCATCCTAGAAAATAATCTAACAATAGTAATTGAAAAGGAAAAACTATAATTCATGGTTGACCTCATAATTGGAGTTAAAAAGAAAGGTAACTTCGACAGTCAAACATTGAATGAAACTGCAGCTAACTCCCCTCAATTGTAAAGTAAATTATCAGCTTGATAAGGGCCATGAGCGTTTGAGCGTTTACCTTGACCATCAAGAATATACGGTTTTGACTTGACACAAAAAAATATGGTTCTGACCAAATCATTTAACTTGTTGGAATTGTTAAAACTAAGTTTTGATAATTACTAATTAAAATATACGGTTTCAGCTCCTATGCGTCAATAAAGGCCAAAAAGCAAATATAAATCACCTTTTTTTCTATGAATCCAGTCACCTTTTTTTATCATAAGTAAAAGATTTCCGCCTAGTGCACATTTCAATTTCAATGAAAAAGTCAAAAGCAGAGTTTCAAATCATCGGAATTTTATAAAGTTTTCATTTGCAAAACTCCAAAACCACACCTCAAAACTCCAAAACCACAATTCAAACTTCACAGCACAAGACCTCCACAACTTTTGACTCTACAAATATCCCATTTTGTTTGTTAGCTCTAATGAAATTGTAGACTAACCCACCAGAGAAAATTAAAAAACAAAGCCTAGAAATACATAGAGGTATAGTGCAGTATCCTAGCTGAATGAAATAAAAAAAAAGTGAAAAATCCATCTCAGATCCCAAAACCTTCATAGCCAACAAAACGACAGGAAAAAAAGACAAGGAAGAAAAAAAATATACATATGCATAACTAAAAGAAACAGATTATAATATGCTTCACACAATACCTTTTTTCCTCTATTGAAACTGACTTCAGAAGAGACAAGTTAAGAGCCAAGTTTAACTGTGCTTAAAGACAGAAACATGATGCTGCAAAAACAATGATAGTTCAAAATCTCTTTAGAGCAGATAAAGAAGGATGGAAAAACAAAAGACTATTCCAAAGACATTCCAAGGAAAAAACTAAAAGCAAAAGCAAAGAGATAAAGAAATTACTCACCAAAGAGTCAAAGAACAAAGCCAGAAAAACAGACATAAAGTTTGCTACTTTGCTTTTGTAAGGATAGTATGTAAGATGAATGAAGCATTGGAAAAGAAGAAAATAAGAAAAGTTTTAAAGAAAATAAGATGAATCAATGGATGGTATGTTATCAATGTAGAGTGAACTACAAACTACTATAAAGTAGGAATCCATAGTAGTAATAATAATGGTCAACCGTAATAGCTGTTATATGTTCATCACACATCTCCAGCAGCAATAAATGCAAAAGCTTTAAAGATGACAACAAACAACCCCTGACTCCACGATCCAATATTAAATATTGGCATGTTCCATCATTAAATAATGACCACCTTACTTAGGACCCTACCACATCTTTTGTTACAGACTTTCTTTCTCTGAAAATGTATATATATGTGTGTGTGTGAGCTACTACTCTTTTATTTTATGATCTCATTTCACTGTTTTGTCTTGTTTACCTACCTTAGGAGAGTACCTGACCCATCTTTGGATTCCACATGAAAAGTATATGCATCATGGTTTTTTATTTTTCTTTTGGAGTTGACATCATTTTTATAACGTACCCACTATTGAGGATTTTGCTGAGGAAAATCGTGAGGAGACCAGGGAATCAGCATAACTGAAGTACTCCTACTGTTTACTTTGACTAACTCCTTCATATACATGGACTATAGGAATATGCATAGAAATGAAAAAATATAATAGTAGTAACTAATATTATACACCTAACGTATTTAAATGTTATAAAATTAGTTTAATGGGTCCTATGTTTTTTTTATCAGAAAATGGGTCCTATGTTTAGGACTAACGGAAGTATATTAATAGGTGAGGGGCCAATATCTATTTACATTTATTTGTCAAAAGTACGTTTGACATCATATTTAAATTTTGCTGCAAAATTAACAAAGTTAATTTGTAAAAAAGTTTGTCCGGCATCATATTGAACTTTTGGTGGGTAATATGTGTGTTAGGATTCATGATATTCATATCTTTGTAGAGTATGGTATAAATATTAGGCGTGTCAATGTTCACATTGTTTGAAATTGGAATGTATTTTTTGTCTTTTTCCTAGATACACATACATAAAATTAAAGTGAGTATGTTTAACTCATTTGGAAATTTTCATAGACGTTAATTTTTTTTGTCAAGCATAGACATAATTTCAATATGGTGCTAAATGCACTTCTAACAAATTAACTAACGTGCCTATTTTACACCTTCATCCTAATTTTTTTCTTTATCCTTCACTCTTCGTCAGTAGCACTGCCATATCAAAGCAAATTATTCTTTTACCAAAAAAAATAAAAAGCAAATCATTCTCTCACCTTTTACCCCCTCCATTTTAAAGAATAAATATAATCTCAAAAGTCAGCACCCCGATTTAAATAAATTTCCTGTTTTCTTTTTTTTTATTACAATTTCTTGTTTTCTAGTTCTACAATTTTTTAAAATAACGTAAAAACAGATTATACAAATTAAACAATTTATTTATTGACATGAAACCTAGATCTTTCCATGTTACTCACTTTTGTTCATATGGAAACCGAAAAAATCAATCCTTAAAATTGAGAAATCTTAAATCAAATCTATGAGAGGCATTTGGGATTTAAATATTTTAAAAAATGACATAAGTGCTCCTGTAATTGCCAAACAATAGTTAGTATTCAGTTATTCACAGCTCACAAGTTCAGCATATAGACTTTTAACTTGATCATAAGTTTATGCCCATTTTTTTCTTTTCCTTCTCACAATTTTTATGCCTTTATACATTCAAATCCAAAGTGAATTTTTTGAGTCTAAAATATACTCTTTCAGTTTTAAAGGTATCTATATAATCTAATTTGCAATACAAATTGCAATACAAATTGTGTCTCTATTTAATTCATAGGAAGTAATTTGGATCAAATCAATCAGCCTCTCTCTCTCTCTCTCTCTGATATATATATATATATATATATATATATATATATATACACACACACACACACACAGTGAGTTTCTAGTAAGTGAAATCACACTGCCATCTTTTTTTTATATTTTTGAAACATCTCCATTTATATCTTAATTTTATAATCCAATTTCTTATTTATAATCCAATCTTCGTTTATATTGCGAGTTTATCATGATTTTCTTATTGAGACCCAAAGTTCAGACTATAATTTGCAAGAGAAAGAAGATGTGCATAGAGCAATCAATATCAATAGGGTATTTATGGATATCCACCCGAGTTCACTGGTGTATATGGATTTATGAATTTTCTTATTGAGATCTAAAGTTCTTTTTTTACTATGATTTTCTTCGTTTAATTTGTTTAGTTTTTATAATAAAACTTCATTTAATCTCTTTCACTCGTTTCAGCATGTCATGTACACTATTATTCTTTATAAAATTCATACAAACAGACAGATATTTTCTAATCACAGGTCTACTTGACATATTGAATACATCTTCAAACAATGATGAATTCCTCCAATTCCAAAACCACCAACAATATTTAAAATCGTAAACATAAAAAAAAATATTATAGGAGATTTACATCCAAGCAATCCAAGTAGAGGAACTCAACCTATTCATGTTTCCCTCATTAAAATTGCCTTAATTTTCAAATCTTCTCCATATTAAATAAGACTTTTAAGGAGAGACGTGATACAATTAGCTAGATTTAATAATTAATTATAACTGCAAAATAACTATCAAAGAATATTTTTTATCTTAAAAGTATCTAAGTCATTGTAAATTTGTCAAGATCATTATCTTAATTAAATCTCTTTCTCCACTAAATAAAATCACTCTTTGAAATTAAATCTTTTCTTTGGGACCTAGGTAACTCGCTCTGTCTCCTTCTCTCCAAAATTCTCTAGACACTTACTGATTTTTTCCACTCTCTCCCTCCATGGAATCTGCAATCTTTTCCTTGCTTTACTGTTAGTTGATTAACAAATTAAAAACATATAGAACTGAGATGAAGAATGAGGAAGCAAAGAAGAAGATTGATGAGAGACACCATTGAAAAATATTTTTGCCCATTTGCCCAACTTTATATCAACAATTCACAACTCCAACCTTTTCCTTTTCCCATAAAAATTGGCAAGGCAAAGTATAAAGATTCACAATTTCGAGATTAAATATTCAACCCCATTCACATCTCCATCTTAATTCCATTGAGAATTGACAAACTTTATGTTACAAAATCCTTCAAAGGTTGTACCTACGAATTTTTAACATGATCATAACGATTTTTAAGTTTATGTTAACAATTCAAAACTTTAAATGTAAATGTTGAGGGCATTTATATCTTTTAGTAATATTACTAAAAAATCACATATTTTATTTAATTTCCCCTTTTATATTTAATGATTTATAGAAGCAAGCCTCCCACACTATCTTCGAATTTAATTATATTATAATTAAATAAATTAGAAATAGGCATTATTATTTGTAACTAAACGTGCCCCCACATCATAATACAAAAAAAAACGACATCATACAGGACACATATGTAGTACTTAGAAAGATGCCAGCCAAGAACCTACTTTGTGGTCAAACACAAGCCATTTGACAGAACCAAACAATAATGTTCTTTCTTTTCATTGCTCTCTTTCTTGATGAGTTTTCTTTCTCAATTGGGACACTGACCCTTCAGCTCTGTAGCTCAGGGCACCTTGTCAACCAGCTCACATATAGATATGGTCCACCTCATTATTTATTTCCCTCTCTCATGTCACACTCATACCTCAAGTTCTTGGTCTGCAGCTAAACAATAATATATTTATAATATTTTTATAGTATATATTTCTCGACAACATTAAGACTGTAGATCAAATCCACATATGCATTGGTCGACATATATGATAAGAATTTCTACTGTTTCCAGAACCAATGTCCTTGTTTGACAAATTTAAATATAACCTTCATTCAATATCTCCATGATATTTATGACCAAAAATATCTCCATGATATAAATTTAACAGTTTTTTGAAACAATTATCAGATGAACTCCTAAGACCTGTGTAAGTATATCATCCCTCAAAGATACATGTGTGATCATAATAAGTTTATATGGTGAAATCAGGAACGTCAGATTTTTCACTTTTCTTGCGTAAAATTAACTGAGGGACATGGAGAACAAAAATGGTTGAACCCCCCTGAATTAATGGATAAATCAAGTCATCGTCTCCTACTTAATTTATCAGTATAAAATCATATTTTATTGCAAATATTGTATGCAACTATCTTCAGCCTGCCTCCATCTTGGATCTCTAGAAACTCGGTACATCCTTCAAAATCAATAGAAGTCATTCGGTTTGCCAATTTTAATATTCTTCTCAGTAAGAAATCCCGTTATGGCATTCTTCTGCCAGCCCTTGAAACTCCTGTGAAGTAATAGTTTGATATTATTAATAACCAATAGCTATTCAGACTAGAGTGTCATGATTGCAAAAAGAAATGACTGCTATAACATTTACAAACAAAACATTCTCAAATTTGTCAATTTGGACAACTTAACTCAGATACTCTATCTTTTTAGAAGCACTATAAGACTAGAGTGTCATAAATGCATGTTACATCATATGAAGGATTTAAGCTCAGAAAAGCTTACTTGTGGTCAAGATGTGCAATAATTTCACCACCAGGAAAACCAGCTTTGGTGGCCTCATAAGCAGCGGTTATAGACGATCTCCAAGTCCCACCAATCTCTTTCTCATCTGTTCCTGCTTTTGACTGGTTTGGATCATCCATAGGCAAAGAATATCCGGAAAGTAGGTGACCCACCCAAACATCACCTTTCCTAGCATTGCAAGAACAGAATATAGTCATGTACCATTTATGGAAGCATGATACCCATGAATAAAAATAAATCATCTCAGCATTAAGGGATTTTAATTCCAACGTAATCCTCAATAACCGATACAGCTTGAGAAATGTCAATAATTTATCAGCGTCGATGGTGCTTGAATGTTGTATACCAGAAGGCATACATTGATCAAGTAAAGCAGAACTTGAGGTTGAAATGGTTTAAGAGATTTGGGAGAAGCTGGTGTTTTATCAATTTAAATCTAACCTCTTGCAAATTTATAGGTGGTCATAATCAGGAGGTTCAGTTTTTTTTAAATTAAAAAAAAAAACAGAAAGTAGTTCATACTCAATGACTATGACTACTCACATAATTACATCCATATGCCGAGGTGCATAATGTCCACCGCCTATCCCAAGGAGGACTTTCTTCTTAACATTCTCCCTGCAGGAGGATGAGAATCAAATTTAAGATAGAGAAACTTCCCAATAAGGAGAAAGCATATATTGATGTAGAACCCATTTTATCCATGATACGATACTGAGGTTAACCAAAGGTAAAAATAAGATGACCAATTTTCTTCTATCCCATAAAGTTTTCCAAGATGGGAAGACCTCATAACTTAGTTATGTGCAAGAGACCCAAACAAAAAATGGCAGTGAAAACAGTCTCTCAGTTCAGATCCAAGACAAGTCAATCATTCAAATCGTGCAATGAACTGCATATATATCAGTACCAGGCAATCCATTTTTTAGATCAATGGTCTTACCTGTTCCAGTTTCCTATATCTGCCCCACCTCCAAGTCCCAGTCCTTCCCATGCTAACTGCAAGAAGTCAAAATATAGCAATTCAATAAACAAAGTAAATTACCGCTTTAGAGCTGCCTATGTAATAATGATATTCTTTATTTGTAATTAGATATAAGATTGCAATTTATGAGTAAATTTTGGAAGGAAAAAAAGTTATCCATGCAAGAACATTATCCATGCAAAAAAGTTATCTTGGCTATAGACTACTGGACCTGAGCCATAACTTCGGCAGCATCCTGCCTCTTCCAATAGTCATCAGTACTTCCTACACCAGAAACAGAAAACACATCATTCAACAAACATCAAGAATAAATTTAGTTACTTGCATCTTGAGTAAACTTAGAGTGTTTCTTAGGGCGTGGCAGCCAAAACTGCCAAATAACTAAACGCAAAGATGTGGTTTGAAGGAAAAGGGGACAAATTTTGATTAAAGGATATTGAGTCTAGCGCAAGTGAAAGACCAAGGATGACATAGTAATCGAAAGCAAAAAATGTGCAGGGAAAAAGGATTGGACAGGAAATAATACTGAATGAAAACCAAATTACTAATTTGGACTAAGAACTCAAATAAAACCACAGAATAATGAAATAAATTATCGTCGCAAGGGTTGGATGGAATTGTTCATGTCGACCAAGATATAATGTAAGCTCACTGTAATTTAATTACTTCAGCACGAAGCCACCGCAAAAAGGATACAGAAATACATTCCTGGCTTAAGTGCAAGAATCAGGGAAGAAGTAAATGCATATTACAGGAGATTTTCATGCAGTATGTTTATTAAGGTATAGAAAACATCAAAGCTCACTGTAACTTTTTTATGCTTGTTTAAGCAATAAAGGATCACGCAATATGTTTATTAAGGTATAGAAAAATCAAAGCTGTCAACTAAAATAATCAGAAAGGAAGAAAAAATAAAAGAAATGCTCACCAATCTCCAGGAACATGGTTGGCTTATTTGTCAACGGCCCATGATGAGTAGCCTCCAAAGTGATCTAAATCGAGGAAATAGAAATATGTCTAAGAATCTTTCACAAAACTAAAGAAAAACAGATATAAGATCATTGGTTAAAAGGTTAATGATACAATCATTACAAAGCTATTGATTGCCAATTTCTAAAACTACAACACTGGGATCATAAACAATGGAACAGGATACCTCGAATTCAGGGACCAGATTATGATCTTGGGCAAGTTTTTTCAAATGCCGAATCCAAGGCCCGATCCGAGGACTGGGAATTGCAGCCCATCCAGGTTTCCCACCTTGTGGTGGATCATCACCTTCCCGCAAATGTGGCACCCCTACAAACATCATAACAACAAAAAGCTAGTACCTCCGGAGCTAAATATAAGAGCTAGTTTAGAACTAATTTTGTCCAAAATAAAAGATTTATTTTACTTTATCTCTTATATTCACCATTTTTCTTCAAACTAATTAGCCAGACTTATAATTTGCTAATGATCAACATAAGCATTTCAGTGTTTCACGAGAATATGTAACATATCCTATAACTAAGTGATATATTTAGGTCCACTAGTATCTCCAGAATAGTTAACTAAGTCTAATAATAAACACCAAAGATACTCCCTCCGTTTCTAAATATAAGATCACTTTCAAATTTCAATTTGTTCCTAAATATAAGAAACTTTCTAATTTTTCTCTTTTTTTCCAAATAAACCCTAATAATACTTATCTATAATAAACAAGCAAGAGTGGGAGAGTGAGGATAAAGGTATATAGTTAGGATAAATTGGTAATATCACGTGTTAATAACTACCTTAACTTACATCCTTAATCTAATCAAATTAGGGAAGTGGTCTTATATTTAATTAAGAATGGAGGTAGTAATATATATGAAACATTTAACTCCAGAAAGAAACCCAAAAAAAGGGATTAACAAGAAAGTACCAATTGGGTGAACAGTGAGGGCAGGTTTATTAGAAACTGCAGTGTGCTTACTGAAGAAGATAACCTCATCAACAACCTCACCAATCTTCTCCTCCCACCTCTTATCCAAATCATCCTCTCTCACAATACTCTTCCCATGCAACAAAACTCTAACACCCTCATTCACAAAACACTTCACATCATCCTAAACCAACCCAACACATCAAAAGTCAAAAAAAAAAAATCAAAATGAAATAAAAAAAAAACATCACTTTATTGAATTGATATCCTTAATCACATCAAACCTGAAAAACCGGTCCAGATTTCCATCCGGGTTTTGCCAATAAGGCATTGGCTGGGTTTATGGAAGCTGGGTCTGACGTTGTTGCCACCAATAGTATCACCATTATAGACCCTTTTGAGTTTTTTCTCTAAAGATCAAAACTTTGAATGTTATATGAATAAAAAGGAAGTAAAGATTGAATTTTTAGGCGCAAAAAGAGAAGAAGTTGGTTTTTTTATTATTTTTAGTATTAATATTAAGGAAAAAACTTATACTTGACCTCAATTACATCCATTAGACACATGTCCAACTAACCCATACACAACTAACACATTGAGGAGAGAGAAAAGAAGGAGAAAGTGGTATGGGTTAGTTGGACATGTGTCAAATTCTTATTGGCTTACTGGATATAATTGAGCTCAAGCAGTAAGTTTTTTTCTAATATTAATATTAACAAGGTGGCGTAGATTAGATGGAAATGTGGGAAGGAAAGGTTGTGGGGTCCACAGTTCGCTAATCAATCTATGGGCAAAGGGTTAGCCCATAGTAGGAAGGATGTGTCATGTGTGTGTGTAACTAACAGTAACTGTTAACTGTTTTTGGCGGCTGGGCTTTATTATTGTTGTTGCAATTATAGGATAGTTCATGGGCTGAAAAGCCCATTTTATTTAGATTCAATGATTGATCATGTTGCATGATGTTGCAAAGTGTAAAGATGCTTCAGTTTTTGGTCTTTCTTTTATGTTTAGTACTCTTCTGGTCCGTAATATAAGAATCTAGATGTTAAAACACACTTTTAAAAAAACATGTGAAAGCTGGTTGAGTCATCATCATCATTATCAACATAAAAAACATGTGAAAGCTGGTTGAGTGTTTGGGATTAATGTTTTCTTTCTAATATTGATCATATTTATTATGATATTATTAAGAGGGAGAAATACAGAGGCATTAATAAATATGAAAGAGAGTTAGAGACAAAGTAGGAAAAAATACATTAAATGAAGAGAAAATGTAAGTTGAACTATTATATTTTGGTTCAAATCATTCAAATTTTGGGCTCTTATAACGAAGGAGATAAAATATTGGATTAGAAGGGCAAGGGAATCAAGGTTCAATTTTTCATGCATAATAACAAGAATAATGTGATGGAACCTATTTCTTAAATAGAGTGTTTTACTTTGGATAGTATGCATCAACTTTTAATGGTTTTACCTTTAAAAAAATAAGAAAGTTTTGATATTAATAGAATATATAATAAAGATATTATCTTAACTATATTATTTTTAAAAAAATGATTTTCTGTGTTAAAATCGTCGTTTGAAAAAATTTAAATCTAGATAGCTGAAATTCTGATTCAAATGAGCATATGTTATCGGGATGTTCAGCTTTTGGTGTTCATCACTTTATTTTTAAGATGAGCACTAACATTTTTACCTTTCTTTCCATTGTGGTTTGACTAAACTGTAATTTTCTAGTCAATTTTTACACTTGAAAATCACTAATTTATTTCCCTAATTTTGATTCAGTTACAACTTAACTAAAAAAAAAAATTAACTGAATAAAAGACAACCTATCACGTTATATAAGTATATAACTAATGGTTAAATTTGTAGAATGCTAAAAAATTTAGTTGCAAATATTGTTCGATTTAGATTGTTGCAACTATATAAATCTCAATTTATAAATTATACAAATTATGTCAAGGTATTATGGGGTTAGCTCTCTCAAACCTCAAACATGTTTTCTATATGGGAAAAGACAGATAAAAACTCCCGAATGCCCAAAAGGACAAATAGGGTGCTTAAATTCTCAAAAGAACAAGGAAGGTCATAGACACCTAATTGACATTAGCAAATGTGGACAAATGCTCAAAATGTCCTTATAAAACTTGTTTGTTTCATAACAATTATGAACAGTTATGATTTATAATCCTGTTTGACTGTTTAACTAGTTTTTTAAGGGCATTTTGAGTCATTTGTCCATATTTGCTAATGTCAATTAGGTGTTTGTGACCTTCCTTGTCCTTTTGGGAATTTAGGCACTATTCTTCCTTTTAGACATTCGAGAGTTTTTATCTGTCTTTTTCCCTTTTATGTATTCACTAATACTCAAACCTTGTGACTTGGTATTTATACCATCAAATTCAAGAAAAAAAATCTCACATTATCACTAGTCACAACTCACAACCATTAACTCACAAATGGGCCGAAATCAAAGCCCATATAGATGCCTTTTTTTTTATCAGAACCATATAGATGCCTTTTGAACTTATAACGACAGAGAATCATCATCAACAACGACTCACATTCATTACACAAAATCATACTCGACATATAAATTAACAAATCTTGAAATCACCAGATCATGTCCCATCATATAAAGTAAAGAACCTATTTATGATAGCTTAGGCAAGGAACAAGAATTCGTATATTGATTGCTAGTAAGTATATTAGCTAAAATAGGGTATGTTTACATTAATTTTGCTATGTTTGGTGAGACCAAAATTTAGTCTATCTCTTTGGTAGGTCATTGCAACATAAGCACCCTACACCCACGTCTCCTATTGTCCTTCTGTTTTTATCACTTCCAATTTTCATCACGTGTTTTCTTTTCTCTTACTTTTCATTCAACTTTTTATTAAACTAATCCCACATGGAGATGTTAGGAAAAACAAGGAAAAAAGAAATCGTTTTGTGAATATGGTAGGTCATTGATTATTAGGTCCGCAACGTTTTTGTTTAATGATTGGTTCTACTTTCCATCCTACCAAACAAAACATATATATTATTGTACTTTTAAGATATTTTTCATTATTTTGATTATTGAATGGAACAGTTGATGAAATTTTTTAAATGGGAATTATGCATTTGGCCAAATGGAGTACAAATTGCGTGTTTTAAAAGGTTCAAAACAAATAGTAGTATTTATGTTAATTATTTCCATGAATTTACTATATGGTTAATCTGTGAACCCTCCATTCATTTTTTCATCAAGTTAAAATATTTATAACTTCTCCAAATTTATATTTTGTAAAATTTTTTTACTGCTTGAGTAAATGGCCAAAATGTTCAGTCCAAAAAGAATGACCAACATGTCAAAAACATATTCGCAGGTCTACTTTTGCTTTCAAAATAAATATATTCTAAATATTTTAAAATTGAAATATGTAAAATATGAAATTTTCCATGATAAAATTTATGCAAAAAGAAAAGGTCTTGATCATTCATGTATGTCATTGTAATCACAATATTCAAAATCAAATTTACACAGGGTTAGACTCCAGGATAAGGGACCTTGAACACTTAATTAGCGCTCAAATTCAAAATTGTGTGGATGGAAGAATGTATTTAGAAAAACTATCTGCAACATATATAGTACTCCAATAACTAAATAAGATCTACTAAGATTGAATTTTAGTTTGATATGATAGCGTGGAGCAGATGGGATGATTGGACGATGTGATGCCGTACATCAAACTTGTACTTCATTTTATATTCTTATCTATGAAGTCCATCCTTCCATTATTTATTATTAATTTACTATAAGTTTAAACAAGTACAGTTTCAACTTTCAACTCATCAAACTCTGTATAAAAAAAACTCACTAAACTCTGTATTTCCTTAAGTTAGTTGTCCTAAAAAATTCTTACAGTCTCAATAACAGTCTGAAGTCTGAACTCAACAACACGGATACTTAAACTGGACCTTTTTTTATTACAAACCGGACCTTCATATATACCAGTTTTACTAAATAGTATTGAGGTTCAAATTTTCCCCAAAAAAATTTATTAATGTGCTCATTTGTCTAGGAAAGTTTTTTGAATTTAAAATGCCTGAAGTTTCGAAACATAACAATTTTACCTTTTACTATTAATATATTAACTATCGTTGCTAATTTTTTAACTGTCAAAGTTTATGTGTATTCTTATGGTGATAAAGGGCGGAATTGCTACATTTTAAATCTTACGAGGTAATTTTGAAATAAAAAATTAAAAATTCGAAGGTAAAATAGCTCTCAACCAAAACCGGCATTCTAAGGAAATTTGCATCTTAAACTCGAAATATAAGAATGGTTACTTTTTTTATAATTTCTGAAAACTAATTTATATTATTTCATCCATCTAAACTTTTTTGTCGCAATAAAGCACTGGAGGTTAACTTCACGGTTTATTTTACCGTCCAACAAAAAGTCTGATGGTGACTAGCTATAAGTAAACATCCTTTTCCATAAATTTATAATGTTTGCTGAAGGATGTTTCAATATTAGACGTGTATTTTAATGTTTATTTGTCAATATATTGGTCACTCCTTTGACGTTTCTATTACACCACTCCACGCCCCTCATAATAATTCCTTGATAACTTGACTCAAATTTCCTTCAGCAAATTAAACATCCTTTAAAACGATCTTTAGCCAAACCTTCCGATATCTAGTGCATGATGTATCACACTCCAACAATCAGTCTTGGTGACAACTCTCCTCAAATATAAGCCTTATGCATGTTTCAACCATCTCCTACAATGCAACTCCGATCCCCATGCAGCCTTTAGCACATTCCAATATTGAACACTACAAAATCAATACTATCATGGTTCTGAGATGCTCCTACTCTGCATGTCGAGAAGTTATAGTGCATCGTTCGCACATGCATCATCAACATTAAATTAAAAACATCTAATATGTGACGGCTTCAATTTTTGGAGAGTATTCTATTAACGTTGATGAGTTACAATTTTTCTTGATGAGTTACAAAGGAGCGCGCTTACTTGGTTTCAGTTTTTCTGATTACAATATTATTCATAGAATTTAATGCATTATTGACTACATTATTAGCTATATATTACTGTATACCCCTATGTAATTCAGGTAGAAGTTGGTAGAAAAATAAAGTTCACACTCTTGGAACATGTGATGCAAAAGGAAAAAATAGAGTGCATACTTTATCATGTTTTTTTTTATCAAAAATATCTTGTTTATTTAATTTGTAAGAATTATGCACATGATGTGTAACATTCACTACAAAACAGTCGCCCCTTACCGGCGTTTATTTGGGCCACGTTTCGGTTTTTTTTTTCGGCGAAACGACGCTACGGCGTATCTAAGAATCGCCGAAAAAAAACTATGGAAAAGCACCTCATCGGCGTTTGTGGACACTCCGCAGAGTGCCCCAAAACGCCGCAAAGGGAGCTGAAGAAATGCATATAATATTCAAGCATACCGGCATTTCACGAAATACCGGTGTGTGAATTATTGAAATATTTAGCATATCGGTGTTTCGTAAAACATTCCGGCGTTCCGCTGAAACGCCGGTATGCAGTTCTTAAAATAATATACTCAACTTACAACGTAATGGCGTTTTTACAAACGCCTCTAAATAGATTAAAATATAATAAAACATATCGGCGTTGATCGCAAACGCCAGTGTGTTTTATTATATTTTAATCTAGTATTGCGGCGTTTTACAGAAACGCCGGAAAGTTTTTAAAAATTATTAAAAAAATTCGTCCCAATTTAAAATTAAATTGGGACGAAAATTTAGTATTATAGATATATGAATAAAAATATTAATAAATAGTAATGAAAAAAAATTCATATTATACATTAAAAAAATAACAACTATAAGAGCAACTAAATGAATGACGAATGAAGTAAATAGAAAGAAGTGAGATGGATAGCAATGGATATAAAAATAAACAGAAATGAAGCAAATATAAATCAAAACAGATAAGGAAAAAGCAACCACAAACATTAAATAACATAACCAGAGAGCAAGGCAAAATGAGGAAGGAGGAAGAAGTGGGAATTGGAGGAAAAAACGAATGAGCAAGGCAAAATGAGGGGGAGCACTGCTATTTATAGGGGAGTTGGAGCACACCGGCGTTTATAAGTGGAACGCCGGAAAGTACTATTAAAATAATGCATTCTGGCGTTCCTATAAAACGCCGGTACACAGTATTTTATTTTATTATTTTTATACATAGCAGCGTTTCAAGAAAATGCCGCTAAGCCTATTTAATGTTATTTAATACATACCGGCGTATGTTGGAAACGCCAATATGTATTATTATATTATGCTTTATTTTGCGGCAATTACAAAAACGCCAGTAAGTCTAAACATGTTACAAAAAACTTTCTAGACAGTGTTGTCTTTGGTAACCGCGGAAAGTTAGGGGCATTGGCTATAAATATGCATATGTAGAATTTGTGAGTAATCGTCATAATCTTTCTCAAACCTCTCCTTTCTTCTTTCATATTTCTGTCGTTTTGTTGTGAAACACCAATATCAATAATGTTGGATAAATCGTGATCTCTTTACCCAGATCGTCACCGCATATTTTATTACAAAACCCTCATGTCGTTTAATGATTAAAATTTAATGCGTGGAGACAAAATGCCACAATAAAATACTATAAGTACAATATAATTAACATGGGAAACGAGATGGACTGGGACTTATTTAGTTTTATCGCATAAAACTTCCTAATAAACTTTGAACCACTACTTACAGGTAAAAAAACCAATACATATGAACTGTACTACTTAATTATGAAATACTCCCTCCGGTCCTAAATATAGGACCTAGATGAGTTTTTTGAAAAATCCTAAAAAAACAAAAAATAAGTTAATTATAAATTGATTTACCTAATTTTTCTCTTAAATTAGTTTATTTTAACTATAAGCTAATGGATAATCTAAAAAAATATCAAATATGTCATGATTTAATAACCTATTTCGCAACCTTAATCTTTCCAAAAAAAAGTTATCTAGGTCTTATATTTAGGACCGGAGGTAGTATGTTACTTCTCATTAAACTATATATTGGTTTATTAATCAAGTAAATGAGTTTAAAAGATAAGAAATATCATTTTGTTTTCTTAAAAATTTTAAATGAATCAACTTGATTTAATATTAAAAATGGAAAGAAGTGGTACATAATTATAAAAGAATGGAAAGAGAAGTGGTATGGTTTTTGAAATGATAAAAGCTAAGTCATTAAGGAGATTTGAATGACACAATACCCTTCATAGGGTGGATAACGAATTACTTCTGTAATTCTAATCATGAGTACAAATATGACACTTTATTTATTATAGTGATATCAATATTTTTTTATAAAAAATTATTTTATTTTAGATTTTATATTCTTATATTATATATAGAAAAGTGGTAAAATCTAAAAGATATTTCATGTTAGGGTAGAAATGACTGATCAAATGTATTTTTAGTACCCATACTTCTCACAGTAATTTTTTGTTATTGATCAACCCATATTTACATTATGAGGTATTTTTTTTATTAAAAGATATTAAAACTCATTTAAAAATATGATTAAAATTAAAGAGTAGAAGTTAATTGGGAAAATCCCAAATAAATCCCTCCGAATACCCAAAAGGACAAGTAGGGAACATAAACTTCCAAAAGGACCATGAAGGAACCAGCACCTATCTGTCATTTTAAATTTTTGCGAAAAGACAAAATTGCCCCCATCCTAATACACAAATTCCTACCCCACCCTAACACCAACCTTCTTCATGCAATTTGTGTTTTAGGATGGGGGCAATTTTGTCTTTTCGTAAAATTTTAAAATGACAGATATGTGCTGATTCCTTCATGGTCCTTTTGGAAGTTTAGGTTCCTCACTTGTTCTTTTGGGTATTCGGAGGAACTTATTTAGGATTTTCCCAAGTTAATTGAGCATATAGGAATATATATAATAGAATTAACATTTTTAAAAATATTTTAATTGAAGCTAAAATGAAATGCATAAGTAACTCTAATTTCAGCCAAAATATCTTTTACTAGGCTTTCTGTCGTTTGAAACGTCTAAAAAGAGAATATGAGATGACTAGTGAGAGTCAAAGGCAAAAAAGCAGAGAATATATAGATTACTGGAGAGAGTCTACGACTCTACGTCTTAATTAAAACAACAAAGTGATACTCTCTTTATTGCGTAACATAAGAGCCCATAATTTGAATATTTTTTGTCTAAAATATAAGATTTCACATTACATTATTCTCTTTTCATTTAATTTTTTTTCTATTCTTTGTTACTATATTTCCCTTTCATGTTTATTATGTATATTTTTTATCTTTTCATAGTATTATGATTATAATGATGGGAAATGTTAAAAAAAGTATCAACTTCAGATACCCAAAATTTTTTACATACTTTATTAAGAAAAATGTTTTGGGTTTTTGGCAGTTGAACTCATATATATATTTTTGCCAACTGAGAATATTTCATTAAATAGAGAAGATATTGAATCACATACATCTAGTTGCACTTAAACTGGAGTGCTTCAAATGGCTTTACGACCCAAAATAATCAAAATATGTACAAATTCAGATGGATTGTTAGCCAATGTTTTGGGTTTTTGGCAGTTCAAAAAGAGGGAGTAAGTGTTTTGATTCGAAGATTGAACCCATGAAATAGGTTGGTTGGGGGGCTTGGGGGTAACGACTAACGAGAAGGGCGAATCAGGTAATTTCCAATTTAACATATGTATATCATATTTCTGTAACGAACTCTACCTCCCTCATTCACTCCTAATAACGTCCTTTCGACTTTCCTCGCTTCCCATCTCTCTCTCTCTTTCCGTTATTCTTCTGTTACTAACTGCCTTAAAATATTTTAAATATCAACTTTTAAACAGTTCAAATGCATGAGCGGCTTTGATCTTTTGCATATGAGCTACAGTTTTTTTTTAATTAATGTCTTATCATTTGCTCCCTACAATATGATTTATATTTGGCCGATGTAAATATGTTTAGTCATATACTGTATTTTTTTATCAGAAGTTTAGTCACACTCACACTGTCACACATCACATCTTTTTAATTATTCTCAATTTTTTTTAAATTATCTCAATTTATGATCCTCAATAATAAAAAAACAAAAGAATGAAGGTGAGAGTAAAGACGTGTGGTTAAGGTACTTTGATAGTAATAAAATATAGTTTCAGTTAGTTTGACTAACATTTTTTGTCTAAATCGAATTAAATAGATACTCCACCACCGAGTGAAATATAAGATGACAATTTTTTTGTTCAAAAAATCTCAAAATTTAAATATTTTGGTCCTTAATATAAGAGATAAACTTACATTCTCACCATTTAATGTGTTTTTTCTATTTTACTTTTAACCCTTTTTCATATTTGTTAATATTTACAGATTTATATATCTTTCTTTATAGTATCATAATAAATAAGGGGAAAATTAAAACAAAACAAATTAACTTTAGAAACCCAAATGACTTTTACATGTTTAATTTTCTTAAGAAGTGTGTTTTGACAACTAATCGTTTATACTCCCTCCGTTCCTAAATATAAGATCATTTTGGCTAATTTAGAGAGATTAAGGAAGTCTTTCCAATGAATTAGGATTACATGATCTTCCCAAAATACCCCTCACTTAAATTTAAAAGACAAATAGGGAATTGAGAGAGAAGTGAGAGAGCTAAGAAGTATAGGGATAATTTGGACCAAAATTGAGACAAAATAGAAAGTGATCTTATATTTAGGAACTTATCCACTTCCCCAAAGTGATCTTATATTTAGGAACGGAGGGAGTATTACGAATCGGAGGGAGTACTTCTCTAGTCTTATTTATAGGTCACACTTCTCTAGTCTTATTTATAGGTCACTTCCAACATGTTTCACAAAGATTGAAAAAATCTTAAACCTCATTAACTTTGTACTAAAATCTAAAAACAAATTTGGCTTATTGCGCTACATAAGATAAGTATGTTTTTTTTGCCCGAAAAGATAAGTATGTTATTGTTATTTTTTTCTTATTTATTATATTGTGTAAGACAAATTTTTGGAGTAAAATAATTGGGCTAGTTTTTCATTTGTTCCATATCAAAATGGTCATTTTTTGTAAATCTCCCAGGCCAACTGTCCCACCCTTTGAGGTGCCTACAAATCAGCGGGGGATTAGTCTCTCACTTGTCGAGTGAGGGGATACCTTGATCATGGATAAAAAAAAATGGTCATTTTTGTTTAGCAACAACTATTTCTAAATTAAATATTTGGGAATTCATGTCTCAATCTAGTCCTGTGACGATCGTTTCAAACTGAGTGTCTTGTCCCATGAACACATCTACTTTCTTATTACATTTGTATGTTGAAATGTACTAATGTATAACGAATCCATTTTAAGCGAAAATCAATATAGCTTTTATGACTTAAACATAAAGGGGATTTTGCCACTTTCAACAATCACATTTTCTTTCTCTAAGTAAACTTCTGTAATAGGAGTAGTCTTTGATGATCGAGATTACAACCTACTATCAGTATTAACTTTTATAATTTAGCTTTGTAAATCTTAAATTTTGAAGAGGAATGATATTGAGCCTCTATTATTTTTACAAACTAATTAATTAGTGGGAAAATACTGATAAATGTTTGCTCCTATTCCTATCCTGAAATTCAAACATAAGCTACCACTAAAAACGTGTTGCTAGCATTTTTTTTTTTCCTCTTGGACTGGACTTAACGTTTGGGCAGAGAGTAAAAGGGATGGATAACGATGGGGAAGCAAGGAGGCCTGGCTACTACAACCGAATAAGCAAGAACTCCTCCCAAATGGGGGCAGGTCATGGGGAAGGGATTTGTGGGACCCACAAGATCTGGTTTTCTCTCTCCATGGGACCCACGAGCCTGCCAAAAGGTTTCATCAAATTGTGCTTTCCGCGTTTGTGACGTGGAGCAACGTGTACGCTGCTCTTCTCCTCCTACGAGTGGCCACTTTTCACTCTTAATAGCTTTTCAAGTATCTTCCAACTATTACTCCCTCCTCTACTACTTTTGAGCTGATATGTAAAATATGTTTATTAAGAAAACATATAAAATTTAATAGGTTTTTTTAATAATTCAATTCTTTTTAATATTACACATATTTATTATGATCATACTCCCTCCATTCCATGATATAAGAGTTCAACCGTCAAAACACGCTACTTAAGATAACATATAAAAGCTAGTCAGGTATCTGAAATTAATTATTTTCCCAATTTTGCCATTATCTACATTAGTAATTATTAAAACAATCAAAACTAGGTATCAAGTTGGTAATGTAGAGGAAAGAATGCTAGATCTTGATTAGATGTTTGCAATGGAGGTCATAGAGCTTATGGACCAATAAATTACAAGTCCAACTTAGGAAATCATCTTAATCCTTAAACTTCAATTTTAAGATTTATTTCAAATAAAAAATAATTCATAATAGATGTGTCTATAATTTATGTTTTCAGAGTGGTTATTTATGGCCAATCATGTTTTCTCTAGTATGTAACCAATTATGTCCGCTAGTAAAGAATACTTGTGTGTTTAATAGAGATGACATTAGTTCCCACAATATCATTGCGGAGGTGAAAGCTCAAGCTTGTATATCATGGAGCTTGTATATCATGGGGGTGAGTGAATATCATTGTATGTGAGTCCATCTATAAGTAGTGGAACGTGGGAAGCGGCAAAGTGCCTTCGAGACTGTTATCAAAAAAAAAAAAAAAGTGCCTTCGAGACTATATGTGAAAAAACTCATAAATTACATATTTCGAAGTAAAAAAACTTATCTCCTGATCAAAAAAAAAAAAGAAGTAAAAAAACTTATCAAGTTTTTTAACAATAATAACTTTTTCTAAAGAAATGCTTTCATGACTAACATAAGCCTGATAACTTATTAAAGTGTTGACCACTCCTCTAAAGAAAGTTTCTAATGACAAAAAAGACGATTACTGGTAGGAATGCATAAGTCTGGGCAGGATTGGGTTCAACATAAATCCGAAGTCTCATCCGATAAATCTTCAAACCATCTTTTTTGATCCAATGTTTGGTTTGATCATGTTCGATCTGGGACACAGATCAGGCAATTCATGTAGACCTCGTACCATAGGTTGGTCAAGATGGCTTAGGACCAACACAATTTGCAAAAAATAAGAAATGGGAAATAGGGTTTAAAAAATACGGAAAGAAAGGACAAAATTAAACATAATTTTTTAAATAATTTAATATTGTGTATTAAAAATAATTGTATTTATGAAAAAAGTTATTCCAGACGGGTTTAGTCCTGTTGGTTTTATGCCTATTTTTTTATGCCTATGTTTAAGTGAACTCGTTAGATTTCGTGTTGATAGAATGAGCTCTAGACTCCAAAGTCCAAACGCGCAAGGACTAAAATATTAGCAGTAATTTTTTAGAAAATTATAATGAGGTCTCTCGTAAGACAACTAATCACATTGAGGTACAAAAAAATAATCAAATTACATTGAAGTCCCAAGGAAATTGGATGATATTAAATTGTTTACCATTGAAATGTCAATATACCAGTCAATTGGGTACTTGATTGACAACTACTCAATTAGTTGAGATTGACAACTCAATGACAATCTATTTAATTTCAGTCAAGTTCATTGGGACTTCAAAATAATTTGATGGTTTTTCGGAACTTCAATATGATTAATTGTGTTATGAGGAACCTCTGATTCTTTTTATGAGTTGACTAAAATTCATTCGCCTTTGTCTTCAGATATGTGGAAGTCGGGTGGTGGCGTATTTATCGTTTTGACCTTTGATCTGTTTCAAATGGATATCCCCCGTTCTGATAAAAAAATAGATGCACCCGTTGGCAAATTGGGAGATAATCAACCTTCTTCAATATGCGTGTACAAAACATCACTTCTGATTTGTTAATGATGATTGCTGAAGTCTTTTAGAATTCTTGAATATAATTCATATACTAACGATATTTTTACACTAAGAAATATTTTATCTTGACTTAGTATTAAATGAAGTTGATTTATTTATGGATATCAAAGAAATTAAATAATTTATCTATATTCTTGGCAACAAATATTTTTTCCAAAGTATTTTTTAGATTATATATAAAATATGTATTTTGTAATTCATTTATAAGTTAGATAAATTAGTTTGCATAAACAATAATAAATATAAATTCCTTGAAATTATGTACTTCAATTTTTATCTTCTAAAATAAGCCAGCTTAATGTGTATTGAGAGTTGTAGGGTGATTAAATACATATTTCCTCAAGTTTATCATATTTATGCTT
The DNA here is from genome assembly GCA_029929735.1 of Mimosa pudica. Classification (NCBI taxonomy): domain Eukaryota; kingdom Viridiplantae; phylum Streptophyta; class Magnoliopsida; order Fabales; family Fabaceae; genus Mimosa; species Mimosa pudica. Next base: position 6,678,589 of record JAKELP010000024.1, read on the forward strand.
ATTTTTTAATAAAAAACCTTAAATGAGCATATTCTTTAAATTTCAATTGTTAGATACCTAGTTAGTCCTTTTTATTATAAAACATAAGAGAATATAGACTAACTTGCTAGGATTAGGCATAGTAAAATTATCACTCCTAAGAATTGAAAGGATGTCAAACTGGGAAAGAATAAACATATGATAACCATACATTAGCTTCAATGCTTGCTTAGCCAAATAATGAGCAACATTATTCATAGATCTGGGAATGTGACCTAGTTTGATTTCCCAATATCTACTAACCAAGTCTTTAGCCTCATGAATAAGTCCTAAGTCATGGTGTTGGAAAATAGGTGGTTGCTCAATCAAAAGGATAACTTCAAGTGCCTTTCCATTTTCATCTATGTAATTTTTAACAATTGGTTTGGATTTGTATAGAGCTAACTTAACATACTTATTAAAGTAGATACTATTTTTAACAAGTTTTGGTGGAGTTTGATTCACATGATGGGTTTTGAGGGAAGGGCATTGGAAGAGGAAAATTTTTGAAAGATTGAAACTGTAAAAATAAATGAAGTGAGGTTATGATATTTTAAAGCTGATAAGATGTAAAATAAAAAAAGTAATAAATATTGATTTAGAATTGTTGACTTCACTTGTCGATTTTTTTGTAAATACAGGTATAAAAAATTTTGTGCAAAAAAAGTATAAAAAAATTTAATCCATGTAATTAAATTTTAACCAAAGTTTTATGAAACTACATGGATGATAGAAACTCAATTATAATACTCCCCGGTGCTAAATATAAAACTTATTTAGAGAGATGAATAGTGCATATATTCTCTAATTTTTACCAATTTTTCTTCAAATTATCCTTATCAATAATCCCTAATAATAGATATGGTATATAAGAAGATAGAAGATGAGGGTAAAGGTGGATGATTAAGGTATATTTGAAGTATCATGTGATAATAACTAAATTAATTAATATTATTTTTTTTATCAGAAAATTAATTAATATTATTAATCTTACTAAACTAGGGGAAAATGTCTTATATTTAGAATTGAAGGGAGTAATAAAGATGTTGTGAAGCTAAAATTAGGGACTGAAGCAAGGAGTGAAGAAAATGATGGATATTTCTAAACTAAAATAAAAACGTGAAGAAGACGAAGAAAACAAAAAGGACTCTTGCCCACACGTGCTAGGCCCGTGACTCCCATGCCAGCCAGAGGCTGACACTTCTGTCTTTATATCACATGTACCTCTGTGTATGTCGTTCTCGAAATGTTACAGAAAAATCACCTTTAGTAGTATAATCAGATAAATTTAAATAACTCAACTTTTTACTGCCAAAGTCCAAACTATAACTAAATTACAAAAACAATTTTTTTTTGGGCCACATACAAAAACAATTTGTTAAGAGAACATTGATAGTGGCAATTAAATATAATCAAGGTGGACGGCTAAACGGAATTGGGATTCAATGAGTTTGACCGTTGACCTGCTTTGGACTTGGAAGTTGGAACAACTAACAACGGAAAACCGTTTCAAAAGTTGTTACGATTTACGAAGTCTTACTTATTAGGTGGTTGTTAACGGACTTACAGTACTTTTTGATCCCATTAAATATTAAATATTATTTAAATATTATTATATCCTTATTATAAGTCACCAATTAATTTTTCTCACATACCAATAAAATTGGTTAAATGCATTCAATTTGTCCAAGTATTTCCAATATTATCTCCAATAGTTACACTTACTACCAAAACTATTAACTACTCCGTGCTGTTCCTAATATAAGAGCCCAAAATTTGAATGGTTTTGGTCCTAATATAAGAGCCAATCTTATATTATCTCCTCATTTAATGCATTTTTCCTACTTTACCCTCAACTCTCTTTCATAATTATTAATAATGCTTATGTTTTTATCTCTGCTAAAAGTATCATAATAAATATGAACAATATTGGAAAATAAGCATTAACTCCAGACACCCAACTAACATTCACATGTTTTCTTAAGAAACGTTTTTTTGCGGCTAGCTCTTATATTAGGGACCGGAGGGAGTATTACTCTCTCTTAATTCCCCTATTAAATATAAGTATATATGGAAATTGAAAACCATGAAGTGACTTATAAAAAAGACTTAGAAAAATTGGAAGTTGATGACTTATATTAAGGACCACATGGCATTGGAGTAATACTTTTAAAAGTTGTTAAAAAAAAGTAAAACTTTTGAAAGGAAAAATAAAGAAATTTTAAGACAGAGTTAATAATTTTATGTTACCAAATAATAAGTAATCCCTGCAGTTGTTGCCGAAGAGTGTGTGGACACCAGCAATTTTCTTAAAAATAATAATAATAACTGCATATTCGATATCTAAAGTTTGCCCTTTTTTACCATTTTTAGTAGTCCTCAAAATTTTAACTAGATGTTTTATTAATTTTTTGACAAAATTGTTCAGAATTTTATTGACTTATAGAAACCAAATTTTTAAACAAAATATAATTTGTTGGATTAAAAATAAAATGTTGACAAATATAAAAGACCATAAATTATAGGAAAAATGCCATTTAAATCCCTCCGAATATACAAAAGGACAATTCAGGAACTCAAACTTCCAAAAGGACCATGAAGGAACTAGGACCTAGTTGACATTTTAAAATTTTGTGAAAAGACAAAATTGCCCTAATCATAAAACAGAAATTACTAACCACCCTATTGAAAATGGTGGGTGTAAGGGTGGTTAGTAATTTCTGTTTTATGATTAGGGCAATTTTGTCTTTTCACACAATTTTATAATGTCAACTAGGTCCTAGTTCCTTCATGGTCTTTTTGGAAGTTTGAGTTCCTGAATTGTCCTTTTGTATATTCGGAGGGATTTAAATGACATTTTCCCTAAATTATATTAACCCTGGTTTTTGTTAAATGAAGTTTCTTAATAATAGAATTACATGCAAGAGTCAACTTCAAGTGAAAATCATGCGACTACAATGTTGTTTCAAGTTTCAACGTTCCGCTGGCCCCTTTTTTATGATGTGTTTCTTGCGGGCCGGGGGGAGGACTTATAGGTCTGTGACCCCAATTTGATTGTATCTCATCTGTGTATATTTTTGGTAACATCGGAGTTCCTAGTCCCAAGCCATTGGCTAATACTCCCATAGTCCCATGCTTCTACTACTATTGAGAGAATCCTTCAGTGATAGTGATACAAGGTACTTACTCATTCATAATTTAAAACCACAAAATTGAATAATTTTCATTCAAAATATAAGAGTCAATCATACATTTTATCTTGATTTAATGTGTTTTTTCGTATTTTACTCATAACTCTCTTTCATATTTATTACTCCATCTTTCTCACAATACTATAAGCTAAGATTCACCTTATCACTATGTTTGAGAAAACTGTTAAAAGTCATTAAAAATGATCAATATGTCTATAGCATAATTTTTGTCTCAACTTTGCCCTTATTTACGAAGAGGATAAGTGAGATGGTGATTGTATGAGAAAAAAATGAGAGAGTGTTATATTAATGTTTCATTATTTTATACTCTCTCCGATCCCTAATATAATATCCCAAAATTTGAATGATTTTGATCTCTAATATAAGAGCTCACCTCACATTTTCTCCTCATTTAATGTGTTTTTCTTACTTTGCCTATAACTTTCTTTCATATTTATCAATGTTTATGTATTTTCTCCCTTAAAAGTATCTAATAAATATGGGTAATATTGGAAAAGTAACATTAACTCCAGACAACCAACTAACATTCACATGTTTTCTTAAGAAGCGTTTTTTTTACGGTTGATTCTTACATTAGGGACCGGAGGGAGTACCTAGACTTTTATCTTTTAATAAAATGCATATTTACAGTAAAAAAGTAAAAAAAAAACTACTCTCATCTATAATAAATGTAAGAATTAAATAGGTGGGAGTATAAACGCAAGTACGCAACCCCTCAAGTCGTCAATTCAGATTGTTCCAAACATCTATAACTATCTAATAAATTCTTGATGTTGTTTGCACATACATAAATGAATATTTAATTAATGAATTACTCGGAGTATTTAAGAGGATATTTTTTTTGCTTAGAGTCTTCGGTCTCCGGCCCCCTTCAGAGAACCGACTAATCCGAAGTCGCCGCCGGGATTCCCCATTTTGGGAGTGACGACTTTCCAAGGGTTCGAACCCATGACCTGGTGGGTACATGGCGCCTTACCTTCCCCTTTCTTACCAGCTGGTCTAAGCCTATTGGGCTTTAAGAGGATATTTTTAACAGAAGTGAAAGTTTGTTTTATTTTTACTAATTTTTAATCTATGTAACTTAATGTCTTCTTATACAGCGTGACAATGCATGACTCGAGCAAACCGAAATTATAAGGGAATTCGATAATCTGATTGGAATTGTTTCGTATATATTTTTTGGGCCATTGGTTGGATTTTGTTTTAATCAAAAATTGGTTGGAGTTTGATGTATATAGTTTCACCAATAAACATTTTCTTTGATTTCACCTATAAATTATTTTTTACATAAAGATCAATTTAATTCTCCTTGTACTTGGTATCCTGTATCAAATAAAACAATGTATGTGATTGCATAATTTACCTGTTTATAAGGTCCAGTCTTTTTTCTAAAAAAAAGTTGACCCTTTTTATAATGTCCTTTCTTAAGTTTGTCAACATAATAAATGCATTTCAGTTCAAAAAAAAAACATAATAAATGCATAAGGTAAAAAAAAACATAATAAATGCATTATTATTAATTTAATGGCCCCATTCAAAAATTGTACGAGCTGAAACCAAAAAAAAAAAATCTACGAGCTATCAATTCATTCTCTTTCATTATTTTTTCGTCACAATATAGGAAACTTTTGGGAAAATATATATCCTGCGCAATCATTATTAATTTAAACCAATTTCAACTCTTTCTTAAATTAAGCAATTTGATTAAAATAACTTTACAAAGGGGAGTATAGTATATCATGAATTTGTTATCTGATTCAATAAAGGGAAGGGATTCTGTATTAAACTTGTTATATTTATCAAGGGTCAAACTCACATGTCAAAGTAAAAAAATATTCCTCGTGTTTTAAAATTTAGGGATAAAGGCCAAAAATACCCCGGAAGTTTCCACCCAAGAGCACTGAGTATATGGAAGTTTTCTAAGGCGCAAATATACCCTGGAAGCAATAAAAATGGGGCAAATTTGCCCTTCCGTCAAAGAAACTAACAGTCAACCGTTTAGTTGACCAAAAATGTTAAGGGAAAATTAATGGTCAACTAAATGGTTGACTGTTAGTTTTTTGACGAAAGGCAAATTTGCTCCATTTTTATTGCTTCCACGGTATATTTCACTACAAGAATTTACATGCCTAGTCGCACCATAAATTTGCAGATAGTCACTCCCATGGGAGAGACAAATGTCAGTGGTCGCACCAATCTCACCCGCGACCTAATCGTGTGAAACAAGGGTGATAGTCGCGACTCATTTAGGTGCGACGACATGAACTTGAACCGCGACAAGGAGAATGAGGAGAGAGAAAACGCAGATCATGTTGTCTCTACCTAGGGCGAAACAATGATTTATTAAAATATATCTTTTTGTCTCTCCCAGGGTAGAGACAAGAATAATATATTTTAATAAACTTTTGTCTCGTCCAGGGGAGAGACAAAAGAATATATTAACATATTACTTTGTCTCTCCCATGGGCGAGACAACCATTCATTTAATTTTAAATAAAAACACCTCCAGATTGAATGACAGTGCAGAGAGCTGTGCGAGCATTGAGGAGTGAGAGGCATATATTCTTCTAAAAACACCCAGTGACATCGCAATAACAAAGAATGAATGGAAATAACAATGAAAAAGCTACATATTCTTCTGCAGACGTGTGAGAGCAGAGACGCAGAATGAATGACAAAACAAGCATGAGATATGCAGACCAAAAGCAAGCATGAGAATGAATAGTAATTAACAAGGTAGATATATAAATTAAATATGATGTAATGACAAATTAAATATACTTAAAAAAACAAACAAATTATGACTCACAAATGAATGTAGAAATTTGATGTCCAAAGTTGAGTAGTGACCTGCAATAAGAAAAAAATAGGATCAGAATAGTATAATAGAAATGAATTGAGAGCAAAATTTAAGCATAACAATGAAAGAGATGAAGAAGAAATGAAGTAAGAGGTAGATTAGTTTGGTGATTGTGGGAGTATATATAAATCCGAAAGTTCAAAATGCCCGCTAAATCGATGGTTTTCAAAAACTCATATGTTGTCTCGCCTAGAGGTGAGACAACATATAAAGTAAAATAAAAAATATTTTTACTTGTCTTTCCCAGGGGAGAGACAACATACATTTCAATATAAAAAGTTTTATGGGTTGTCGGCTATGTCAGTGATATAAAAAATATATATTATTTTGTCTCGCCCTGAGGAGAAACAAAAGAATATATACAAAATGTATTCTTTTGTCTCTCCCGAGGGCGAGACAATGTTTCATTAAAATATATTATTTTGTCCCTCCCTTGGGCGAAATAACATAAATTATAATATAAAATAGGAGAGAGACGAAGTAATGTATTTTAATGGATCATTGTCTCGCCCTGGGGAGAGACAAAATAATATATTATAATATATTTTTTTGTCTTTATAATATATTATTTTGTCTCTCCCCTGGGCGAGACAACATAAAATGTTTTCATATTACAGTGCAAGGTAATAAGAATAATTTAATTTATAAATATTAAAAATATATTGTCTCTCCCATGGGCGAGACAACATCATTATTTTTATATTATATTCTATGTTGTCTCTCCCCTAGGCGATACAACATAAAAATATCTTGCTCTGCTTTTCACAACGAAACCAACAAAAGGCAAGCCAACATATTTGATTTAAATGTGTTGCCTCAAGAAGAGGAGGAGCAGGGGTTAGGAAACCTCAGTCAAGTGCATCATGCTTCTGGAGAAGAAATTACATTGCGTAATGATGGTTATGATATTGATTTGAATTCAAAGTCATATTTAGGCTTCTATGATGGTCCTGAATATGATAAATGGGATGAAAGGCAAAAGCAATTTTTCTGGGATTTTTAGAAACTCTATTTTCCAGAACTTTTTCGATATCCTCCTTCTTCTTAGAATCATCTATTCTCTTCCATTGTAAATAACAAAAATTAAAAAAAAATATTTATTCATTGTCGCTCCCGTAGCCGAGACAAGGGAGTTTTGTCTTGGAATGAACTTTGTCTCACCCCCAGGCGTGACAGTATTAGTGACATGGTAAAAAATAAATAGAAAAAAGTTTAGTTCTGTCGCGTGTTGCTTTTTCGCGACATGAGAGCCGCGACTAGCCATGCAATTTCTTGTAGTGTTTGCCCCTTAGAAAACTTCCATATACTCAGTAATCCTGGGTGGAAACTTCCGAGGTATTTTTGGCCTTTATCCCTAAAATTTAAATATAGGACCTATTTAAATAATATGATTAAAATAAAGAAGTTTGTTAACTTATTCAATTAATTTGATAAAATTAAGTGTATTAATTATGCCAGTTAATTTAACGTAGTTCTTTCTAAAATACCCAAATAATCTTCCCTTATTTCATCATCAATCTCTTAATTGATCATTGTTGAATGAACACAAAAATAGATAAATAAGGAACAAGACAAAAATTATTTTGTACGAAAGTCAACTATATTTAATTAGGATCTGATGAGGAGTAATTGGTGAAAAACAAAAAAAAAACGGAAGAGGGAGATCTAAGTTTGTTTGTTCAATTGATGGATGCAAATGTTTAAGAGTTTTTGTCACCACAAATTCACGATAATTGGATAAGTTAGCTTATTAAAAACAATTTAATTGCCCGAATCACGAAGGAGATTGGGGGAATACCGAATATATATATATATATATATATATATATATATATATATATATATATATATATATATATATATAAAAGGCATATAATATAAATATAGAAATAGAATCAAATAAAATAATTTTTTACCCCGTTTTTGGTCTTCATCTCTATCTGAATATATAATACTTAGAGAAGAGAAAATTGGTTACAAATTAATTAACGAGTTAACAATTGGGTGTTAACAAATACGGGCAACAATCACTAAATTTCTGATTCAGTCACCATATCAAAAGGACATAGACTATGATATGATTGAATTTATTTTAATACCCAAAATATTGTACTACTTAATTCTGGCTATTTTGATACGGATAATTCAAAACATAATGACAGATAATAAAAGGTAAAAAAGAATGCTGACTTTGAATATGTTTAAACATGGAGACTCGAAAACCAGGACTGTATTTACTACTCTAATAAACTTATTTCCAAAACAATGTCGTATTTTTTTTATCACGTGTTCAATACTTTTACTTAAAGAATTATTTAAGGTATTTTAAAATAGTCAATCCATTTTCACAATTTCAATTTTCAGTCATTTTTTATAATTAGTGATTGAGGTCTATACTATCACTTTTTTATCAAACGATTAACTGCATGCATGACACATTGCATGGCGGATATAAAGAAATATGTTATGATTCCGACAATAATAACTTAAGTCACTACTTCTGGTGAATTGTCCTGTTACATTGTATGTATCATAATTGGAAAACCCGATAAGTACACCTGTTAGATCATTTATTCGTATATGAACATAGTTGTATTTAAGCGATGCCATGCAATTTTTGTTTGCACGTGTTCAATACTTTTGATTAAAGAATTATTTAAGGTATTTTAATGCAGTCATTTCATTTTCACAATTTCAGTTTAATTAGTTATTTTAATAATTAGTGAATGAGGTCTATATGATTATTCTTTAATTTTATATAACGATTAACTGCATGCATGACAAATTGCATGGCGAATATAAAGAAATAGATTATGATTCTAGCAACAATAAGTTAAGCCACTACTCCTGCAAATTGCCCCATTACATAATATGTATTATAATTGAAAAACCCACCAAATACAACTTTTTAGATCATATATTCGTATATGTATGAAATTCCATTTAAGTGATACCAGGTAATTTTTGTTTGCACTTGTTCATTATTCTTGCTTGAAGAATTATTTAAGGTAATTTAATACAGTCATTTCAATTTTACAATTTCAATTTAATTAGTCATTTTGTATAATTAGTGCATGAGGTCTATATAACGATTCTTTTATCTAACATTTAACCACATGCATGAAAAACATTGCATGGCGGATATAGCGATAAATAGTCTATAATTCCGGCAATAATAAGTTAAGTCACTACTTTGATTGGCAAATTGTCTGATTGCATAGTAAGCATCATAATTGGAAAGCCCGACAAATACAACTTTTTCAACCATTTATTCGTATTTGCACGTAATTGCATTTAAGTGATGCTAGGTAATTTTTGTTTGCACGTGTTCAATACTTGACATTAAAGAATTATTTAAGGTATTTTAATATAGTCAGTTCAATTTTACAATTTCAATTTAATTAGTCAATTTGTATAATTAGTGCATGAGGCATATATAACGATTCTTTTATATAACAATTAACCACATGCATGAAAAATTGCATGGCGGATATAATAAAGATATATTTTATAATTCCAGCAATAATAAGTTAAAGGAAAAAACTTACCTCAAGTACTTGACCTCAATTACATTCAATACTCAATAAGAATTTGGCACATGTCCAACTAACCCCATACACAACTAACACATGGAGGAGAGAGAAAAGAAGGAGAAAGTGGTGTGGGTTAGTTGGACATGTGTCTAATTCTTATTGGCTTACTGGATGTAATATAGGTCAAGTACTTGAGGTAAGTTTTTTCCTAAGTTAAATCACTACTTTTGGCGAATTGTCTCATTTCATAGTAAGCATCATAATTGGAAAGCCCGACAAATACAACTTTTTAGATCATTTATTCGTATTTGCATGTAATTGCATTTAAGTGATGCTAGGTTATTTTTGTTTGCACGTGTTTATTACTTGAGCTTAAAGAATTATTTAAGGTATTTTAATATAGTAATTTCAATTTGGTTAGTCATTTTTTATGATTAGTGCATGAAGTCTATATTATAATTCTTTTATCCCACAATTAACTGCATGCATGATAAATTGCATGAGATATTTAAAGAAATAGGTTATAATAAGTTAAGTCATTACTTTTGGCAAATTGTCCTATTACGTAGTAATATGCATCATAATTGAAAAGCCCGACAAATTACAAGTTTTGAGATCATTTATTTATCCATATCCATACATAATTGCATTTAAGCGATGCCAGGTAATTTTTTATTGCACGTGTTCAATACTTGAGCTTTAAAGAATTATTTAAGGTATTTTAATATAGTCGTTTCGTTTCCACAATTTTAATTTGATTTGTCATTTTAATAATTAGTGCATGAGGTCTATACGATGATTCTTTTATTTAAGGATGCATGCATGGAAAAATTGCAAGGCAAGTATAAAGAAATATGTTATAATTCTTACAACAATAAGTTAAGTCACTACTTCGGGCGATTTGTCCAGTTAAGCCGTTACATAGTCTGCATCGTAATTGGAAAGTCCAACAAAATTAACCTTTTAGATCATTCATCCGTATCATTATGGTCAAAAAAAAAAAGATCATTCATCCGTATCTGTACATAAGTCTGTTTGGTTGGCCCAAGAAAGTGAGAGTGAAATGGAAAGTGGAGAAAGTTTTGGTTTTTTGGTAATTTACCTCTATTCCTGGGTCCACAAGTTTTCTCTCTCTATCTCACACTTTTTCTGGGCCCCACAAACTTTACTTTCTCATCATTACTTAATTTACCTCCACTTTCCATCTTCACCCATTCACTTTCTAATTCTTCACTTTCCCTTCATACAACCAAACACACCCTAATTGCATTTAAGCGATGCCGGATAATTTTACTAGTTATGGTCTATGCTTTATTAATTAGAGAAAAAAAAAGGGTAATGAACCTAATCTACCCTCCAAGTAACCACCAGGAGTATTGGGCACCCTGAACTAACAACATGCCCATATCTACACTCGAAGTAACCAAAGTGGTTAAAAACTACCCCAAGTAGACGGTCAATCACGTTTGACCGTTAGCCTGCACATGTGGCCGTCACGTGGGTTAAATTTTTGCCACGTAGGATAAGGGTAATGGACCTAATCTACCCTCCAAGTAACCATCTAGGAGCACTGGGCACCCTGAACTAACAATAGGCTCAAATTTACACTCAAAGTAACTAAAATGTTTAAAAAAATACTCTCAGTGGACGGTCAATCACGTTTGACCATTAATCTCCTCATGTGGCCGCCACGTAGGTTAAATATTTGCCACGTAGGATATGTCATGTTGGGCCCACATATAAAAAAACAATTCCATTTGAGGTGGGGTGGTGGTTGTGTTGGGGGGAGGGGGTGAGGCTGTTTGGAAGTGATGAAGAGAGAGGAGATGAAATTGTATCTTTATTTTATGTGGGCCCCACATGAGTTATCTTACATGGAAAAAACTTTACCCCACGTGGCGGCCACTTGGGCAGACTAACGGTCAAACATGATTGACCGTTCACTTGGGGTATTTTTTAACCACTATGGTTACTTCGAGTGTAGATATGAGTCTGTTGTTAGTTCAGGGTGTCCAGTGGTCCTGGGTGGTTACTTGGAGGGTAAATTAGCTCCATTACCAAAAAAAAAACAGAAATCTTCTCTCGAATGCCAATATTATAATTTGATCAACTAATAACTATTAATATTTATTTTGGTCAATTTTGTTTAACATCAACATATTTATCACTTTTATTATTATAAATTACACGCCATCAAAAATAGTATAAATGTACAATTAAATTCCTCAACTATATTTTTGTTCTTATAATACATGCAGAAGGCTAATTATGGTAATGTGTCAATGATGGACAAAATGCTGATGAAAAAAAAAAGATAAAATGAGAGAAAGAATACCATTTTTTCTTCTTCTTTTTAAGTTGTAAATCTCAGGAAAACATAAATCTTCTGCATATGCACAACTTTTTTTGCTTTGGCCTGAAAATCTTCCATATATATCTAAAAATATGTAAAGTGAATCTCTTTTTTGAATTCATGAGCTCACTGATTTAAATCTTTACTCTCATTACCCTTTTTTTAAAAAACTAATTCACATAATTTAAATTCAATCAATCACATTGTCCGTTCATCAAGCCTATATAATAATAATAATAATAATAATAATAATAATAATTAGACACTAACTATTACAATCACATAAAAAAAAGATACTAAAAATTGTTACAAGAAATTAAAGAAGCGCGTGAAAAAAGGATTCGGCCATAGGAATTTGGAAGGATATACATAATAGAGTATAAAATTAGTTACAAAAATTAAATTCAATTTTGTTCTTTAGTTTCCTGTTTTATTATCCCCTGTATATATATATAGTGTTGGTATATATATAGTCTCACATCAGTCCACTTTTCGCCACACTCTCTGCACAATCCTCTGTGTCAAGCGAAGCCACAAAGAAGAAGCTTTTCGCAGAGAAAATATATATACTAATAATGGGTTTGCCTCAAAATCTTCTCTTTCTTCTTCTTCTTCTTCTTCTTCTTCTTCTTCTTCTTCTTCTTTTGTGTTGTGAAGTTCCATGTTTTTTTATGTTTTTTCTGTTTCTTGTTTTATGTTAAATTATTTTGTGAGGCTGGATTTCTGAGTTTTGTTTCTGGGTTCACTGTACAATTCAATTCTTTTGTTTTTTCTTTTGTTTTGTTTAACGTTGGACTCTAAAGTACGTTTCTGTTTTGCTTCTCTGTTTTCTTATGTCACTGGTTTTTCTTCTTCTCTTTCTTTCATGTTTCATCACTTTCTTTTCATTCTTTTTCAAAGCCGAATCAGTGATTTTATTTTGTGTTTTGATGCTGTCTTTCTCTCTTTCTCTCTTTCTTTTCATTTTTTTTTCAAAGCTGAATCAGCCATTTGATTTTATTTGGTATGACGGGTTTATGTTTTGATGTTTTCTTTCTTGCTTGCTTTCTTTTATTTCTTTTGGTTGTTAATTTTGTGTTTTGAGGGATTTCTTGTTGGTGAATTGATGAGTTTGTTTAACGTTTAACGTTTGTTGTATGTTTTCATTGAATCCGGATTCCCTCAGCGGCAGATGCCCTCAGCGGCCCTCAGCGGCCACATCATCAAACACCAAACAATTAAAAAAACTGATTCCAAGTTCCAAAGCTCCCACTGTTCCCCTTCCCTCTACAATATCCTTCAGCCTCTCTCTTTCCCTACCAGTTTCACTCATCAGTCATCACCTTTAATCTCCCACCTCTATTTCTCATTGGCTTTAATCCAATTAAAACAAGAATTCATTATCAGTTCATCACCACCTAAATACCAGCAAAGAAAAAATTGCAGAGTTCACTTCCACTGTGGTGAGAATGAAGAAGAAACAGAGCATTGCTTCCCCTGTGGTGAGAAAAAGAAACAGAGCATTCTTGTGTTTATGATGAAAACAAATTTCCCTTGAGAGGCTGTAATTAATTTTCCTTCGCTGTTGATGATGGGAATTTGAAGAAGAAAGAGAAACCGAAGAAGAATATGTGAATAACGTGATTTTGAGATGAAGCAAGCGGAGGAAGAAGGAAAGTATGACTGGATGACGTGGCTCATTCTATGCCTTTGGATCATTTTGAACGGACCAGATCTCCGACGCTGAGGGATGCTGAGAGCATCGGCCGCTGAGAAAATCCGTATTCGTTTTCATTGACTATGGAGATTTTGATTTATTTATTTATTTATTTTATGATTGTTTTATTTTTTTGCTTTGACAGCTTTATTTTCGGAGGCTAGAACGTCTAGCTACGACTTTCCTGAACTCAGACTAAGATTGAACCCACCGAGGTAAAATTTCATAAATTAATGAAAAACTAAATCACCCCTTTTAATTAAATTTGATTCTTCCCTTTTTTATATAACATCATCATCTTACATATTTTTTTTTTATTTTGTCAGTCTTGAAATTAATAATGAAGCCAAAGCTAATGTCACCATAATGAAGGTTAATTATGCAGACAGGCGTGGAGTACTCCTTGAAATCTTACAAATCCTCAATGATCTCAACCTTACCATAGTCCAAGCTCACATAACCAATGATGGAGGATGGTTTTTGGATGGTAATATTTCTTTTTCTTTTTCACTTTTCTGATTGATTTTCATGTTGATACTTCTTACCAGTGTTTAAGAACCGGACCGGACGGTTGGACCGGTCCAACCATCGACCGTTTCAGGATCAACGGTTATCCGGTCCAATCATTGGTTTTAACCGGTTAAACCGTGTTGAACCATGATCCGAAGCCTTTTCCGGCTCCCCTGCAGGTCCGGCTTTTACAACATTGCTTCTTACAATGCATATTGACCTTTTTTTTTTGTAATTTTAACTTCTAGCTTTCCATTTGACCGACCAAGAAGGAAAAAAGGTTACAGATATAGATGTTCTGGATTACATTAAAAAGGTTAGTACTTAGTACTAGACTAGTACTAGTAGTAGTCATTTTTTTTTTTTTGGCCAAACTAGTAGTAGTCATTTGATGTTATTGTGCTTTCTAATGTACATGTCCACTGACTAGCAATTGCTTTGATATGGTACATTTATAGCATCTTGGACCTGATTCTCGCTGTACATCTCCTGTGAAATCATCTGTGGGGATTGACCAATATTTTGACTACACAAATATAGAATTGCTGGGAACTGATAGGCCTGGATTGCTCTCAGATATAAGTGCTGTTCTAACAGACCAAAACTTCAACATTGTATATGCAGAGGTTTGGGTTCATAATGCTCGTGCAGCCGCCGTGATACATGTGACCGATAAAGAAACCAATTATGCTATTATTGATCCTGATAGGCTATATAAAATCCAGGCGAGCCTGCGCAATTTGCTTGCTTCTAGTGGTGGCAATAGAGAAAGAGCTAAGTCTGTGGTCAATGATGAAGTTAGCCATGCTGATAGAAGGCTTCACCGTTTGTTGCGGTCTGATAGAGATTTCGTTCGAGATCCTTTTGATGATGATTTTGATGAGAGGCCAAGGCCTAATGTGGATATTACCACTTGTGATCAGAGAGATTACTCTATAGTTACTGTCAAATGTAAAGACAGGCCAAAACTTGTGTTTGACACTGTCTGGGCTTTGACAGACATGCATTTGAATGTTTTCCATGGACATGTTCTTGTTACAGAACAAGAAGCATTTCAGGTATTGTCCTAATTCTTTTTGCCTTTTCTTCCTGGACACATAGATGTTGGCTTAGATGGACATTGACTTAATTTGTTTGAATGAATGTATCTGCAGGAATATTTTATCCGAACTCCTAAAGGAGACCCCGTGAGATTAGATGATGAAAAACAAAGAGTAGTTCAATGTATTGAAGCTGCCATTGTGAGAAGAGTATCAGAGGTGGGGTCATTCTTTTGTTACATTATTTTCCCCCCAGTGCATTTTGCCTAAGCTGATGTTGATCCATCTTTTGTATATTGTCTATTTCTTGCATTCACAAAATGCATGACTTGCTTGGCATGATTAGCATATCAGTAACTCAACTTGTTTCTTCATGCTCATTCAGGGAGTGAAACTAGAACTATGTACAACTGACAGATTTGGACTACTTGCGTACGTGACAAGAATATTCAGAGAGAACAACCTGGATGTGTTGAGAGCACAAGTGGAAACAAAGGAAGGGAATGCTGTCAACACATTCTATGTTCGTGGCGCGTCTCGACAGCCTATCGATCCCAAATCCATTGAAAAAATTCACGAAATCATTGGAAGCGACGTTCTCAAAGTAGAGGGAATCCCTGCACCTGCAAATTCAGAAAGTCCTAGGTTCGTCTTTGGCAACACTTTCAAGTCTAGATCCTTTGCAACAGATTCAGTCAGGCCAAAATCATTCTTAATAGCTGATTAAGTTTACATGTTTGCTTTTATACAGTGGGATAAGGCTTGGGATAAGGTTTGGTTGTTTGTTTGTTTGTCTGTTTTTAGGCTTTTGTGTAGCCAAACATATCAGTTAACAAAATAGGGAGCACTAACACATTCTCAAAACCATAGCTAGATGAAAGCTTAGATATAGTTTCTCATACATCATGAATTAGTAGGAGACTAGCTTTACAGATGAAAGCCCATAGATAACCTCAACTGTGTAGTGTAGGCAATTAACCATATGTCTATGTACAAAATTCAACATCTCTATATAAATATCATCAATTCTCATTCATTTTTTTGATACACTTTCTCTTTGTCACATGATTTTGTAGTATAAATTATGTCATTCAGTTTTTGTATCTAGAATATCCTTATTTCTTGCTTTTTGCATTTTGGTCTTTATAAGCTACGTTATAAGGCCTACAAAACGTTGGGGTTTGACCCAAACTTTGGATTTGACAAAGTTAAATGACATGAGAAAAAACATAAAAGATGAAGAGAGATAGTGTTTATTGGTTGCCTAGTTCATGTTATTATTCACTTATTCTTATTGGAGACAAGACTTTTCCAAAGATTATGGCTTATCATATGTAGAAAATAGGTCATGCCTACCTTTGATGGAGACTAGCACTAAGCTTGCATGGCGTTGGTCTGCCTAACTGTACATCTTTCTGCGATGTTTCATACTTCAATTCTTATCCAAACTTTACATATTCCAATTTCACTTAAAAACAAAATGCCCTCATCATATTAATTAGTTGGTTTCAAAGCATTTCCTTTTTTAATATAAAATATCATTCCTTTAATAACAATGTTTAAAATTGTGAAGTTTTTGCGACCATGGGTTTTAGTATACTCCCTCCGTTCCTAAATGTAAGATCACTTTCCATAATTTGGGGAGATTAAGGAAGGTGGTCAAATTACCCGATGTTCCAAAAATACCCTTCAATTAAATTGAAAACACAAATATACCCCTTCATGCTTCCAACTCAACCCACAACTCAATTGTAAAAGGAGTATGAGGGTATTTTGGGTAAAACTTGGGAAAAAAGAGAAAGTGTTCTTACATTTAGGAACTTATCCATATCCCCAAAGTGATTTTACATTTAGGAACGGAGGGAGTATTTGTTTAAATGGGATAGTGGCAAGCAGCACAACAATAATATGAAGGTTAGCCAATCAAAATTGTCTTTGATTCAGTTCCACCAGAATCTTTCTGCATAAAGGTGGAATCTTCAGCTTTTGAGTGTCGTCACACGGTGACGTTTTTCCACTTTTTTTGGTTGTTTTTGGAGATGGTCCAAGAAGATGCACTTGTTGTCCAATCCACATGTTTTAAGGGTAAGCATATATAACCAATGAGCGTTTTGCTTTTGACCAAATAGTGTCTAGGTGGTATGCTTCAATATATTTCCTTTAAAAAGACATAGACAAGTGAGGGCCCAAAGCAAATTGCGTTTTCCTTTTCTTCCTCAATTTTGGTCTCTAGCCTCCTCAATTATTTTTCCCATTCTCTTCCACGCGCTATCATTGATCCATCATTTCATAACACTTCATCCATTAACCATCATCAATAAAATAGGTTTGAGTCTAACCTGGCTAGTTGGTGTGAGTTGGTAAGTACTCTCGCCCCTTAAGAAAGTGATTGAAAGTTTAATCTCTAACCCTTGTGAATGAAGCAAATTTATAAGTCAATGTCTACCTCTATATGGGAATAAGTTTGAGTCTAGTAGAAAGGACCTTACAAGTTGACGAACTAATATTCGAATATCCATGACCAGAGTGTGGTGATTAACTTTGGTATCGGACATACATAAGTCCAAATAAAATGTTTTTAGATATGAAAACACATTTACTTATCGTGAATGCCGTTTCATCTTTTTTAAGAAATGAGACATTTAATTCTCATGCAAATAAAAAACTAGTTAAAATTAATTATTCTAATCTTATATGTATATAGTTACACTTATTTCCAAATTTCCAAGTATTTCTTAATGAAGTCTGTTAAATTAGTGTAGTCTTGTAATTTTCTATATATTTAAGGATATACAAGGAAAATAATTAATTCATAGTCTTCGAAACGCGGAAAGTCTCTTATTAAAAAGGATTCATTGATTTTGTTGACATTAATAGTATGAAATGAAAAGGGCAACATAGAATGAATCTGTTTCTCTATTTTCGTAACATTAATTACACATGCTAAATTAGAAGGGAAATGGATAAAAAAAAATATTTTCTCTTGCTAATGTCATTCCTCAGAGATGACAAAAATGCTAGCTCTTGATGGGCTGGGCTTAAATTTGTGAAGTTCAGCCCATCAACCTAGGCCTTCAACCAATTTGTAATACTTACCCTGTACCATAATATAATACGTATAAGTTAAGTTCCTTTTTTTTTAATTTCTCCAATAATATAAGGTTCTATTGAACTTCATTTGAGTAATAAATACATTTTTACGAATTTTACCTTGCATTAATTTATCCCACACAATCTCTTTCATCTTTTTTTACATAATTGCACTCTCTCTTACTCATTTATAAACAATAAAACTTTTTTCCCTAAAAAATGGTATATTTCCTGCATGTTAACTAACTTTAATTTATTTTTTAGTAACCTCCAATTAGGGGTGGAGATAATTATGTCTCAAGGGTTATTTTGGTATTTTCAAGTAGCTTATTAGCTAAAATGAGCAATTTTTATTATTCTTTGGCCAGAATGAGTCATTTCATTGTTCTTTGGTCAATTTGATCCTTTCAAAATTGTTTATTGACCAGAATGATATTTAACCCTATTATAAATATAAGATGGAGGTAGTATCTTGCATATCTAAAACCAACCAAAACCATCGTTGTTTATACTCTTATGCATTAATGCCCAAAATTATACAAACCAATCGACTAATAGCATCAATGTTATCAACAACAACATCAACAATATTTAATTGAAGTTTAATAAGCTCTTCTTCAGTGACAAATATCTTAAAATTTTCTTCTTCATGACCTATATTATATAATTCCACAAGTTACTCTTAGTCATATTCTTTTTTAACTTTACGTTGTGTAAAAAATGAGATAGATAGCACTAGAGTATACTATCCCTCTTCTGTTTCATACAGCTAAATGAACCGATTGCTGAACTAAACAAAGAAAATATGCTCCAAGTTTAGTTTTTTTCCTCGACACTTATTTCTCACATATTTGATGGCAATATTCAAAACATTTAATTTAATAATTTTGTGTGAAAGTGGGATAGAAGAGTAGAGGAACGTTTTTAATATACTGCCATTAAAGAAAAGAGTTCAGATCTTAGAAGGTGTCCTCACTTGTAGACCAGTCAACATTAACAGCCATGCATGGGCGGTGTGCACATGATGAAAATTAACATTACACAACGGCCTCATTATTTTTGTAAGAAGAGGTTATCCAATGGGCACCTTCTCTAGTTTTTCTCATCTTTATTTCCATCATCAACGCAAACAAATCTATATATTTATTTGATAGGAGTAATAAATAGTGTCCTAAATCAAATAATTGGTTGACTACGGGGATTAAGGAAGCAGAATAATTACTTAATATGATTTAATTTTACCACTTTTTATAAATTTTATGTCTATCATTTTTATTCCAAACTATAATGTATATAACTTATCTATAATTTAATCATATATAAAAATGTTGTAATAAATTAGTTTATTTAATTTCCTTAACCTCAAAAACTAAAGTCAATTTGATCTTATATTTAAGATCATAGAGAGTTTAATTTTAAATGGGTTAAATAGTAGTCAACATGCAGATGTATTTTTCTAGTAGTGTTCACTATCCTAAACTAATGTTAAGCACATCTAGAATTATGAATTGTTTTCCAAATAGTATCCAGTTATTGAAAAAACAAAGTAATCTCGTCCATTAAGCAAGTGGTTGGGGGTTCGATCTCTAACTCTTGCGAATGGAGCAAATTCACAGGCCAGCTGTCTACCCCTATATGAGACTTCAGAACAAGGAGAGATAAGTCTCACTTGACACGCAAGTGGGGATATTTTTGGATAACAAAAAAAAATAAAGTACTAAATACCACAAAACTAATTTATAATATTGACAGTTTATCCAAGAAAAACAGTTCAAAGTGGTGGACGCTACTCAAACCTCTTAAAATCACATCATATGCTATTCTTTCAAATTTTACAATTCAAAGGATTAACCTAATTATAATAATAATAAATCTCTGTTGGTACAACTTATGAAAACATGATTTAGAGTCAAAATAGTCTGTCCAAACTTAAAACAATGGTTCTAAAAACTATAATAAACTGGCTCAAATTGAGTTTCTTTTTTAATATATATATATAGTAGAAATGGCATGTGCATGTGCATTTCTGTAACAGTGTGCTTTGATTCTGCATGCACATGAATCACAAAATGGGCACAATTGGGGCAGTTTCTTGCAACAACAGCAAACCCTTATATTCAATATCTATCTTATGGGTTAAGGTGCATTTTTAGTACTCTAGAATATAGCAAAGTGCACCTAACATAATACACAATATTGTGGTCCATTTGTGGTAACCAAGAATTATTTTCGTGGCTTATTTAGTAACGACGTTAAATAAGTTAAGTTTGACCATTATGTGTCAAATTTTGACCGTTAAATTATGGGGTAAAGGAGCATTTTCAGTACTCTAGAATATAGAAGGAGCACCAAACATAATATACAATATTTTTGTCCATTTGTGATAACTAAGAATTATTTTCATTGCTTATCTAGTAATTCGTTAGTTAAAACTCACTTTTGAAAGATAAAATCTAATGTGACATAATGATGTGATATATGTATATTGAAATGACAATTCAACGAACATTATTTTAAGTTTATAACTATGTAATCAGATAGAAGTAACTCTTCTTCTATTACATCATAGGGTCATTAATTTGGTACAAGCCAGTATGACCAACCCGTTTTAATTTGTGTCGAGCCAGTATGACCAACCCGTTTTAACTTAGTATGGCCAACCTGTTTAGTTTATGATTCTTTGCTTACATTTTTTATATATGTAAAATACTAATGACTTATTAGTTTATACATGCATGATAATAGGATAGTCTATGGATCTTTATAACTTTGTAGTGTTTAATTATTTGACACTTTGAATAATATTGTGACTTAGTTGTTTATGGTGTTTAAATATTGTATATTATGTTTGATGCCCCTTCTATATTCTAGAGTACTGAAAATGCTCCTTTACCCCACAATTTAACGGTCAAAATTTGACACATAACGGTCAAACTTAACTTATTTAACGTCGTTACTAAATAAGCCACGAAAATAATTCTTGGTTACCACAAATGGACCACAATATTGTGTATTATGTTAGGTGCACTTTGCTATATTCTAGAGTACTAAAAATGCACCTTAACCCATATCTTATTCTCCTCATGCATATCACTTCCCCCTACCAATTATTTAAAATATTCACTCTTTCTTTCACAACCCACTGATTTGAACCTTTTCATCTGCTAATAAGTCTCTCTTTTTCTTCTTATTCTATTTTTCAAATGAATCTGATTCAGTTAGGTACATAAGAAATCAATGGAGGAGTGTTCTTCTAGAGTTGAGTTTCCTGGTTTTAAGACTTATAGTCACAGAGATGAGTTTGAATACAGAATTAGATGTATGAGTCGTCTCCAAAAGAAAGCTCCTTGTCCTCTTCAGGTAATCAAACCAAACCCCATATCCATATCCTCTTCTTCTTCATCTTCATCATCTTCATCTTCTAGTTCAATGTCTATCAATAGAGATCCCATACCACTGCTTTCACCTCTTGTGGTGATGGTTCAACCTCCCTACATAAGAGAAGACAATAACTCTGCAAAATCCTTTTGATGATGTATCTTATGTTTTTATGGCATGGGGGAATATTAGAACATTTCATCATATAAGTTTTGTATCCTAAGTTCTAATGTTAATCATATGTGAGTCATTTATTTATTCTTTTTTCTGTTGTTTCCGTATGACTTGTAAAGTCAATCTTGTTTGCGAGTATAGGGTTGATGGATGGAACATGAGAAGTGATTCTATACAATTATAAGATCGAAGACAATTAATTAAGGAAATATTTAATCACTAAATTGGAACAAACAATTAAGGAAATATTTAATCACTAAATTGGAACAAACAATTAAGGAAATATTTAATCACTAAATTGGAACAAACTTAAATTTCTGAGTACAAAAATGGTTCCTGCTAGTCTTTGAGGATATTTGGAATACAGTCTCTTTTACTAGGACCCTCTTATTACTAAACTTGTCTTCAGTAACTCAATCATTAGAGTTTATTGTTGACTTCCAAGAACTCAATGTTTGAATTTTTTTAAACTTTGTGCAACTTAATACCAATAATTACATAAGAAATTACAGATTTCAAGAATCAAAATCATTTAGTGTTTGTATGATTGAGAGAAAGTCTCATGATTGAAAAAGTCATATTATTACCAATCTATCAAAGATCTTTAATATCATTACATGATATTTTTGTTGAGAGGTAATCGAGATAATCCATGAAAATAGTTAAGGAAACTTTTTTTGGGGGGTGTTGTTTGCAAAATCAACTGTTTTGATTGATAAGATCTTAAAATCAGCTTGAATTGTCTTATACGTTAAGGCCCATAGAAAAAGTGGGCTCGTTGTATTTTTAATAGATAAACAATGGAATTACATTTTTATTTTATTTTGCTCTGTTTGGGTCATTGGATTTAATAAAGGGATAAAGGCCAAAAATACCCCGGAAGTTTCCACCCAGGAGCACTGAGTATATGGAAGTTTTCTAAGGGGCAAATATACCCTGGAAGCAATAAAAATGGGGCAAATTTGCCCTTTCGTCAAATAAACTAACAATCAACTGTTTAGTTGACCAAAAATGTTAAGGGCAAATTTGCGGTTGACTGTTAGTGTCTTTGACGGAAGGACAAATTTGCCCCATTTTTATTGCTTCCAGGGTATATTTGCCCCTTAGAAAACTTCCATATACTCAATGCTCCTGGGTGGAAACTTCCAGAGTATTTTTAGCCTTTATCCCTTTAATAAAATGAGTGGCCACAACAAGGGTAGCAAAGGCATTTTAATCCTCGCTGAAGATTATTTTATTTGCTGCCTTTCCAGAGCAGTCATGTCATACTGAAAGAAACTAAATAGTGTAGCTTATGTCATCCATATTATTAAATCTCATTATTCTATGAAGTTTAGTGTGCACAGACTAAACTATGAAATTTCCAAGGCTGGCCAATTGTTAAAAAATAGAATTATGTTTTTTTTAACTTAATCATCAAGTTAAAAAAGTGACAAAGTTGGCCGATTTCCCCACCCATCGAGATATGCACACAATTAATAATCTAGATTAGTTTAAGGCCGAGTGAAAGAGAAATAAAAAAAACGAAAAATTTTGGAGAAACTTACTCTTTGTTAGAATATGACTACTCCCTCCATTCCCTAATGTAAAAGCTAGCCGTCAAAAAAACGCTTCTTAAGAAAACATGTGAATGTTAGTTGGGTGTCTGGAGTTAATGCTTCTTTTCCAAAATTGCCCATATTTATTATGGTACTTTTAAGAGAGAGAAATACATAAGCATTAATAAATATGAAAGAGGGTTAGAGGTAAAGTAGGAAAAAATGCATTAAATGAGGAGAGAATATGGGGTGAGCTCTTACATTAGGGACCAAAACCATTCAAATTTTGGGTTCTTACATTAGGGACCAGAGGGAGTACTAGTTATATTTATCCATTTGTTATATTTATCCATTTATTGGTGCATCACAGAGAGAATAGAAGTAATGAATAAAATAATGGAAGATGATTACTATTAGATTAGAGTCAAACATTTTGAAGGAAGTTATACTTTGAATTTCCCCCTCTATAACCAACCTTTGATGGAAGGTCAACTTTTATCAGAACAGGGTGAATTTTCTTTGGTATTATAGTATTTTTTATGAAAATAAAATGTATTTCAAAAGAGGAAATTCACCATTCTCACTTAACATTATGTTGATTTGCTTTAGCCAAAGTTTGAAAAATACAAAGGATGCTACTAGAAGTAAATAGAGATACAACAAGAGAGCTTTAACCAAAGGACATGTAGTGAAGAGAATATATAGTTCCCAATTGAATGCTCAAAATTCTCTAACAACAAAACAATTCGATTGAATACAACATCAGTAGTATTTTTTTATTAATATGTAGATGTATATACATACTTTCTCCCATCCACAATTCCACATTATAAGAGGTAGTAGAAATTTTAAACAAACCAAACAAACATAATTTAGAATATTATGGGTAAAATCAATCTGTTTTTCCAATTTAACCCTTACATTATTTACAACTCTCAAATGGGAAAGATGCACCTAAAACTGGATGACCCTGTAATGAGAA
Organism: Mimosa pudica; assembly: GCA_029929735.1. Taxonomy (NCBI): domain Eukaryota; kingdom Viridiplantae; phylum Streptophyta; class Magnoliopsida; order Fabales; family Fabaceae; genus Mimosa; species Mimosa pudica. The sequence continues at coordinate 6,702,973 of JAKELP010000024.1, forward strand.
TAAAACATTTTTCTTGTTGGAGGGACCACATGAATTAAAGGTTAAAAATAAGAACCAAACATTTATAGGCAAAGGCGTAAGTTGACACAATTTCATGAAAGAGCGACTAACAAAAAAATTAATTTTGAGGAGCATATTTACCAACATAATTCACTTTTATAATCTCAAAGTTCTACTTATAAGACATTTCCAACATAATTCATATAAACAAAGGAAAACCTTGGAGTTGGCTTTCTTCATTACCTTATTCCTTCTCTTCTCTTCTTCTCTATTCCAACCCTTGTATTGCAATTTTTTTAGGACATAAAACCCTTGTATTGCAATTTAACAATCAAAATTGATTGTTTAATATAATGTCTGATAAAATGCTAAATTAATTAAGGAATGAATGAATAAATTCATAGGTCAAGATTTGGTTTTGATACTTTCTCCAGTTTTAATTATAAGATCGCTTTCTTATTTTGGAGAAATTCATGACTTAAAATTAATCACTCTAAATTGTCTATATTTATTTCTCCAGTTTGGTGATACTTGTGTCATAATTCATATTCGAAAATGATCCTTTATCCTTAATTTAATTTACTTGTAAATAAACCTATGATCGAATTACCATGTTATATGTTAAAAACATTGACACAAAATACTTAAAATATAATTTTTAGAAAATTTTGTATCTAGGTTGTTGAAATTTCAATCTAAATGTGTGAATAAAGAAAATAAGAAGAGAATGAAAACCAAACCTGAAAATCTTAAACACAATTAATTCTACTTCTGGAATTTGACCACTTTTCATTTTTACCCTAATTAATAATCTATTACAACTTTCATCAAAAAAAAAAAATCTATTACAACAAACGAAAACAAAGTAAACACATATAATAATACTAGCACACATATACATAAAATTTGATGACATGCCATAAAAATAGGACCAAATGAAAGACTTCACTCTCCCCCCAATATATAAAATTAGAAAGAGTATAATTCGTTATAAAGTGAACAAATAGTTCTCAACTTCTCATGTTTTTGGAAAAACAGAATAGTTCCAATCCTATTTACATTACACGATTATTATATTATAGATTATAGATATAGATAGTGACTATGTATATATCTTTGGCCCCAAGGGGTTAGCGTGCAGTGATGAACAACTCAACCATTGACTTTTGGAAATCTTATTTTCAAAATTGGTAGATGTTATGTTCACATTAAAATTTAGAGCAACTGTGAAAAGTTGAAAAGTATACAAATATTTGTCAAAATTAATTATCAGAAGAATCCAAACAACCCAATGTTAAAAATCCCAAAAGATATTATCAAGCCTTTAAATTTCGTAGTTGACGCTGCATCTTCATCTTCAATTCTCCAAATTAGTTTCCAAAAGAGCAAAAAGAGTTTTTGCCTACATCTTTATATTTTCTTCCCTTTTTAGATTTTACACCATTGATTTTCTTTACTTAAAAATCATACCGTCAAAGTATTAAAATACGCCACCAAATGCTTAGATTAACATGTTGCGGTTATTTTACTTTGACTAATATTTGGAGTTTGAGTCCTGAGTATACAGTTACGATAATTACTTGGAGGTAACGATATTCTCCAATTAACGATTAACGATGTTGCTAATAGCACAGAATATAACAACAACAAAATTTTTTCCTAACTAAGTGGAGTTGAGTACATAGATTGTACAATGTTATTGTGTCATATCAATAATCATCTTTGACGATTAATAATATATCATCAAGTAATGACATATTGTTAGCGCAAAGTCGTGGATTCATATTCATAAGATTCAACATAATTTTATGTTGGTTGTCGAGGTCCAATACAACCATACTCCTTTACCCGGGCTAATAGTAGTGAATACATGTGGATAAAAAAAGTAGTCAAAAATACCCTCTGGTCAAAAAAGAAAGAACCAAAGACCACGAAGCCTTAAAAGTTTAAAACATAATTAATTAATAAAAATAAAAAATAAAAAATAATACTCCCTCCGTTCCTAAATATAAGACCTAGATAACTTTTTTTTGGAAACATTAAGGTTGCGAAATAGGTTATTAAATGATGAAATATTTGATATCTTTTTAGATTATCCATTAGCTTATAGGTAAAATAAATTAGTTTAAGAGAAAACATTAGGTAAATCAATTTATAATTAACTTATTTTTTGCTTTTTATAGGATTTTTCAAAAAAGTCATCTAGATACTATATTTAGGAAGAGACTAGTAAAATAAAAAACCTGAGCAATTGTATTTGGATTTTGGAGTACCCTATTTCATACTCGGCTTCGTCTTCTACCATTTCCATTCAAATTTCAATAGCCTTTGCTTCTCTCTCCAATCCCATCAAATTTGTTCCTCTCTTTCGCTTTAAACAGCTTAAGGGTTTCTTTAGAACACCCACAAGTTTCAATTTTTCATTTTGGTTATCTTTTTTATGGAGGTGGGTTTCCATTTCTCTTTCTTGCCCTCAATTTTTCATGTTTTTTGCTTTCCCAAGTTCTGATTTTTAATCATTGGATATAAAATCCTTGATGTTTTTTGTAGAACCCCTTTTGAGTTTTCTGCCTTTTAGTTTGGATTTTGATTGGAATTGTCTGATTAGGGTTTTGTTGCTACCTGAAATTTATTAACCAAACCCCTTTTGTTATCAGTGGCTGAAGCAATTTGTTATGTGTTGTTTTATCTATATAATTTATCTACTTGGAGCTAGTGCATAGTTTTTTTAAGAAGGGTGTGTTTGATTTTGGAAAATGCTTGTAGCACATTGAAAAGTGAATTGGCATGTTGTATGTTTTGGTTGATCTTAATTTTGATTGTTTTTAGTTGTATGTTGGGAATTCTGGTATGTTGGAGGGTGGTTTTAATTTAAATTACGGCGTGTGTTGGATTTTAAGGGATTTTCTATAGTTGTCTTTTTGTGTCAATGGTCTCCTGAATTTGAGGGGCATGTCAGCTCTCATTGAAGCTAACTATTGTCATCACTTTTGGAAGCTTGTGTTATTATAGTTCTACAAAGTGGTATAGGCTGTCTAGTAAAATACGATGTTACGTTTTGCTGCTACGTCTCTCTTGAATGATTTTATTGTTTAATCCAGTTTTATTTTGATATACATCCCTCTTATTTTTTGTCTAATGGTAAAATTGTCTTGCTAATTTCTGTAATTTCTGCTATCTAGAGATAAATGATAGGGAAACAGGTGTTAGGAGAGCACTTTCAGCCCTGTGCATGTTCTGGGAGTGGTGCGCCTAGTACCAGTCGGGCGAAAGATTATTCGGAAAATGTTATTATTGACGTAGATGATGATCAAGCTGATGAAGTGATAATCATTGATTTTCCCGATTTTGTGCAACAAAAGTCACATGGCTCAAGTGTGCAGAGTAGAGGGAAAAAGTATCCGTTTCATAGCGTCATCATCAGCATTGATGATGATGATGATAGTGATGAAGCAGGCCACACTGAAATTATCGCTGAAGGTGGTGGGGATTTGGATAGTGATGCCTCCTCGAGCAAAAGATTTTCTTCTGCTCCAGGCGTTATGGGAAATTCTGTACACCTAGATAAGGATAGTTTTCGTGTTATATTTGAAAAAGGCTCTCCATCTAAAGTTCGTGAAAGTAGGAAATCAAGCTCTGCACAAGCTGCTAACAGAAACCGTTATGGCTTAGGTTCCTCTGAATGTGAGTCATCTGAGAGTGATTGTTCTGACTGTGAACTTATGGAAGTTCGTGAACAATGGGAACAAGCTTCTAAAAGAAAACATAGTATTTTTAATGATCGAGCTCGTTTTGATGAGCAGCCCAGTTCTTCTGGTTTGCATAGGAGTTATAATGCTGACGTTGAATTAGAAAATAGGACAGAACAGGAAGCAGGAACTTCCTTCAATTCTGGTCCCAGCAATGGTAAATGTGCGATGAGCCCAGCCCATACGGATAACCACAAAATAGATGATGTTGACCTCAATATGGGGAAAGAATATCCTTGTAATGATTTTGGAGAGAAAATTGACCAAGAGAGTTCTGATTCTGTGCGTGAAGAAATGACAAGGAGTGAAGAACACCGTCCTTGCTCGAAGGACAAAAGTTATATTGTTGCTAGCGAGGTCGATAAAGTAGATGATAGAGATTTTAATTTTATGAGCTCTACCCAAGAAGAAAACAAAAGACAGACTGAGAGTGATGGGTCTGGATTTAGGAATTGGGATTGCAATTTTCCCGGCACACACTCTAGCGGTGCCTCTTTTGATAAAATTCAACTTAATCGGGATGAATCTGTTTCTCAAGAACGTCGTGTGGAGGATATAATTAATGTAAGAGAAATACTAAAGGAAACTGATGAATATAAGCAAGCCATTGAAGAGGAATGGGAAGCAAGGAAACGACAATTGCAAATTCAGGTATTGCATTTGTGTCATTATGATGTTATTTTTCTTTTGGTATATATGTATTCCTGTCTTTCTCGGTGATTGAAATGCACACTTCAATTCTACATGGTAGGAGAGGCCAATTGATGAGCATGCAAGTTTTTTTTTCTGGTTATTTTTTATTGTATATATTATTTATTGTCTATAATCTATATATTACTTTCTCCATTCTTAAATATAAGAGCTAGTTGACTTTTTGGAGAATCTTAAAGAAACTAAATAGGTTATTTGATTTTCCTAAAGTTTTCTCTAAACTAGTAAATTTGACTTGTAAGCTAATGTATATTCTAATAATATATAAAATGGGTTATGATTAAGAGAAAGCTTCATTTATTTCTCCATAAAAAGTCAGCTAGCTTCTATATTTAGTTTCGCAACGAAGGGAGTATTGTTTAGAGTTTTCTCTTCTGTTAACCGATATTGCCCCTGTAATTTGCTATCTCATGCTATCAAACAGAATAAAGAAAAATTCTTGCACCATTGCCGTTTTCAAATGATTTGAGGTATAATCATCTTGATTATAGTTTTCCTTTTTATTCTTTAGATGCGTCCTTAATACTTATCTTCTTTTGAAGTTTACATCATGGCACTCAATAGTGGTGCCTCTTTGTGTGCTCCCACCACAGCTTTTGATTCTGGTGCATCCTTGATTCTGACTATTTTTTTGCAGTTTGATATTTTTGATTGCTTGTAAAAACTGCAGTGGTACTCTACATATCTCTGATATATTGCATTTTCAAATCTTTTAATGGATGGATATTTGCATGATTTATGCATTCTTGCTTCCTGATCCAATCTGTTATTCGGGAAGCCTTTTTTTCAGAAGAAAAAAAAAGGATTACAAGAATTATGCTCACACTTATTTTGTAGTGCATTTTGTCTATTTAGAAATATGTCCCTTCACGGAGTTTCCATTTCTCTATAATATATGCATGATTCCCCTCAAGGAAAACATCTTTTTCCAATATTTCCCATGTCGAAATTGCACTTGGTTCCTCTTGTGCCACCGTTTTGACTTGTGAGGTCTTAACGTTGTACTGACATGTCTTCTGGTGCCTACATTTTGTGCAGTTCAATTTCCCTCTCAAGCTGTTTTCACAAATATATATACTTCCTCTGCAACTTGAGTTTGTGGTTGTAAATTTACTTAAATTAAATCATACCCTTTTTTCAGGCAGAGGAGGCACAAAGGTTGCGTAAAAGAAAAAAGGCTGAAAGTCAGCGATTATTGGACATGCAAAGAAGGCAAAAGGAACGAATTGAAGAAGTCAGAGAGACACAGAAGAAGGTCGTAATTACGAACTTCAATTTTTTTGTAATTATGCACTTCAAATTTTTCTTATCCTGATTTCCTTGAACATATATCCGTTGTTATTTGTGTTCTTTCAATTTTTCATATTGCTATTTTTTTTTGGCCACTTGAAAATGAACTTTCATACACATGGATTTTTTGACCGTTGCTGAGCTTTTCTCATTCATTATATCAAATTGTGTTGAATTCAGGATGAGGAAAATATGAACATTAAAGAGCAACTGCGAAGTGAAATAAGGAAACAGCTAAATATGTTGGAGTTAACATGCGTTGACATGGCTTCATTGCTTCGTGGCTTAGGAATACAAGTAGGGGGAGGCTTTAGGCCCTTGCGACAAGAGGTATGTTAATTTTGTTAATATGTAGTTTGTCAAAAAGTTGGATCTGGCATGCATTGACCTGACTTTTAGGTTGAGCTATCTTGTCATTAATAAAAAAATGTATCCATCTCTCGTTTTTTCAATTTGTTGTGTTATTTGATAAGATGCCTATCTTTCTTAATGGTGATTTCAGGTGCATGCAGCATATAAACGGGCCTTGCTGAGGTTTCATCCAGATCGGGCGTCAAAAACCGACATTCGAGCGCAGGTCGAAGCCGAGGAGAAGTTCAAGCTCATCTCTCGCATGAAGGAGAAATTTTTGACAACTTCATGTTTCTGACTACTATCTATAAGCTTACAGAAGATGGTTGTTAGCACTTTAGATGAGGTGCTCCCATGTCACAGGTTATCATTTTATATTTTTATAATTACTTATTTCATTTGTTAGTTCCTCCAGCCCTGGTCCAAAATTCTATAGGAAATTAGGGGAACAGATAAAACCATGTAAAGTTGTCATCTGTTGTAGAATTCCATTTTTTGGAGGATGTGCAATCAAAGTCATCCTTCCTCTTCATTGGAGGAAGTAGCTTGAAAATCAGTGTGGGACTGAAAGCAACCAGACCAGACGAGTTAAAACTGGTCGAGGTAGCAAGTAATTGGTGAATATAATAAAATGTACCAAAAATAGTTTTATTTGGCTCTGAAAAAATGTTTTAATTAAATGTATTTAATAGCTAGGGTGAAGATGCAAAATTCTCAATGATGATATGTTAAAAGTGCAGCTTACACATTACCGAAAAAAAAAATGCAGCCTAAGCATATTAAAATCTCTTGTGCAAAAATACTAATGGTAAATATGAAAGGTACACATCTCAAGTAAACAAAAGTTTACCCATTTTAACAACACCCGCTAAAATTTCACCCTTTATATTTACCATTGATATTTTTGCACTTGAGATAATATGATGTCAGCTGCCCTTTTGATATATTATCATTGGCATTTTTGTACCTTTGCCCTATTAGCTAATGAGAAGGACCAATTTGATTTAATGATAAGCTCGCTTGCCATTCAGTAGTCGGGTGTTTGAGATCATGGGTTCAAACTATATGTCCTTTGCGGTTAAAATATTAATAGTCAAAGTCTCCTATTTGAATAGTCACCATGAGTTTTTTAATGGTAAAGGGTTACATTTTGTACATTTTTAAGGCAAAATTGGATTAAAGATACTTCTGAGGTGGATATGATACACCTTGTACACTTACGAGCGAATATGAGCTTTAACCCTTATATATGTTTGTGTGAAATACATATATTACGTTCCTTGTATCTATTTAATTTTTCCAATCTCACATGGCGGATCACTCAGGTTACTCTTGTGTTGCACTGGGTCACTGCTGATTTTTGTTTGTTTGGAAGCTTGAACGACTTTGGTTGCCGGTATTTGAGGTCAATCTAAGACTCTTTTGCATATAATGGTGTTAATAAGAGCTTATAAAGGTTTTATATGAAGCAAAACGTGGGCAGCATAGCTTCAGAGCTAATAAAGCTTACAACCAATACCAGTAGGTCATGTTACTGCTCTACACATTAATAACGAGGGGGACAGATAAGTTGAGAGTATGTTTTTTCAATTATAAACAAATGATAACAAGGAGATTAATTGATCTGATCTCAAACTTATTGAAACTGGTAAAAGAAATAAATCCGATTTTAATAGCAAAAGCTTTATCTTACTACTCGCGCTCAACTACGTAGATCATGTGGCACAATTGTACTCTGTCAGTAACTAACTATTTGGATATATTATTCACCAATAGAACTTCTATAATTCCACTGTTTTTTTCTCTTAGCATATATATATATATATATATATATATATATATATATATATATATATATATTCTTTTACTATGTAACAACCTTTTGTGGCGTCAGTCACTGTTCTTGCTTCATATTTAAAAAGGGAAAAATGATTGATAAGATCATTTTTTAATACAAATAAAACTTTATAATGCGGATATTAACTTATTTCTGATTAATTTTATTCGATAAATAAACACAATAAAATGGTTAACCACTTGAATGAGTACCCTATCCCCCAAACCAACTAAATAGGCATTTGTGTGCATTTTGGTTTCAAATGGAATACGAAAACCAGTGAAAAGTTATTAATTATAAATTTGAACATGATCTATAAATTTCAAATGCTCTAATAGATATCTTTATAAGTGAGAGTTACAAACAGAAGCTTGCACTCACTTCTCCAAGGAAATAACACCATGGCATAATATTGAAAAATTAGAAACAAGAATGAAGTCTACAAACGCGTGCGGCCACTAATTTGAATATGTGTCATACTGTATTTCATAGGGATCTATGAAATTTCAATCAAACTATACATTACTTATTTAAACAAAAAAACGCATACCGAGTTGACATAGAGCCTAGTGAACTCTAAAGCAAAAACCTCCATTTATACAACATAAACACATAATGAGTTGACATTCATATACATAATTTTGCAGAGCTAAACCATGGTGGCAGAAAATATAATGTCAAGTAGGCATGATGAAATTGGTTGCAACTAAATTAGTGATTAATTGTAACTTCATCTTTCAATTGTAAGCTGTAACTAAGAACAGTGGATGGCCATTTTTTTCCCATTTAGTTTAGGGAAAATTAATTAGAGGTCCCCCACAAGGAAGTTAATACTGGAAAAGTCCCAAAAGTTGAAAATATTAATGTAGGGTCCCAAGGGACCTCACATTAATATATTTGAAATGTGAAAAGACAGTTTTGCCCCTAGCCTTAAAAAAAATTTACCCTCCTCCCTCACCCTCCCCCCTCCTCCTCCTCCTCCCTCACCCACCCCCTCCCCCCTCCAGCCCGCCCCCACCCCCACCCTCCCCCTCCAGGTCGCCCCCCCACCCCCACTCCAGTCCCCCCCACCCCCTTCCCTCCCCTGCCCCCCCAGCCTCCCCTGGAGGGGGGAGGCTGGGGGGGGTGGGGGCCGAAATGGGAGTGGGGGCCGAAGGGGGAGGGGGCTGGGGGTGGGGGTGGGGGCCGAAATGGGAGGGGGAGGCTGGGGGTGGGGGGGCAGGGGAGGGAAGGGGGTGGGGGGGCGGCCTGGAGGGGGAGGGTGGGGGTGGGGGCGGGCTGGAGGGGGGAGGGGGTGGGTGAGGGAGGAGGAGGGGGAGGGGGGTGGGTGAGGGAGGAGGAGGGGGAGGGGGGTGGGTGAGGGAGGAGGGTAAATTTTTTTTAAGGCTAGGGGCAAAACTGTCTTTTCACATTTCAAATATATTAATGTGAGGTCCCTTGGGACCCTACATTAATATTTTCAACTTTTGGGATTTTTCCAGTATTAACTCCCTTGTGGGGGACCTCTAATTAATTACCCCTTTAGTTTAATAGGATAGGATAAATGCTTACATAAAGAACAAAACTTTCGCGTCACCTACAAATATATAACTTACATGCACAAGTTAAACAAAATTATGTGACCCTCTTCTCTACCGGGATCTCGTAAAAAGGTGGATTTCTTTAAACACAAGCCTCAAATAAATAGAGTTATCAAAATTGTTTACAGACTAATATATTTAAAGCAATAGAAAATCTTAAGCCAGGTTTCTTTACCTCCTTCTCTTCCTTCCTTTTCCAAGTTGTCCAGATTTAAAAGCATGCTCTTGTTGTTCAAGGAAAGCCATTGATCTTCTATACTTCTCTGCCTTTTCCTGATCAAGTAAAGCCTTCTCTTTATCCCTCACTTCATTCAAGTAAGCACTGTCCTTTCTCAATTCACTGGCAGCCCTCTTAGACTCACGTTTCCATTCTTTATGCAATTTTTTCCTCTGGGCCCGTTCACGGTCCGGATCATAGTCTCTACCCTTAACATAGCTGCACAACATGTTTCACATTTAGTCAATAAACACTTGATTTATTTGTGACCCCCTTTATAATTAACATGTTTAATATCAAAACCTGAGCAATGAACAGATTCAACTTACTTCTCCTCAAACTTTGGAGTCAGTAGCTTGATTGGCTCTGGTTTTTTCTTCCGCATTTGAAGCGGTCGTCTTGTAGCATGATGTTTATCCACTTTCGACTTGATCAGCTCGGAAACATCTTTAATTTTATCACATAAAGCATCTGGTACTTTTTTCTCTTTTTCTATTTGATGTAATGACGTCAAAACTGGTAAGAAGATTTCAGGAAATGAACTTAATCCATCATAGATATTGACAAAGCCTCGTAGAGTTTCAATGACCGCAGCCAATGCACTAGCCCTGTAATTAAAAATTTAAAATAGCTCAGGATTAAACAAGGTATAAAAGTTACTGAGAAAAGGAAATATTAACATTCATCTTAAAGTCATGAAGAAATATTCAAAATTGCATGATTTAGCATTACTTTTGACATTATAGCTGCAACTCGTGCCAAAAGATATTGGAATCCTAAAAAGCAAAATTGCACATACAAGCAAAGATTTGGAAAAGAAAAAAAATCTAAATGAGGCACAAAATTGTGTCATAAAGAAAACATGGCGATTTGAGAACATTTGACCACAAATCTGTAACTTAATTACAATAGTAATACCTAAACTTCAAATTTTGCCCTCCCTAAGCCAACGAAAAGTGAAAGCCCACAGAGTGACTTAATATTTAATAGCACAAAGAGAAAGGACATTTATGTTGAGTAAAACGGGATGTTCTTCAAGCCATCTATTTTGAGAAAACCAACCATCCAAAGGAGTCTCAGGAATCTAGACAACTAGATATTTGAATTTGGCATATAGTTCAGGGACAAAATGCTATGTTTTCAAGTTCAAAATCCAAAATCCTAAGCTGTAATCATAATTGGATTCTATACCTGAAATCATCTGAGGAGAAATAAGAAGAGTCCTCTGGCGTGTCTATTATCTTTATGAAATTCAGAGGCCTAATCTCATTCACCATCTCTTGCAAGCACAAGAAATGCTTGGGAGCTTTCGATTCCACAAGATCATAAAACTGGAGTAAGAAAATTTAAAAAGTCATTAAATATGAAACTGTGAAATTTAGTTAAATTCTCAAAAACTAAAACATCACAAATCAAATAAACACCTCATCACTCCTACTACCTCCCAAGATTTGTCTTTCAAGGTTCCAATATTCCAAGTACTAACTCTAATCTTACTCTCTTGAACTAGTTTCTTTATCCGCCTCCTCCCAAGAGAAGAGAATGTGGTAGCCCTTGTTCAATTAATAATACACTACCAGACAATGACCTATGTTATAACAAATTCATGGATGTATGTTCATAAGATTCAATATACTTTTATGTTGGCTGCCAAGACCCAACACAACTCTACTCCTTTCTTCGAGCTTGGGCTGGCTATAAATATAGATGGAGTATTCCTTACAGAAAATCAAATAATAGAAGTAATTTTTAAAGTTTTTGACACAACACAATTGACGACAACACCAATAAATAATAAACTATAATATATATTATATGAAAAGAACAAAATAAATAAATAAATAAATAAAATACAAAAATTAAGAAAATAAGCCAAGTTATCAGCTGCTTATAAAAATGTGTTGGTTTGAGGAAAATGTGGATTCAAAAGCAAGTGGATAGGGGTTCTTCCATTTGGGACTAAAACAAAACCTCAACAAGCTCCTACGTTTAGGAGTGGAGGGAGCATATCATTCACACATATTTTCAGTACTAAATTATGTTTCAAACTGTAGTCCATAGAGCATGAAGTTATACCTGTGAATCGCCATCACCTGGAACAGACCTTTTTTCAGTAGCTATCACCAGCATAGTTCTGAGAAAATTTATGGCTTCAGGACAGAACTTCCGTGACTGTTTAAATATCTGTAATTCAAATCAAGTACATAAGCAAGTTGAAACTTTGATAATTGCAGAAGAGATCAAGAAACAAGTTCAACCATTGTGGCAGAACCATGTTAGAAAAATAAAGCGTGGAATATTTTATATTCATTGTAAATAAGTTTTTTTGATTATATAGCGTTTATTAGGTGTTATTAGCATTTATTAGACCATATTATATTGTCTCATTATTTGGCCTATAAATAAGCATTTGTATTTTCACATTTGAATCACTGAGAATTACATTTTTCTATTAACTCTGATCTCAAAGTCCACAGATAGAAAATAAATAGCAACATCATTATCACCATGGCTTTAAAAGTTTAGGGAAATTCAATAAAGTTTAAAATATCAAAGAAATTTCTCGAACACAATCCAAAATTTGGGAAAATACGTATAATTTAGTCAAAAAAATTTCAAAGGGCCACTGGAAAAGCCGACACATTCAGATTGTAGCACCTTTTAAAAAACCAACCACAATTATTCCTTAAGCAGCTAGTAAAAATAACGCTAACAACATAATCATCAGCATTGAAAAACACAAAGATCATGATAAAATTCAACAAAATTAACACCACAATATTTTGTTGATATCAAAAAAGAAAAAAGAAACACGGAGCATATGAAGCATCTAGCTTACATAAAGTAAAAGTATGATGTTAGTGTACTTACATAAAGGCACAACATAAAGGTGACATATGAAGCATCTAGCTTTAAGATCTACTTACAGAGAGAAGCATGGAGCATAAGAAAGCGCCGATAGCAACATCCCGACCAGACAATATTCGGCAGCGCATCAGATGTTCACAAATCAATAATATTGCTGGTGTCATAACTGGATGCCTAAAGTCAGTGCTTGGAAATATCAAGGACCACAACTTTAACAGAAACAACATCTTGGAAGAAGGCCAACTGCTACTTTCTGAGATGACATAAGTATTTAGAATAAGAAGTTTCACAGGATACATAATGATTTCATGCCATGTGAATAGGTAATGCAAAACATGCAACTATTGAATTTACATCTACATTCTAACCTGAGTTCTTTAAACTCTCAACCAACTGTTTTCTTGCCTTTTCTATTCTTTGACGAGCACAAATTGAAGCAAAAAATGGAATTTCCATGCTCATTTCTATCAACGGCTTCACCATCAAATTTAGTTTCTCAAAATTCAACTGTTTTTTATTTGCCAAAACAGCAAAATACTGCAGCAAATTACCATAAAATACCTGGAAAGAATGACCACATTATAAATATCAACCTTGTAACGAATCTTTTAATAACTGTAAATCAAACTTTATAATAAATTATTCAGAACAGCATATTAGTGACAGAGTCTGTTATAGACCAAGTGTGCAGAGTTAGTCAAAATGCTACATCAGATAGTGGAAGTAGAACAGCCTCAAGAAAATGTATCAGTAACACGGGCTATCCCTTTGCACATCCATAAAGGACAACCCCTCTCCTATATGAACTTATGGAAACTAGGGAGAAAATTAATTGAATCCCAAAGAAGTTGTGGGAAGATCTCTAATTCAATAACCATCATATATCTAATATAATTTTAATGGAAAAGGATATAGCAACATACTTGCATCTTTTTGCGGTTTTCTGCAGCCAGTTTGATCGCATTGCTTGCTCGGATTCGGTTAATAACCATGATAACGTCAGAATTTGAGCGGTTATCAAGCAATGAGCATAATTCTTCATAGGTCTTGGGAGCTTCAATTATGTAAGGAATGTCTGCCTCTACTGAAGATTTTTTAGCCCCAAAATCCTTCTCGGAATCTCCCTTATCCTTTTTAACATTTTCCACATTATCTTTTGCCTTTGCACTTATAAGAACTGTAGCATCCAGCTTCTTCTTAGGTTTGACTCTCTCATGCAATTCTACCTCTTCTTCCTCCTCCTCATCCTCTTCATCATCACTATCTTCTTCTCCTTCATCCTCTGAATTTAGCTTGATATTCTCATCATCACTCTGTTCCCAATCCTTCAAAGAAAGGTTATTTTCATGATCATCAGGATTCTCATCAGAATCCTCATCTGCATCTTCAGAGCTTTCAGAATCATCAGAAGCATCATCATCCTCACTATCAGAACCTTCTGCATTCTCTCTTTCAAGAATCTCATCAATCCAGCCTTTTTTTCTAATAGTTTCTTCACTTACAGAGAATGAATCACCCAGGTCGTCCCCAGAGAGCAACTTTGGTTTGTTTTCTGGTGGATTTTCTATATCTTCATCACTTGAATCTTCAGCGGCAGTCATCCTCTTTTGTCTCTCTTCCTGAAATCATGGTGTTGTTACAGGTTTGAAAGATTAAAAAGTTGACTCCATAAAACAAACAAGTCCGTGACTGCACATAATATATTGCCATTGATTGATATTACACTGAAATCATAGCAATTTTAAGGCTAAATGATAAATGTTAGGTGTCATCCAATCCAATTAAAAACGGTTAAGACAATTCTGACAGGGTCAATTCAAGTCAGAGACCCTTCAAGAAATAATCTGTGTATAAAGCCAGCATTGCAATATCGGAATTAATTTATACATAAAAAACTCGCACTGGAAATCATAAGGAATTTATAAACACCTCTAATTGCTCTAATCGTTCTCTTTCCTCTTGAGCAATCTCTTCTGGAGTTTTTGTCCTGTCTGAAGGGCGAGCTCTCATTTCCAATGCCAATTCTTTGACAAGTTTGTCATAAGCATCAGGTTTTTCCTGCCATAAAGAACAAATAAGATATTACAACACGAGGAAATTCTCAAGCCCTACAAGAATCCTCAAGAATAGGTACCTCTATAGAAGTATCTATCTTCTGAAAACCAGATACGCTATCTTTGTTACTGGGTTCAATTGTAATACTCTTGTTCACAAGAGCCTTCAAGGAATTCATCTTCCGAGGTTCAGTCAGAGATAATAATGCTTTCGACTGGATTAAAGCAGTAAATTTCTGATCTAAATCTTCTAGCAACTGTTCATTTTCTTCCTTTTCCTTTGATTTTTGGGCCTGGAAACATTAATGGAGAAAAACATGTGACAATCTTTAGATTATGAATAAACGAATGGGCATGACTAAAGAAAATCACATACCTTGAAATATTTGCTTTTTGAGATAATTTCATCCATAACTTCCTTCTTGCTTTTATGTTTCTGCAGGTTATAAAGTAATCATTAGAACCAATGCAGTTTTAAATCAAGTATATTCTTTGAAAATGGGCCATAGTATGCACATGACCTCCCATAATGCTATCAAAAGAGAGAAAATTCACTAAGCTCAAGGAACCAAAAAGGTCTTACATTTGGCTCGCCTTCTTCTCCAGAAGTCCTTGTATTACTATTCATACCAACTACAGAAGAATTGTCTGCAAAAAAAAGAAAGAAAGAAACTCAAGACCTAAGATTGTAATATACGCCCAAGAATAAAATGTTCTATCCAAGGGACGCACAGCAATAACTTCTAAAAGAACAACGCTCATAGTAAAACAATGGCGATGCAAAGTTTAGATTTAGTTTAATAAATATCTACAAAATTATAAAAAATAAAATTTAAAAAGATGCGTCCAGATTGTAATGAAACTGTTTTATGGTCCCACTTTAATGTGAAAAAACTACCATAAGAGGGAAAGAGGAAACCAAGCCTCATTAAGGGGTCAAGCCAAAATGCATCAACGGGAAGCCAAATGTGCAGGTGAAAAGGCCACTTCCAACTCTTAATAATCATCCAAGATATCAAACGATGAATACACTCTACTCACAGCTAGCAAATATCAAACTCATATGAATACAACCCATGCAGACGTTAAACAAACATTACATACTCTCAGGTTCGCCAGTTTCAATAGCAGCATCATCATCAGAAATCATTTCATCCTCAAAATCATCTCTTTCATGTATTCCAAGACCCTCAAAATCCTCTTCTTCTTCTCCATCGGACAAGTTATACTTGCTTTTTTTATTCAATTTTGAGCGCATCTATAAAGACCAAGCTAAAAGTGTCAGAGCAAGAACCACAACTCAATGAGGATTGCATGAGCAATCACAGGATATTTCAGAAGCTTGTGGCATAAAATATTTAAATGATCAAACTATTGCGTTAGAATCACCTGAAGTTCACGCTGTGTTCTCAAAACAGCTTTGCCAAAGTCATCAAGATCTTCGTTGTTCTCTCCAATTCGCTTATCCACAAAAACAGATGACTTATCTCTCTCCTCAAACTCCTTCAACAGCGTTTTATTCCTCTACCAAACCAGAAACAAGATAAGTTCACAACAACAAAATAAAACAGGAAAAAAAACATTAGAACACATGAATTCAAATGCACTCTGATTAAGGGATCTCCAACATGACCCTATTAACAATTAAACAATTATTCTTAAATACTCCCTCCGTTTCTAAATATAATAGCTAGCTCACTTTTTTAGAGAATCCTATTTTTTTTAAAACTAATTTATTTGACTTATAAGCTAACATATGATCTAATAACATACAAGATATGTTATGATTAAGTGATTCATTTTGCTTTCTTAAGAGCACTTACATTTAGGAACAGAGGACCTAGTCGACTTTTATTGTAAAATCCTAAGAAAGCTGCTAAATAAGTCAATTACCAAATTGATTTCTCTGATTTGTTTTCTTTAAACTAAGCTAAAATATAATCTAATAATACTAAGCAAAAGACTTGATGATGAAATAATCCATTTAACTTGCTAAACAAAGTCAATTTGGTGTAATATCAATACAGGAGGACCTAGTCGACCTTTTTGTAAAATCCTGAGAAAGCTAAATAAGTTTGCAATGTTGCAATCAAAACGTTCATTCAATTAACAAAAATGCACTCTGATTAAGGTCTATCAACAATTAAACATTTGCTCCTACATAGATACAGGACCTAGTCGGCTAGTCGTAAGTAAGAAAGCTAAATAAGTTACTTATTGAATTGATTAAATTAAATAAGCTAAAACTCCCTCCGGTCCTAAATATAAGACCTAGTTGACATTTTTGGAAAATCCTAAAAAAGCAAAATAAGTCAATTATAAATTGATTTACCTAATTTTTTCCCCTAAAACCAGTTTATTTTACCTATAAACTAATGAATAATCTAAAAAATAAAAATATACCAAATATGTCATAATTTAATAACCTATTTCGCAACCTTAATCTCTCAAAAAAAAAAAAGTTAACTAGGTCTTATATTTAGGTCCCTAATATAAGACCTAATTGACTTTTCTGAAAAATCCTAAAAAAAACAAAATAAGTTAATTATAAATTGATTTACCTGATTTTCCCCCTTAAACTAGTTTATTTTACTTATAACTAATGGATAATCTAAAAGTATATCAAATATGTCATGATTTAATAGACTATTTCGCAACCTTAATCTCTCCAAAAAAAATTCCTATATTTAGGAGGGGAGGTAGTAATAAGCAAAAGAGTAGTTTATGATTAAATAATAATAATAATAATAAAAATGCATTGTAGTGAGAAAGTAAGGAGATACTTTTTGAATGGCACGGGAACGAGCAACGCCGGCCCTAAGCTGTTCACCTTTGCGTTTCTTTCCAACAACATCGAACTTCCTTCTCGACCAAATCGCCTCAAAAGGATTATCCTTATCCTTATCCTTATCTTTAGCTGCCTTCACCTTCATAGCCACAGCATCAGGCCCCACCTTCTTCTTCTTCTTCTTGTTCTTGTTCTTTCCCTTTTCCGGCTTCTTCGATGATTTAGCCATTGATGTCGAAAGATAAGGTTTATAGCGTATAAGACTTGCACAATAATAGTAATATGTATGAATATGTATGTATGAAGTGTAGTGAAAGCTTCCTCTAGTGCTCCTACTACTACTATACTCTGCAAGAGTTGACGGCGGAGGCAAAACTTAACGAGAAGCGGGAACATATACTATATGAGTGTACGAGGGTAAGGGAAAAAGGAAGGCGGCCAACGTTGTCATTTTTCGGAGATGAAAAGGAACAAGTTTTTTTTTTAGGGTTTTGGGCTTCTTATTTTTTACCGGCTTTATTTATTTATTTATAATAGTTTTGGGGCCATTTTGGTTGGGCTGTAGAGAGCAGAGACTTTTGATTATTCGTTTCCGGCCTAACCCAAAACTGATTTCTGTTTTAAACTTGAAAGAAATTATTGTGTAAATTAATTAGGGGTGAACAAAAGGTTTGGTATTTAGCGGTCTTATAAGAACTGGACCGGACTGGATGATTAGATCGGTCCAACTGTCGACCGTTTCACATTTCGGTTAACAGTTATCTGTTCGACTGTTAGTCCAACCATTGGGTCTGAGTGGTCCGACCGTGTTGAACCATGACTCAAAGCCCTTTTCCGACTCACTTTTCAATCCGACTTATACAACACTGGTTTTTAGATGAAAATGGGAAAAATTTAAAATATATAGAAATTGAAATTGGAAAACAAAAAGTGATTTGGTTCGGTTTAGTTTTCAGTTTCATTTTTACTCACCCATAATGTGAATTTGTTTTATCACTTTATTTGTGGTTTTATTATCTATAAACAAGCACTTGGGATATATATTAATTTGATGTGACAGTATAAAATCTTAAATTTTTCTTGAAAACAAATAATAAATGGAGTATTGATTTTTTTCCTATAACATTGATGTGAATCATATAGGGCGAAGGGGCAAAACTAGTAACCGTAAATTTTCAAATGGACAACTCTGGCACTCGTAAATTGAATGGGGCAAAACCGTACATTGTAAATAAAAATGGGGCAAATTTAACATTCTCAACTTAAGGTGTTAAGTTTGATCGTTAGTTGACTGATAATGCTGATGGGGCTTGTTGACATGACAATATGTGACATTTTTTTGTGACGTGGCAATATGCTAAATAGGTAGGACCCACAGTAAATAATACTACCTCCGGTCCTAAATATAAGACATAATTGATTTTTTTTTGGAGAGGTTAAGATTGCGAAATAGGCTATTATATCATGACATATTTGATATATTTTTAGATTATACATTAGTTTATAGGTAAAATAAACTAATCTAAGGGAAAAAATTAGGTAAATCAATTTATAATTAACTTATTTTAGCTTTTTATAGAATTTTCTAAAAGAGTCACCTTATATTTAGGACCGGAGGGAGTAAAAAATAACCCAAACCCCTCTCTCTTCCCTCCTTTTTCATTTTCCCCACCCCCTAGACACACCACTGATCGCCGGGAAAGAGGTAACATTTTTCCACTTTTATAAGGTAGGAATGATTGTGCCATTATTATTTCTCATGACCACTTCCTCATTCAATGCAATATTCCTTAACCTTTGATCCACAAAAATCAATTCTTTAACAAAATAAAAAAAAAAGACATCAACAAGTGGCACCTATTAGTTACTAACAAACCTTAAGCCAAGTGGGGGAGGTTTCGGAACAAAGGCCAAGATGAAAAAGGAGGGGAAGAGAGAGGCTTGGGTTATTTTTTATTATTTACTGTGGGTCCCACCTATTCAGCACATTGCCACGTCAAAAAAATGTCACATATTGCCACGTCAACAAGCCACATCAGCATTCTCAGTCAACTAACCGTCAAACTTAACACCTTTAGTTGAGAATATTATATTTGCCCTATTTTGATTTACAATGTACGGTTTTGCCCCATTCAATTTACAGGTGGCTAGTTTTGCCCGTTCGCCCTATTTTAAAATTCGTTTTCCCTTTATTAATTGCTACATTATATTAAAGTATGTTCTAGGTGTTTTTTTATGATTTGACATATTAGAAATACAAATGATGTGGTAGACTGGATTCATCAAGAATGCCTCTAAAAAAATATTTGAATAAGTTAAGAGATTAATTAACAAAAATATTAATATTTCTAGTAATGAGTTGGGACAAAATGGAAAAAATGAAAATTTTGTAACTTATAATTTTTTTCTGCGTAAGCTGGGCACCTATAATTTTTTTCTGCAAAAGCAACAAGAAAACAAGAGTCAAATATGCAACAGGCTATTGTTGAAATTTGAAAGGTATTTATCTTTGTTCAACTTTCTGACTTAAAATTCTCAAATCAAAAGTCCTCATTTTAATTGTTTTATTATCTTGCTAGATTAAACCGGTTCTAGTTTCAAGTTTCAATAACCACAACAATCATTTGGCCGAAAAAAAATAACCACAACAATCACTTAATCTTAACTTGGTCACTTCAATCCCACTTCTTTCACAAATTGTATGACGATTTAATTCCCTAGTATGTTCTAGGGAAAAGAAATTCCACGTATTTTTATATTAGTTCAAATGCAAGAACAAAGCCTACAGTACTAGTACAAGCTCTTAAATGACATAGCTGATTCGTCTATACTTACGATGAAGTTTAAACTCTTGCTTTATCAATACATCAAAAGTGGTTGAATTGGAGTGGACACAAGTATTGTCTTTAGAAGAGGTATGTATTTTCAATTGAGTCTGATAATGCTTGAATTTGACCAAATAAGTAACTTAATTGAGCAAAAACATGCTGGACCACATGCTTCAGCTTCACTTCATTGAGTAGTATCATCATTTAAAATCCTCTTGCATGAAACACATTACAATGGTAACTCAAAACAAACAAAATTCAATGGAACCCAATTCAGTGGAATGTTTCTTTGGTCAGAAGTCTATATTCAGCCCTACAGCTCATAGTATTCTCTCAACTCCAATTTCAATTGTTATAGGGAATGACACCACCATTTGGATGAGAGGTACTTCTAGATCTTATATAGCTAAATCTGGTTTTCGTCAGCTATTTGATGACAAGTTTCAAGTGCAGTCTGGTGTTGACCCCTTTTGGAAATTTTTATGGTCAATCTCTCTGCCTAGGAAGCAACTTTTGTTTATGTAGAGACTCTTTCATCAAGCAATACCATCGATTGATTTTTTAAAAAAAAATTATCATTTGATGGTTGAGGGTTGATAATTCACAAATTTAACTACTCAATTGTGCATTTTTGGATTATTATTAGTGCCATAATTGGCCAAAAATTGAGCTTAATTGTGAATTAATTAGAATATGCACTTAGTTGACAAAAATTGATAATTAAATGTGGTTCTTATGTGTTAAATGAGAAAAGTCCAGATTGCCCTTTGGTGTTGTTTTTGCTATGTGTTTTATAACAGGGGCAAAGCTGTAACTTCAACAAGAAAAAAAATGAGAAGCTAGAAATGAGGAAGCTGAAAAAGAAAAGTAGGGGGAAAGCAAATGAAGGAGGGAGAGCTCAAAATGAAGCATAGATGAAATTGGTTAAGGAGTGAGTTGGAGATTTCGGTTCTAACAGAATTTTGAGAGGCTACAAACAGTTTGGGGAGGCAAGATTCAGTTACAAGAGAGAGCAATTGATATATATACTTCCCCTCAGGCAATATAAAGGAGGAAGGAAACAGAACATACATTTGGACTCTAAAATCTCTCTTTTCTCTCTCGCTGGACTGTGTGAAAGAAAAAAAAAAGAACACTCATTCACTCCTTCTCTCTCTCTCTTTGGCTAGCTGAAGAACAAGAAGAGAAGCTCTCTTTCATTCTCATTCTGGAAGTCTTAGGAAGAACAGCTCATGGGTCTTGAAATGCAAAATAATTTCAGAGTTGTGCCAAGTCCTATGAGTGGCTAAACCCCCAATTTCTCTTCCAATGTGAAGGAGCCTTGAGTTCTTTATGATTTCAGGAAGTTTCTATCCTATCATACTCTTAAATTTTGTGGTTCTTTAATTGATGCTAGTTGGATTGGTTATTGAACTTTGTAAGGCAATAGTTTTGCTTTAATCTTGTATAAGAGGATGATAAACTTGTGATTGTGAAAGGAATTTGTATGTCTTGCTTACATTTTGTAGTTTTAATTTCTCTACCTATCTAGTTGATTAGGTTTTGAAATTAGAGTGAATGAAACTAAGATTTCTAGTTGAGGTCTGTAACATAGTGTTACTAATTCCCTAATTAACCTGTGGCATCTCTTTTAGTTCAATAATATCTTTACTAACTATGATAGAAAAAGGAATTCCAATAATATCAATATCTTTATCATAGTTAGAAAAAGAATATTCTAATGACTGAAATATTATCCATGATAGAAAAGAATAAACTAATACAGCACAGCTGCTATCATGGATAATTTATTGCTAACCATGTTAGAAATGATTTGCCTAACATGGTTATTAACAAAACTAGTTGATAATTAACAATAAATAGATATATACATGCGGAAGCAGATGCAGGCCTATACAAATTGGCAATATACAACTCTAAATAAATTATATAACCTCTACTACCTAATTCCCTTTCCTGATGCTTGCGCATGTGCATGAATACCTGCAAAAATGTCAGTAATCGTGGGATGAGACAATTTGTCCCAGTAATCACCGCTTAACTCACTATAACAGTGAGATGTGCGGTAGTAAGGGCGTCTAAAGGGTACCACAGTTCAAAAATCAATAATACATATATACATGTCAAGTCTTTCATTCATCGTTCAAGTTCCTTCCATCCAAATCAATTCAAATTCATCATCTCTACATTTCACATATCACTCAAATTCCTCAGTCAATTCCACATAACCAAATATCACTTTCTCAGTCTCCAATCTAATGCTACTACCACCACAACTCTCACACTCACCTATAGATGCATTGTGCCATCTCGGGGCATTCAAGCATCTAATCTTCACTATATGATTTGACACTGTGTTCCTCTCCATAATGAGGGAACAGTTTCCTTCTCTGGCAATCTCCAGAGAGGGAACCCCAATTCTGTTTTCCATTACAGAACGGGAACGGTTGGACTCTTCAATGCCAAACAACCGTAGGGGCGGTTGGGCTCTTCAATGCCAAACAACCGTAGGTCACTTCTCTCAATAAGTCGACCTATAAACCCGATCCAATCAATCCGAAAAGGATCATCAGTACAAATAACTGTCGATTGGCCTATCGACAGTTATCATCGCGCGATGGTACGTATGTATATCAGTGTCATGCAAACCTCACAGTATTCATATCCATCAATTTCAATCTCATCATCAATATCATGAACCATTATCAATCCCTTCACTATCTCAATCTCAACTATTCAACTTATTCTCTCAACCTAACTATCAACGAGTGTGTTTGGTTGGGGCTTATTTTTCAAAATAAGCTGGCTTATTTTGAATAAGCCAGCTTATTTTGAGTGGGTGGCTTTTTTTCATGTTTGGTTGGGCTTATTTTTCACCCAGCTTATTTGAAATAAGCCAGCTTATTTATAAGCTATACAAGGTAGCTTATTTCTGAAAATAAGCCAGCTTATTTTTCTATATGACATAAAAATAAGCTAGCTTAAAAATAAGCCCCTTTTAAATAAAAAGTCATCCAAACATGTTTATAAGTCAAATGGGAAAATAAGCCACTTTTTTCAAAGTTCATCCAAACATAAAAATAAGCCAACTTAGAGCTTATTTTTCAACTGACTTAAAAATAAGTCACCTTAAAAATAAGCCACTTTTCCATAAGCTGAACCAAACACACCCAACATCTCTCACCTAATATCATCTGAACCTCACATATTATACCAGAATAAACATCAGCCAGGATAATATTTCAAATTCCTTTTATATGAAAATAATCGCGTTTGAAAGGCACCCGATAGTCTGTTTTGTATAAAAATACCATTTTAAAGATAATATATATATATAGAGGGTGAAAAGGGATTTTACAAAATCCCTAACTAACGTCACCCTCAATGTTATAGCAAGGTTAAGTGTGATTACCTGTCGCAATTTAGCACTCAGTTGATCTTCCTTACTATATCCTTGTAGATTTCCCTTCAAGTATCTTCACCACTATATACTCCTATAATGATATGATACAAATGATAAATTAATATTATTTCATTGTATAATACTTTTACGTCTCTGTCGTATTCCATATTACTACCCAATCCCATCTAGGATTTATTCAGTCATGTATAGAATCAAACCAACATAAACAACCAATTGAGCAACCAATACAAAACTTCATATCACTTACTACCTTTTAAATCACATTCCTATATTTCCAGAATATAATTTCACAATGTTTATCTATATACAAATCAAGTTCTTTAATTCCAAATATTATACTTTATCATAGGACACTTCATTAGTATCCAAAGTATGAAATCACACAATTAAAGGTCAAACATAAATATCACCTGTATCTTATATAATACCAATCACATATATATCATTTCAATGAACAATCATTTAATTTCATATTTATTCAAACCATAGTACCAATCAACCTTTCAGTATTCACATCAAACGCTCAACAAAAAAATGCACCAAATGGAAGATAAATAACTACAAAATGTACCAGACGTTATAGCAAAATTTTTAGATGAAACTTCAAAGCAATAAATCAAAAAAGGTAGCCACCATTGACAGAAAAATGTAACAATGTATTAGAAAAATTTGACATGAATTTAAACCCATTCTTTCTAGCCAAAACTACTCCCTCTCCAACTAAACCCTTCTCCAATTTCATAAGAACACCCAACTTTCAAGTTTGTTTTCTCTTTCATTTAAGAACACTTTTCCATGCAGGCATAAATATCAAGTTCATAGTCATAAGAGTGGCAATCTGAACAGACATTAGTTTCATTATCAACAAAATCCAATGCCAGCTCATACATGAATATTTCTTAATTAGAATTGGGATGGTAATATCTTTCATCTTCATGTTCCCTATTCAGCCAGAAACAACCAAATACAATCATGTACCTCCATCTAAATCAAAAATAAAACAGTCCTGCAGAACCACTAATAACATACATGCAAATATATTGCAGTCCCATTCCAGTTCAGCCCAAATTAGCAAGAAAAGAACAAAATATAGAACCCATATGACAAAACCATAACGTAACAGTACCAAAATCCCCAGGTCTCATTCATCCACAAAATCTAGCATTCCAAACCAAAACATGGTCAACCTTAAAATCAGCACCCATTTATATGAAATCACTACTAAGTTAGCTACATATGGAAATCCTAAGTTCAATCATGAAGTCTCATCATCTTTATTTACAGCACCATAAAGCAGAGAACAAAAATTTCCAATGAATAAATAGGCTCAACCCAAAAGATCACATGCAAGTACAAAGTTCCTACAATTCCCATTCATTTTATCCATTTGCATTCCAATTTATTATTATTATAACATCATACCGGCAACACCCAAAACAGAAATTAAATAAATCACAACAGTATCATCCAAACAAAGTAATATATGCACCAACTAACTTCAACTCCAATCAAACAACAAACAATCCGGTTGTGACAGAGAAGACACTTAGGGAACCTTCAATTCAAACACAAATTAAACATACATAGCCATTTTACATACTGAACATAAAGTCTTAAGTCCAAAAATTAGGGTTTTACCCAAATCCAACAAATCCTTACTCAACCATTCAAATTCTCTCTCATACTTCAAGAATTGAACATTAGCTCCACAAATTTGTTTATGGAAACCCATATCTAGGAACCAAAAATCGGACTCCCTCTCAAGCTCGCCCAAATTGAAGACTAAAGGAGTAGGAAGAGGGAATATGAGATTACCTATGTGTGAATCCAAGCTTAAATGCTTCCATGAAACTCGTCGTCGCCGGAACACCACTGGACTCGCCGGAGAACAAAGAGAAACAGTAGAGAAGAACAAAATCAATAATGAAGATATGTCAAGAACGTTGAAGAACTCGAAGAACCAAAAAGGCAAAACGAGATAGAGGAGGACGAAGCTCACCTTCTTCGCCGTCAACGCCGCTGCTCGCCGGAAACATCGAAAAAGGCGACGGAGGAAAGTGAGGAACTGGAGCAAAAACGCGAGAAAGAGAAGTGAGGAAGGGAGAAAGGTGTGATGATGATGCTGATTGTGAGGTGGCCGGCGCTGCCGCGCCTTGGCCGCCGGAAACGCAGAAGAGGAAGAAGAAGGCGACGGAGGAGAGGAGGGAGGGTCTGATGAGAGGGTTGGAGGGCGGAGGCTCGAGAAAGAGAGAGAGATGTCGGGTGAGAGGGAGTGTTTATATATATATATATATATATATATATATATATATATATATATATATATATATATATATATATATATATATATATATATATATATATATATATATATATATATATTTGTGAAAATTACCATTAACTACCCTATTATTTATTCTTAATTATATTTCTAGCCCAAAAGTTTATATATATTATTTTACCCCTCTCTTTCTATCATACTATTTCTAAGTTTCAAAAATATTTGTTCATAGAAGTTTTATGGCTCCAATTAATCCTTTTAACTATATTTCTTCAAATTCTAAACTAACTAAGATTTAATATTCATAAATTGCCCAGAATATCCTAAAATTCTTACTCGAACCCTTAAATTTCCTTAAGAACACCTCAATAATCTCGTATTATTTTTAATTTAAAAACTGGGATGTTACAAGGTCTTTTGCAAGATGGAATGATATTTGCAATTTCTCATTTAAGTGGGTTGAGTTAGTTACTTGATTGATGGAATTTGCTTAGTTAGGAAATTGATTCTTTGAAGTAATTGATTTTTCTTGCAAGAAACTTCTTGAAAGAAAAAATAAGGATAGGTAATCTCATGTTGGAAGGGTTGTTCAATTAATATCAAATCAACTTTTATCTTTTTACGTTTTACATTTCAAGAAAACAAAATAAAGATTAGAATAGGTTAATACTAGTTGATACTCAAATCTGATTTTGAAGTAATTTGTAAAAGAAATTAACAAGATTAAATACTAAGCAAGCCAAAGTCCAAGAGATCGACCTAGGTTAGCTACTATACTATATAGTAGTTAATTTTAGTAATCTTGATAACCTCACGACAAGGGTCTTTGCAAATTTGGATGTAAAGTGGAGGAATCTATTCATCACCTTTTCTTTTCTTGTGACTTAGCTAAAGCTACTTGGTTTGACTGCTTCTCTATAAGACCTCCATGTCACATTTCCATTGAGGATGTTCTATTATGGCTCAGAAAATTCCTTTTGGATAATAGTGACAATGTACACCTAGTGAAAGGAATAATTTCTCTTGTGAATGATATTTGGTTCAAAAGAAATCAAGTTGTACATGGTGGAAAGGTTCCCTAACCTCAGGACATTATCAGAGATTCACAGGCTGTAGTTTCATTTTCTTTATTGCCTTTTACACCCAGTCTGAAATCCACAAGTGCCAGAAAACAAGCAGCTTTCTTTTTCCTTGAATTCATCTCCGTGGAACCTATGTATAAGAAAATGGAAGCTCAATCGCTCGTCTTTCTGCCGCATCTTAATTTGTTATCATAGGCATTTTCTTCAGAGCTTCACTTGGAAATGACATCATGTTTCAAGGTCTATTCATGCTTTAGAATGACTCTTAAGTGGATTCACTGTTCAAATCTTCCTCTAGACAATATCCCCATTTGGAACGTTCACAAGCGTCTTATTGATTTCTCAAGATGGGCATCAGCATTGCATTACACTGTTGCTAGAGATGTTGCAGAATTAATTAAATCTTTCAATTTAGTTACTATAGGATCAACTTCTGTTGCTTAGTATCATAGTTTCATTTGTGACTTTACTCTTATGGACATTATAAAACTTATCTAACCCTAACTATTATTAATATCATTTTGCTTTTATTCAAAAACAAAAAACAAAATTCCAATTGCTTGTATAAATAGGCACATATATAAGTAGGTTAAACCAATATATATGGAATTTTCTTTCTTTTTCTTTTTAGGGTCAACGCTGAATAAGAAAAGCACACAATGCGGGTGATATCTAAGTGTTAGAGAGTGTCTTTATACTCTCTCACACATACAGTAGTTCTTTTTGGCTCAAACGTGCCCTCATTCAATGGCACATATAATGACATAGCATCCCTTTCCATTCGTCATAATCATCATTTCAACCCTTCCTTTCTCATTCTCAAGAAACTTTATCATTTACAAACACACTATATGACAGACACACACAGACACCAGAATCATTTAGAAAGGCTTTTATATACTATAAACCTCAATTCTCAGAGTGAATATATCTTGCCTTCCTTTGACCAAAACTAAAAAGAAGACAACCCCAACCAATTGTAATACCAAAAGTAAAATTAAAAAATGAACTCTTAGGACAACAAATATGCAGGTTTCTTGCTTATTGTCAAGCCAAGAGCCAAAAATCCTTGTGACGTTTTGTGGTGACCATATAACCTCCACCTTTCTTTCCTTTTCTTCTCACTGCAATTGCCATGCAATGAGCATTCTGTATGCAATACTCCACCACGCCTCCGGCCACACGGTGGCCGGCCCACATCATCAGTAGCCTCCATGTCGTTGACCTCTTCTTCTGTCCTAAAACCAGAAGTGACACTCCTTCTTTTCTTGCTTCCTCCACTATCTTTGGGCCCTTATCTTTCCCTTCCACTACTGCAATCTCAATTTGTACCTATCAGAACCAATATAATATCTTTTAACACATTCAATCATCACATGTATTCATTATTGTACACAAGCTATGCAACATCCATACTTGAAAAATAAAACAGAATTGTATTTTATATAAATTTCTAACACGTGGGATTCACTCCATGACTAAAGTAGCATGCTTAATTCAAACAACATCATAAACAAAAAAAAAAGATTTAATATTGACCCATATTCCAAAGATGAAAATCACCATGTTTGATTGAATGGGTTTTTCTTCTTCTGATCAGAAAAATTGTAAGCCAAGACAAAGACAGGTCAGTGTTCTAATCCTTCCACTATTTAGGAGCTTTACACTTTACAGGTGGTAGTGAAACATTTAGGTAATGTGAAAACTAGTTGAAACTTTTATACTCTTAGAATGTTGCTAAAAATAAACAGCGAGTTCAACTGCAAGATATTCTACAAGCTTAATCAGAAGTCTTAATTCTAAGTATTGGGAATGCAACAATGTTGTTAAAAGAAAGTGTGGAATAACAAGGGTAAACTCACTTCAGGTCTCTTGACGTGGCACATATTCTTAAAGGAAGAGACAAGTTCATAAGCCCTTGGATTTGGAGTAGTAATTTCATTGCTGGACTCTTCATCTGTGGCTGCAAATGCCATAAACACATAAACCATACTTGAGGTCATTCTCAAATCTTTAACAAAATAAATGAGGATCAATGGGAAGAACAAGAAAATAAGATGCTATTGAATCAGTTTGAGTCACACCTTGTTTAGAAGGCTTAATCACATGAAGAAGTACTATCATGTCCTGGCTCTGAACAGTGTGAGTGAGTGCCCATTGCACTGCACCTTTGGCTGCAAAACTAGAATCAACTACTATCATGATTTTCCTACCAATAACAACCCCATTTTTTGCCTCATTGTCGGGTTTCTTCTCGCATTCATCGCTGGAATTCTCGGTTATGAGGTCAGCTTTGACAGCACCAGGATCAAGTTTGGGTTGTTGTACAGGCGGGGACCGGACACGGGCATGAGGCCGGATTCTGTTGAGGCAGAAGCCAGGCAACTTTGTGCCTCTCTTGCCCATTTCTTCAATCACCTTGTGATCAGGAAAGCACCAATGCTTATAACAATGAGAAGGAACATAGAGAAAGAGGAATCAACAAACAAATAAGGACCCTGATGAGGCTTTTGGGGGCCATATTTCTAGTATGTTTTAGCCTTATGATATGGCACAACCTGTGGTGCTTTGCTTCTCTCTTTTGTTTTTTTACTTTTTCTACTAATCATTTTTGGTTTTGTTTCTTTTTTATTTGTTTTTCCTCCTTGTGGGGTGGCCATGTCCCTCATGAACGTGCCTGCCATCAAACTGTAGGCCCATTCCCCCTACATCACCATCTTTTTACCTCATCTGTCACCATTTTGTGACATTCTTCATGCTTAGTTCAACACTAAATAGTCTCTCCAATAAATCGCTTTCTATACAACAGCAAATCTTACATGTTCATCCGAAATTTTAATCCTTAAAAACCATACAATACAGTGGTTTTTTTGTGTAGAGGTTTGATAAAGTTGTTTTACCAGAGAATACTAATCAAATAATATTATGGGGGAAGTCTCTAGGCATTCTATTTTATTAGCATTGTGTGATCATTTTAGACTCAAATGAATAACCAATCAATGACATTATTAAAGTGATATACCTCTCACTCTAACACCTCATTTAGAGACTTCTGCAGTGATTGATTGCAATTTGCAAAGCCCCCCATCTCATATCATTACAGGACGCTTCCTTTTTCTTCTCCTTTTTCCTTTCATTTGTTTTTATCCTTAAAGCAGCGGATGGGGCATAGATTAACAATGACAAACCATGTGAATAAAGAAAAAAGAAACAATTGCTTCGCAGTCTCAACAACATCCATAACAACAAGAAGTTTTATCCCACTGTGTAAGATCGGCTACATAATTGCAATGACGCCATTGAACTCTCCAAATGACTACATATTTAAACAAATTGTTAACTAAAAAATCCTACTCAATAGCTTCATTGAGTGTTTTGTTCAATTTTTTTCTACCCTATTTTAAAGGACTCCAAATTGTAGCTTTAATAACATCAACAAAAGAAAATAAAGACTTTATTTGCAGCTTTAACTCTTCTTCTTGTAGTAATAGTAGTATCCTTTACTCTAAGCTT
Organism: Mimosa pudica; assembly: GCA_029929735.1. NCBI lineage: Eukaryota > Viridiplantae > Streptophyta > Magnoliopsida > Fabales > Fabaceae > Mimosa > Mimosa pudica. Next base: position 6,733,546 of record JAKELP010000024.1, read on the forward strand.
AGTGATTCTGTAGAAGCTTAAAAACGTAACCATCATGGCTTGCAACTTCCTTTTATGCAATAAGCTTTCTATTTACGCCATTGGCTCATCATATTGAAGATGCCCATTCCAATTGTTAACTCAACTAATACAATGATGTTCCCCATAGGAAAAAGCATTCAAGAATGATTAAAATATGCAAAGCTGAAAATAAAATAACATCCTAAACTTTTTTCTTCTTTAGATATTAGAACTCTAAAAACTAAAAAGGTTACTGTTGCTTCCATGACACAGCATCATCCATCTTCAACTTTAGCTTTCTTAACGAAATATCTCTTCAGCAACATCCATCTTCTGGATCCTTTAGTTTTACAGGCTGGTTAAAATGGAGAACTTTGGACCTGGGGACTTATGTTCTGCAAAAGACAGAGTCCTAATCCATGAATACTGGTAGCTAATGCTACAAACAGTTCTAAATAGTTTAAATTCTCTGGTTTCTTATGATCTAGATCTATATCGGTGTCCAATCACTTCTTGCTTCTTATGTCCTTATATTTGTTAATTAAGTGCTTTCACAAGTTATATTCTTTATGTGACATTGCTCTGGAATTTGGCTAGACTTTTTGTGGTCCTCCTGAAACTATGACTAATCTTTTTCTAGAGTTGGGTATGGGAATCCAAGGCTAAGATGTTTGATGATGAAGAGTTATTAGTGAAAGTGATTAGCAAATTAAACGTGATTCACAAGGGGCATAGAGCATTAGGGGATCAAACAGATTTACTTTAATGCAAAAATGAGATAAAGTTTAGTGATGGATGCGGGGCCAGTTCACTTAAAACACCAAATTAGTAAAGGGGAAAAAAGGAGAACATGAAAGAAACCAGCTAACTGCTTGTTTGACTCCTTAAAAGCGAATCTAAATGACTCGAATGAAGAAGGCAAAAGTAGATTCTTTCTACCTTCCTGAACAAGATGACTAATTTAGAATAGAATGATTGTGCTTTAGGTAATTAAGAAGGAAAAAAAATGTGCTTAGACTTCAACTTGAGTCTAATTATGACAATTGTTAAGATGTCCAATCCACCCTTTCCCCACAATTTTCCCCTGATGATCAACCAACAAATCAAAGTGAAAAGTGACTATTATATAATTATATGTAAGGATTTCTACAGTAATATTCTAGAACACTTGAATGGAGGAAAATGCCAAAATAGGAAGAACAAGTGACTGTTAAATTTTTTTTCTTTTTTATTTTTTTTTGGACAAACAAGTGACTGTTAAATTAAACTGCTCATTGTATGTGAAAATAAATTTCGGTTTCAATATACTAGTGATTTAATCTAATGCCCAAAGTGAAAGGCTTCGTATCCAGTTATCATCTCTCGGGTAGTAGACAAATTAACTAAACCAGTAAAGAGTTTCATCTTTTATGTAAATGCATCGGAATTCTCAAGTGCATTTAGCATGAGCAAGTTATATATTACTAGTTGAGGAGGATAAATACGAAAAATTCTGAACTTTAGTCACCATATCCCGAAAAAGTAGACTAAGAACGCTAAATAGAGAGTAAACCTCGTAAGGAAACTCAAATAAATTACAGAATAATACCATAAATTAAGGTTTAACTAAATACTGAGAAGGACCAGAAGTTGGATAATGGAACATGATTTGCTAAGTACTGGTCACTTTACATGGGGGTGGGGAACACTCACTCCAAAAGCCTTCTGGTTCCGTGCATTCCTGTTAAAGAAAATTCAATATAGGCCTCAATTAAATTATGGATGATTTCAGTGCTGAGCCTGACATCTTTAACACTGCATTCCTGCACACTCAAGTGATACCCTTCCATCATTCAAGTTCCTCCAGCATTGAAGAAGCTAGATTCTCGTGAAGAGCCGCTTCGAGTAAACCTGTGAAGATTTCCTACTGTCAAACCTCAGTTTACTGTTGCAAAAATGCTGCAACGACAGGATTTGAACATGCTACCTCAAGGTTATGAGCCTTGTGAGCTACCAAGCGCTACATTTGGAACATATCCATAAGATCTTAATAGTATAGTCAATCCCCTCAATGTTCTGTATAAATCCTCTGTCTCAGGATGTCTTTCATCTAAGGAATAAAATTCAATCACACTATCATTAACCTCAATCACACTACATCCTGGCAATTTCCTGAACCCGGTATCTCTAATTGCAACCTTTAATCGAGCAACATCTCGCCATCTTCCAAGATCCTTATATATGTTGGAAAGTACAACAAAGTTTGCAGGGTTATTTGGTTCAAGTTCAATAAGTTGTTGAAGAGCCAACTCGGCTAAATCGACGTTCTTGTATGTTCTACATGCCCCCAATAGGGCAGCCCATATAACTGAATCCGGTTTTATTGGCATCTTTCTCACAAAATCTATAGCCTGGTCTAGAAGACCAGCTCTTCCTAGTAAATCAACCATACATCCATAATGCTCGATCTGAGGGACAATTGAATAACAATCCACCATTGAGTGGAAGAATGAAAAGCCTTCTTTAACCAAACCCATATGGGTGCAGGCAGCCAATATTCCAACAAAAGTAACTCCATCTGGTTTTTCTCCTGTGTCTTTCATTTGATCAAATAAACTCAAGGCATCAGCAGCATGCCCATGTATGGCCAGGCCATTGATGATGGTGTTCCACGTAATTATATCTTTTCTATCTAGATTGTTGAACACATCAATTGCATTTTCTATATTTCCACATTTCGCATACATGTCAACCAAAGCATTTCCAACAAACAAGTTTCTTGTAAGACCAATATTATCTGCATATGCATGCACCCACTTACCCATATCAAGGGCTCCCAATCTTGAACATGCAGACAAGACTGTTACAAGTGTGGCATCATTAGGAAGCACATTAGCTTCAACAAGCATCTGTTTAAAAGACTCCAATACTTCAGATAACCTTCCATTGCGAGAATAACCTCCAATCAAACCATTCCAAGAAAAGATATTTCTTTCAGGCATCTCAAAGAACAACTTCTCACAGGATTCAACATCCCCATTAGTCGCATATCCACTCAACATAGTGTTCCATGACATGATATCCCGATTGGACATCTTATCAAAAAGTTGTCTTGCCGCCACCATATCCCCCGATTCAATGTAACCCGATATCACAGTGTTCCACAAGACTATATCACGCTCCGGTGCCAAGTCAAAAAGGCATCGTGCAGATACCATGTCATGACAAGAGATATACGCATTGATCATAGAAGTCCATGCAACTACATTCCTATCAAGCATCTCACCAAACACTTTATAAGCAGCCCCAACACACCCCCTAGCTGAATACATATCAATCAATGTGGTCGCCACGAATGGATTCGACTTATAACCTCCTTTGACTACAGAACAATGCACTCCTTCTCCTTCCATTGTTGCACTAACCTTCCCACAAGATCTAAGAACAATGGGAAAAGTGAAGCAATTAGGCAATACCCCAACTCTGTTCATTTGAATGAACAACACAATGACATCCCAAAAAGAATCATTTTGGGAATACCCTCTAAACATTGCATTCCATAAAGCAATGTTTCGATCAGGAATTTGATCGAACACCTTTCGGGCATAGGCCATCTTCTTGAGTGCTGCACATGCTGTGATGAACCTTGGTGCAACATATTCATTACAGTCAAACCCATGTGCAGTAATCTGACCATGAATCTGTATGAGTTGTTTGTGGGTTTTACATGACTGCAAAAAAGAAATGAACTTTTCTTCTATAACTCTGTGGGGTGGCTTGGGAGCTAAATTCAACAAAAAGTTCGCTATTTTATAGAAGAAAGCAGCTTGCAACTTCGACTAATCAAACCAAACCAAGATTATTTCTTTAGAGGCCTTAACTTTCATAGGTGAAACTTTCTCTTTGGCATAGTTTATAGTGCCTGAAAATGCCCATGAAAGGTACAGAGATGAGTTTAAATAGATTTCCAACTTCCTTCAAAATATATATCATTATTACAGCAAATCTGAAAATTCTATTTTGATGACATTAACTTAGGAATATAAACATTCTTATGCATATTTAAACCCTTTCAATTTTCATTTAACATTTCCAAGTTTACAAAGACTAATAAACAACCCAAACCAAGTAGAATACCACAAAAAAGCAATGAATTTACATACCAAATAGAGCGAACAATCCAGCATGAGGCAAAGCAAACATTTTACATCACACATAAAATTACTGGAAAACAAAGCATACCACTCAAAAATAAATTACAAGTTATACATTATTCCCTTCTCATCAAACCTGAAACTAATGTCCCTTATATTACGCATTGGAATCATAACTCTACGATTTACTTCCCTCCATTTTACTTACAAATGCTCAACTATTATCAATTGTACCTCCTAATGATTCATCAATTACAAATGAATATCAAATGGTCTTTTATCAATAACAATTGAGCCAACCAAACACAGGAACTTACAATATAGAAAAGAAGTTCTAAACAAACCACATTATTCAAACTTCATATGAACTTCACAAATTTATACCCAAACCTCCATATTGCAAATTTATTAACTACTATACATAATTGTTTTAAGACTTCTAAACACAATTACTTAACTAAAATAACTACATGCTAGGAAGACAATTACTACACACCAACCTTAATCCCTTAATAAACTATAACCCACATGTTCCAAAATGTCATTCTTAAAATTCAGTGAGCATTAACATAATGAATAATAAGACAAAACAAAAGGAAAAGCATGAAATGATTGCTAATAATTTAGAGGCATTAGTCATTAACTTATATCAAGTTTATTTCTACAACAGAATCATCAATTTTGGGGGTTTTGAAAAATGTTCACAAAAGCTGAATCAAACTTCAAAGAAAGGATAGGAACAGAGAGAAGAGGTTCACCGTCGTCGGAGGCGTTCTCCGCCGTGGAAGGCCGCCGCCACCGTCGTCGGAAGAAGAAAAGAAATGGAAGGAAGTGAGAGAGTGAGCTGAAGAAGATGAAGGAAGATGTTAGATTTATAAAGATGTTGGAGGAATTTACTGTTATGCCCTTCTAAAATTTTTTTCTTTTAGATTTAATCATTAATTCAAATATTCTCTGATAAAAAAATTTAATTTGAATATTTCATATCAAGATTTCCTTTCATCCCTTATTCAAAGAACAATTTCTAGAATTTAATCTCTACCTCAAACTATCAGTTTAAACAAACTTTAAAATGATTAACCTTTAAATTTATTTTTAAGAACTTTTTAAATGACTTCCCACAACCTTAATTAACTCTTTATTATATATGATCTAAATTTTGGGTGTTACAAATGAATACTTTGACAGTTATAATTTCAATGTGTATGTAAATGGAATTAAGTTTATTATCTATCTCTTGATGCTCTCTGGAAAGTCTTTCACAAAGAATTCATTTCATAATGGGGTTTGGTTTTGGCTTATTCAAATTTTTTGAAGCCAAAAAAAATAATGGAAAATTTTGACGTCAAACAAATTCAAATTATGAGGAGGAAAATAGGGGTCATAGATATGGAGAGAATACATTGTTTTTTTTCATCCTTTCATGAAGATACGTGTTTTCAGAGCTTAACACACTCTAAGAAGCAAGAGCTATCTAGAGAAAAAGAGAGTTGATCGAAGTTGTTGTCATCATTCTAAAAAGCAAGTATTGGTTGGTGTTAAATGCCCCCAATGTTTTCTCGCTATTGTATTCGTTATAAAAAATAAAATATTTTCTCCTCCTACAAACATCTATACTCCACTTGGGAGCATATACAGGATGATTTTCATGTCATATCAAAGAAGGATGATGATAGTGTGTTTGGCTAGACTTATTATGAAAAAATAACTTATTATTTTTAAATTGACTTATTTTAAGTTAGTTTGAAAATAAGTCAGTATGTGTAATGAGATTTATGTTTGGATCATAACTGTAAAAAGTAATTTATTTTCTATTTGACTTAAAAATGTTTGAATTATTATATGATGAAAAAGTAAGTTGAAAGTGAAAAGGATCAAAAAGATCTGATCTCAACAAAAAAAAAAGAAAAGGATCAAAAAGTAAGTTAGAATTTGTGAAGTCCATATCATAAACTACTCATAAGTTGAAATGAGAGAGCTACATATGTTATTTAAAAATTAATTTTCCTCAATCTTTTATTTATAAAGTTTATTTGACTAATAAGCTACTATAATATACTTTTTTTTATCAAAGCTACTATAATATACAAATACACTATAATTAAGTATTTTTCCAAAAAAACAAATGTCAGCTACCTCATCTAATTAACAAATGGACGTGTAGATACTTCTCTCTTTTTTTTTCGGCTTTGAACTCAACTACCACTTCTTTTTTTAGCGAAGAAAAAAAATATTATTATTACTATTATTTAATTTAATATTTAATATTTAATAGAGCATAGATTCACACACACTATGCTCTGGGGGAAAAGGCGAAAGATCGTCATCGCCGTCATCAGATATTATGTTCAAGTGTGGGTGGGTTTCTCGGACATCGCATAGAATGAGACCATTTGTAATGGATGTCTTGTGTTGTTGTTTCAGCTGTCATTTTGAAGTCGCCGAAAACCCTCCTCCTCCTCCCTCTTCTACCTTAACAAATTCGAATACAAACAACAATACTACCAATGATCAACATCAACATCATGCCCATCCAAGGGTTCCTCATCAATCCTTCCCAAGGGTACCTTCCTATCTACTTTTTAATTCTTTTGTTTGTTGGAATTCTTGATTTAATTTACACCTTTTTGTCGCTGAATTAGCTTCTTACTATATATGTATGTTTGTATAGAGCTAGGTTAAATTTTCTCGTACCTACTCACTATATAGACCAAAATGTATGTGATGTTATTGAAGGAGCCCTTTTTATGATAAAAAAGGAGTTCTTTTAATCAATAATTTATCCACCCATTGGGGTACAATTTTTTTACCAACATTATTGGGATACATATTAATAGTATATACAATATCATTTGATCTATGATTACTTTTGTTTTTCATCATGAAGGTCTGCATCTTTTAGAATCTACTACATCTTACTTAATCAATGCCTGGATTGATCGATTTTTTGGATTATCCGAGGGTTTTGTATAAAGAAATAAAAATCTCCATCTTTTAAAATTTAAAACAACTGGTTGAGATCGACTAATTAATCAGTATAGGGTTTATTAAGTTGCATAGTGTCGGGTATCGAAAAATTTTCGTCCGTGATAAAATTGTTTTGTTAAATTTTTTGATACATGATACACAATCCCACTGAAGGGTTGTTTTTAGGCACCTCAACCCATCAATCTATAATCTACTTTAGTTATCCATTTATATAGTTTAGAATTAGTACTATTTAATTGGTGTTCAGGGTTTGTTATTATCATTTAGGTTGCTATATGTATAAGGATGTGAAGTTTTCAATCCCTAACTATATTATCTTGCTTGCTTAATTATAGCCGTCCGCACCTACTATGGCATCAAATTCTAACTTCGATCAGCCAGAAGCTAGGGATTGTTCATCGACACAGACTTGCTCCGCTGAAATAAGTAATAAAGGTATATATAAAATGCATTTATTTAATTTTCATATGCAATTGGAGTCTTGGAGATGGCTTTGATTATATTTAGGGTTATAATTAATAGAAGTTTTAACTCAATTTCGTGTTTGGTCTCTTAATGTTTAAATAAGAGGTTTTAATCCTTCTATGGTAAAATTGCCCAAGTATTCTGATAAAAAAAATTGCCCAAGTATTTATATTTTATATTATACTCACACATCTATGTGTGTGGTGGGTTTTAGTCTTTAGAAAATTTAAGAGTATTATTCGGCGGTTTTTAAAATTATATATATGTAAATTCTGATTGTTTGCCAACCTTATTATTGACAATTAAATATTTGATGATATAATAACTGAAATTAAATATTTTTTGGATTATTGAATATTGAAGAATATTCTTAAAAAAGAGGTGTAATAAAAATAATTCTTCAAAGGAGATTCGCTACATTAATTTTTTGCCAACTATTCACTGTAACATGCACAAATAGTTCAGTTACTCGAATCTAGGCAAAAACCCGGCTTTGATAGATATTTGGCGTAAGGATCACATATACAAAAATGGCTAATCTTTTTTCATAAATAAAAGCTTTAATCTGTTTCACTATTTAAAATATTTTTTATGTGAACATAAATTGGTATCTTTCATAAAATATCATATTTTTTAAATACTAACACCTTTCTTGTAATATTTAACTTAATCAATTTTCTAAATTTTCGTGAATGATTTATTAAATTAGCTACAATGTGTATTTATTTATATTCAATTAACTGACGTCAATTTAATATTTTGAAGGAACATTGGATTCGGCTTACGGTGATTATGATTCATCTGAAGAAACTTGTCCTATATGTTTTGAAAGTAAGTATGTGTGTATCACTTCAGATTAAGTAATTAAGTAATTATTCATTTTTTTATATCTGTAATGACAGGATATACATATGAAAATCCAAAGTTAACAGCTGAATGCTCCCATAATTTTCACCTTCCTTGTATACTTGAATGGCAACAGCAAAGTGAAGAATGCCCCATCTGTACACGGGTATGTCCCTCTCCAGTCTCCACTGCTTATTTAATTAGTACGAAACTACATATTTGGGCGAGTTAATTTTGAATGATTTATAGTTATATTTCTTTTTTACCATTTTACTTTGAAGAAAACATAACATTGACTAAACTATATATTTTGTCTCTTATCTTTGTATTAAGTTTCTTATATGTCTTTATGTATGAAAACCACATTTTAGTCTTCTTGACTGACATCATTAGTTTTATTTAAGGTCAAATAATAAGTCATCAAATTAAAGGCTGATTCCATGATAAATTGCAGGTTAAAATTGACTAATTTTTAGAAGGGCATAAATGTAAAAATGTCCATGTAATTTTCATAAAAAATGCATTAAACACCATGTAAAATTCAAAAATGAAGCGAAAATACCCATGACCCTTAATTCATTTCATAAACCGTTAAGTGTAATGTAAGTGTCCATGTGTCGTCTGACATGGGTAAATAGCTAGGGGAAATTCACAATGTAATCTCAATGAAGGGATTTTAATACTATAAGGTCACAAAAAATCTGAAAATTACTAGTAAGTTTCAAGAGAATAGGAGAAGACATGTCTTATACCTTACACTAAAATACATCTTATTATACTTTAATCTCCCTAAGACCAAACTCACACCTTCATATCCAATGCCCCACAAATACTCTTAGCCCTCAAACTCTTATATTTCCTTCGTCCTAAATATAAAATATAGTTGACTTTTTTTTTGGAAAATCTTAAATAACAAAATAAGTTAATTATAAATTGATTTACCTATTTTTTTTTCTTAAATTAGTTTATTTGGTGACATATAAACTAGTAGATAATATAAAATATACCAAATATGTCATAATTTAATAATCTATTTCGCAACTTTAATCTTTTCTTAAAAAGAGTCAACTATGTCTAATATTTAAGATCGGATGGATGGAGTACCTATTAACCACCTGCTCCACAGTCCCTTTCAATAACTCACCAAAATTATAATAAAACACCTGCAACCCAGTCCCACCTCAGCTTGATTCAACCCTTCCTTCCATCCCTCTCTCCAACACCTTCATAGCCTCATCGCTCAATCAGACCCAATCCCCTTCACTTCACCCACAAGCTCATACTCATTAGTAAACACTCAAAATCTCAGAATGAATGCAGCTGAGCAGCCTTTGGAAGATCAAACCTTTCAATGATTTCCCCCAACCCCATCACATCCATCAGCTTCTTACACAACCTAAGTAGCGTGCACATGGAATTGAATTAATGGATAAAAGTCATATTTAGTCCTAAAAGTGTAATTATAAATTATAATTACACTTTTATTAAGAATAATTTCATAATTTTTGAAAATAGAAAGTAGTTTTATCGAATTTCCTAGTCTAGGTAAACAGTTAATTTTGAATGGTTTAGCTTATTATTTACCTATAATTGTTTATTCAGGTCATTACGCAATCCTTAATTTTAATTTTACATACAATTTATTGCTTGAGTTTATTAATTTCTTAATCTATGTAAATTGTTGATTTTGAACACTTTGGCTTATTATCTATCTGTAATTTTGTTCAAGCCATTAAGCAACTCTCAATTTTAATTTAATATAAAATTTGTTTGTTTTGAGTTTATCATATGCGATCATTGAATTACTGTTTGAGACTAATGGATTAATTTTTTTCAGTAAAGAATAATGGATCAAATTTTATTTTCAGGTTCTTATCTTTAAAGGACTGCTTGATCCACTGGATTAAAGGAGTATTTATCTGACTTAGCCTATTTGAGTATTATTAATAACCTCAATTTAATTTCTTTTTTTACTTTTAAATAAAAAGAAAAGAAAATGAGGTACTTAATTGTTGGGGGAACTTTGATAAAAAAAAAATTTGGGGGACTGTTTAATATCATTATCAAGCATTCAAGCTAGTTTTTGTTTAATCTTTTAAATCTTGCCATAATTGTAAAACTAACTTCATGACATCGATGTTAATTAGAGTTGTTTTTGTCTTTATTTGGTTTGGAGAACTTCATTGTTTACTCAACAACCAGACTTTTCATTTTTCTTGTTAAACATAGAATCGAAAATGAATCCCATTGTTGGATCCTTGAACTTGTATGACTAATATCCAACGGTTTAGACAATTCATTTAACTCTCTTATCGTATTTTATATTTTTTTTAGTTACACACACACACATATGTATACATCAAATCACTCATATAGTTGACCCAACTAATATAATAAGGCTCGTTTTGCTATTGTTGTGCATATATATATAAGGAGATTTAGATTTACAATATAATTGTCCACATACACACACACATTCATCCACCCATTGTTACACATTCTAGCTTGAAGGACACCGATTTAGCGGTCGGTGTAGTGTGTCTTGGTCCTAGTCCTTCAAGAAATTTTAGGACATCAAGGTAAGCGAAAGTTACCCCGGGTATCGTTCTCAAGGAGTCTTGTTTAATTCAACTATTCTAGTAAACTAAATGCAATGTAAGATGAATTTGAGTAAATAAAATATATTTTGTTGATTTTTTAAAGAGTAAATGATGGGTGCAAAACAAATAAATATTTTTGGTAATTTTAATAAAAGGGTGTGATGGAAGTGAAGTGCTCTTGGAAATGATTTTCAATGGCTATCATAGCTTTTTAAATATTTTTGGGGAGTTTAATGCACTAATTTCCTAATTTACCAAACCTTATAGACCCATGAATCCAATACCTAATTAGTGGAACCCAACTAATTAGGAATTGTTAAGCCTTTTAGCACCTTTGAGTTTTCTCTAGGTTTCCTAAAGTACCAAACCTCACCAACCGGTAAGTCTAATGCCTAGTCTCATGAACCCATTCAAATAGACATTATTAATTACCCTAGAGTGTGATTAGTGCTTTGTAATGCATTAGGTTCAATTATAATTCAATTCAATCAAACTATCTATCAATATCATGAATAATTAGAATGATATCAAATAAACCATAATGAACATATACATGACTATGTATATTGATGAGTACAAATCTCTCATTACAAAACAAAATCACAAATAAACTCAATAACAACAAAAGTCAGTCCAATCTCAAAACATAAATGGTAAACCTAAACCTAGGCAAATAAAAATATAAAGAGAAAGGAAAGGAATTAGGACTCCCCTTTGAAGAACCATAGCTCAAGCCACTTCCCATCAACTCCAAGAGCAAGGAGGAACTTTATTGAGGCAAGGGAGGAGGAAGGAAGGTGGAAGATTGAAGAAATGGGATGAGAAGTGAAGAGAAGAGGATAAAGGGAATGGAGGGGATTAGGGTTTTGGGAGCACCCAACCCCAAAACTTAAGTTTTCTAAGCCTAGCTACTTCTTCAATTAATATCAAATGGAAGTTGGATCAATGATTAGGCTTCAATTTGGGTCCAAATTGGTGGGCAAAACAGTCAAAACAGCAGCAAAAACAGGTCTGGACAGTAGCAGTTTGCGTAGGGACTGTTATGCAATTTCTGAAAGTTTTGCAGTGTTTTCAGGATTCTAAGCCATTTCTGCAATTTCCGAAAATACCCAGAATCTCCATTTCAGCCCATTTTTCCTCATTTTCTGCAAGTGAAAATTTACAACAACATAATACCTTTCATCCCAAAAATTAATCACTTAAGTTAAACAATTAATTGTGACGATTATGCCCTTTATTTGAACCTTTTCACACATAATCATTTTTAATTCAATTTAATTATAATCAATTCATTTTAATTCAATATTGCATCTTTGAAATGTTAATAACTTCAATTTAACACATTAAATACATATAAATTCAAGGATTTGTCATAGCTCCAAATGGTTTTTCTGTTTATTTTTACTAGACTCAGATTTAAAAGGAAAAAATGTTACAAATGAAGTTTTTTTTTTACAAATGTTACAAATGAAGGCTCGTTTTTTACAAATGTTACAAATGAAGGCTCGTTTTTTTTTGTTTTGATAAAAAAAGTTTTTTTTGGGGGGGGGGGGGGATTGAACGCATATGAGCACTACAACTTCAAATATGTTGATGTATCTTATATTTTAGCCTCATCATCACACCATTTTAAAATTAGTGCAAGTAAAGATTGCTTATTTAAAGCTATATATAATTTCATTTGAAAGTCCAATACATTTTTTTTTATTTCAAAGTCCAATACATTATAACATAACAAGTTTCAAATAATCACCCAGTTATATAAATAATCTTGCATGGGTCTCAAACCAAAATTCGTTTACATATGTGTGTGTACCTAGTAATTAGCTGCAGCGGAGTGTAGCTCCATAGGGTAGGATACTTTTCCATGATTCACTGTTCTTTTTCTCAGTAGAAATCTTATGTCCGCTTTGACCCATCAATATTATATCTTGACACATCTTACCATAAATTAGATAACAGTAACTTCACATCATCGTATCCAGACATACATGTACATATGATTTCAATATATATATATATATATATTATCGCGATATCTCTTAATATACTCTATGCATGCATTAAGCTGTACGTTTAGTTGATAACACATAAATATATAGTCCAACTTGAATTTAAACATGAGACATGAATAATGAGTTCATCGTCATGATTCAACGTACATGTTCTCATATGGTTCCTTCTTGTAACTAAATAATAATACACACATTATATGCACGATGCATGCTTCGCAGTATCAAAAGATAGGAACACAACATAATATGATTATGGCAATAAGCTTGGCTTTAATTAAAAACATCCGAGGTTGCAGGGATAGAGTGGTTCCAGAGTTAGGTCTAGCTCGTTCCTTTCAGCTCCTTCCTCTCTGTAATTTCCCCTGCAATGTCAAATGTATGAGATTTTATTGATTTATGATGACTACACTCTCAAGCGACGCCAAATGTTATTTGTGATAGTAATACAACGGTTTCTATATGCATGAACGAAAGTATGAGATATGCTTCCATATTTTTCTACTGAGTGTTTGGAATGTAGCAATATAAAAAGGAATGAAGAAGTCAATGGCATGAACACAATTTTTGAAATATTGAAATAATGTGCAATACTTCAATATCAAAGAGAAGCCTAGTCGTTTTGGGCGAGATGAAATGACATACTGATATTGTCCTGGTTGTCTAAAGAAGATAGTTGAGAGATTTATTTTGATCATAAATTAATTAATTTATCTCTCATGTTTATTATTTTTCCGAGCTATATATGTCTATAATTTAATATGATGTATATACAAGCCATATATTTGTTTATAATATTATTACTTTCACAAAAGAAACATTTGTTGAGTGGATCCCGGAAAATCAAGATGATCAGGACTTGCCTTCAAATCCTCACAATCATAACACCATTTGAACTTACAGCCCTTTATGTTTACTGCTATGTGAATAGACAAACCTTTACTAACACAGGGACAATTAATGTTCTTGTTAATAATATAGATGATTAAAAGTAAAACATTTTTAAAAACTAATTATCTTTATTAGCTGATTCTTTTGATCTGTGTGAATCAGTAAGCTAGTTCACGTATTAAAGAGAAAAATGATCAATAATACTTAAAAAATTATGATTTTTACACAGTCATACTATTTCTGAATATAATTTTAAATTGAAGAAAAAATAATAACATAAATTTTCTTGTTAATCGGAAGCATGTAGAGAGGATAAAAGTGTAAATTAATAATTAATTAAATAAGACATAAATTACCCAATATGAAGAGTGGGAAGTGGAGGTGGGAGAAGGTAAGATGAATTAGCTCCTCCAAGGTTCTGCTGCTCCCATGTCATATTGCTATGCTGTGCTGCCGTCTTTTCTCTCTCCTTTATCTGTTCATAGTATATGATCACATTTTTAATCTTAAATAAATAAATAATTTATAACTAATTAGTTTGTCAGTTCCGTTAAAACAGGTCTAATTACATTCACACGTGTTAGAAACAAATGCCCCGTACAAAGAAGTTAACGTACGCACCGACCATGACAAGACAATTACCTAATTAGAACAATTTTCAATAGTATTGCATGTGAGTGTGCGTGTATGGATAAGGTAATAGTGATAATAATACTGATATTATTCTTATTTGATCACAGGACACATGCACGTAAATAAATATAATTACCTTCTTCGCCAGCACGCTATTCTGTTCCTGTATCACTTTCTCCTGTTGTTGAGACATACAACAATCAATTTACATAAATATAATTCACTTGACAAAGTAGCTCTTGATAAACACACACAAAACTGAACTGATGAATGTTACTATATCATACATAATACTGCCCTTTATTTTGAGCCTTAATATAGAGTTATATATAAATCACTTGAATGTTAATTTTCATTGTAAATATAACACATATTATATCACTCTGTCCCATATAATATGTCAAGAGGCATTTAAAAGATTTATGAGAAATTTTAAGAAATCCATCGACAAACATTTTGTAACGAATAATTAATTTAACCAGTTTATATAATTATAAGGGCCGGGTTCATACCTTCTTCTGAAGCTCAGCAATGGACTCGTACATGAGTTGGTTCTGTTACAGAATTATATATACATATACACGAATGTCATTAAACAAGTAATGATTATACTGTTAACAACATCAGTTAGTACACATATATAGTTAATAAATAGTCATATATATAATTATTAAATATTGATGAATTACTTTGCGAGTTCGAATTTGCTTGATGGAAGTATCAAGCTGCTGCTCCAGACTGTGGAGCTCCTTTAGGCTCATGGAAGCCAGATCTTCTCCCATATAGTGCCTGCTCATTATCATCATAACATGTAAATGCATCTCATTAATTAATTAATACGTATAATTAACATTAACATTAACATACACATTCGCCAGGGAAAAAAACTTACACATTCCACAATAAATCATAACGTTAAATGTAGCTAGATATAGCTAGCTAGCTAGGAGATGATATGTGCACAGTGCAAGCACAGTATTATATACTATAATCAAGTAAATGTAATAATACCTATGGTTCCTCTGCAACAGCTCAATCTTAGCTTTCAGTCTAGAGTATTCGATCGTCCAGTTTTCCTGCGAGTAGGTATATAGCTACAATCTAATTTCAATTTCATACAAACATGTACATTTATATATTCATGTCTCTCTATACACATATAAACATACGAACCTGTGATTCAGAATCATTTCCTCCAGCTAGTTGTCTCTCTGCATAAGCATACCTTTCATGGCGTTCCAGTATCTTCTCCATGCTTTTTCATTCATAATAATCGATCATGACCCAAAATTGAGTGCAAGAGTTAGAAATACTAATTAAATAATGATAATTACACATATAAACAACACTAAATATCACTTAATTTGTTTGAAAACATGGTTCGCTTGCGTGGTTTCATAAATTAATGTATGTAATTTAAAGCGTGAACTTTAATTATCTTGCCATACTTTTTCAGGAATTGTACAATATAAGCTTGTTTAATTTTCTTTGTTACACACACACACGAACTAATGTTTCCATAATTCATCAATAATAATAGAAAACTATCAACCTTGCCGAGCTCTAACTACCAAACATGGATATTCATTTACATGCATGCTTTTTACTTAGATCACATTTTTCATCTAATAATACTGATCCAAATTAAAACAAACCCAACAGGCTACATATGAATTAAACTTATGTGCATGTGTTCGCGTGTATGTATATGTTGAAGCAAACAAACATCAAACTGCGGGAGTTGTATATATCCACGCAACAAACAAAAATGGAATTCAAGGTGTGACCTCATAATAATTTGAAGGATGAAATCACTATACAATTAAAGCAAATAATTAATGTTGATGATGCAACAAAAAGCATGCGCAAGGTTTTATTTCAATTAATCTTTCAGTGAACTAGCTAGAAATGTACATATTGGTGGAGTGTCATATTGGGAAAAAAGGTCGTTAAAGAAAAAATAAAGACACTTCTTTAAGTGAACTAGCTTGAAATGTACGTATTAGTAGAGTTCTACTTATATTTCTTTATAACTACACTTTTTTCTTTATAAATAAGACACTTTTTGACTTGCTAATTTAGGGAATCTTAAGGTCTTCAAACAAACCTTAATTTCTGACTTTAAATAGCATATGATTCATATGTAACTATAAGATTAAAGTGCATGAACATGTGCTTGGATTTGTTTATATGAGGTCAGATCAATTACATAGCACTTAACCTAGTAATATTATGTCAAAAGTAAATTAAATAAATTACATACAACTAAATTATCATCACAATATTATGCTGTAGTTTAAGAGAAAAGAAACAATAAAACCATATAAATCAAGAGTATGGAGATATAAGTTTTCATTATGGCCAGATTAAAGCAGCCAACTATAAATGTGCTAAAGAAACTAAGAGGAAGAAGTATCAAAAAAGAAGTAGAAAAAGAAGAAAAATATAACCCATAATATTTATTTTCAAATGTTATGGAAATCAAAGCACAGAGCTTGATTTGCAGAATAGATTCACTCAGGCATCTTATTATAAAAAAAAATTATAGATCCATGATGAAGAAAGAGAAAATAAGTTAACGGTTCGCAAGATCTGATGAACAGCACTGTTTTATAGATCAAAAGTCACGAATCTCGTATGCGAAAAAAATGTTCTGCTTTAGATCTTTCAACATAAATTCATTATTCCCCTGCTGTATAGATGTCTTAACTTTGGTTTAGGTTAAGCTAGTCACTTAATTAACCAGCTTTTAAGAAACAGACTCTCGAGATGTATAACTCATATTTTCACTGTTTGATTATAACTGAAAGGAAAAACCCTCCTCAAATACTGCAAAACAAACAAAGTAGTAATGATTAGACCAATGAATGTATATATATTCATTAGAAAATACTGAAAGGAGCGAGAAAGAAATTAACACTTGCACCAAGTCATCATCACAAGACCTAGATATAAAAAAAGGAAAATAATGATGATGTGAGTATATGTAAACAAAAAGTGTAAAAATATATTGATTATATACCAAGAATCTGTGGCATACTCAAAGAGCTTTCCTTTGTGGGAGAAGACAATAAGAGCAACTTCAGCGTCACAGAGGACAGAGATCTCATGAGCTTTCTTAAACAATCCATTTCTTCTTTTGGAGAAAGTCACTTGCCGATTGATCTTGTTTTCTATCCTCTTCAGCTGAACCCTGCCTCTTCCCATATTATATATAAAAAAATCTATAAATATAAATGTTAAAACTTTCTTTCCCTGAAAACCCTAGACAAGAAGGAAGAAACCCCAAGAAGGAAAGAAACAATAAGCTTTGAAGAAGGAGAGAGATGAGTAATTTATGATGGGAATGGGAAAACACAGATAGCGAGGTTGAGTTTGTATATAGATAGATTTGTTAGAGATCAGAGAGAAGAAGTGAGAACAAGTGTGGGAATAAAGGAAAGGATACAGCTGGTTTTGAAAAGTCTAGGGTTCTGCCTTTTTTTGATGTTGTGTTGTCGATCTCTCATTGGTTGGCTTATTGTACTACTGTTGTGTTTTCTATCTTGGTAGGGTTTTGCCTCACATGATGTTTTATTTTTTATTTTTTATAGCTAGCTAGGGCAAAACTACTATTTCTTCTTTCATAGGGTATGGTCTTTCTTCATTATGGCAAAAAACAAAAGGAAATGTCTTTCAAGGCATTTCTTTTTGGTTAGGTTTTGGTAAAAGAAATTTGGGAAGTTAAGCTGATTAGCGTCATATACTAAATGAGATAGGTTTTGTTTATTGCCTTAAATAACACTAGTAAAACTAAGAAAAAATTTTCAGAATTTGTCTTGTATAGATGCAGCATTTACAAAAATGGTATAACTAACGTAATTTTTATATAATCAATATTTTTGTGATGCTTCTTGTAGGAATTGTGCTTTAAACTGCCGGCACTCCTTGCACTCTTCAGCATTAATTTTATCTTGACATGATGTGATGCATCATGCATCCACCCATTTAATGATTGTTTCGGAAATTAGGCTTCTTAATTAATAGTTTGTCATCGTGATAGGACATCATTTTTCATTTTGTGCCAAGGAAATGTAAGTCCCTTGTTAAAGGATAGCAAATATATATAGCTCATAACCTTGCACATAATTTGAGTATCGAACGTCCTTGATGAATCAAGATTAGCAGTGGAACTGGAACATCATTTGAAAATGGCGTAGGGCCTCAATGGGCAACTAAGACTTCTCTCTAGTTGATCTTAATTGGAAAAGAAGTTCGTACCAATGATATATGCCTGAGACGCTTAATGGCGATGCGGATTTTAATCAAACATCAGAGATATTGATCATAAACTACGAAAAAGATACATAGTATTATTGGCGGAATTTTCTCTAAAAGTAATTTCCAGCTAATTATCAGAAGATTTTCTTGGGAATAAAATATGTCGGAGATTTTTGCTGTAAATTTTGCCAAAAATTGTTTTTACCGGCAAAAAGTTTTCCATAGGAAATTATTGACACACAATCTGGCAAGATTACTAGTAGAATTTTGACGAAAAATTGAAATTTTTGCTGGAATAATCTAATAGTTGTTTAATTTATTCGACATTGATAATTTCATTATTATGCTTCATTTGTAAACATTTGGCATATGGTACACTTCTAAATTGTAACAGAGCCACTAATGTCTTCTTTAGCCTTTTCTTTTGTAGAAATGGGCTCTTCAAAACCACGATCCTCAATGAGTCTGTAAACAATGGGGTGTGTTAGCTTTGGAATCAATACATGTTGGAAGCTGTGGAGTTTAATTTTTTTTTCTATTTTTGGCCAAAGGAAGTTGTGGAAATGGAAGAAAGGAATAGGAAACTTTTTTCTTCATCACATACACAATCGCTCTCTATCTCTTGGTGAACTATTTTTCTATTATAAAATATGTAAACTATTTTAACGGAATAATAGTGAACGATATCTACCACTTTCCCTGGATGACCCTACCAAAAAAGTATGTAGACTATAGAGTTATATAAATACCCACAAACAAAAATATATAAACATAACAGCTTTTTTTTAGGGAAAATCCCAAATAAATCTCTCCAAATACCCAAAATGACAAGTGAGGAACCTAAACTTCTAAAAGGACCATGAAGGAACCAGCACCTAACTGTCATTTTAAAATTTTGCGAAAAGACAAAATTGTCCCCATACTAAAATACAAATTTCTACCCCACCCTAACACTCACTCTCTTCTCGCAATTTGTGTTTTAGGATGAGGTAATTTTGTCTTTTCACAAAATTTTAAAATGACAAGTAGGTGCTGGTTCCTTCATGGTTCTTTTGGAAGTTTAGGTTCCTCACTTGTCCTTTTGGGTATTGGAGAGACTTATTTGGGATTTTCCCTTTTTCTTATTCGTGCATGTGAATTATCTGGATATGTAGTTAATAGCTAATTATGCACGATATCAACATAAAATGTACGTCATTTTTATTCCATAAATATTCGAGCATCTCTCAGTTTAGCCTTTCATTGTCGATAATTTTCAATTTAACCAATTTTAATTTTTATATTTTCACCACATTTACATAGAAAAATACTTGAATGGAAAAATGTATATGCACGTCAGGTAAACAATATATTTGCAATTTGATCGCCAACTAACTTAACACAAGCATTCCATAAAAAAAAACTTAACACAAGCATTTATGTTTGAAAAACAAAAAGAATTTTAAATTAAGATAGACTATGACTATGACTCGATGTTAAAAGAATGATTGTTTACTAAGCAAATGTGTTTTAAATTTGAATTCTAATATACAACTTTAATATACACTTGTGATTCAAGAAACCAATGTTTCTTAAATATTATCGATATATGCATTTTAAAATTAAATAATCAAATATTTATTTTAATTAGTGAAAACCCCTATTTCAAGACATACCTATTTTATTTTCTGATTACCTTATTTTTTATCACATCTCTTTTTTTAAAAAAAAAAACAATTTTAAAATATTTTTGGAGGGTTTAAGTTCATGATGTTTCTACGTACTCTGTTTTTCTTAGAAAAAAATCCATTAACTCTAATTATGCCTCACACTACACCACTCTCTTTGAACCACATACTCTTAAGTGATTAATGATTCTGGAAGAAGGTGTAACTTTTTTAACTACTGGGCCTAATCACTGATTTAATTAGGTGTTAAAAACTATTGATCGTTGTAGTGCGCCTCAAGCTCGCCCTTTGAGAGGTTAGTGTGAACAATCCCGAATATCATTCTTTTGGAGGAGTCTAAGATACAAATAGTAACCTAATAAATATATGCAAACTTAAATATAGGGAAAAACATTTTGATTGGGGAAATTGGTTTGGAAAATGAGATTTAAATTTCATAAATGCCTCAGTTGAAAAAAAAACGTATTTTATCAACTTTGAGGCATTTATGAAATTGCATCTCAATTATGTTGATTAACTTAATTTAGTATATGGATGCAAATTCAAGTACTCATATTTGTCGTATGCACTATTAACAAGAATCAACACGGTTGGTCAAAGACGTGATATCCCACTAGAGCTCTTGAAGCTAAGTCTCGAGTTCGATTCCTTGACGAGACAATTGCGTCAGAAGAGAAAGCATAAAACCCTAAAACTAGATTAATTATTAATTTCTCTTAAAATCTGAATTAAGCATGGTTCCCTGTGTGTGTAAACACATACACACGCCACAAAAAGGGCCTAGATAAGCTTTGCATATTCTCAAACAAGCATTTGGTGGCTAATATTATAAAATTTGATCCAAGCCATGGAGATTACTTAATATAATTTTAGCAATAAAAGTAGTGCAAGTTACCAAGCCCACTTATATCTATGGTTGCACAGAAGTTCATCAGAAGAAGTACTTGCAGGTTTTATGGTTCAACCCCACCTTGCTTCACATCTTGTATAACCATGTCCTTATCTTGTAGGGACACCATATATATGGTATATGGACCTAATTCCTCCTCCAATTTTTATCCATACGTTGTTGTGAAGTGTCTATTTTCTTATAGATTCACTTTTTGTATATGTTTTTCACTGTTACATCACCTTTTACTCAGTATGTTCAAGAAGATGAAAATATCAATCCCACACAATATGTACTTTACATTTCACTAAGCCTCTTGCCAATCAGTTTCCTCTGATTTAAAGACTCTAAATGGAAACATTATTGTAATTTTAAGGGTTAAGGGTCAAATCTAACACTCTACTATTGCTAAAAGTTCACCCAACATAAACAAGAATTCGATGGTTCAAATGTAGCACACATCTTTTCAAAAATGGCTCAAATCTAGCATTTCCGTTAACTCTAACGGGTTTGACCGTTAAGTTTGACTTGATCATGACACGTCACCCGCCACGTCACACAGTTTTGCCACGTGGCCTGCCACGTCACCCAATGGGCCCACTTACAATCAATTACTGGGTGACGTAGTAGGCCACGTGGTAAAACTGGGTGACGTGGAGGGTGACGTGTCATGGTCAAGTCAAACTTAACGGTCAAACCCGTTAAAGTTGACGAGAATGCTAGATTTGAGCAATTTTTAAAAATATGTGTGCTACATTTGAGCCATCGAATTATTGTTTATGTTGGGTGAACTTTTGGCAATAGTAGAGTGCTAGATTTGACCCTTAACCCTAATTTTAATAAGTACATATTTTTGGAAAATCACATCTAAAAGTTAGCTGCTAAAATTGGTGAACTTATATTAATATCTTAAAGACCGATCATTTTAGAAAAGTCACTTGATATGAGACTAATTACACAATTAATTACTTTCGGTATTAGAAAAAACATTGACGATAGGAATTTCTATATTCCTTTTATGAAAAAGACATAGAAAAGCCACCCCTTTTCCATAAAATTTCTAAATTACCACCATTCTTTTACTACGTCGTCTTCATTTCAATTTCTAGACTCATTACACATATATGTTTGTTGCAGTAGTGAAAATGAGCTTGTATATATACTTGTTGACATTTAATCAAGTCAGAAGAATTAGATATACAAGAGACTAATAGAATATGATTTTTATTGATGTTTAGAGAGTAAGGAATTTGTTGAAGTTTTAAGGAATCAAGTATCCTCTAATAACAACAAATTAAGATAAATTTTATTTCGCCCTTTATATATATAGAGGGTATAAAGAACATGTTTGCCTCACTGATAAAGGAGAAAATTAAACATGAACATATAGGGCCAGGAATTTAATTTTTAATCATTTGTTGAAATTTCAAGAGCTCTAATCTCTGCACTAAGTTGATTGAAATAGTACCTCCTTTGATCTCATAGAAATTGAAATTTAAGGGACGAGAGACCAATTAACTAGAAATTTATTAAAATATCACAACAAATCTAGTGATGGAATCTGCCAAAGGAAATTGAGAGGAAAAAGATAGGGCACATCCACAGGGATATCCAAGCATGCATGAAACATAAAAGACGGGAGCTTTGAGACAACCATGACCATTGAAACCTTACTTTAAGAATGCTTGGTTCTCATCAAAAGAAATGCTCCCATATGAATAAACTTGTCAAAAACATGTTTCTTCCAATAAGATCACATCATGAGAAAAAAACCCTTCTGTATAATGCATGAGGATGATAATTAAGATACTGTTTGATGTAGCAACATATGAATGAAGACAAATTCAAATTTATAAAAGCTAGCTTAGCTAGATCAATCAAAATTATCATGATGAAGAATAAACTAAAAATATATAAGCATTATGATCGTATGCTTTTATTATTTGTTTTTTCATACGAAAAACATTACTTTTGGAAAAGTCAATAAAGCTAAAAAAGATGTCTTTAGCTTTTCGTTTTTAAAACCATAATTGTTTTCCTTATTCTTAATAAATACTCCCTCCGTTCCTAAATATAAGATCACTTTGGTTAATTTGGGGAGATTAAGGAAGACAACAAAATTAAATGATCTTCCCAAAATCCCCTCAATTACTTAACTTTAAAAGGAGGAGGGGTATTCAATGAAAAGAGAGAGTATGAGGGTAGTTTGGGCAAAACTTGAGATAAAATAGGAAGTGATCTTATATTTAAGAACTTATCCACTTCCTCAAAGTGATCTTATATTTAGGAACGGAGGGAGTATCATGTTTTTCTAAGGAACTACCCAAAAACCTTGTTCCATAATTCGCCTATTTAGTTACTTGGTGAGCCTTTTGATATTTAGGCCATTCCTCCAACTTTAATTAGTTCCATTGTGTGTGTGTGAGAGAGAGGGAGATTGATTCATCTCTAAACTATTTTTGAGGCCTACTGCGCGCGCGCACACACTTGCCTGTATAAAGGAACATTCATACTTGTGCACAAAAGTTTAATTTAATTGATAAAGAGTAGAGTTATAACACAATGTTGTACGTTTAAATCTCATTGTTGATGTGAAAATTTCGTTGGTGAGTGATTTATAGATACCTTTGTAAGTATTTTTTAGGCTCAAAGACATCTAAGTAACTAGCCCTCCAACTCACTATAATTAAAAAGAAAGGAGTGTGCTGTAACTATTTGGTCCAAGAACCAAAAATCTTCTAACTATGTACTGTAACTTTTAGCCTGAAACGTTCTCACGGCTTTGGGCAAAATGAAAGCAACCAACGTATCATTCAATATGTAGGCAAGAAATAAATGATTATCACAACAACGTTCATATACCATCCAATCCACAAGCAATTAAAGTTTTGCATAGAATATTTGTTAAACTTTTTTGTAGTTTACGTGTTTGATGGAATACCACTTCCGACCTATATGTTACTGGTCCTATCATTTTTTATGTTACATCTACTTTGTAAGGTGACAATGAGTGACTTCCAAAGAACCATTTTGATTTGTCAACATCTATCTAGTGTAAAGAAATCAGAACCATATATATGCATTGATTTATCTATTAGAATTTTCATTAGAACGAGCATGAAGTTGATGATGAGTCACTAAAACAAGGGTGGCTATATGAAATTACACGTTTCTTCATATCCTATATATACAACTAGTGGTGGACAATTCTGCTCCAACAAATCTATTACTACAACTACTTAATTACAAGCTGTTATTAGTTGAGATGATAAATAGTTAAATACTATGTTACCTGTGTAGGGAATATAATACAAGTTCAAACCACATAAAGTGCACTTATTGGGAAGGCTTTGACCGTAGTGCTCTTAATCTGACCAAAAATTGTGTCAAATTCAAAGCGATTTGGTAACACTGCAGTTATACCGGGGAAAAAATCTTTGGCTGCAGATATTCTGAATGTAAATATTTAGGATTTTGAAGGAAATTTCATTGGCTTGAATCATATGATCCTAATATAACTGTCATGGTCATCCTGATCAAGTGAACAGTTTCAAACTAACTGATTTTTCATGCAGGGTTTGTGACGTCTCTTTTGGTTCATATGCAACACACGTGTGTATGTGCCCACACCACACAGTATCCACTAAGTCCGACAACTAACAGGTGGGGGCTATATTTATATATTATGATGGGCCAAATAATCTATTGACTAGCGCCAATATCTAGAAAGGAAATTAAAGATGTTTATTACCAAGTTTGCTGTTTGCATGTGTACCAATTCTTTTGCAAAGAAAAAGTCCATTCCAACATTATCTTTTGCTCCTTTGGTGGGACTTCATATATATTACATATAATATATAGATATTACTTACAATTGTGATGATAATACTTGTGAAGATTTTGAGTTGTTTTATAGATTATACAGAGTTGCTGAGTATAATAAGGCATCAATTGATGGTCTGCTATGAACTGCTAAACTGATAACTATATCTTGTTATCCTTTTATTGAATGAGCCAGTGGTTGGGAATTGAAATATTACCAACTAATAAGAAACTTTTTATGATGAAAAAGGCTTGGCCTATGGAACTACCTAAATATATATTAGATCTATGAAAATAAAAAGAAATTACTTGCCAAATAATTACTTTAGACCTTTAAGAGCGACTTAAAAGCCTTGGTGGGTTCTAAATAATTATTGTAAATATTCCTTGGACAGCTAGCTTAATTAGCTTGTTTTACTTAGCTATACTTAAAACCCAATTCCCCACTCAATCTGGTACAAGTAAATAGAATCCAAGGAAGCACAGTTGTTTCTGCACATCATCACAACTCTACAGTACATCATATAGCAAATAAAAAATATTTGAAAAGAAAATGTAGGCTACTCTCTTCTCTCTATTACTTATGTTCAAATTTCACATCAAGTGGGTCTCACCCTAAAAGCCTCCAAATCTTGTCCTTCATCATCATAAAAAATTATGGCTGTAGATAGTTATTGATTATTATTCTAAACTGATGCTCTCTCATCACCACTCCTCACTAATCTCAATCATTTCAAACCCTTTTTTATTTCCTTTGCATCTTTATAAGCCCCTACCCTCTCACTAGTGTTAGATATTACTACACCTTCTTCTTCACTCATATAACTCCTCCCTCAACATCAACATTTCTTAAAAGTTATAACCTTTGCATAACTCTGCACCATGTCCATAGCAGCAGGCGCAATAGACTCTGAAAGGAGTCATCATCATAATCATCACAAGAAGTTTTTCCACTGCAAGAATGATTCAGGTGAGCTTGATGTGTTTGAAGCTGCAAGATACTTCTCAGGATACAATGAAGCTGTTGGTTTTACTCAGAAGATCATGAGAGAAGATAAGCATCATCATGGACATAGGGGAAGGATCAGCTTAGATATGCCCTTGAGAAGCTTACTTCCTCAACACTTTCATGGGTTGGAGAAGCATAATAACGGAAAGGACAAGAAGCAGAAGCAGAAGCAGCCTAGCTCTCCAGGTGGAAGACTTGCCAGCTTCTTGAATTCTCTCTTCAGCCAATCCACTTCAAAGAAGAAGAAATCAAAGTCAAAATCAACCACCACAACACAGTCTATGAAAGATGAGGATGAGAGCCCTGCTGGTGGGAGGAGATTGAGGAGAAGCAGCATTAGCCATTTCAGAAGCTCAAGTACAACTACTGCAGATACAAAGTCTTTGTATTCTTCACTCAGTTCAGGGTTTAGAACACCTCCTTATGTTCAAACTCCAACAAAAAGCTGTAAGGAATTCAGAACCTTTTCATCAGACCAGAAGCAGCAGAATCAAGCAGTGTCATCAGTGTCAAAATACAATAATAATGGTCATGTGAAGTCAACTTCTTTTCAGAATGCATCATTGTGGGATGACAAGAAAAGGGGAGATCAGCCAAATGTCTTGGATGAAAATTACAAAACAAGAAATGTTCTATCTGATCAGAAGGATAGGATTTTGGTTGTGGAGAAAAAGTGTGCAGAGGAAAAGGAATTCAAGAAGTTCAACAATGATGATGATGGTGCAGATAGTGATTCAAGCTCAGATCTGTTTGAGTTGCAAAATTATGACTTGGGTTACTACCCAAGTGGTCTTCCTGTTTATGAAACTACTAACATGGATAATATCAAGAGAGGAGCACCAATTTCCAATGGTCCTCTCTGATATAATGTGCTTTCACTTTTAGTTTTTTCTTATTAGTTGTCTCTTGTCTATGTTTGTTAACAGATTTGGAAAGAAATTAAATGTCCTATATTATATACATTTATATATTATGCTTGTTATTATTCCCTCTCTGATATTTTCTTTTCAGCTCCCTTTTATGCTCTTTTATCTGAAAGCACAGGTGCAATTGTTTGCTTGTCTTATCTTTTGTATCCACTTTTCCTTGCTTTTGGACATCTGTTGTATAACGTGCAAATTAAAGGAAAAGAGAAAACAAAAACAACAAAAAGATATTCACCCACCATTGATCAAATTTGTGCCGTGATTATAGTTCTCTCACAAAGATTCTCACGAGGGTTGCACCAACCAACCTTGTTGACTTTGGAGACTGAAGAATCAAACTATCTTTACCTGCAGGTTTCTGATATATATGCATGAAAGCCCACTTTTCTCATTTAGGGAGTGAGTCTAAAATTTAGGTCTGTCATTCAGATGAGATAAAAACGTACATGTGAAGTTTTCATCATTATTGATATATGATGACTAAATCTTCAAGTGTAGTGTTTAAGTTCAAGGACCAAAATTAAAACTAGTTAATGGTATATACACTAAATCTTAATGAAACTATTGGAAGCAAAACCACCTATTTGAAACAACAAATACCACATCCAAAATATTATCAAATTATGAGGACCACTAATAATATTAACCCTTATCAATATTATTATTTCATTTCATTTATTTTTCAAGTGAATCTTTTATGAGAGAATATTGCTGACTGTGATGAGAGTCACAAATTGCTGTGTCAGATAAATCACAAGCTGATGATCATGCAGTGAAAGGTACAGTGGTTGAAATTGTGGTAAACTTGAAAAGAAAGCAGGTATTGGTGAGCAAATTGATGTGACATTTTTCATATTAACAAATTACAAGTTACTGAAATTACTGAATCATCAATTAAGAACTTTGAAGAAATGAACACAATGAGAATTATTCAAGTTCGTTAGTCCGTACCTATATATATGATATGCATGGTTGTTTCCAGCCTCTTTCTTAGCTAATATAACTCAATTATTATGGTTGATATAACTCTAATAATATCTATCCCAATCAAATTATCAGCACAGTAAGTCAAGGAAATTTATTCTTTATTGTGTAATTTCTTGGTTTTGGCTATAGACAGAATCCAAACAAATTAAAGCACCAAGAATTAATAAGGAGGAAATATATGAGGCACAACTTTTCAAGTTAACTTAAGTTTATTATTTGAATGTAACATAGAAAAATATAATGAAATGAGAGAACAAAAGAAAATCAAAATTGTTTTCTGCGTTCACACGGACACAAACTCCTTCTATTAGGACCAACACTTAACAAATATATTTAAATGCTGTTACGATAATAAAATAAAATATAATTTGTAAAGCTTGAGAAAAAAAGTGCATGTGGGCTAATTATTATGTGATCAGACTTTAAAAATGCACACATTGTGTGAACTTATGCATGCTCTTAATAAATCTGGAAAGCCTTAAGTTAGTGGAAGGAGGAAGATGATGAACTTGTTATCTTGGGTAGCCTTTTTGAAAGAATGGTCCGCACAAATGATGCATGTAGGTCCACCCAAAAAAACAAAAAATAAATGAAGTTATCAGTAGTAGTGAGTGGAGGGAGGGACCTAAATGTTGCATTTCAAATTTGATTGTCATTGCAATCCGGCAAAGTTTATCTATCTTCACACACCAAAAACAAAGATGTGTGAATTAAACCTCCCTTTCTTTGGGTGTGTCAATATTAATTGTTCATTTCAAGTGTAGCAACATATTACTATTTTTTAGTTTCAATGGTTGCCCTCAATACTCTCAAGTCTCAAGAGAAGCTGAACTTCACGTCACTCAAGAGAAGAGAAAGGGACATGAATGTGATTTGGAGGGGGGATGTCCATCTTTTACAATGCAACCAAATCTTTTCTTTACTTTATAAAATCTGAAAAATGGTTATTTTAAGGAGAAATTACTAGCAAAACCTCCCACCATAAAATCTACTGGACCCTCTATTCCTAAATATAAGAACTAGTTCATTTTGTTGGAAAATTCTAAGAAATTATAAAATAGTTTATTTTTTATCATAAAAGTAAAATAGGTTATTTAAAAATTGATTTTAATAATCTTTTTCTCTAAATTAATTTATTTGACTTATAATCCAATATATGGTCTAATACTATGCAAAATATGTTATGATTAATGGGTCTATTTTGCTTCATTAACTTCTTAAAAAAAGTCAATTAACTATTATATTTAGGGATAGATGGAATATTATTCAAACCTCCCTATGAACTTCATTTTTGTAAAACAGAAAATATCTATAAACTAACTCATCCCACGAGTGGAACGGAATGCAATCTTAGTTATGTGTAGATATCTTCTGTTCTGTGTATAGTCAAAGATATGTAACATATGATAAAAGAAGAGTTGTATATGATAACCATGTGTTGTACTTTGTCCCCCTATCAAATTTCAGTTGCATTATTTGGACAATACATTTTGAAAGGAGAAAAATGTTAGCAATTTTTTCTTCTTTTAAAGAAAATTTTGGACCATCAATTGAATTTAAGATTCGCGATTATAATTAATAATATTGTACTGCTTAAAAGCACAAAACCCATTCAGAGAAATAAAAGCCGTGAAGCTTATACTAATGTATACGCTTGATTACACTTATCTCATTTAGAGCTAACTAACCCTTAGGGGAGATGGATGAGACAATGACCAAAAAGATTTGGATATTGACTTCAGCCTAGTTTTTCTTTATTCGAATCTGAAAAGGTTTGTATTTGTCATTACTGCTTTATGTACATGAAATGTTGATAGGTACGACATTTGCAATATTTTTTTACTAAAAGGGGAAAAGTTTTACCAATAAGTCCATAAAAATGGAAACATGCTGGGCAAAATCTTAGGCAAAGTTTTTTTCATCTGCCTTGTGAAATTATGAGGACTTCATTAAAAGTTAATTAAAATTCTAAGGACATGATAAATAGAGAAATAATTTGTGAAGACCTAATTAAAATTAAAAGAACCTGTAAGAAACAGATTAAAAACTATTTGGACTTATTTGGCAAAAAAAAACTATTTGGACTTGATTTAAAAATTAGGTGAAACGGGTATTTGCAGTCTACAACAATAAAATATAATCATAATGGCCTAAACATCTGGGCCATTCTTGGAAGCCCAAACATTCTTTATATGTTTGGAGAAACAAGCCTTTGGATTTATCATCATTATATATAAATGGCTCTGCCATTCTGAATGCAGACTCCATATTCAATAACTGATTTCCAATGACCCAAAAACAAAGAAAGAACACAAGTGTTTCAATATTCAGTTATTTACCATTCCATCATCGAAGTTATTGATGATCCTATCCCCACAACCCCTATAAGTATAACTATTGTTTAGTGCTGCAATGCAAATATTAGTTTTTTGAACAATATTTTTCTTTTTAAATTTTTTCTTGGCCTCAAGCAGACATTATTTCAAAGTAAGAAAAAACCTGTTAGGTCCCATTTGTTACGGTGGAATAGCTTTGATGAAATTAAAATAGGGATGTATATCATTTTATACATAACGTATAATTGAAATATAAAATAAATAAAATATCATTTTCGAATTTTTGAGGTGTGAATACTGAATAGCAAGGGTTGAATGAGTTTGAGAACAAATTTATACACCAACCGGTAACACTTTTAAAACTGGTCTCTTTCTAAAAGGCCAAGCATAAAGGGTATGTTTTTTTAGCTGAATAAACCTATTTAAGTTAATGTAGCATTTATTAGGGAAAAAAATTGTAGAAAATCGTTTGATTGATGAAGTTGGGATAAATTTAAAAAGGCCATTAAACACACAAGTAGAAAGTGTTGATTACATAATATGAATCATGAAGCCTATCAAATAATGGAAGAGGGAGAGTTCAAAGAGAACACTTATAGAACTTATTAAGCAAGACTTTTTAATTAATACAAAAATATGGTTTTCAACGGCATAATGTCATTGTATAATTCACATAGTTGACCCCACATAGTAGGATAATGTTATATTGTTCTCTTATAAAACCTATTGGAGCCATTGCACCAAAATTAGTCAAATCCAGTTATTTTCTATTATATACATTTAATTTGTGAGCACTTGAAGATCATTGTCATAGAAGGTTGCAATCTTCATGGACTTTTGTGGTAATGCATAAAAAGTCCTAAAAGGCGTGTGAAGCAGAATCTCTTACTTGTCATGCTTCCTCAGTGCCTTTGACATTATCTTTCAATTGTGATATATAATACATTTTTTGACATATAAAAATTGTAAGAAGACAACATCTAGTCTGATCATGTGTTTGTTTTAAATTTCTAAATATAATAACAATATCGTCTATCTAAATGGTTCAAGCTCCTGGGAATCAAAATATAAATGGCAACATGGTGTCAATGCCCATATTTTAATTATATGTAGACTTGCCAATGAGAGTAAACGTGGTAAAACTAGACTGAACTTTTGACTCATATTATGGGTGCTCCTAAATTTTAATCCCACAGTGTCAATCTGATCAATTCTCATTAACTATTAGGGCCCGTTTGGTTCAACCCCAATACACTCTGTAATGATGTGCAATGCAATGATGGTAATGCAATGTAATATTAATTACAAGAATTGTGTTTGGTTTGTTTTTAAATGGAAGATGTAATCTTTATTTTATTTAAAAATATAATATAACACAAATACCATATTACCCTCCACCCATTTGTAAAAATAGAAACACAATCATTTTCCTTGCTATTTACGTGCTTCCCTTCATCCTCGCCCTTACTTGATTGTCGTTTGTCAGTTTTGTTGTTCAGGTCTCCAAATTAAAAACAAAGTTGAGTTTTGTTGTTCAGTATATGCTGTAAGATATGTATGAAATGAGCAGGCCTGCAAAAATACAGAGTACCCAAACCATGTCTGCATAAAGAATCAAGACTGCATATTTATATTAAAACTTATTAAAGAATCAGGATAATATAAACCCAGAATTTGAAGAGGGAACAAAAAGAAGAAATCCAATTATATAAACCCAAAATCTGAAGAGGGAACAAAATAATGAAATCCAACCATAAACCCAAAATCTGAAGAGGGAACAAAAAAATGAAATCCAACTATAAAACCAAAATAAAAAAGAAAACGTTGATTTCTCACCTAGTCGTAGAAGAAATTGTGGATGTCGTTTCCTTCAACGGGTGGAGATTGAAATCGAAAACAAAACAAAACCTTGCTCCTATAGTCGATTATATGAAGATCTCGTAGATGTTAGGGCTTTGATTATAGATGATTTCTTCATTGAATTTTTGCTTATGAATTATTCCAATTTCAAACCTATTTAATAAGTTTTGACGATGATTGATTTTTTTTCAGATTGAATGTCAAGAAGAATAGTCTATATATGAGGAAATGATATCTGAAATTGTTTACATTATTACTGGAAATTGTAAATTTGTTTGATGAGGGTAAATGTGGTCTTTTTATTAAACTAATGAGGATAAAATTGACATTTCCAATAACATTACATGGTTGCAATGAGGATTCATAGCGGAACTCCTATGAAAGAACATTACTAAAAAATATGCAATGTTGATTACAATTGTAATCAACATTACCATTACCAAGTCCAACGAAACAAGCCACATATGACAATGTAATCAAGATTATCATTGCATGTGTGCAATGTTTTTGAACCAAACGGGCCCTAAGTTGTTAAAGTTTGAATGGGCTACTCGTGCATCATCACAGGCATGGTATTTGCTATAATTATAACGATTGTAGATACGATTTTCGTCATTGATGAGAGAATATTTAAGGAGGTAAAAAATAGGGAAAAAGACAAATAAAATCCTCTGAATATGTGAAAGGACAATCAAAGTTCCTAAATTTTTAAAAGAACAACCAAAGTCACATACACTAAATTAGCAAAGATATAATGGTTAATAGGAATGGGGATGTTGCTGTGGTTAATGAGGACGTTGCTGTGGTTAATTGCTACGTCTAATTGTTAATATGAATGATGCAATGGTTAAATATGTATGTTGTTAATAGGATGCTGCAGTGGTTAATTTAATGTCGGTGACCTTGGTTGTCCGTTCGAAAATTTAGCGACCTTGATTGTCATTTTACATGTTCAGAGGCCTTTATTTGTCTTTTTCCCTAAAAGATATTAAACTTTATTATTAGAAGAAGCTAATTTATAAGTTTTTGTAGTTTCAAACTTTTAATATTAAATAATACTCCCTCCAGTCCTAAATATAAGACCTAATTACCCAAATTTGGGGAAATTAAGGAAAGTGGTTAAGTTAATTAACTTTATGTGTTGTTCCAATAATGCCCTTCACACTCTCCGAAACTTCAAAATTCCCCTCCCCTCTCCCTCTCCCCAATTTTCTTCTTCTTCCCTCTTCGCTCTCTGTATCCCAGCTCAGATCACCATTTCTCCTTATTCATCTCCTCCACATATAGATCTATCTTACCTTCTTCAATGCCTTCTCTCTCTATTCTTCTCAAGTGTATTTCATTTCACTGATTCTTCCTTCTCTACAATCTCAATTAATTGTTTCACTGCCATTGAAACCAGTCCTTCAAAGACTAATCCACACTCTTATCTTGGAAACCTGTTCTCCCTATCTCACTTCGATCTCATCAAAAGCATCACTGGATTTAGTTGAAGAAGCTGCTATGGTGGAATGAAGAAGAAGAAGCAGAAGAAGAAGAAGAAGAAGAAGAAGAAGAAGAAGAAACAACTATGGCGGAAGCTAAGTGAAGACGAAGAAGCAGCAGCTATGCACTGATTGAAATCTGATGTTGAGAGAAGAAAACTTCTGGATTGAAATTTCTTGCGGAAGCTTCTGGATTGAAATTTTTTGCTTTGGATAAACGGTTGTAATTGTGAGAAAGTAGATGAAGGGCATTTTAGTAAAAAGTGGTAAAAATTAGAATTAGGTCTTATATTTAGGACCAAGATACACTCCACAAAAAGGTCTTATATTTAGGATCGAAGGGAGTATTTTATAATTTCCTTATATAATTTTTTAATAAATTTTTATAATTTCATTTAATTCCTGGTTAGATCTCTGTAAGTCTGTATCAATATTTATAGTTTCACAAATTTTTACTCATTTAACCGTTTATTAATTTTTCATTTATTAAATTTGGTCCAATTTAGCTTTTTGAGCATTTTACTTTCAACAACAAAATAGCACACCTAACTTCTTCTTCTACTGCTACTATTCTTCTTATATTCTTGGAATCCATTTTTTTAGATATGGAACGATCGAGATTTTTATATTAAATATTATATTTGATCCATCCTATTATGTGTGTGTGTAATATGTTTATTTTGTCCCGTTATCTATTTCATTAATATGAAAAAACATGCAATTTAGTATTACTGTCTATTGTCTTAATTATAAGAGTCGGTTGATTTTCTTGAAAAATAAAGAAAGCAAATTAGGCACCTAAATCTTAGACAAAAAATTAGATAACATGATAGTTTATAAGTAAAGTAACTTAATTTTGTGGGAAAAAAAGACAAATATCAACCATTTAAAGCCGTATATTTGCACTCTTAATATTTTTTTAAAAAAAACGTCAGCAGACTCTTATAATTAAAAACAAAGGAGTATATATTTGGTGGAGAATGAGTGTTTAAGGAGTGGAGTTGGTGGGTATTGTGTGGCATGCAATGAAATAGTGATTGAAAATGAAACCCAAAGGGCTAGACTTGTGTCAAGTAGATATGGCAAAACACGTCCCACTCAAATCTTATCTATAGAGATTCAATTTTCTTTATGTGAATTCCAGAGCTTTGATGTCATTATTGAAAAAAAAAATCAAATAAGTATCTTTCATGATCCTAACAATACTTAAATATATATGGTCTAATAATATCAAATACTTGATGGTTGTGTTAAATTCTTCTTTGTGGTTTTTCTTTTGGCTAAGATCAATTACGGTATTTGTTCTTACGAGAACATTTGTTTGCTATATAAGAAGCACGTTTTTATTTTAAAAGATATTAAGTGTGGACTCACGTGAAAAAATACAGGATTTATAAACTATATATCTTTTTAATAAATTTTATATCACATATTCATATTGTTTTTATTTAAGGGATAGATTTATAGGATATAATTGGAATCAAACCTCTAAATCAGTAATCTCCTTATCATGGAAGAGGTAATACCACAAGAATACAAGGCTTTTGGTCATCTAATCAATGTATATATGTATATAATATGTATACTGATCAAGAATTTTCCACGAGTGATTTATTAATATAGTAATGTGTAATAAATATTTGATGCAGATGTTCCAAATTATATGGTTCGTCTAAATTAAACGTGCACCATAATTTTTTAAAATATTGAGAATCATGAAATTCCCTTGAAGTCTTCATTGTGTCTCTTTACATAAGTTGTGTTTTGCAAAATGGATGTGTTATATGTCACAATCCACTGCTGCCTACAAGAAATTAAAAATCATAAAACATATTAAATAATCGCGAAAAAAAATTATCCATTGCATTTAATTTTGACTTGTCATTAGCTAATAGTCATCATTAATTTATAGCTAGTTCTATCAATAATATATTAGCTAATAATTGACACGAGTGATCGTATGCACATCAAATTGAAATTATACTTATATGACAGAGATCAAACCAAAAGTATTAATAGCATGTTTATATGGTGTCTAATGTGATTTAGTTTACTCTTTTTGTGAATTAATTATTAATTAAATTTATAACAAAAATGCTTATATGTATGATATTTGACGATGATCAAAAGGTTAAATGTAATGTAGCGATAGAATGCAAGAATCTTATCTAAAATAACGTAAAGATTATATGTCCCATATGTTTCAGACAACTACAGACTTCCTACCAAATCGTACAAATTATGGCCATGGTTTTTCAGGTTTGTAATCAATCCAATGATGAGATACTTTTTTAAAAAAAATAATACAAAATTATTTTATTCTACTGTACTAGTCTAGGGGCACACATGTTGTTTTAGGGAAAATGTCATTTAAATCCCTCCGAATATACAAAAGGACAATTCAGAAACTCAAACTTCCAAAAGGACCATGAAGGAACTAGGGCCTAGTTGACATTTTAAAATTGTGTGAAAAGACAAAATTGTCCTAATCATAAAACGGAAATTACTAACCACCTTAGTAATTTCTGTTTTATGATTAGGACAATTTTGTCTTTTCACACAATTTTAAAATGTCAACTAGGCCCTAGTTCCTTCATGGTCCTTTTGGAAGTTTGAGTTCCTGAATTGTCCTTTTGTATATTCGGAGGAATTTAAATTTCATTTTCCCCATGTTTTATATTTATATAATTAATTCTTATGCTATTAGATTACTTTATTATTTATTTGTATAGGACTTCAATTTTAAAAAGTTTAAGCACATATAACCCAAAATTTGTAAGGATATTATATGTATGTGAAAATAAGTTTAAGCGTATAAAATTGATAACTTGAGATCATCTATATAAACCTGAGTTTATATATATATATATATATATATATATATATATATATATATATATATATATATATATATATTAACATGAGGTTATGAGCTAATCACCACCACGTGAATCTATATATAAATAACAATTGAGACTATATAAGTAGAGGGTAAGGAAATATCCAAATTTGTCTTTGGGGAATAACGAATCACATTCAATTGGTATAGTATAGTGGCAATATTTTCCTTCATGTTGACCATCTTGTGCTGAATAACATTAATAATTAACATAACAACTAGTCTTAAACTACTCAAAATTTTAACATTATCACACATTTATTTATAATTATCGAGTGGCTTGTGCTCCCCACTCGCTGGCCTATAATGGCATTTATGCCCTGACAAATCTATTAGCCTTCTCCAAAATTTAATTTGCCTTAAATTGTGCTTCATGTGATAAAGACAAATCTATTAGCCTTCTCCAAAATTTAATTTGCCTTAAATTGTGCTTCATGTGATAAAGGGGCACACTTTTGAGTAGTTACTAGCTACTCATGTATCGTAGTTGATTACCATTGTATCGCTATTAACTACTCTTTTGACACAAAATCACAAACTTCATTTAGGACAAATTGGGGATTATCCCTTATTTGTCTAAATTGGAATTGTACACCCCATTTTGTCCAACTCAAATTAAAGTGTCATTTTTTGTCATTTTTTCAAATAAATTCCCAAAATGAAGGAGGTGAGTTTTGAAGTTTGAAACATTCCCTTGGTGTCTGGGGGAGGTTTGGTGCCCTTGCTCTCAATACATTAGTAACATAAAAATTACAGTCTTCTAATCTGTATCGATTTTTCTCAACTCTTACTATGTAAAACCAAGTTTTTATCACCAAGTTTCTTATAATATTACCAAATTGCCATTTAAACTTACCAAGAATTTCTATATGACAAGCTCATATATTAAATTATCAATTTAATATTGAAATTACTAAGTTTCAATTTGACAATATCAAGTTAGAATGTAAAATTACCAACCCATTTAAAAGTTTTTATTAGCTATTACTAGTATTCTACTTATAGTTGTGGTCGAACTTTATTATGGATATCTAACCACATTTTCTATAGAGCCCTCTTATCTCTTCATGTGTATGAACTTCATGATTGATTTATAGATTTACTAAATTTTTATTTTATTTTCTTTCCAGGTGTGTTTACAATTCTCTTAGAAGGAGAGGGGAAACATACTTTTTATGAGTTAAAGGGGAACTGATGTTATAAAATTATGAAAAACTAACATTTTTTTTTTTTTGCTTCTACCTCGGTCTGTTAACATGTTAATTCTCCATGTAATTCTACTTCACACTATTATCGTGTTAGTCAGTTGGTCAAATTTATCTGTCAAGTCAACAATACAAAGTAGAATATCACGAAAAATTAACGGTGTTAACATGATTGAAACAGCATTACTCCATCTTAAAACTTATATGGCAGAATTGAAACTAAAAACCTTCCAAGATAGAGTTCAGATGAATGACACACTTAGTGTGATTGGTATTAAAGTAATGGGCAATGACCTTATTTTGCCCTTCTAATAACCACACTGGACCACTGGGCACCCTAAACTAATACTGAGTACAATTTTACCCTTGAAGTAACCAAAGTGGTCCAATTTTACCCTCTGACGAATGTAATGTAGACACGTGGAATGTAATGTTGACACAGGACAATACGTGTCAACATTAAATTCGTCAGAGAGTAAAATTGGACCACTTTGATTACTCCAAGGGTAAAATTGTACCAGTATTAGTTTAGGGTGTCCAGTGATCCAGAGTGGTTACTTGAAGGGCAAAATAGAACCATTGCCCTAAAGTAATTCAAGTATCTCTTGTCAATTTAAGTGTCATGTTATGTTATGTAACAAAAACCAATGGGTAGTTGGTTGAGCTGGTAAGTGGGCTACAACCCCCGTAAGGATGAGAACGCGTGTTCGATTCCTGGGAAGCGCTCTTATTGAGAGAGGGACAACCTTGCCTATGTGGGCAACACTCCTACCCCTCGAGTCCGGATTAAACCGGACGGTGATTAAAAAAAAAAAAGAAAGGAGTGATGTGGGGTGAAATGGAATTTCATAATGTCTCAAAAGCTACAAAAAGACCACCTTTACATGAGAACTTTGATTGCAGGCACCACAGCAAGCCACAGACAGTGGACCTTCACCTTCCCACTATTCTCAGAACTTTCTCTCTCTTACTGTTCACTGTTCACTCACAAGCTGCCACCCCTTGTATCAGGTTATTCATTTCAAAGATATAATCTTTTTATGCATTTCCTGTTTCTTTGCTTCTTCTTATACTGTGTTCATAATAACAGATCATAAATAGCTACACAAACACATGGAATAGTATGCTACCCAAGTTTACCCTTTTACTGTATTTTTGTTCTA
The DNA here is from genome assembly GCA_029929735.1 of Mimosa pudica. Taxonomy (NCBI): domain Eukaryota; kingdom Viridiplantae; phylum Streptophyta; class Magnoliopsida; order Fabales; family Fabaceae; genus Mimosa; species Mimosa pudica. The sequence continues at coordinate 6,772,621 of JAKELP010000024.1, forward strand.
TTTTCTTGAAAAGTAGGATTTTTTTTCCACTCCAATCTTCTTCTTCTAATGATTGTTTTCTGGGTATTTTTTAATGTGTCTATTTTCATTCATAGTTTTTGCTTGGAGCAAAGTTTGACCCTTTAAGCTTTTAATTTTCCAAATTTGATGAAAGCATCAAATTTTTATACATGAGTTTGACTTTGCTGACCCTCTTTGAAAAATTTCTCTTTTTGGTTCCTTGTTTTGAAGTAATGAACCAGTCTTCTGTAAGTTTGGATTTCTGAATAGAAATGGGATCTGGCAAAACTTTATCTGTTGTTATCACTAGAACTTTTAAAAAATTTGTACTTTTTAGTGAGAATTTATCAATAGTCACTAATAATTTATTGTGCTTTTATTTTCCTGATAAAATATGGAAAGTATATCAGTAGGATTAACAGTTGATTTATTTGGATTGTGGCAGGCTTAGAGGTTTTATTCATAGCTTCTGCAACTTTTAATTCAATCTTTACCAATGGAATCTTGGAGTTATGCCTCAGAAGAGAAAAGCTATATGTTTTCAGATGAATTGGATTTCTCATTGGATGCTTATATGAGAAGTAGAAGAGCAATGGTTGAATGGGACAATAATAATAATAGTAGTAAAGCCTCTTTTATCATTGAGAAAAATGAGTTTGTTTCAGATAAAGAGGTAATTAAAAGCGTTGAGTTTGTTGACTTGGGGTTTCCTGATTTGTTCAGAAGGCCTCTTCATAATGGTCAGACACTGGAAGAATCATCAAACTATGAACATGACAGTGATTCTAGTAAGAGAGTTAATTCCTCTACTCACTTGATAGCTCTTAATTCTACTTTCGGAGAAGTGGATTCTGAGTCAAGGAACTCATGTCCTGTAGTTGAACCTAAGATTCATGATTCTTCACTGATTGATTTAAAGCTAGGGAGATTAGGAGACTCTAAAGATTCAAGTAGTGATAGAAATGAGAGTGAGGGGTTCACTTTTCAGCCTATGTATACTTCTGCTACGCTTACAAAGAGAGCTCGTGCTTCCAGCTTACCTACTCAAAAACCTGTTTGTCAAGTTTATGGTTGTAACAAGGATCTTAGCTCCTCGAAAGAGTACCACAAAAGGCACAAAGTTTGTGATGTTCATTCCAAGACAGCCATAGTTATTGTTAATGGCATTGAACAAAGGTTTTGTCAACAGTGCAGCAGGTTATAAATTTTTCCTTTAATCAAAATTACATACTTTTTGTTATAATAAGATGATTATCTCATGATATAATTTGTAATATATGCCAAAGGTGTTTTTTTCATAGCTAGAACTTAGTGTTTGAAATTGGAAATTCTTGGTTGTTTCTTGAAAAATTGAATTGTATTGCCTTTTGGTTTCTTATTTAGGTTCCATTTGCTAGCTGAGTTTGATGATGGCAAGCGTAGCTGTCGTAGACGTCTAGCCGGACACAATGAACGTCGAAGGAAGCCTCAGTTTGATTACATCTCTGGTAAACCACAGAAGATAATGAAGTCATGTCAAGGTATGTAAATCCTTGTCTCCAACACAACAAAAAGCATCAAAAGAGAAACCTAGACATTTTAATGCAACACTCTCATACACATATTATCTTAAAGCTTTGTGTTCTTATTCCCTCCCATCAACCCGCTAAAAAAGGGTGAAAATCTAAATGTAGATTTTCTGATAATTAAGAAGTTTTGAGATTTTGCTTTCACTTTGATAAATTTCTCGCCCCTTTAGTATATTGATGATCTTTCATTGCTGAAATTCCTTTATTATATTTGTTCTCTTCATTTTTGAACTCAACTTTTGTAGTAGATCTATTTCCTCTCAAAAGGAGTGTCTTGTGTTCTATTGATAACTCTATTAATATGGAACTATTTTTTGTTTTCAATATGGAGCTTAATTAAAGTGGTTAGTTGCATGCTATGCATTTTACTTGAAGCCTCTGTACTAGGGGTAGTTCTTTGTTGGCTGATGCAGAAAACATGAAATCGATAGAAAGATTATTTTATCTAGTTTTTTTCTTTTGATAAATGTTTTTTGTTTTTCTTCTTGTTTGTTACTTCAACATGATTTGTATATGTTTGAAGATATGGGAAAAGGACAATCCAGGTTAGGATATTGTGTTTGTTGCCTTATGACATAAACAGTATATATCTTGAAAATCTTATCTTGTTATTTTAGCGTTTGAAAAACATTGTTAGTTCAGCTATGTCGATCGCCTAAGGTTGCCACATGCACATCAGCCGCATTAGAGGTTCCTTGTGTCCTCTCTATCACATAATATTTTGAAAGATATATTTGGAAACTTTTGAAAGAGAATCAAGCAAGTCAAACTAGAGTTCAATTTATACAATAAATATCAATAAAAATTAGGTTGCATGTGTTTTAAAACATGCTCAACAACAGAAGCACTTAGAGTTGTTATGAATTATTTTATCATCCTACTCTCAGTTATTGTGGTCCCCTGGGTGATATGTACCTTCTAACTACTATATTTATCTCTTTGTCAAATCTTTATGCACCAAGGCTGTTAAGAAAAAAATCAGTTTCATTATTTTATCATTGTAGAAAGACTTGTCTGTTTTACATGTTCACATTCTCTCTGAAAGATTTGATCTGTTTAAATATTTCAATTTCAAGGTTGGAGACATATGAGGTTGCCAAAATAATTTAAAACAAAAACTTTCAGCTTCATCAACTTTAAGATTAACACTCTTGCTTCTAATCCTTTGATGTCTTTTTTCTGGTGCTGTTCCACCAATTGACCAAGAAGTTTAGTTTGAGGCCTAAAGTGTGACCTTTTATCTGCTTCTCTTATATTTTTTGGTTTTCAGGTGCCAAATATTTTGGGGCTTCATTACAGAAGGGACCCCAGTTTGCATTTCACAATGTGTTTCAGAGTGGCATTCTTTACTCAGGAAAATATGAATTTGGACACATCAAGTTTGAAGATGAATCGATTTACAGTTTTCAATTAGCAGAACCCATGATAACAAATGGTCAAGATTTATCCAGGGCCTCCAACTCCAAAAGTTGTGCTCTCTCTCTTCTGTCAGCTCAGTCACAAGATTTAACACCCAACTCCCTTCCTTCCCTCAATTCTCAACCTATCTCCACATACCACGCTCATCGTCAACTTTCTGAAACACCTTTTGGCATAAGCTCTCTGGATAAATATGTCCCAAGTCATTCCTTTTCATGTGAGAAAAACACCGTGGAAGTTACCAAAAACAGACCCATTATGCCATCTGATGTTGGTCATGCTCTTTATGGAGATGATAATGCTAAAAAACATTGTCATCCTGTTGTTGAACATAGCTCCACCGTTGATCTGTTCCAATTGTCATCAAATCTTCATAGAGTGGAGCAGCAAAGAAATTCCCTTCAAGTGAAGCATGAAAATGAGGACAGTTGCTTTTTTCCAACCGTGTGAAGAATGTGGGGTGTGTGAGCTTAATATCTTTGATCCATCCATTTTATTGTCATGTTTTATTGTATATGCTGACATGTAGGACTATTTTCTCAATGAATGTCATTCATTTTAGTGTGTTAAGGAAAAAGCTAGGAAAACATAGCCATGGTAGTTGATGTTCAAGTAGAAGAAAAGGGAAATCAAGAAATAGACATCAATCTCTAATTGCATAGCACAGATGCCACTGGCAACATAAGAAGGTCTCCATTTGTTTGAAATTTACAAGCCAATGCAATTTCTTTTAGCCTTGTTTAGCTTTCTAATTTTAAACTCTTGACTTTTCAACATGTCAATATGTCATTAATTTATACAGAACTTTTTGAGTTTACTTGGTTGATAAAGACTGTAATAAGTGTAATAAGACATCCCCTCCCCCCAACAATTATGAACAGAGATTTCAACAAATCAGTGACAATATTCAACTCCAAGTGTCCTTAACTGGCCTAGTTATCTCTTTCATGAGTGACTTGTTGCTTACTAAACTAAGACTACCTGCAAAAATTTCCTATCTGGTTACACGCCCTGCTTAAACTATTGGAGAACTGTTTAGTAAACAGTGCATACATAACAGGAAGGAAACAAAAGAAGTGAAGAAAATCACTTTCATTAAAAGAACAGATTGATGAAAAGGACATATTGTCAACAATAATGGAGCATGATGTAAATACTGTCATGGACATCATTCCATGCATAGTGCTGACTTTTAAACATTTGTTAATTCTAGAGAGTTCTCATGCACCCAGCAAGCTTCTGGGGTATATTCAGGGGGCTAAAAAACAAAGGATGCAAAATGGAATCAGGCCACCAGGAAAAAAGAAGTTATAGTTTATTGCTCACTTTGCTTTTTTCTTTCTTTGAGTTATTTATTCATCCATCTGGGTTGGCACTACAGCAATCCAAGAGAACAGATAAGAATTTTTAAGATGAGATAAGTTTTCAACTCTTACTAAAATATTCAGTAAAATTAGTGCTATGTGGAAAGATGATAGTCTAGGAATGGTCCTTAATGGAAAAATCACTTTTTGCAAATTTTGCCTTACATGGTCTCATTAAAAATGTCCATATATAGAAAAGCAAAAGAAAAAAAGTTTACTATACTTGGTATATGCTTTTCATATTCCACCGAGGAATCTTCTTTACAGCCAGAGCAATCTTCTAAAGAAACTTACATTCAAGAACTGGAATGAAGCCAACAAATTCTCTGAGCAATACTGACTTTTTCAATTTGCATGAAATACAACTTGTCCATATAGTAATGCTGCAGCCATGGACAGAATAATATATAGTTGCTGCAATATATTATATCGTCGGAATCATTTTAAAACATCCATTATATTACTGCGTGGGTGGGTCTTAATATACCTACCATGATATTTTTCAATTATTTTCTTCCAGCTGTTGCTTCTATCTGTGGTATATCTGTAGTATTAAGTTTATAGAAACATTGATAATCACAAGTATTATTTTATTGACCTTCACTTTTTGTATGCTTTTCATATCTTAATCCTTATATCAGCAGCATCTTTCCATGAGGACTCTTGAGTAAAAGGTTTTCCTTTGTTGGGATGTTAGTGTCAAAAAGTAAAGTAAGAAAAGTAGGGAATGTTTGTTCCTCATTATATCTATATATTTTATTGGATGGTTTTGAAAATTTCGCCCTTTCTTTTAATTATGATCTCATGTTGTTGGTGATTCTGTTCTTTAGCCACTAGAAACCTCTGATGAGAATATATAGCAAACATAAGTCATGCAAACATCCACATGTAAATGTATATAAAAATGATCATCAGTACGTAATATCTAAAAGATTACATTGATTCCCTATATTATCTTGTATGAATTTGGTCCACTATTAGATTGACACTAAAATCTACTTCAAAATAATGTGTGCGTACGTGCAAGAATCACATTTTTCCTTTAGTGAAAAGAGTTGCAAGTTTAAATTCATAATATAACGTTTCAGAACATAGTAAACATAAGATGAAAATTTCCCAAAAGTTCATTCCCTCTTTATTGATGAATATTTTCTGTCTTTTTTTATGAAATTATATTTTATGTCACCATTGCCTAACTCTATTGTTGGACCCCCATTGCACCATGTTGGGCCTGTACAAATAACAGAAGCCCAATGATCCTTCAAAACTTGATAAACTAGATCCCATTGCACCATGATGAGTACATATAAACTAGATCCCAAATCTTTCGAGGGGGGAGGAAAAAGAAAAGCAAACAAAAAGCTCAGTGAACTTGCAAGCTCTTTCGATTGCTAGGTACCTAGCTTAATACAACTATTTTGTATTTTGATTCATCTTGTATCAGTGACCCACTTATTTTATCAATAAATTTTATACTTCTATCTTGTTGCGAGTTCTTGTCCTCATAAATCGATATCATCAACATCTACAATATTACTCAAATCAAATGCCAACTCAACATGTTGTATAAGTGGTTGCATAATTGCTTTTGGTTCAAAGGTTTTTTCCCCTTAACAAACAAGTTTATTATTTTGGGAAAAATAATTAGAGGTCCCCCACAAGGGAGTTAATACTGGAAAAATCCCAAAAGTTGAAAATATTAATGTAGGGTCCCAAGGGACCTCACATTAATATATTTGAAAAGTGAAAAGACAATTTTGCCCCTAGTCTTAAAAAAAATTTACCCCTCCTCCCCCAACCCCCCCACCCCCCACCCCCACCCTCCCCAGCGCCCCCTCCCCCACCCCCACCCCCACCCCTCCACGCCCCCACCCCCACTCCTCCTCGAGGGTAGGGGTGGGGGCGTGGAGGGAGGAGGGTGGGGGTGGGGGGGGAACTGGAGGGGGAGGGAGGCGGAGGGGGAGGGTGAGGGAGCTGGAGGGGAGGGGCGCTGGAGGGGTGGGGAGCTGGGGTGGGGGAGGGTGGGGTTGGGGGAGGGGGGCTGGAGGGGTGGGGGTGGGGGGGGCGCTGCGGAGGGTGGGGAGGGGGGTGGGGGTGGGGGAGGGGGGCTGGAGGGGTGGGGGTGGGGGAGGGGGGGCGCTGGGGAGGGTGGGCTGGAGGGGGAGGGTGGCTGGAGGGGGAGGCTGGTGAGGGAGGAGGGTGGGGGTGGGGGGAGGAGGGTAAATTTTTTTTAAGACTAGGGGCAAAACTGTCTTTTCACTTTTCAAATATATTAATGTGAGGTCTCTTGGGACCCTACATTAATATTTTCAACTTTTGGGATTTTTCCAGTATTAACTCCCTTGTGGGGGACCTCTAATTAATTTTCCCTATTATTTTTGCGTGGAAGTTATTATTTATGAAGTGAAATAAAAACTTCTCTAAGTAAACGTAAGAACTGAATGGTGGAAACGCAGAGGCTGAGCTCCAGATAGCTGAATTGTTGAGCCGAGCTCCCCACTCTTCATATGAGTAACATTATTTATATTACATTTACTCCTTGCCAGTTGCCACATATCTTAATTTTGCTTTCTTTTATCCATTAGTCATGGAATTCTTACGTTATGGATACATTCAAAATAATATTGAAAAATTCTATTTGATTTTAAAAGTATATATCATATGCATTCAAATTAAGGTGTAACATATATAAGAATACTGCTACAAATAAAACGTATTTTATTTTACAAATAAAATTAAAGTTATTATCAATAAAAATATTATCTTAAACAAAAATATTGTATAAATAAATAAGTGTATATAAAAATAAAATTCCAGTGTAAATAAATTTTTTATAAAATATAAGTTAAAAATATAAATAAATTTGTAAGGTAATTGGTATCAAACTCATATTCATGCAACCATTTTCATAATAAAAAGTACTAGAAATTTAAGATATTTTTAAACTATACGCTTTTACGTGTAACTAGATGTTAAAATTCAATACATACATTTTCACAATTCATCTAAAATATATAATGATAATAACCATATCTTTCTTCTAGCAAAAACTCATGTTTTATTGATAAATACACAAAATCAATTTCAAGCTAGTTAAACTCTTTAATACACCTCTAGCAAATAACTGAACTTGGAGAAGACTAGCTAGACCTCCATTGATACATCTCTAGCAAATGGAGTGCAGAAACAGAGTTCAAAGCACCCAACCTGCTCACTTGTAAAATCTTATTAACCCCACATGAAATCTCTCCCATCATACAAATACAAATGACAAAGAAGTTTTAGATTGAAATTCAACTACAACAAACAAATAAAAAAGAACAAGATTTCCTTGAATATAAATGGAACCAAAGACATAAATACGAATACAAATGGAAAAACATAAAAGAGACTAAAAATAAAGTTACTGGCCACACACACATATAAACAAAGAAAAATTTTACACCCAAAAGAAAACACAATCAAAAATAGAATCTTTCTCACAAATCATAGGAACCCTAGGAGAAAATATATCAACACGAAGAGGAGAGTGAATTTGTCTTCTTAAAAAAAATACATTTGATTAGTTTGGTGCCGCAAGTTTAACAGAGAAGGAAACGACGAATTAGAGACTAGATCGAGAATGAAGATGGAGAAGAACTGATCGAAGACAGATTAGAGACCGAGGGGAAATTTGTTGAAGATGAAGATGGAGAAGAACAGAACGATATTATATAAGGAAAAATTGTTGAAGATTTGAGAAATTTTCTCGTGTATAGATTCAAAATCGTTGGCAAAAAAATGTGATTGAGAATTTTATGGAAAGGTTTTTTTGATGTTAAATTATAGAAGGTAAAAGAGTCTTTTGACAAGAGTAAGTAGGGGTAAAATAGAGATTTTACATCTGATTGCAGAGGTGCAATGAAGATTCATAGGCGGGCATGTGTATGGAGATTACTGTAACCAGTGCAATTAAGATTACATATGTAATCAGTATTACCATACTAAAACTTAACCAAACAGATCTATAATGGTCATGCAATAAGGATTACCATTGCATAGGTGCAATGGGTTGAACCAAACGGGCCCTAATATCAGGATTACATAGGTAATTTGGATTACCATACCAAAGCTCAACCAAACAAGCCTAGTATGGTAATGCAATGTGGATTACCATTGCAGTGGTGCAATGGGGTTGAACCAAACGGGTCCTAAGCGTCAAGGTGTAAAAATGTCATCGTATTTAAACTTTTATCAAGCAACAAACTGGAAAAGGAGAAACTATACATGTTGTACTTGAAAAATTCGATAATACTTTAGAGACTTTTGTTAGAGACAAAATCAAAATATTTGCATCTAATATCAAAATCAAATATCTGGTTAGTTTTAATTGATATATATATCACTCAAATTTAGCTTATTTTAGGTAATGATTTATTATCCCACAAAAATAAATTGTGCTCATCTTTTGAGGGGAAAGTGGACTAAAAGGCCTAACAATATTCCAATAGAGTAATTCTTTGGAGTTAATTTTTTTTCCACTCTACAAAATTCATTTATAATATCATTTACTTATTTTCTCTGGTGATAACCTATTTTGAACAAAAAAAATGATTTCTTCAAACTTATTATCCTTAATATAAAGGAAAAATATCTTAAATTTATTATCCATTAACATTTTTCTATTTTCAATTTTTTAATTTTAAATTCATCTTTTTCTATCTAAACTATAACAATATATTCAAATTTTATATGTTTATTATTCAATAAAAATCATGTCCTTCCAAGTAATTTTATTTTAAACTTGCTTTTGAAAAAATCATTCAAACATATTTCATAAAGTCATATTGAAAATAAATAACTTTTACCATCACCAATCTAAACATAATCACATAAAAACACGCAATTTGACTTTTTTCCAAAGGGAAAATCCCAAATAAATCCCTCCCAATACCCAAAAGGATAAATGAGGAACCTAAACTTCCAAAAGGACTATGAAGGAACCAGTATCTACCTGTCATTTGAAATTTTGCAAAAGACAAAATTGCCCTCATCCTAAAACACAAATCACTACCTCACCCTAACACCCACCCACTTCTCGCCATTTGTGTTTTAGGATGGGGGCAATTTTGCCTTTTCGCAAAATTTTAAAATGACAGTTAGGTGCTGGTTCCTTCATAGTCCTTTTAGAAGTTTAGGTTCCTCATTTGTCCTTTTGGGTATTGGGAGAGATTTGAAAGTAATGGATGCACAAGAGGGGGGTGAATTGTGCTACAAAATAAAAGCTCAAATAAAAACAACACACGAGTTTATACTGGTTCGGTCTTCCTGACCTACGTCCAGTTCTCAACCACCCAGGCCGAGTTCCACTATCCCCAGGTTTTACAACGGGTGCACCTGGAACCTTTACAACCGCAAGTTTTATACGGGATCACTTGCAACCTTACAACCACAAGTTTTACTCAAGGCTCACTTGCAACCTTTCTAACTAGCTCCCCCTTACACCCAGCAAGGGTTCAACCTTTACAAATAAAGGATTTTCTAACTAAGTTCTCTTCAAGAACAGATAGTGTTACACACTTAAGTACAATGAATGCTCTTAATACAAGAAGAGACTTAACTACAAAGAGTACAAGATATGTAGATGAAAAGACCACTCAATGAGTTAAATGCTCTTTCTCTTTTCTGGGCAGCTTTGAATGCTTGAAGGTTTTCTCGATTTCTCTCTCTAGCTTTCTTCAAGATTGTCAAAGATAATTGTTGTCCTCATAAATGAAGGTGACCTTCTTTATATAGTCTTCAAACATTTTCACTCTTGGTAGGTGGGATAGCCGTTTGAATATGACCGTTTTTCCCATGTTACCGTTTGCCCAATTAATGCTTCATCAATGCATAGCAGGGTTGACTTGTTTTATCTCTGAAAAGTAGTCCTGACAACTCTGCTCTGACAAAAGCATTCTGACACTACACTTCTGAACATTCTGACATTCTGATTGCTTGCGGAAGCAGGTTCACATCCGGAAGCAACTCTACTTAGTGTGCTGCACTTTGAATGTTAGTCTAACAATATAAGCACATAGTCATATGCAGTGGATGTTCACTTAGTCTAAGATGGCTTCCTTGGATCCAGAAGCACTACTTCTGGATTGAAGGGTTATATTCACTTTTACTCACTCTCGCTCAGTGTCCTTCAATCCAACAGCCAGCGCTAGTCATTAAGCAATCGGAAGTAATTCTACTAGACGTGGCTTATGTTCACTGACGCTTAGTGTTACTTACTCCAACAGCCAGCGCTAGTCACTAAGCTATCGAAAGCAATTCTACTAGACGTGGCTCATGTACACTGACACTTAGTGTTATCTATACCAACAGCCAGCGCTAGTCTAACTATAATCGGAAGCAAATCTACTTCCGGTTGAATCCTAGCTTAGTCTTAAGGTTTTGTATATCTAGTGCTTCTGGACTAAGTTATTTCCTTAGTTAATTACTTGTTGTCGCTGGGGGATGAGACATTCATCCGCGAGCGCCAGTCCTAGTTTATCCGGTAGCAAATCCACATCTGGTTGCACTCTTACTTGGGATTCTATATTAACCTAATATTCTCTAAGTGTTTGCCTAGTTCTTTCATATTTTAGTCTTCATCAAAACTTAAGATTCCAACATTCTCCCCCTTTTTGATGATGACAAACTAAATCTATCGCTTAAGTTCATATGAAAGAATTAAAAGAAGAATAATTAAATAAGGCACAAATGACTTGGACATTTATCATTAATAAACAAGAGATTACAAGTTAGTGTTACACAAGCAGATAAAATATACAAGTAATCTATACTAAGCAGGAATGAAGTATGTATGAGAATCAAGGAAAATTTTAAGGTAAAAGGGTTGAAGTGGGGGTTCAAAGTTGATGTCTCTTTTTCCTCTCTCCCTCTCTCTGCCTATCCTCATTCTCTTTTTGGAGCTGGGCTAGGTGGGCATCCTTCACATTCTGGTCAATCTGAGCAATAATTCTCTGAAGCTCTTGCTCTTCCCTTTCCCTTCTGAGTCTCTCAGACTCAACAGACTCCTCGAAGGCTCTCTTCAAGTTTTCAACTTCCTCATAGCCTGGGAACCCTGTTGCATCTGAGAAAGGAGTGACCTCGCCATTTGGATAGTGGACAGCCCTGATCTTTACATTCCATACTGGGAAGTTGGGGTCCTCCTCAACTTCCTGGGCTTTCCTTTTCCCTTTGCCTTTGTCCTTTCCTTTCCCCTTGCCTATCGTTTGGGTAGGCTTGGCTGCTGCTCTCTCAGCGTCCAGGCAAGCCATCTGACCAAAAGAGATCTTATCCGTGTACCCATACCTCTCAAATTCTTCAGGAGTCATATCTTCTATCTCTAGCTTAACTTCCTTTAGAATTGGGATGACTTGTACTGAAGGAATCTCTTGCTCAGCTTGGACTGATGGAATCTCTTGCTCACTCTCAGCAGATGCAGTAGAAGCCGTACTCTTGTTAGCACCCTTTCTGGCAACTGCCTTCTTCCTTGACTCACTATACTTAACTGCTGAAGGAGGTGGAGCAGAGGTTGACTCAGAGGGAGGAGTAGAAGATGTTGGCTCAGTACGAGGAGGAGGAGCAGAGGTTGTTCCAAAGGTAGAAGGGATTGGCTTGGCTATCACAATTGGAGGATGGTTAATCTTCTCCAGCCCATACTTCATCATTATCTCCTCAATTATGTTGCGGCTAGGCTCAGAAGGAGGAGGCTCAGAGGATGAAGAGTCTGGCTGTGGTATGTCTTCACTTTGCTCATATACAACCATATCCCATTTGGACCTTTGCTCATCCGACCTCTGCTGTTGCATAAACCGGATGGCTTCCCTTCTGATCAGACTCTCAGCACCACCCAGTCTCTGAGATTCCATGGCTCGGCGGAGGGCAGCAGTGATGTCTTCATCTAGCCAGAGGGATGGCTGAGTCAGAACATCCCTTGTCTCCATGCTATGGCGGAGTGCCATAGCAGCATCTCTCCCCCTTTTGTCATCATCAACAAGGGCGAGGGCCAGAGAGGATGGACTGGGTGAAGAGGAGGGTGGAGGTTCAGGGCCAAATCTTCGAGGTGGTGAGGGTGTGGATGAAGAGGATGTGGGTGAGGTTTGTTCTGGTGATTTAGGAGGGTTGGGTAGGAGGGCTGCGTTTCTTTCCCAGAAGGAGGGGTGTGTGAAGAGGCCATCAAATGGGTAGGTGGAGTAGTAGACATCGGGTTGTCTAACTTTCCACCGAATAGGGGATTGGTCTCGGAGGTAGTAGGTGTGAAGTGGATGATCAGGAGAGGTGAAACCTAAGGTTTGGGCGATGGTGGGTTGAGAGGTGGTAGGGTTAGGGTGGGAAGGCCCGGCGGAAGTGGGGGGTGGTGAGCGATTAAGGGTGTTATGTGGAGATGGGGAGTTATTGGAGTTAAGGGGTGATTGGCGAGGGGACTGTTGGGGTGAGTCTTGTGGTTGGTGGTCGTGGTTGGGTGATGTCTGGGGTTGTTGGTTGTTCTGAGGAGGGGGTGGCTGTGGCTGTTGAGTGTTGGGTGGAGGAGGAGGAGGTAGTAGTGGTTGATTAGGTGGAGGAGGTGGAGGTGGGTTTGGAGGAGGGGGTGGTGGTAAGTTACCTTGGGGTTGAGGGATCTGAAGGTGTTGGAGAATGAGGTCTAGCTTGGCGTCCAGCCGTCCTAAATGAGCCTCGACCTGACCCACGCGATCCTCGATCCTCTGGATTCGCTCCCCTTGCTGCTGGAAGCCAGTGTCACACTCATCACGGAGAGAAGTCACCAAGGAGTCAGTCAACCTAAAGAGAATCTCCTCCTTTACTTCCTGGGCAAAGGCTTTGACAGTAGCTGGTACCTTTGCAACTCTGCTTGGACCAGGAAGAGAGTCAACCTCTTGATCCCCTGCACCTGACATAGAGGGGGCTGAGGCATGAGAGGCACTGTCTGCCTGAGACCCTGAGCGAGTGGGCTTGGCCTTCTTAACATACTTGATGCCCATCTTGCTGATATTAGTGGCACCCACAGGAGCACACTTGACATTCTCTTCCTCCATATCAGATGTAGCCTTGATCAGATTCTTCTCAAGGAGGAAGGCAAGGATGGTGGGGTAGGGAAGAAAACCAGCCTTATTATTCATCATCCATCTATGCAGTTCAAGACTGATCAACTACCCGGGGTTGATTGGCTGCTGGGTGAGAAGTCTGGGGAACCACGGGTTGTCTAGCAGAGTGAACTCGTTGAAGTTACCCCCCTTGTGTGTCATCATGCGGGAGTAAACATAGTACAAGAGTCTGTTGGAATCAGACATCTTGGACACCTTCTTCCCTTGGGTGTCATAAATCTTCGCGAGTTCCTCCTTGCTGTATTTGAGTGACTCAGAGTATAGCCACTCATTCATTCCCTCATCTGTAATTCCCATCAGATCATTGATATCCCTCCAGGTGAAACTGAAGGTTCTCCCCCTGACAGTGGCAGTAAAGGTGAGTCTGCGGATCTGCTCTTTCCCATCCACTTTCTTATGCTTCACCTTCCCAGTGAGAGACTCGCAGAAGACCCGCAGGACGTTGATGTTGTAGTCCTGGTTGATCCCCAGCCAGGGCATGTACCTTTCCAGAAAGGGCCTCAGATGTGGAAACCCTAGTTCATCGATCTTGACCAGATCTAAGAACAAACCGTTGTTGAAGTAGGGCTTGATGGTTTCAAACTTGGAGGAAACAGCCTCCAAAGGCCCATCTCTATAGACCAAAGGATCATCCTCCTCAACCCTCTGTCTCTTGGAAGAGGGCTCCTCGCTGAATTGAACCTTCTTCTTTCCTTTCCTCTTGGCCTGTTCTTGTTGTTGCTCAGCCTGCCCAGGCTGTTCTTGGACTCGCCCAGAACGTCCAGCCTGTTCCTGGACTTGCTCATCCCGCCCTTGTGTCTGCCCAGAATGTTCTTGGCGTTCATGGTGTTCTTCATGGTGTTCATGGGATTTCCCAGATTTCCCAGAGTGCGAATGCCCAGATTTCCCAGTTTTGGACTTTGATTTCTTAGATGAAGTGGCTTTCTTTGTGTTTGGGTTGGATTCATGTGAGCCGGCCATTTTTGTGTGGGTTTAGAGTTTATGGAAGATGAAATGCGAAGAAGAAGATGAAGAAGATGAAGAGAGTATGAATGTATGCAGAGAGTTTGTTGGTAAGAAATTTGTGCAAGTAAAAAGTGAAAGTGAAAAGTGACTTCCTATTTATATGCAAAGTTACAGAGGGTAAAATGGGCAACTCTTCAGATGAAAGCATACGTTCATACATTGGGTAACGTAAACATTTAATTGGAACGGCGCACCTTTTGACATGTGTCGCTTCATCTTATCAGAGAAGGCACAACTTCTCATGGAGGAAGATGAAACGTTTTCTGAAGTGACGTGTCCCTTGATCCAGGCACTGGCGCTCTTGCTTGTTTTAGTTTAACACTCAGTGCCAGCACATGATCATCTGGAAGTGGTTTTGCTTCCGGTTGCACTTGCTTAAGATTTAATATTGGGGACCTGCAAAAACAAGGATTGGCACTCCGATGCCTAAGTTAGTAAAGTTGCAGGTTTTAATAAAGCTCAAGATTATTTAAGGAATTAAACTTCATTTGGGTTTACTATTCCCAAATCACCTCTTATGAATGTAAATTGATCAACCCCCAGAGGCTTGGTGAAAATGTCAGCAAGCTGATGCTGAGTGGGGACAAACTTCACTTTGACATCTTTCTTCTGAACATGATCTCTGATGAAGTGATGTCTGACATCAATGTGCTTTGTCCTTGTGTGCTGAACCGGATTCTTGGCAAGGCTGATGGTGCTTGTATTGTCACAGAGGATGGGTGCCTCTGGGAACTCCAAGCCAAGATCTCTTAGTTGGTTCTTCAGCCACAGCACTTGGGCACAGCAGCTTGCGGCAGCAATATATTCAGCCTCTGTGGATGACAAAGACACGCAGGTTTGCTTCTTACTAGCCCAAGAGACCAGACAACTACCAAGGAAGGCGCATTGTCCACTGGTGCTCTTCCTATCAGTTTTATAACCTGCATGGTAAGAGTCAGAGTAAGCCCACAAGAATTCTTGGTTACCTCTGGGATACCAAAGACCAAGCTCTTGTGTTCCCTCAAGGTATCTGAGAATGCGTTTAACACATGTTAAGTGTGACTCCTTGGGGTTGGCTTGAAACCTAGCACACATGCCTACACTAAATTGAATGTCAGGCCTGCTTGCCGTTAAGTATAGTAGGGAACCTATCATTCCCCTGTACATGGGCAGACTGACAGATTTACCCTTTGCGTCAGCATCGAGTGCGGCAGTGGTACTAATGGGAGTGTCATACTCCTTGCACTCATCCATCCCAAACTTCTTGAGTAGCTCTCTGCAGTACTTAGCTTGGGAGATGAAGATTCCATTCTTCTTTTGCTTAATTTGCAGGCCTAGGAAGAACGTTAGTTCTCCCATCATTGACATTTCAAACTCACCCTGCATAGTCTTAGAGAATTCTTCACAAAGTTTTTCGTTAGTTGCCCCAAAAATAATATCATCAACATAAATCTGGACAATTAGCATGTTTCTATCTTTGTGAAGAATAAACAGTGTACTATCTAGTTTGCCTCTTGAGAAACCCTTGCCCAGCAAAAAGCTGCTGAGTCTCTCATACTAAGCTCGAGGCGCTTGTTTCAGGCCATATAAAGCTTTCTTTAGCCTATACACATGTTTAGGATGCTTGTGATCCTCAAAGCCAGGAGGTTGTTCTACATAAACCTCTTCTTTGATGTAACCATTAAGAAATGCACTCTTTACATCCATTTGATATAATCTAAAGCCTTTCATGGATGCAAAGGCTAGAAGAATCCTTATTGTTTCGAGTCTAGCGACTGGAGCAAAAGTTTCTTCATAGTCTATGCCTTCTTCTTGGTTATATCCTTTGGCTACTAATCTGGCTTTGTTCCTCGTAATTTGACCTGTCTCATCCAGTTTGTTCTTGAAGACCCATTTGGTCCCAACTATGGATTGATGAGACGGCCTTGGGACTAGCTCCCAAACTTGGCTTCTTTCAAATTGATTTAGCTCTTCCTGCATGGCAATAATCCAGTCGCAGTCTTCAAGAGCTTGTTCAACTGAAGTTGGTTCGATTTGAGATAAAAATGCTCCAAACTCAACTTCATTTTGAACCTGCCTTCTGGTTCTGACACCAGAAGAAACATCACCAAGCACTTGATCAAGAGGATGATCCCTGTGATGTCTCCTAGCTGTTGGCAACTGTGCCTCCTCAGGCACGGTCTGCACTCTAGGCTCATCACTGGGTTCATCTTCTTCTTTGAGATTGCTTGCTGGTGTTTCTTTTGGTGGTGAAGAAGATGATGGTGGTTTTGGAAGATTTAGTAATTCATCATCTTCTGTGGATTGTCCCCATGTAGGAGTTTCATCAAATACAACATGCATTGATTCTTCTACGATTCTAGTTCTCATGTTGTATATTCTGTAAGCCTTACTCCTAAGGGAATACCCTATGAATACACCTACATCAGCTTTTGGATCAAACTTACCCAGATTTACCTTTCCCTTGTTATGCACATAGCATTTTGATCCAAAGATTTTGAGGTGGCTGATGTTGGGCTTTCTGCCTTTGTACAGCTGATTTAACCGGTTCCTAGTCGCCTTGGGGTTAAATGCAAGTTATTTATGAAACCAAGGATTGCAACACAGTGGCGCAACCTCGGGTCGTCTCTCTTGAGGAGTCTTCTAAACTACCCTAAGATGAACTAAATGCAAATTGAAATGAACAAGGGAATTGGGGTTTGTTGGGTTTTTATATGTAGAATGCAAATGAACCTAACTACAATATTTTTTATCTTTTCTTTGATAAGGTGGGATGATTGAATGGTTGAAGTGTAGTGAATTCTATGAAATGGATCTCTTGAGTCTAGGTGAGGTGACAAACATTAGCTCAAATCATTTAGGGGTTCAATGCATCAAGTGTAATTCCTAGATGTGTGAAATAGTTTGAGTCTAAACACTTGTGGCTCTCATGAAGTGCAACCACAACAATCATGAATGGATACAATCAAGTAATCTCACTAGCAACCACAATGTAGATATGAATTCATAACTCAAGTGTTTAAAGCCCAAAATAGACACAACTTAGTCCATTCATGATGTGATTTGCTAATTTAGATTTGGTTAATGTCTTTTTCCTTTTCCAAACTCAATCGAATTATAGAGTGTCCTATAAAAGAGAGCTCATACAATCATACACATATCTAAATAAATCAACTCGATAGAATCATCAACACAAGGCTAAGCAACTCAATATCAAGAAGAATTTACCAAAACACATATATAATCAACAAAGTACTTAATACATAGTCCTAATCCAAATTAGCAAGGTCAAACATCATACATACATATATAGAATCTCAATCCAATACATAAATCCAAACATCTACAAGAGAGGTTCAAATACATAAAGAAGAAATTCTAAATACATATAATGAACTAAGAAAAACTCCCCTCATGATGAACCCATGCTTGAACAACCATCAACCCATCCTCAAGAGATGAAGAATCCTCAATCCAACATAGAAACTCCAAGAGAAACTCCAAGAAGAAGAATCATTTGAAAATCCATGGAAGAGAAAGGTGGAAGAAGGTGGAAATGTGATGAAAGGATGGATGGGGGTGGAAGGAATGAGGTGGAAGTGGATGAAAATGAGTGGGAATGGAAGGGAATTGAAGAACCCTAGGTTGGGACACTTATTTTCGGCCAAAGGGTGCTTGGGAATGGTTTGGGTCATGATAGGAAGCTTTTATAGGCCCAAAAAACCCTAAAAATCGCGTCTGATTTTTTGACAGCGTCAGGCTCGCCAGTGGCTCGCCAACTGGCGAGCGAGTGACGAGTTACCCGAATGTACTCGCCAGTGGCTCGCCAACTGGCGAGCAAGTGGCGAGTGGCTCGCCAGTGGCTTGCCAGTGGCTCGCCAGTTGGCCTGTCTCAGCACTAAAATGCAAGCTTCATCCAGAAACGTTATTTTGACCCCTTTTCTTGAATCTTCACCTTCAACCTCCCAACCTACATATTCAAATGTCTCAAAGGTAGCATCAAAATGTTCTTGAAAACATGTAAAACATTATAGCATACTAAAAAAAGCCTAAATTGCCCTTGATCAAAACAAATTCCAACAACTAGTGCAATAGTTAGAATCTATGCAAATTAAGTGAAATTATCATCAAAACATGCATTAATTCAATGGATTTGGCCATGAAAATATATGCAAAAGTATGGTGCAATCAACAGCTCATAGGGTGTCTTGTCCAAGCCCTTGCGAACATAGGCTCTGTTGGAGATGTAGCAGGCAGTGCTCATAGTGTCCGCCCAGAACACTTGAGAAACCTCTTTCTCGTTGAGCATGCTCCTGGCCATCTCAGTCAGAACCCTGTTCTTCCTCTCGACTACTCCGTTTTGCTGAGGAGTCCTGGGAGCTGAGAAGTTATGTTCAATACCATTCTGCTCACATAGCTCAGAGAAGCTATGGTTCTCAAACTCGCCTCCATGGTCTGTCCTTATGGCTGTGATTTTGAGGTCTCTCTCATTCTGCACTTTCTTAGCCAGGATAACAAAAGCATCAAAAGCATCTTGCTTAGAGGCAAGAAACATCGTCCAAGTGAACCTTGAATAGTCGTCCACTACTACTAGAGCATACAGGTTTCCACCCAAGCTCTTCACTCTCGCTGGCCCAACCAAATCCATGTGGATTTAGTTCCAAGGGCCTGCTAGTGGAGACTCTCTTCTTGGTTTTAAA